>OU342744.1:263224944-263824944 GCA_910589775.1 Avena eriantha | reverse complement strand
ACTACATGGATCTGTAGTCTAAGGATGAACTACTCACGCATCACACCGGAGGCTTGCATGGTGATGAAGAAGGCCTCCAGGGTGAATTCCCCTCTCTAGCAGGGTGCCGGGAAGAGCTTCAGATCCCTCCCGATCTAGGGATGGATATGACGGCAGCTACAGACTCTTTTGTGGATTTTTTGATCGGGTACTTAGGGTTTTTGTCCCGAGGGCATCTTATAGGCGGAAGGAGAGGCCGAGGGGGTGCCGGAGGCAGCCAGACCACCCCCTGGCGCGGGCCAGGCTGGGCCGCGTGGCCAGGTGGTGTGGTGCCCCCCTGGCCCCTCTCCGTCTCGTACTCTGGCATCTGATGACTTCCAGGAAAATAGGCACTTTGGCTTTTGTCCCGTCCAATTCCGAGAATATTCATTTTCTGACTTTCCTAGAACCAAAAACAGCAGAAAACAGGCAGCTGGCACTGTGGCTCTTGTTAATAGGTTAGTCCAAGAAATCATATGAAAAGTACTCCAAAGTGTGGACAAACACAAGAAAGTGGATAAAACCAAGCATGGAACAACAAAAATTATAGATACATTTGCAATGTACCAGACACGTCAAGAAACCTTTTGAAAACCCTCTTGTTTTATCTTCTATCCTCGATCCGCCGGATGCCACGAAGACTTTCCAGATCTTTCGTAATTATTCTATCAAAGTTTTGGGTGCTAGCTTTAATCTATTTTTTGATCCTTCATCTGTCTCCATGATCTTCATTCATATCTTTTCTGGTGGTTTGGAACTTCCAATAAGGAAACATAATCATCATCTTTATTTTCTTGAATTTGATGAAGTGTTCGCATCAAATCTTTGTTTTCTTACGAAGCTTCATGAGTTCTTCTTATCAAGATCTTTGGTCAGAATTTCTGAGAGTTGGGTTGCACAATTTTCCTATTCATGTGCGGAGTAATGCTTTGGGTGCGGGATGGAGTAGCTACCATACCACTACTCTTAACATTCGCTCGTGTACATTGAAGTGGATTAATGTGATTTAACTCATTCCACGGAAGTTAGAAGTGGCCTTCTTTCGAGACCTCTACTTCCATCCTTGTTTTTCGGAGTGTTCTCTCAAAGAACGTAATCAATAACCTCTTGTTGGGGGTCTCGTCTATTTCAAGATAGAACAAAATCTTCAATGATCTGGTGGAAACAAATGAAAAATCTTCCCCTGACACTCTTCATTCTACTGGATCTCGACATCGTCAAACAAGATGGATGGAAGATATATCTAACTTCTTTTTGGCAATTCTTTTCTTTTGGTAAAGCCCATTATGGTCAATGCCATCAATCATAAAATCTATTGCAATAACCTCTAGATATTCAACACATTTTCTCTTAGGATTCCACCATAGCGTCACCTCCTTCTCGTGAAGATAAATCCGTGCACCTCAATTGTGTGATCCTTTGGGTATTACTAGCATCAAGAAGAATCTAATATGAGAATTACTAACCCAAATCTTTTTTGTTGTTATTAAGGAACTCTCTATTCGAAAGCAATGTTTTTTTTGAACTTCATTTCTTAAATCTACGGGAAGAAACAATTATATTTTCATATTGGTTGACTACTTCTCCAAAGATGTTCTTTTATTTCGGCGAAAGAAATAATCATCTTATCTTGCATCTTTTGACCTTTATCCTAATGATGTGTCTTTTCTTTCTCTTCTCCGTTCATCATCTTTTCAAGATTCTTTCAAGAAGTGGTTCTTTTCCTTCATCGTGTTCTCGAGGGCACCTGAGCTATGTCCATCCTACCTTCCTTGTTTCACGAAAATTCTTCAGGTCCTTTGTTTCGAAGAGACAAAACTGAAGACTCGCAACAAGTCTATCAAGTTTTTGCAAGGTTATGGTCACACCAATCCGTTGATGAAGCAACTTGGAAACAGAAGGAGAAACTTTGTCTCGAGCACTCACCACTCTAGGAGTTTCTTCTTTTCCTAGGAATCTCGAGGCGAGATTCTTGTTAAGTGGGGGAGGGTTGTAGCATCCCAATGTGTAACATTGTAATGCTACATAATAAATAAAGATTAATGCTACTATTTACTTGTCATTATTGCATCATCATAATATCATGCTCATGTCACCATGCCACATTGCATTTGAGCATCATATTAAAACCCTGTGCATTTTGTTCTTCTTCTCATATTGCATTGCCTTATTAATTATATTTTCTTCTTGATATCTTGTAGTTGCTTCTTGATATATTGTTTCATGCCCAAGTTGAGTTGGGGGCATATATATTATAATTCCACCATCCCCTTGCCGCCTTATTTTGTTTCCATCCTCCACCATTCTACTACCCCATTTAAATATGAGCACATGCTTTCTCTTTAGATATTTAAATCTAGTTCATAAATAATTGGGATGGGTCCCTCTTTTGCTCTACATGCTCCCATACACGAACTCTCCTTATTTTCACAAGGTGATATATGGAGGCATACATGGCCACCTTTGCATGCCATGTAGAGTAGAAATATTCTTCTTTCTATCTTGTATGGCTCTATTTGAATATATGGCTATGCTCGAATTTTTGGTGGCTATCTGAGAACATTAGTGGCACATACACACTAGCATGGCCACCTTGAAAATTCATGCATGACCATTCTTTGATTTTGCCATATGAGGTGGAGAAGCTTCCATGAATGTTTTGTGGAACATTTTGAATAATTGGAAGCTTGTTTAAATTGCATGGCCATATACCACATTCTAGATGGTTCTCACATTCTAGAACAAGAGCATTTAATACAATGCATGGCCCATGCAAGGTTTGCAACCCTTCCTTCTTCTTCCTTATTTCTACTTGAATTTTTGCTTGGATTTAGAGAGGGTTTTGAATCAAACAAAATTAAACAATAAGACACTAAACCTATACAACACTACACCTAGGTACACACACTCCCCATCCTACCCTACCAGTGGCCACCATGTGTCCATGTGCCATGGCACATATGGACATCCTATGCCCACATTAGCCTCTTTTCCCCCACCTTTTTTGCTTGGCCACTAAGATGATCAGAACCAACCCAGCCACGAGCTCCCCTCCCCTGGTCCCCCTCTTCCTTCTCGACTGGACAACAAAGAGGAGGAAAAGACCCCTACCCGAGTCCCTCTCCTCCTTTTTGCAAAAGAAAATGCCAACTAGGTGCCTCCAGTTCCTCTTCCTTATCTTCCTACCTAACTAGGAATTCCAAATTGAGATCTCACCTGCTAGCCCCTTCCTCCTTCTCTCCAAACATGGACATGGCCAAGGTCTACCCCAATACCCTAGCTAAGCTTTGGTGCCCTCAAGATCTGCATCAACCTATGATCCCCAAGTTATACCTCCTTGTTTAGAAGCTTCATCTCGTTCATCTACGACTACCTGGACCGACCCCTAAGGCAGGACCTCGCCAAAGAAGCTGCCGCCGCCTTGTACCCGGAGATTCTCCAAGCTATATGGTCAAGAGCTCCCCTGTAGATCGCCGACGCCCCAACTTGACCGCCCCACGAGCACCCCAGATATCCTCCCTTCCTTCCCTATAGCATGTGTCGTCGTCGTTCATCGAGCAACCTTCTTACGCCCCTACACGTGCCGGCTATCCTCATAGTACACCTCGTCGTCGGCCTCCCCGCGGGCACCTGGGTGCTCTTGTAGTAGCACCGGAACCCTTGCAGCTCCAGACCACACCACCATCGCCAGCTTGACCTAGCTCGCCGTGCATCACCGCCGCGCTTGTCGCAGTGTGCCCCCGACGCTGCGGACATGCCAGCTACGCTGCTGCTGCACCTGCTACGTCTGCATCTTGCCTGCAAGCTCTACTCTCCTGTAGCCCGTGTCAGCCACCCCGATGAACCGTAGACAGAGCCGAGTGTTCCAT
The DNA here is from genome assembly GCA_910589775.1 of Avena eriantha. NCBI lineage: Eukaryota > Viridiplantae > Streptophyta > Magnoliopsida > Poales > Poaceae > Avena > Avena eriantha. The sequence continues at coordinate 263,821,057 of OU342744.1, read as the reverse complement.
CTCGCCGTAGCCACCGGACACGCTCCGTTTGGTCAACCGCAGCCACCACTAGCTTCGTCAGAAGTCACCGCCGTTGTCCGAAATCAGACAAGGTTCAGAGTAAACACCGTGTCAACATCCAGTTAACACACAGAGGCTTTTACACATGCCCGTTGCCCTTTTAAAACCCTCAAACCATAGTTCTAGCTCCACCATGTGTCAGCCCCAACAACCCGGCTTACGCACGGCAGCTAGTCAGCACCGGTGGCCCCACCAGTCAATGCTTGTGGCTAGGATAATCTCGGTACAAAAGTCCAAGTGTCTTTTCTAATTAATAAAATTCCAAAAAATGCTTATATCTAAATAAATTCATATCTTTCAAAATAATCTGAATTTGGTAAAACTTTTAAAATGAAAAGTGAATCTTTTTCAAATGTGAATTCATATACATATTTAGTAAATCCCTGTTTTGCCCCTAACTATCCAAACTAATGATAATTTGCCCTTTCATTTAAATTGCATTTATTAATAACCTTTAATCCGTAATTTCAAATAATTATGTTTGTGAAAAAAAATGCCAGGATCCGGAATATGCTATCTAAAATAATTTTTGAGCAATTTGAAATTTCAAAATTATTTGACTGCTATTAAATAGCCTTTTCTTGATAATCCATAACTTTTAATCTGTAACTCTGAATTCGACAAATGATATGTCTAAATCGATCAGCGCAACGAGCCCTTTTCATATATGCATTCCATGATATTAATTGAAGTATGCATCATATAAACATAAAGTATACAACAAGGTTTATGGGAGTAAACATCAATAAATAATTAATAAAAATGCTTTATTCTTGTTCCTACATCTCACCCATACCATGCTATGTTATATCATGCAATTGTCCATCATTACATCATGGCATACCATGTTTTTATTGTTGCATATGATATATATGATTGCATATTTTATTTATTATGGCCTGTTGTGTGTTTCGTTCTTATTTCAGATAGACGCCGAGCAAGGGAGTTATCAGGAGACCCCAAGAGTACTATTTAGATCCCGGTTATCCTACTGCTGAGCTTACAGGCAAGTATATCCCCATGCTTGCATTTACATATAGTAACTATTGCCTCTATCTTTATTCTTGCATCACTGTGTCACGATTCAAATTAAATTGCAATCCGAAGTACTACATAGCCTTTACTTCTAAATCCCATCGAAGCTTGTCTCCTCAAACCTATCAGCCATTACTACAGGAGTTGTTTGAGCCATACGAGTCGTAGAACTGAATATGTAGGGTTTGTGCGAATCTGTTGGATAACGAGGTACCTAAACAACTGAATTATGTAGTAATGGGATAATTAAAGAAAGAGGCATCGGTGGGTAATAGCTGAGATCTGGTTTTTATCCGCTCACTTATATCCCGTAGGACCCGAGTACTTGATTATTGTTCCTTGACTATCGCACTATCCCCATGTGGAACCATAAATCCCCTTCATCTGAGCTTGATTCACAGTTTATTTTTTGGGGCCACAATTAGTTTGGGGCGTTATTACTATCCTGTACTTATGCCATGTTTTACCACTTTATTTACTACTACTGGTCGATGAGCGTTCACTACTGTACTGTTTAGGAACGCGACACGATTATGCGGTATCAACAAACCTAGTCACACTTTCGGGTTCCCAACCGTTTATAGCCATTCTCACAAACCCTGGGTCCATCTCGGATCCGACCGGCTTTGTTACGGGTAGCTTAGTGGGGTGGTCCCCTGGAATCATTTTTGAATCTTATGAATGCTTTGTCGTGATGCCTCATTGCTTTTTATTTGGTTCTTCCAAGGTTGATCGTGCATGTGTTACTATTTGTGCATTCCTGCAGGGTAAATCTTCTGAAAGCCATGTCCGTGGTTATGGACTATTTGGAGCACAATTTCTCAATCATAGACAATTATAACTAAAGTACTCTGTTTAATTTGACTAAACTTGACTAGTAATTAGCAACACTCATGGAATGGTTAATAAAACTGCCAACGGATGGGATATTCTTCTGCCTTCTCATTCTGTAAGCGAGGATGAGGATGAGTTACATTTATTTATGTTGTTTATATAACTGTTGGTTCCCATTAACGAGCGTCCGTCCATATCTGGTTGGACGGATGTTGTAGCGTGTCTCTATAGAACTATTTAGCTATTTTTGTTCCGTTGCAATTGCGTCACCCCCAGGTTATTTCCTTTAGATTAAAGACTTGCTGAGTTCCCCTAGGGTCGCACACCATAAATATTGATCAGATTGTCAAGTATATCCGCATGGAGGTTACTGTGTCGATAAGGTCACGGATGGAGGCAACAACCCTCTTGCGTAGATATTCTGGGGATGGATATCTCTGAGATCTATGGGTGGGAAAGTGCTTATTTCTATGGTATCTTATACCGATTTGACTCTTAATCCGTATTCGGATCTGTGTTTCCGCTTCCGTTTGATGTTTTGATGAGTGATGTATGAGGATATAATCCTAAAATATTATTCTATCTAGGTATTTGGATCTTATCGTATGGTGTTGGAATATATTCCTATTTCTCTCTAGATGGTTCGACTCTGATGTACTCTTGTATGTCGCTGGCATACATACTCATTAGTGTATGTTAGACTCGTAAACTAGCTGGCTACGTTCCTCGCACTTGAAGCTGTAACCATGGAAGTGGATGGGATTGTTGGCTGGTATCGTGTGCTACCAATACCCTGGCCTGCTTGTGGGCGGCCTCCACGGTAGTACGTCCTTCATCCACTTTTGGGTTATACTGGCTTGTGTTTAGAGCGTAGGGTCCGAGGGATTACATCGTTACAACCCATGAATAAACTAAATTTCACATGGCGAACGAGGCCTTCCCGACATAGTCTGTGCTCCATTACCAATATGTTACAAATGGGACGCGCCATGGGACAAAAAGATCCATCTGCATCGACCCACCTTTGTCACATGGATGAGCTAGCTAGAGTGTAAGACGTTTGTGCCCATTAAAGAACAAGACTTGCTCTCAGCGCTAGTTCTAGATGTTCCTAATTTCATCAAGCCATTTGTGGCCGAAACAAATGCGTGCTAGTATGGTGTTTGGGTTGTGCTAATGTAGAATGACCATCCTCTCGCATACCCGAGCAAGGCTGTCTTCAAGAAAAATAAAGTTATATCCACATATGAGAAGGATGTTTGGAGACTCTTATGGCAGTAGACATGTGGAGACCATATCGCCTACATCTGGAATTCATCTTGCGCACGGATCAAAAAAGTTTACCATACTTAAGTGAGTAGCGCTTAACTACAATGCATACAACACAAGGTGGTTGTGAAGTTAATGAGTCTAATAGATCTACAAGATTCAGTACAAAAAAGGAATCACTAATGCCGCCCCCGATGCCTTACCACATCACACTCACGGTGATGTGCCGCTGACAATCTCTGCAGTAAAACTAACTTGGCTACAGGCTTTAACCAATGGATAGCACTAGTATAGAGCGACGCTAAGGGAACCTCCATCAGAAACGACAACGTTACAATCCATGAATAAACTTAATTGCACTTGGCCTATGAGGCCTGCCCGACATAGTCCATGCTCCGTTGCTAATGGATATTCCTCCACACCCGTTTCTGAATGTTCCTCTATGACAATGTTTGTATAGATCGGCTCATTTCTGATGTTAAATGGCCCCTCTATATAATGGCGTGTAACCCTTAGACAAAACCCTACCACTCACTCACTCTCCCCACATCCGTAAGCAACGACGCTCGAGGTGACCTAGGTGTCTTTTGCGTGCTATCCTGATGTGATCGAGAGAGCGGATCCGCTGTGTTAAGGCACGACCACTCCTCATCCTCCTCTCCTCTATGGCTAAATATGGTCACACCGGGTTTGGGAGGTGGACCGGAGGAGAGAATGAAGAATAATCACGCTGGTAGTGAGTGCATGTCCCCATCAAAGTATATTATCTCGTCCGTGTGACGAAGGTGGGACAATGCCGATGTAGATGGATCTTTCATCCCATGGCACGTCGATCCATGGACATTGCTATCCACAGAAACCGTCTAGAGTTGGGGATGATGACGACAAATCTCAAAGGTAGAAATCTTTGTGTAAACGGCCGTCGAGCCGATGAACTAGGGTTACTCTAGGTTTTTTTCATAGAAAGGGTTACCCTTTATATAACTGGTTGTTTAGGTTATTGTACTGTTTCTATTTTTGCTATTTGTGAATTTTATGCGTAGCACCCTAATTTTCATTGTGGTTGTTCTGTTTAGGTTTACATAATTCTATTTAAATTAAGTAGTTCATGTGGTTTACATAATTCTATTTAGATTAAGTAGTTCACCGTCATTTACATAATTATGTTTAGATTAAGTATTTTCATGTGGTTTACATAATTCTGTTTAGGTTTACATAATTATGTTTTGATTCGAAAACATGGTCTAGATTAAGTTTTGTTTTGATGTAACTGTTTAGATTAAGTTGCCTTGTGACTATCTCATGTATAATCATGTGTGTTTAATCATGGATTTGTGTTCATGCAGTATAGGGCGCCTAACTAACATGCTTCCTGGCTTGGGTTGTTTTTACAACTAATAAGCTTTGGTGAAGACATTTTTCTTATACAACTATTTTTATGTGGCGTTAATTTGTTCTTGTAGTAATGCTGATAAACTAACATCATTCTTCAATTTCATGTAGATGGGATATCAAGCAGTTCCCATTCAAAATCCACCATACATATCCATGCATTGCTATTGTGACGTTTTCATGCACTGTATAATATACTTTTTTAAATAAAATAGTATTATGCATTGTGACCGAAGTATCACATCGGTAACGATATATATTAGATCTAGTGACACCGCATAAAAAGGCAAGTGGGAGCTGGCTTCCATGGCAAGAAATATTGAGTTCTCCTATCCCATGATGGAGCCAATCTAACAATATGTTCCCGTCAAGACGTGGGTCAGTTGCGCCCGTTCCTCAACCAATGCCACCTCAAGCTGTAGGTAAGTTATTATTTCAATCTATCTACATTCAGTTTGTTTTCATGCAAGCATATATATTTACCATTGTAATCTATAAACATTTAGTTTGTTTATATTCTCCGGTGTTGGCAGTGCTGCTGATAGCAACTTTCTCCGTGTCTTTTTATTTTTCATTTGTGTTGGACTTGTTCCAGCTATGTGCATCACAATTATACATAGTCTTAGTGTAATACTTAAACCTTTTATGTAGTAAAGCGTCCATTATCGAAAACATTGGCAACACATGATCCGGTGGAGTTGTTGGTGCCATTGTTGGTGCTTCTGCCGGGTTGAAGCTAGATGGCCTCACGAGGATGTGAGCATTGGTTGGTGAGGGTGTTCCAGGAACAAAAAATAAATATTGTTTAAAACACTTTACAAAACATATTATAAGAATTACCATGTAAACCATTATTCCGAGAATATTATTAGTATAAGTTACTTTCAGGGGTTTTGATGTGGTCTTACCTTGTGTAAGTAGAGGCAAGTAAAAATGGCTTATCAAACTTAAATAACATGTCATCCTTGACCCACATACTGACTATAAATCTATAAAGTGCATGAGTGCTGCCTCTAGAAGGGGCATTAACTTTCATAGTCATTGTTTTACCAAACATGTAATTTAGTGTGGATCAAATGGAGGAAATTGCTACAAAAATAAGAAAGCAAATTTTTTTGACAAATGGAACACATTAATATCACAGAGATACCAATTATATTTAGCCTATGCAATTATGCAACAACGAAATGTCCTAAAGACATTATGGATGCACGCAACCCTAGAACAAAAACAACAAGAAGAAAACAAAAGATCCTATTATAGTGAACAAAACATTTTAGCTGCAATACAAACCACCACCAAGAAACCACCCGTAGTCCAAATTCTCTAAAAGCGCTGCCTCCAAGAAGGAAACAGTGCATAAACGCCATAGTCGTCCGATCATAGATCTTAGGTTTTCACTCAGGATCGGGAAAGCAACATGAAAAAGGAAAATAAATGATTTTACATCAAGTCAATCTAAATCGAACATATGACCCCTTAGAAGCCATAAAAGGTACTACCATGGCGAGGGAAACACCAACCACACTCTATCGTTGTCGTCCAACATACATTCCCCCGAACACACACAAACACTTCCCACAAGCTAAATACTAGTAGCGAGGATCTCACCTAAAGGCTCAGGTGCCGTGACAAAGTGAAGGAATATGTTTTGTTTTGCCCAAAATGTGTGCACACATAAAAAATCATAGTGACAACACTAGAAATGTGGTTATAAAGGTGAAAAAAAACTTTGAGTATGTATCTTGTATCATTGAGTATGGTACACTGGGATGGGACTGAATCACCGTGGGAAGTTTATTAGCTCACGAGCCTATGTATCAGTACCTGAAGTATCCATATATAGCAACAAAAATAGTATATTGTATGAGACATACTAATCTAGAAATATCATGACCTAAAAAGTACATATGATATGCAAATTATATATAGAAAATTAATAAATAGTATATACACTGGCTTTACATAAACACAGTCCTAACATTAATTGATTACACATATGATTTTGAAAAGCATAAGAAAAACTGATAATAGAAACTTAACATAGTTAATGGATTATGAAAAAATTATTTTTCTTTAAATGGACATTGTCCTGCATGTCCATAGTGGGCGTGCACTTCTTCGACGTCTTTGCAGTATCCACTATATCATTCCCCTTTTGTGCTCCATAACCAGTAATTTTTTTTGCACAAAGTGCGTTAAAAAGAACATCTGAAAAAAAATTACCTAAGGACATTCCCAACCACATGGCCAAAATAATTATAAAGAAAAAGAACCTAAGAAAGAAAATAAAAATAAGAGATATAAATGATAGGAAACAAATAGTAAAACAAGAATCAATAAAAAAACTTAATCCAAGAATAACTAAATACCTGATCGCACACACAAATAAACCCTCACTCCAAGGAGAGCTAAATACCAAGGTGAACAAAAAAGATCCCAATCCAAATAGGCCAATCAAGCGCATCCCCACAAAACGAAAGAAAGAACTACGAGCATACAAATAGCTAAATAAGAATCAGGAAAAGCCTTGAGCAAGCACATGACCTAACAAATACAAGATCATGAATCACAAATATGATAAACATATTAACTTAACCAGATGGGTTTGCTGGCCTTTCCTTAACTGAAGAAAAATGACAGAGAGGGAAGCAAATACAATGAAACCGTGGATAGGGAGAAGTAGAATAAGAAAACTTGTACGGGAATACGAAATTGATTATATGGGGGAAATGAAGGGACTAGGAGACAGACACCCCGTGCTTCATCAGTCGTTGATTTGATCGACAATTAGAGGGAAAGGGCATCGCCATGGTTTCATTAATCAAAATGAAACCCAATATATTTTACAAAGCATTTTAACAGCCCTAGGAGATCAACAACATTTGCCGCCTTAGGTTTTATAAACTAGAACAAGTTCGGAGGTAAAAGACAAAACTTATCACCACACTAACTGTCAGCTGCCACTAAACTAGAACATAGCAGGGGCGCAAAATCAAGCATTCTTTGGGATGACCTTCAACCAAGGGCCATCTTCTACCAGCTCTAGTGAGTTCCGCGTCAGTCGGTTTGCCAATGCCTTAGTGGTGATATTCCACTTTTCAGATTCACTCGTGTCAATTAAGTGGGAATTTTTCACTAGATCCAGATCCGTGCCTATCAGCATCTTCAAAGTCAGCCAGAATCCGGCTAGAGCAAGGGTGTTGGTGCTCAAGCTAGGTGCTCCACCTTGTCTTGCATCCATTGGGTACAACACCATCCACTGGGATATCATATAGGCTATCTTTCTCCAGATCACCTACATACCAAACCAAGGGATTTTGTTAAAGTGGATGTCATTCCTAGTAATCCAGAGAACCTGTAGCACAACTGCACGAATAGCATTTTCAATATTATTCTTATTTTCATTAACCCATAAACCAGCTAACAAGTCAAAATATATATTGCTTTCTATTCTGCCAGTAGTGAAACAAAATATTAGACCAAACCAATCTAGCAACAACACACCTAAAGAACACATGTAAACAAGACTTAGGTTCAGAGTAGAAAATACATGTCAAATCATCAATTTTTTGTGGGTTGAAACCAGTTGCTGAAATGGTTCGAGAACCGTTCAATGACAAATCGTTATTACCCATGCTAACAAAGCACATCCTATCAAAGATGAAGTCACCCATCGTGAAATTCCACAACGTGTCCCTTTTTCCTTTCCGGCTGCTGGCTGCACGTTGCGTGTGTTGCGCCAGTGAGCCACGACTCGGGGAGGCAGCGCTTGCATCTGGCGAGCAAAACGCGAGCGGCGACGGCAGTTGCCTCAGTGGTGTAACAACCTCGGACCCTACGCTCTAAGTTCAAGCCTGGATGAACTAAAAGTGGTTAAGGAATTTACAGCGGGGGCTCAGGGCCACCCATGTGTAGGCCCGTCGGCCGTCCTAACCACTTCCAAGAACATCGGGACAAGAGCGAGCGGCGTAGGCAATAGGCGAAGAGATCAAATACATACACAAGTGAGTATGTATGCAAGCTACCTTACAACAGTTCTCAGAGCCATACCATCTAAAAGAAATAGAAATATTGCAACACCATACGGCAAGATCCAAATATCCTAGATAGAGATAATAGTGTAGTATAGCTCCTCATACATTAATCAACAAAGTATCAAGCGGAAGCAGGAAGCAAGATCCGAGTACGGACAAGAAGCAAATCGGTATAAGATGCCACATAAATAAGCACACCCTGCCCACAGATCTCACGGATCCCCATCCCTGGAATCTCTACACCGAGTGATCGTTGCCAACATCATCTGTCTCCTCCACCCAATATCCATCTTGCGAATACACCTGTTCATCTGAATCAAACAATTTATCGTGTGAGACCCTAGGGGTACTCAACAAGTCTTTATGCCTCTAAAGGGGATATATACCTGGGGTGACGCAATTGCAGCAAAAGGTAATAACTAACAAGTCTATATATACTCGCTAACCATCCGCCTAACCAATGATAGCAGATGTCTGTTAATTAGAAACAACAGTTATAACAGTATAAAGAAACATATCCATCCTCCTTCTCGCTTACCAACGAGAAAGCGGACAAACAACCCATCTGTTGGCAGTTTTATTAACCATTCCATGAGTATTGCACTAATTACTAGTCAGATATTTAGTCAAATTAAAAGCGGTACTTTAGTTATGCTTGTCTATGATCGAGAAACTGTGCTCCAAGTCGTCCATAACCGCGGACACGGCTTTCAGAAATATTTATCCTATAGGGGTGCACAAATAGCAACACACACTCGATCAACCTCGGAAAAACCAACTCAAAACCCAACGAGGCATTCACGACAAAGCAATCACAGGATTCATAAAATATTTCAAGGGGCCACCCCATTAAGCTACCCGCAACGAAGTTGGCCGACTCCGAGACGGACCCAAGGTTTGTGTCAATGGCTATAAACGACTGGGAACCCGAAAGTGTGACCGGGCTTGTCGATACCGCGAAAACATTCCACGATTCAAAACAGTGCAGGTGCTCCACGCACAATCTTAAATAAAGCATTAAAGCATAGCATAGGTACATGATAGTAATAAAGCCCCAAACTACTTTGTGGCCCCAAGAAATAAAGTGCAAATCAAGCTCATGCAAAGGGGGATTCATAGAGTCTCCTGTATGTGGATAGTGCGAATAGTCAAGGAACAGGTATCAAGTACTCGGGGGCTTACGGGACACAAGTGAGCATGAAAAACCAAATAACAGATATTGCCCATTGGTGCATCTTTCATTAGTTCTCCCATTACTACTCAGATTAAATTGTTTAGGTACCTCGTTAACCATCAGACACTCACATACCCTACACATGCTGTTCTACGACTCGCAGGGCTCAAGCAACTCCTGTAGTAGTGGTTCATGGGATGGAGGAACAAGCTCGGCGGGGTTTAAAAGTAAAGGCTATGCAGTACTTGGGATTCAATTTAATGCAATCGCGACTCCATGATGCAAGAATAAGATAGAAGCAATAGGTACTATATGTATGCAAGCATGTGGTAGTGCTTGCCTGGTAGCTCAGTTGAAGCGAGAGATGGATCTGGGTAGTACTCCTGGGATTCCTGATATTTCCCCTGCTCGGCGTCTATCCGAGAAGAACCAAACAAACAAGGCCAACATAAATATAATGCGCAAACATATAGATTAAATGCGACAAGCAAACAAGCATGCCATGATGAATGATGCACAATTTACATGGTATAACATAGCATGGCATGGGTGAGGTGTGGGGTACAAGAATAAATCAATTTATTAAATTTTTAGTCATGTTTTGCTCCCATATAACTTGCTGTCCACTTAATATTTATATGATGCATGCTACAATTCATATCATGGAATGCGTAGTTAGAACGGGCTCGTCGTGCTGATCGATTTAGACATCTTATTTGTTAAATTTGGAGTTATAGAATTAAAGTTATTAATTAATTAAGAAAAGGCATTTTTGTTGCAATTAAACAATTTCAAAATTTTTAATTAGACAAACATTATTTTGAATGGCATATTCGAATTCCTCACATGTTTTTGATTCAAAAACATATATCATACTTGTGATTTGGAATTACCAATATAAAGATATGCATTATTCTTTATAAAACCTTTTCTAGAATTTTATTAATTATCAAAATTGTTAGGGAAACTTTTTATAACGGTGGGATTCCAGCCAAGGTTAATGACATGTGGGCCTGCTGCTCCCGAGGGTTAAAGAAAAGAAAAAGGGTTGGGATGGGGATCAAACCCACAACCTCACGGTAAGGAAAGGAGCCAAACACCGGGTGATAACCACTGTGCTGGGCTAGAGTTTGTGACAGGTTAGGGTAACTTGGCCACAAAAACTACTTGCGTCGCATCTGGCCCTGATAAAACTGAACTTCTCATGTGTGATTCAGAGACAAAAATTGAAATAAAAGCAAAAGAACATCGGGAGGGGGATTCGAACTTGGGGATTTGGTACGCTAGTGTAAGGACAGAACCACTGTGTTACTCCTCAGATGTTGCACAAGAGAAGAATCGATAGACTCTATACTGATCCATTGAAGCTTATGGGCACTTTACTGAAGTATCGACAGACACCTGGTTTCTGAATATGCAAAGCACCAGAGGTCTTGTTTCATGGCGTCCGCGACAGGCACGCCCTGGACCGGAGGATGAGCGGCTCTAGCATGCTGATTAGGAGGGGGAATCAAAGGTATAGCTCACCGGGAGCATCGCTGGTAAGGTAGGGGAAGTCGGAGGAGGCCGTGGCGGCCGGAATCGACGATGACCGCCGGTGACCGAAGTTGTTGTTGCGGACAAATCCGCCGCGTGCGAGGGCTACCAGCTCGATTCCTTCTGCGGGGACGAAGAGGAGGACAAGGCGGAGACGAGGACATGCCCAGCTCTGCTTGAGGGCAACCACGGCGGCGGGGCGGCGGTGAGGACGTGCTCGGCCCTCTCTCTCTCGTTCAGATACATGGCAGAGAGGAAGGGGAAGGAAGAGAGGTGGCGGCGGAAAGAAGAGGGAGGCTAGGGTTCCTGGGTTCCTCGGGTGGGGATTAAAGAGGAGAGGAAGTAAGGGAGCAGGTGGGGTGGAGGTGCGCACGCGCTGCGTGTGACCAGGGAGGAAGACGACAACAGTAGTTATCTCTCCCATGATCGAACAGAGAAAAAGGCAGTGGAGTGGTTGGTTCGGTCGGAGACGCGCCAGGTCGGAGTAAAGCAGCAATGCGCCGAGCTCTGAGATGTTGGTTGCTATCGTGCTGTCCCCCTGTTTCACCGAAGGCCACTACTGACGCCTGAACGCTGCTGCCCTCTCTCTACATGTTAACTGAAAAAAAAGACAGCAAGCCCAGCTAGCTTTTCTGATCTTCGGTGGAATATTTTGAGAGTGTCAGATCTCGGATTTGCGGCGGTTTGCTGCGTTAGAAAGGTGGTGACGCCTAGATTAAGAACATGTACTGGGATACTCCAGAGGACAACCGGGGAGGAAGGGATCTTGATGGGAATAGAGGGGAAAAATAGCAACGCGCTGACAAAACTGAACTACAGTTTTGGACAGTGGTATGGAGCCAACTCGGATGCTGATTTCAAACGGCTCGAAGCTCGGAAACAAAAGAGGTTTGTTGCCGATTGAAGAGGGGTCAAAGGTGGAATGGTTCAAAACAAAAGAACATGATTCCAGTAAGAGAAAAGAGGTGATGACATGGAAACAGAATGGTGTAGATGCATGGGCCATGCATTGGAATTGAAGCATGCCCAAATAGAGAAAAAGATATATGGGTTTAGAATTAAAATGCAAATAGTAAAAGGGAAGCCCACATATAAGTATTTGGTTGAATTTGAGATGGCACAAGAGGAAGTGATGTCGTCAAATTAGTGAGAAGGAGGGATTTGCAAGAGAGATGCCCCCAACTCATATTGGGCATATAACATTATATCAAAAGCCAAATACAATATATCAAGAACCAAATGCAAAGACAATATAAGAGCCAAATTTAAAACCATGATCCATGCAAGGTGGTATGATGAACATGAGCAAGTTATATTATGCAATGCATTTGATTACTTAGAGTAGGATCAAGTAGCATTACAATGTTTAGAACAATTGGGATGCTACAACTCTCCCCCACTTAACAAGAATCTCGCCCCGAGATTCCTAGGAAAAAGAAACAGACACGAGAAGAGGCGGGTGTTCGGAACGAAGGTGATCCTCATGTTCCCAAGGTGATTAACAACGGAATGGTGTGACCATTACACCTTGCGAACTTGCTAGACTTGTTGCGAGTCTTGCGTTTTGCTTGAGAAACAAAGGGTTAGACGCGTTGAAGGATTGTTGTGAGACAAGAAGGATAGGATGAACATAGCTGTTTTTTTCTCGATAAACACGATAATAGAAAAGAACCACTCGTTGAAAGAATTAGAAGGCACGATCTATCATGGAGAAAGAAAAGACACATCGTTAGTATTAAAGATCAACAGATGCAAGCAAAGATGAATCTTTGTCTCGCCGGAAGAAAAGAGCTATCTTGGAGAGGTTATCAACCACTATGAAAATAGCATTGTTTCTTCCCTCGGATTTGAGAAATGAAGTTCAGAAACAATATTGCCCTCAAACAATAAAGTTCTTTGATAACAATGGAAGGATCTCGGATTGTCTTCTTCTTGCACCGGTGAGAACCAAAGGATCACGCAATTGAGGTGCGCGGATATAACTTCAAGAGAAGGGGGGATGCTAGCTTATGGTAGAATCCCGAGAGAAGTGGAAAGATTTTGCGATGAATGGCATCAACCATAATTGTCTTTACCAAGAGGCAAAAAGGATTGATAAGTGAAGTTCCGAGATATACTCCACTCATCTTGTTGGACGATGTCGAACACCGCTAGGATGAAGAGGAACCGAGAAGATATTGCATTTGCTTCCACCAGATCATTGAAGATTTTGCTCTGTGTAGAAAAAAAAGACGCGATCACCAATAAGAGATTATTGATTATGTTCTTGAGAGAAACCTCCGGAAAACAAGGACGGAAGTAAAAGTATCGAGGGATAAAGGCCACTTCTAACTTCCGTGGAATGAGTGAAATTGCATTAATCCGCCAATCCAATGTACAAGAGCGAATGATAAGAGTAATGGTATGGTAGCTACTCCATCCCGCACTCAAAGCATTACTCCGCACATGAATAGGAAAACCATGTAACCCAACTACCAAAACAGACTGAAGATCTTGACAAGGTTAACTCATGGAACTCCATTAGAACACAAGGATAGATGCAAATGATTCGCCGGATTCAAGAAAGATAAAGATGATGATGTTGTCGTCATGTCGGAAGTACCAAGCCAACGGAAAGATATGAAGGAAGATTATGGAGAACAACTGCAAGATTCAACAAATAAAGAAAAAGATAGCACCAACTTGGACAGAAGGATTACAAAAGATCTGAAAAGTCTTCGCGGCCTTCGGTAGATTGAGGATAGAAGATGGAACGAGAGGGTTTTCAAAAGATTACTTGACGAGACAGAGGTGAAAAGAACTCCATGTTCTTCTTGAAATGATTGAGAGAGATTTAGCAGTCTTGAGGAAAATCTTCAGCGGAACGACGATGATAACTTGCCAACAAGGAAAAAAACTCCGGATTGGTTGAAGATGGAGGATGGAATTAACAATGGGCTTGCTGATTCCAGAATTGAAGCGATGTATTTAGCAGAAAGACGTGGTCGAGATAGGTGACTTCAAGAAGCCAGAATTCACACTTTGAGACTTTGCACACAAGCAGTGCTCACGAAGCTTGAGAGAAAAAGACGCAGATGATCTTCCATGTTCTTCCATTGATATAGAATAAGAAAGCATATCATGAAGATATACCACCACGGATTAACAAGATATTCCGAGAATATCAAGTTCAAGAGGCGGAAGAAACAGACAAATGCTCGAAATACTTTCTGAGCTCAACGCTCTTTGACAGATCAACATTAAGAGCAAGGATTCGTGTTGAAGAAGATGCACTGGCAGAATAGATTATCTGGTCCTTCGGAAGAGAACAAGAAATGCGACCTAATTCACATTGTCGATCGGATCACCGGTTACAAGATAAAGAGATCTTGGATAAAGAAACGATGATAGCTCATACCTTAAGCAAAGCTATCCGAAATGAAAAGATGTGATTCTCCTGTATCAAAGAGAATCTTGCAGATATGGAGTTCAAAAAGATGTGAAGCATGATAAACATATGATAGACCACCGTAGTGCCTTGAGAAAACTCCGGATTGACAAAGATACTTGCATATGAATAGATATGATCACGGTGTAACTCAAAATCATAGGACATAACCGCCATCATTTGGAGGATTGGATTTATAGTATTGACCCTATTCCATTCATGATAAGTGTCATATAGCTATGCCGAGAACCAAATTACAATCACACGCATCGGATCGACACACGTTATGTATTTAGCCCAGAAGAATTGATGATGAAGTAAAACTCCAGGATTAAGAACCGGTGAAAAAAGAATGAGTTAGCATGATCATGTTGATAAAAGAAAGATAGACAATGTTTCACACACGACTGAAGAGGTGTGTGGAAACACAGATGTATCAAAGAAAAATTTCCCGCATTTTTCGGCATTAAAATACCAATAGATGCGCAAAACCACTTATCAGATAGAGATTAGCAACTCCACATTCTGTGAAAACATGCTGGAAGGAAGAACACCCTTAACAAGATGGCACCGGTTAACAAAGAGTCGGATAGATCGCGTCGGTTTACACAAAGCCTGTCGGTATGGAATGTACCAACAGTTGATAACCAAAAGGCAGATAGCGATAACAAGTTGGATGCAATAGATAGACAAAGAATTAAACACACACACACACACACACTCACACAGCCTATGGTACTACGGAACCCCGAACACGTGAATCCTAGTTTGAATTTCAGAAGAGGATTGAAAACGTTACACTTCCTTACCAGAAAAGGGTGGATGGGTGGGTAAGAAGAAAATGGAAGCAGTCCTACTCTCGCATTTTTGTTTTTCGCTAGTATATATAACTACCAAAATATTTGCTAGACCTACAACGACCATTTTGGCTGAGACCCTGAAGGGTGGGATGGCTCTGATACCAATTGTAACAACCTCGGACCCTACGCTCTAAGTTCAAGCCTGGATAAACCAAAAGTGGTTAAGGAATTTACAGCGGGGGCCCAGGGCCACCCATGTGTAGGCCCGTCGGCCGCCCTAACCACTTCCAAGAACATCGGAACAAGAGCGAGCGGCGTAGGCAACAGGCGAAGAGATCAAATACATACACAAGTGAGTATGTATGCAAGCTACCTTACAACAGTTCTCAGAGCCATACCATCTAAAAGAAATGGAAATATTATAACGCCATATGGCAAGATCCAAATATCCTAGATAGATATAATAGTGTAGGATAGCTCCTCATACATCAATCAACAGAGTATCAAGCGGAAGCGGGAAGCAAGATCCGAGTACGGACAAGAAGCAAATCGGCATAAGATGCCATATAAATAAGCACACCCCGCCCACAGATCTCATGGATCCCCATCCCCGGAATTTCTACACCAAGTGATCGTTGTCAACATCATCTGTCTCCTCCACCCAGTATCCATCTTGCGAATACACCTGTTCATCTGAATCAAACAATTTATCGTGTGAGACCCTAGTGGTACTCAGCAAGTCTTTATGCCTCTAAAGGGGACATATACTTAGGGTGACGCAATTGCAGCAAAAGGTAATAACTAACAAGTCTATAGATACTCGTTAACCATCCGCCTAACCAATGATAGGCGGATGTCCGTTAATTAGAAACAACAGTTATAACAGTATAAAGTAACAGATCCATCCTCCTTCTCACTTACCAACGAGAAAGCAGACGAACAACCCATCCGTTGGCAGTTTTATTAACCATTCCATGAGTATTGCACTAATTACTAGTCAGATATTTAGTCAAATTAAAAGTGGTACTTTAGTTATGCTTGTCTATGATCGAGAAACTATGCTCCAAGTCGTCCATAACCGCGGACACGGCTTTCAGAAAGATTTACCCTGCATGGGTGCACAAATAGCAACACACACTCGATCAACCTCGGAAAAACCAACTCAAAACCCAACGAGGCATTCACGACAAAGCAATCATAGGATTCATAAAATATTTCAAGGGGCCACCCCATTAAGCTACCCGCAATGAAGTTGGTCCACTCCGAGACGGACCCAAGGTTTGTGTCAATGGTTGTAAACGACTGGGAACCCGAAAGTGTGACTGCGCTTGTCGATACCGCGAAAACATTCCACGATCCAAAACAGTGCAGGTGCTCCACGCACAATCTTAAATAAAGCATTAAAGCATAGCATAGGTACATGATAGTAATAAAGCCCCAAACTACTTTGTGGCCCCAAGAAATAAAGTGCAAATCAAGCTCATGCAAAGGGGGATTCATAGAGTCTCCTGTATGTGGATAGTGCGAATAGTCAAGGAACAGGTATCAAGTACTCGGAGGCTTACGGGACACAAGTGAGCATGAAAAACCAAATAACAGATATTGCCCATTGGTGCATCTTTCATTAGTTCTCCCATTACTACTCAGGTTAAATTGTTTAGGTACCTCGTTAACCATCAGACACTCACATACCCTACACATGCTGTTCTACGACTCGCAGGGCTCAAGCAACTCCTGTAGTAGTGGTTCATGGGATGGAGGAACAAGCTCGGCGGGGTTTAAAAGTAAAGGCTATGCAGTACTTGGGATTCAATTTAATGCAATTGCGACTCCATGATGCAAGAATAAGATAGAAGCAATAGGTACTATATGTATGCAAGCATGTGGTAGTGCTTGCCTGGCAGCTCAGTTGAAGCGAGAGATAGATCTGGGTAGTACTCCTGGGATTCCTGATATTTCCCCTGCTCGGCGTCTATCCGAGAAGAACCAAACAAACAAGGCCAACATAAATATAATGCGCAAACATATAGATTAAATGCGACAAGCAAACAAGCATGCCATGATGAATGATGCACAATTTACATGGTATAACATAGCATGGCATGGGTGAGGTGTGGGGTACAAGAATAAATCAATTTATTAAATTTTTAGTCATGTTTTGCTCCCATATAACTTGCTGTCCACTTAATATTTATATGATGCATGCTACAATTCATATCATGAAATATGTAGTTAGAATGGGCTCGTCGCGCTGATCGATTTAGACATCTTATTTGTTAAATTAGGAGTTATAGAATTAAAGATATTAATTAATTAACAAAAGGCATTTTTGTTGCAATTAAACAATTTCGAAAATTTAAATTAGACAAACATTATTTTGAATGGCATATTCGAATTTCTCACATTTTTCTGATTCAAAAGCATATATCATACTTGTGATTTGGAATTACCAATATAAAGATATGCATTATTCTTTATAAAACCTTTTCTAGAATTTTATTAATTATCAAAATTGTTAGGGAAACTTTTTATACCGGTGGGATTCCAGCCAAGGTCAATGATAGGTGGGCCTGCTGCTCGTGAGGGTTAAAGAAAAGAAAAACGGTTGGGATGGGGATCAAACCCACAACCTCACAGTAAGGAAAGGAGCCAAACACCGGGTGATAACCACTATGCTAGGCTAGAGTTTGTGACAGGTTAGGGTAACTTGGCCACAAAAACTTCTTGCGTCGCACCTGGCCTGATAAAACTGAACTTCTTCGGTGTGATTCAGAGACAAAAAATTAAAATAAAAGCAAAAGAACATCATGAGGGGGATTCAAACTTGGGGATTTGGTACGCTAGTGTAAGGACAGAACTACTGTGTTAGTCCTTAGATGTTGCACAAGAGAGGAATCGACAGACTCTATACTGATCCAGTGAAGATTTTGGGCACTTTACTGAAGTAACGACAGACACCTGGTTTCTGAATATGCAAAGCACCAGAGGTCTGGTTTCATGGCGTCTGCGACTGGCACGCCCTAGACCGGAGGATGAGTGGCTCTAACATGCTGATTAGGAGGGGGAATCGAAGGTATAGCTCAACGGGAGCATCGCTAGTAAGGTAGGGGAAGTCGGAGGAGGCCGTGGCGGCCGGAATCGACGATGACTGCCGGTGACCGAAGTTGTTGTTGCGGACAAATCCGTCACGTGCGAGGGCTCCCAGCTCGATTCCTTCTGCGGGGACGAAGAGGAGGACAAGGCGGAGACGAGGACATGCCCAGCTCGGCTTGAGGGCAACCACGGCGGCATGGCGGCGGTGAGGACGTGCTCGGCCCTCTCTCTCTCGTTCATATACATGGCAGAGAGGAAGGGGAAGGAAGAGAGGTGGCGGCGGAAAGAAGAGGGAGGCTAGGGTTCCTGGGTTCCTCGGGTGGGGATTAAAGAGGAGAGGAAGTAAGGGAGCAGGTGGGGTGGAGGTGCGCACGCGCTGCGTGTGACCAGGGAGGAAGACGACAACAGTAGTTATCTCTCCCATGATCGAACAGAGAAAAAGGCAGTGGAGTGGTTGGTTCGGTCGGAGACGTGCCAGGTCGGAGTAAAGCAGCAGTGCGCCGAGCTCTGAGAAGTTGGTTGCTATCGCGCTGTCCCCCTGTTTCACTGAAGGCCACTACTGACGCCTGAACGCTGCTGCCCTCTCTCTACATGTTAACTGAAAAAAAGACAGCAAGCGCAGCTAGCTTTTCTGATCTTCGGTGGAAGATTTTGAGAGTGTCAGATCTCGTATTTGCGGACGGTTTCCTGCGTTAGAAAGGTGGTGATGCCTAGATTAAGAACATGTACTGGGATACTCCAGAGGACAATCGGGGAGGAAGGGATCTTGATGGGAATAGAGGGGAAAAATAGCAATGCGCTGACGAACTGACGAAACTGAACTACAGTTTTGGACAGTGGTATGGAGCCAACTCGGATGCTGATTTCAAACGGCTCGAAGCTCGGAAACAAGAGAGGTTTGTTGCTGATTGAAGAGGGGTCAAAGGTGGAATGGTTCAAAACAAAAGAACATGATTCCAATAAGAGAAAAGAGGTGATGACATGGAAACAGAATGGTGTAGATGCATGGGCCATGCATTGGAATTGAAGCATGCCCAAATAGAGAAAAGGATATATGGGTTTAGAATTAAAATGCAAATAGTAAAAGGGAAGCCCACATATAAGTATTTGGTTGAATTTGAGATGGCACAAGAGGAAGTGATGTCGTCAAATTAGTGAGAATGAGGGATTTGCAAGAGAGATGCCCCCAACTCATATTGGGCATATAACATTATATCAAAAGCCAAATACAATATATCAAGAACCAAATGCAAAGACAATATAAGAGCCAAATTTAAAACCATGATCCATGCAAGGTGGTATGATGAACATGAGCAAGTTATATTATGCAATGCATTTGATTACTTAGAGTAGGATCAAGTAGCATTACACTGTTTAGAACAATTGGGATGCTACAAGTGGCAGGGCTAGCGATACGAGCGCGAGTGGCGACGGCAGTTGCCACGGAGGTCGGGCTGGGCAGCCGGCGAGCCACATGCCAGTGGTGACGACAGCTGTCGCAGAGGTGGGGCTGATGAGCCGCGTGCGAGGGGGTGACACTGCGACCACAGCCATGGTCGCCGCATGAGGAGACATAGCGGCGACGCGCTGGAAAACAAGGAGCTCGTGTACGTGCCAGCGAATGAGATACGATGCGGTCGGCGCCGCGCTAGAGCGGCGGTTGGACTCACTCGGGTGGGAGCGCTACTACGAGGACCTCGCAGTCGTGCAGCTCCATAGGCCTGACGGCGGCTTCGACCTCATCACCCGGAAAATCATTTTTACTGAAGTAGTCCTATCTGCCCTCTCTTTTTTCTCTGAGGTTGATGTATATGTCTAGTTTTTTTCCTAGCCTGTACATGGTTTACATGGACGATGTCATGCTGAAATCACTAATTGAAACAGATTGAAACAGGCGGTGAACAGTAAAAAAATGTTTCATAAGTTCATAAGTTTCAATAATAAAATATTAAAACAGTGTGTGAACAGTACAAAAAATATTTCATAAGTTTCAATAAGTTTCATGAGTTTCAAAAATATTTAACGTCATGCCGACGTCAACACTACTTGAGGTGAAGTTAACCTTAAAAAATCCTTGTTGCCCGGTCAACTTCCCGCGTGACTTCGCTGGGCTGACGGCGTATATCGGAAACGGAACCAAAGCAACAGACCGGGTGTAAACTGTGGCTTCGAACTGTTTGGAACTATGCCCGTTCAAACCCATACCCGACCGGACCAACCATTTGCCGTTAAAAACCAAACTAAAGAAAACTCTTGTCACAGTCAGCCCATTAACACCTGAACTGAACGTATTGTCAAAAAAAAAAAAAAAACTGAACCAAACGTGACCACATGTAGGAACCGACCCAATACACCCGGTTAATTCAAAACCAATCTCAGATTTATAGTAACCAGAGAAAGAGTGGATCTTAGGTGAAACCTTAATTTTCCACACAACATGGACATAAACAGGTAAAGTTAACAACAACATATAAGGATCTATCAATGTAGATGCCATTTGGTTCTAATTTCTAAAGGACAGTGTCTTCCTCCTCGCTAAGGTGAATGGATTGGGCAATATCCAAAAGTTCATACCATTTAATTAACAAATCCTAATCAAAGCATTTGCAGAAATTAACTTTTAATTTGTTATCTTCCCAAACATTAGCAATAGTTATGTTTTCCTCATTAACAACCATATACAACTCCTAGTACTGAAGGGCTAAACTACTTTATCTTTGTTGATGATTATTAATAGATTGGTGGAGTTTCAAAAAAAAAAAAAACATATACAACTCCGCTAAGCTAGAATCACCAAACCACTGGTCTTTTCAAAATATGATTTTCTTTCCATTCCCCACCCTCCATGGGTAGCCCATCTTGGCTGCATTAACAGCCCACAAAACACTTTACCAAGGGGGAAACATTTTTAGAGTTGGAGTCAATATATTGGGAGCATATATTTATAATCAATAATGTTTCTCCAAAGTTTATTTTTATCTAGATGATATATCTTAACCCAAGAAGCTAGGAGGCAGAGATTCATTTCTGCAACATTAGGTATTCCTAATCCTCCACACTCCTTTTTCCGAGACACTAAACCCCAGTTGGGAAGGTGATATTTGGAATGTTCCTCATAATTATCCCACAAGCAATGGGCAAACTGAGAGTTGATTAGTGCAATGGCCTATGTAGGGAGTTTAATCACACTCAAAATATAAATTGGTATACTAGCTAGAACACTTCCCACCAACTCTAAGTTGGCTGCATGAGTCAATAACTCGCCTCTCCTGCCAGAAGCCTTGTTAAGGAGTTTATCCACAACAACTTGTAGATATTCCTTCCTAAGTTTTTTATATAATGTAAAGGAACCACTAAATACTTAATAGGGAAAGTTCCCAATCTACAACTCAAGGCCTGAGCAAATTTTTGAGCTTTCCCTGTTCCACATTAACTGGAACCATGTCACATTTGTGAAAATTAATTCTCAACCCAGAAATTTGTTCATAATAGGACAAAATCCACTTAAGGTTCATGCATTGGGCTAAATATCTTTTGCAGAAACAGCAAGGTGTCATCGGCATATTGCATGCTAATAACACCATCCTGGCTAAAACCATGAAGCAAACCGTATAATTGTCCATGACCAACAGCTTTAACCAACATTTTAGTGAAAACATCAGCTAGTAAATTAAAGAACAAACGAAAAATAGGGTCCCCTTGTATGACTTAGCTACTAGCAATGAAGAAACCACTCATTAATTCTGACTCCAATAGAACCTTTATCCAACAGGGATTTATACATCAAAATGCATTTTGGGCTGAAGCCACTTTGGATCGACAATTACTCTTGACACAAGCTAATTTCGGATTTCCGACGGTCGCGTGATCCACCTCCGCGTGGTCTAGTTATGTTGCATGTGCATCATCCGCGTTGCTATTGCAAGTGTGGTGACAGAGGAAGAGCGTGGAAGGGTGGTAGAGCATCGTGTGCTGAAGTGATCATGATTTTTTTTATACAGTATATATGATTTTTTACAAAATCATAAAAAAGGGACTCAGAAATGGCATGACATGCCACCAATAAATTTATTCAATTAAGATAAACTCCTCTGTATGTATTTTGTGAAAGGAATACGGTCTTTCCACTAGCTTTGTTGTTAGTACTACTCCATACAATATGTTTGGGTAAGATATCACATATGATTATTTTACCCGCAAAAAAATGTTTATTTTTATTTTTAGTCTCAGTCGTCTGATAAATGGCTTTTTTTTGTAGGATTGAAAAACGTAAGTTTACACGATCTATTCTCAAATTGTTATATGAATGCAGGGGATTTCTTGTAAGTTCATCACCATGGAAAGTACAGAGAGAATTTCACTCTCACTTTTTTTGGCGATGGAGAGACAGTCTCGTTGCATGCAGACCTTGAGGTGATCTGACTGTACATGTGATCCATCAGTCCATCATCCAATCACAGGTCTCCATTGTCCAACGAGATCCTAGGCCTAGCCACAACTATCTCCCTTCCCTGGCTCTCACCTTGCCACGTGTTCACAGATGACGATATCTCTGCTGCACCAATGGCGTCGGCGATCAAGATTTTTCCTCCATCAGCTCACACGGTAAAGCTGTCCATTGTGTCATCTCGAGTCCCATAAATAGCTCCATCTTCCTCACATCTTAAACCATCTCCACACACACATATAGATCTTTGGAGAACATACAATACAACAGCTGTCTGAACAGCTCAATGGCGACCACCACCATGTCCCTCTCTTCCTCGACCTTCGCCGGCAAGGCAGTGAAGAATGTGGCGTCATCGGCTCTCTACGGTGAGGCCCGTGTCACGATGCGCAAGACGGCGGCGAAAGCCAAGCAGGTTTCCTCGGGCAGCCCGTGGTACGGTGCTGACCGTGTGCTCTACCTGGGCCCACTTTCTGGTGAGCCCCCGAGCTACTTGACCGGTGAATTCCCCGGTGACTACGGGTGGGACACTGCAGGGCTCTCAGCTGACCCCGAGACATTTGCTAAGAACCGTGAGCTGGAGGTGATCCACTCCCGGTGGGCTATGCTCGGTGCGCTTGGCTGTGTCTTCCCCGAGCTACTTGCCCGCAACGGTGTCAAGTTTGGAGAGGCCGTGTGGTTCAAGGCCGGCTCCCAAATCTTCAGTGAGGGTGGACTTGACTACCTCGGCAACCCTAGCCTTGTCCACGCCCAAAGCATCCTCGCTATCTGGGCCTGTCAGGTCGTGTTGATGGGTGCCGTAGAGGGGTATCGTATTGCTGGTGGCCCGCTCGGTGAGATCGTCGACCCACTCTACCCTGGCGGCAACTTCGACCCCCTCGGCCTTGCCGATGACCCCGAGGCATTCACAGAGCTGAAGGTGAAGGAACTCAAGAATGGCCGTCTCGCCATGTTCTCCATGTTTGGCTTCTTTGTACAGGCCATCGTCACCGGCAAGGGCCCTCTAGAGAACCTTGCCGACCATCTTGCCGACCCTGTCAACAACAACGCATGGGCTTTTGCCACCAACTTTGTTCCCGGCAAGTAAGTAGCTGTTGACTGCTGCGAGATGCAACCATGTCAGACCTGCTAGTGGCGAAGTTGGCGCGATTTGGTTTGAATTGTACTACCATGATGTAAATAACATGGATTTTTAGTGGAAATTATGCTTCTTTGTGAAGTCCTCTGGGCCATTTGGTATTTCACCACAGAAACATCTCTGTTTTACTTGACCAGTAGGGTTCTGCAAATCTTTTAGTTGTGTTTCAGTTCCTCTGGTGTCATTTTGGGTACAGAATTATATAGTTCAGCTCCGTATCACTGTAATACTGTATGCAGACGTATACCCTGATTCCAACAATTCAGAGACGCGCTTTTGTCTGAAGAAGCGGCCGGCCTGTCGTAAGCATTAAAAAGACACTCTTTGGTATTCAATCATCACCAATCGATGGAATGAGAAGAAAAAGGAACCCTCAAACACTTCCATCTTTATAAAGATATACCATATCACTCATTTGCTATCGCTGAATGCCCTAGTGGAGTACTATAATGCTGCTGCTGAACTCCACGACCGCTAAGTGCAGAAATGCTAACAGTGACTGACTGAATATGCAAGCATGATCATGGAAAGTGCAACTCTTGTACTGTACCAAATTTAATGGAAATATCATGATGATGGAAACATTATCAGGAAGGTCAAAGGTGTGTACTTTGTTGGCACGATTGTTCTGCAGTTGGTCTGTCCTCGTCACAGTTCACATAGCTTAGGCCGGAACTAAAGCACAACATCATCTCATGCATTCAGCGTCATCACTCTCTCAGGACTCGGAGATACCTTGTTGTTTAGCCACTCTAATAGGATCCCCACTCCTGTCCTCCAAACGACGTCCAGCAGAAGCCTGGATACTTGGGGACGCCGCCATGCCCTGTCGCGTCTGGGACACGCATGTTTCAAGCCGCGTGCCCCAAACGTGCCTCCATACACGTAATATTTCGTTCAAACTTGATTTATTGCATTGCGATAATTGATTTACGTAGAAGAAATAAAATACAAGTAAAAATAAGAACTGAAATCTAAACTAAAGGCTACGACACATCATCCTCGTCGTTGTACATGTAGTAGTGCCTATGGCACATCGTGCCATCGAACGTCGTCATGGTGAGCATACCATCACCGTCTTATGTGAAGCTCAGGAAGTAGCCGAGCTCCAGGCTATGCACGTGAGCAAACTGCTCTCAGCCATTTGCGAGATACATGTGGCCTTGCCCATCGAAAAACACCTCCATGGGGCACAGGCCAGAACCGCCGCATGTTGCCCGTAGCTTCAGTGCAGCGGGCTCCTGCCCCTCAAGAAATTAAGCGAACTTGTTCAGGAGTCTTTTCTTGCCCAAAAGGTTTTCATAGATGGGGATGAAATCTCAAAGTTGGAGGGTCCGTGGTCTCCTCCATCGACGATGGCGATAGTGAAGGCGTAGGTGATTGAGCGTAGCGCCTTCCCCGACCCCGGCCACGACCATGGTCACGTCCCCTTCCACTAGAATCTCTAGCCATGGAGCGCGTGTGGAGGAGCTAGAAGATTGAACCGCAACAACGCTCTCGTAGGGATAAATGTGGCGTGCGTAGCCTGCTTATAAAGGCCGAGCAATTGTCACATTGATCGGGCATTGGGCTCAAGCAGCTGGCATTTAAGTGGCGCCGGAGTCAAACCACCCCGTACATCAATAGTGACTGCAACGATGGGACGACTCCCTGCGTCGTCCACGTGCCACTGGGACAGGACGTTTCCCTGTGTTGTGCCGGCCACACTACACTACGACAACATGACAACTCCCTGCATCAGCCGGATGAACCTACGCCGCCATTAAGCGGCCACAGAGAGCATGGAGATGACATAATAAATTATGCTGACCAACAGGGGGTGCCAATGATAGGACTGGCCCGCCGAGTGCGTTGCATCCGGGGTGCCGAGCACGTCTCGTGTGGAGCAGGAATGGCGTCGGCACGCCGGACACGCTATTTGGACGCGCCACACCGAAAAATGTCTTTAGGACACGCTGCTGGGCACCTTTTTTTGATCGACGTGCCCATTGATCTTTGGGGCATCGTTTGGTGCACTCAATTGGAGATGCTCTAATGTTGCTCCTATGAATAGCCCGAGAGAAACCCTAGCCGCCGACATCCTCCTCCCATCTTTCGTCACTTGTCCACATCTGATCGAAAACTTCATGGTGTCCATATGTCAAAAGAGTTTTTCTTTCCTAGCGAGGACCGTACCCTTTATTAAGATATCGCGTCGCCAGTCTTCTTCTCTAGTGGTCTTTGTGGGTTGGGCTGGGATGGTGGAGGGGGTTACTCGCTACAACTGCACGATAGGCTCGTTGTACGGGCCATGTGGTATGTAGAAGACCCATTATTCAGTACTTGCGAGATCCAAACCAGAAAACGGAGAGAGCCGTTCGACGACTAGCTTTGAAGTATTGCTTAGTGAACGATCTATATCGTCGGAGATCAAGCCACAGTTAACATGGGAGATTTTCATGACGGCTTATGCAGGACACATCAGTCGGCCCACAAGATGAAGTGGATTCTAAAAATAGCCGGATTCTATTGGCCGACTATGATTCATGAATGCTTCAGGTATTACAAGGGATGTGATGCTTTTCAGAAGTTCGGAGACATACAACTGGTGCCGGCTTCAATTATGCAACCGATTATAAAACTGTGGCTTTTCAAGGATGGACGCTAGATTTTGTCGGTATGATTCATCCAACATCATCAAAAGAGCATCGGTTCGTAATAGTTGCTATCGACTATTTCACCAAGTGGTTTGAAGCAGTACTGACATAGGTATGCCCAACGGGCATCCGACTCTAGCCTACCTAGTGTGGCTCAACGGAAGGCCCACTCGACGACCTGCCAAGGTCCATGGCACCCATGGCATTTTGGCTGGTACAAAGCCCATACGGACACGGACTCCAAGTGCGCAAGAAAAGGAAAGCTAAAAACTAGAGTTCAACTCCAATTTGTAACCAACTCGTATTGGTACCTAAGACCTAACGTCCTCATATATAAAGTCTAGGAGGGTTCAACGAGAAGGGCGACTCCCACAATAGACAATAGGTCTATACATCGAAACCCTAACATACACACACTCGCCAGATCCAATGTTCGTGCCATCGCCATCTCAGCGACATTGTAACCTTCGGTTCCTCCGTTAATAAGAGCAGACAAGTAGAAGTAGGGTTTTCCCTCTGGAGCCTGAACCTAGGTAAACCTCGTGTCCCCGTGTTGTTTGTCTGTTAGCCGATGAAGTCTCCAGCGCTCCGCTTTTTCTCTAAATCCAAGTCCATAAATTATAGGTATTGACGTGTTAACCCCACGTCAATTGGCACCATCTGTGGAAAGTCCGCTCGCTGATGTTGCGTCTTCGACGGTTCCATCATCGGTGATCTACAATTTATCAGCTACTGGAGGCCAGATCTGCTTTAGCTCTTTCATCGTCAAGCGGTACTCGGATCACATCCAGTCGATTCGGCAGTGTCGACACACTCAATTTCTTCATCAACAAATCTGCCGTGGTCAGTTCTGTCTTCATCACGGCCGAGTGCCGCAAGCTAGCGGTCGTATATCTGATCAGCTTTCAGTACCCGCGACAACTTGTACGAGTACGCAGCCTGAACTGGAGTCGGCATCTTCGTGGAGTCCATGACCCCTTGTGTAGGCACGCAGCAGTAGATCTTCACCAGATGGAGCGCTGGAGGGGTCAAACATGTGATTCTTGTGTGGATTCGCGTAATTGCGTGCAAACAGATGCATGCTACGCACTGTCACAACCCCAAAAAGGAATAAATTCACACGGCAAGTTTTTATCTGTACATATAAATATTGAATTGCATGCACTAGCCATCTAGACCAACAGTCGAACTGATGAAAAGGTTTAGACAATTTATTTCAACACTCAACCTACGTCTTTCGTCCTTTAATCTATTGTGACGTATGTTTGGGGAGCCGCAATATTTGTTTTTAATTTTTGCGTTGGTCAGGATTTGATCCTAGTAACTCCTGCTCTGATACCATATTAAATTGCATGCACTAGCCAACGCAACCAACAATCTGAACTGATGTGTCGGATAGCTGGTACAGGGGTACCCCGATCCATCTACGTCTGGATGCTACGGCGGGCTCGGGTAAACCTCGTGAGGTGCGCCATGACCGACCCTCCGGAGGGCTTCTGGAGGAGGGAGCCACGAGAAGAACACGGCTCCTTCCTGAGGGAAACGACAAGCGCGACCATCGCATTGGATACCCCTGCCCCAACAGTCCTCTTGACCAGGTCTTGGTCAAAGGTGAGACCTACAAGGCTCTGGCAGTGGAGCAGGTGGCCTCAGCAAGAGTAGGGCAGGTCAGTGACACTTTGACGCAAAAGGGGCAGTGAGCAATGCCGATCCAGGACAAAGGGTGAAAGAGGAGATCACTTTATGAGCGGGTGGGGGAGCGCCAGCGTCCAAGACCTAGTCCACCATAAAGCAGCCTTGTAGACCAGAGCCTCGGGGGCGGCACTGTGGTGACCCTCCCCGTTCATAGACCGAGGGAAGAGGCCCGATGCCGTCCTATATAAGGATCCCTCCTCCTACCTTGGAAGGGATCGATCTTTGAGATCTAAAAACCTTAGACTTTCAACCTCCATTGTACCCTCATGAAGCACACGAGCAATGCAACAAAGCAGGAGTAGGGGCTTTACCTCCTCACGAGGGTCCCGAACCTAGGTAAAAAACCCGGTGTCATCTCTCTGTCTTGTGCTTGCTCCGCCGCCGCCGTCTCTGAGTTCCTTCGGAATTGCGTGTTCAGCCCCCTCACGAACCAGGAGATCATTGGACCGTAGTTCCTTCACGTGACAAATCTCTGACATTTGGTGCGCCAGGTAGGGGGCTGAGGCATGTTTCCTAGGACCTCCAGCAGGCGGCGCCATGGCGAGAGGTCGCCTGCATCTTGGGCGGCCTCCAGGCTCCCTCCCCCGGACGACACCTCAAGCAGTTCACCCGGGGGCTGGCGGCGGCAAGGCCTAGCGCTACTGCCGCCCTCTCTGGTGGTCGCAGCAGCCGGTCTCCTTCAGTGCCACATATCACTCTAGATCTACCCGCCTGGTGGGCGTCGTTCCCATAGTACGCACCCCCACCATCGGCGGGATCGCGGTGTCCAAGACCCTCATCGATGGTAGGGCGGGCCTGAATGTACTCTCAGAGGAGGCGTTCAGGCAGCTGTGGGTGCCCGATGCGTACCTCCTCCCCCCGATGTTCGTGGGAGTCACGGCGGGCACCACTGTGCCTCTCGGCCGGATTCAGCTCGCCGTCACCTTTAGGACGAGCGACAACTACCGCACAGAGCTCATTGACTTTGATGTCGCTCGGATCTCCCTGCCCTACAATGCCATCCTAGGCTACTTGGCTCTGGCTAAGTTCATGGCAGTCACACACAATGCCTACAACCTGGTCAAGATGCCGAGCAGCGCCGGCACCACCATTACAATGCGCTGCGACAAGATCAAAGCCATGCGCTCCCTCAGGCAAGCCTATAAGGGGGTGTCACCGGCGTGATGGTAGTCCATGACTGGCCTCGGCGATGGCGGTCCCCACATCTTTCCCTGTCCCAGGAAGAAAGGAGGCACTGATCCGGCGGCGCCTCCCAAAGAGGGCATAGTGTGCACCGCCGGGGTCGCTAGCAAGAAGAAGCCAGCGTTCTCTCAGGAGATGGCCAAAACCAAGAAGGTCCCGCTCGACCCGGCGTTGCCGGGGGCTACGATCACCATCGGTGCCGGACTCTCAGCCGAGAGGGAGGAGGCCCTAGTCACCTTCCTCCGGGCCAACACAGACATGTTTGCCTAGACCCTGTCATACATGACGGGGGTGCCTCGAGAGGTAATCGAGCATCACCTGGCGGTGTGCCCCACGACGCGCCCAGTGAAGCAGAAGCCACAGAAGCAGTCGGTGGAGAAGCAGCAGTTCGTCGTCACCGAGATGGAAAAGCTCATCAAGGCGCACCTCGTCAAGGAGGTCCTGCACGCCGCCTGACACGCGAACCCTGTTGTGGTCCCCAAGTCCACCAGGGGTGGGAGGCTCTGCATCAACTTCACCAACCTCAACAAGGCATGCCCCAAGGACCCCTTCCTGCTACCATGGATATACCAGATCGTCGACTCCACGGTGTGTTGCGTCCTACTGTGCTTTCTGAAAGCCTTCTCGGGGTACCATCAGATCAAGATGGCCAAGGAGGACGAGGAGAAGACTGCCTTGATCACTCCGTGTGGAGTGTACTGCTACTCCTGCATGCTGTTCGGCCTCAAGAACGCCGACGCCACATTCCAAAGGCTAATGCGCATCGCGCTGGGTAGATAGATGGGGAGAAATGCGGAGGCCTACATCGACGACATCGTGGTCAAGACCCGCGAGAGAGACACCTTGGTGGCAGACCTGACGGAAACCTTCGCTAACTTGCGTCTAGTGAACATCAAGCTCAACCCTACTAAGTGCATGTTCGGGTTCCCGTCGGGCAAGCTCCTCGGTTTCCTGGTGTCATACCGGGGGATCGAGGCTAACCCCGACAAGGTCCAGGCCATCGAGGAGATGAGCCCAGTAATACGGCTCAAGGGGATGCAACGTTTGGCCGGGTTTGTGGCGGCCTTAGGAAGGTCCATCTCCAAGCTCGGCGAGAAGGCCCTGCCTTTCTTCAAGATCATGAAGCACAACGGCAAGTTCCAGTGGGCGCCGGAGGCCGATGAGGCGTTTGAAGTCCTCAAGTGGTATCTCACGAGCCCTCTGATTATGGTGGCCCTCAGGGAGTGTGAGCCACTACTGTTGTACCTGGCTACTACGCTGCAAACAGCGAGCGCTGTCTTGGTCACCGAACGTGAAGAGGTGGTCGAAAAGAAGAAGAAGGCCCAGGCTGCAAACCCTCCTGAGGGCCCGGGGGCTACGCCGGAAGGCACCGACGCCCCGAAGAGAGCCACCGACGAGGCCGTCGACCAAGCCACGGCCAAAACCACGAAGCTCATGCAGTGGCCGGTCTAGTTCGTCAGCATGGTGCTTAGGGACGCATGGGAAAGGTACCCTATGCAGTAGAAGTTCCTCTACGCACTCCTCGTGGAGTCACGCAAGCTATGCCACTACTTCCAGGGTCACCCCATCAGGGTGGTCACCAAGTTCCCTCTAGAGGCGATCATGCGCAAGCCCAACGCCACGGGCCGTGTGGCCGAGTGGGCCATCGAGCGGTAGCCCTTCGAGCTGACGTTCGACATCATGCCCACCATCCGTGCAAGGGCCCTGGCGGAGTTCACAGCAGAGTGGACTGACCTTGGGGAAAGCTAGCCCCGGGAGGAAATAATTCAGCTTCCTGGAAAGCTAGCCCTAGGGTGCTGGACCATGAACTTTGACGGGGCATTCAACGGAGACGGCACCGGGTTCGCCTCCGTGCTCACATCTCCCAGAGGCGACAAACTCTCCTACGCTGTGCAGCTATGCTTCAAGGATGGAGACATGAAGGGAAACGGGTAGGCCACACTAGCGTAAAATCAAAAATTTCTACCGCGTCAACTAGGAATGCTATTGTCATAGATCATGGGATTACCGCTAGACGCGTAGTTGTGGAACTCGATGAAGCACGTCGCGGTAGTGTAGATGTTCTGCGTCTCCTCCTTGTCCTCGTCCCACGAGCAGCTCCCCTTTGCACGGCTCGTCCAAGTGCTACAGCTGCGGCACCTCCGAGGTATCCACATGTCCGGAGTGTAAGGTCACACGGCAGACTGCTAGGTCCGCATGTGCAAGACAGGCGTAAGAGGAGTGGCGGCTGGGTGGAATGCTCAACCCTATTTAGCTCGCCTCACTCTCTCTTATATAGGCATCCCTGGTGGGCCTGTTCGTCTGCGGTACCAAAGTTCGCAGGCCAGCGCATGGCGGTACCTAAGTTGCCTGAAATTGCTGCGTT
This sequence comes from Avena eriantha, assembly GCA_910589775.1. NCBI lineage: Eukaryota > Viridiplantae > Streptophyta > Magnoliopsida > Poales > Poaceae > Avena > Avena eriantha. The sequence continues at coordinate 263,788,937 of OU342744.1, read as the reverse complement.
TTGAAATGTTGGGCCGCCAACTACTGATAGGGGCCATTTCGAGGAAAACTCATCTCACCCCTGCCAAATTCAAACATTCCGTTAAACTGCCCCGTGAAGTACACGGTCGGGACCCTCATGTCGGTCATCTGTCCGTGACGCGAGCGCCAACGCGGCAACCTCTTAGGAAAATCGAGTAACTAAGTGAATTGGATGTGTTTGACCAATTTCACAAATCCATTCCCACCTTTCCCCTAGCACCGGCGGCGTCGGAATCCACCCTCCAAGCAGGACGATCCCTTCGGACATTTGACTTCCGATGCCAAGTTGCTGCGCCCAGTTGCTGTACCCAGTCGCTGATCCCGAGCTCCAATGGCGCATGCCGTTGCGAGGATCTATCCCGCCTTCGCCGCCGACGAGCCGAGCAGCTCGAAGGATGGTAGATCCTACTACCAAGGAAGAAGAAGTTCTGGCTACAAGCGGGTGAGTTACCCTTCTCTTTGCTATTCGCACTAATTATAACTGCTAGCTGGCTACTGAACCTAAAATTGTTTGTTAGCCCAACGCTGACAAACATATTTTGTCCATAGTTTTCTGTCAAGTGGGATCTCCACGGACCACCCTTACCTGGTTACAGTAGTCCTCTTCAGGTACGACTCTAAGGGCAAGTGGTATGGACACCATTGTATCACGATGGAAGAAGCGCCTGCGCAGATCTGCACTATATCTGGTATGGTTGCTGCGCTGCGTAATCATGATGAATTATGGCCGAAGCAGACTGCAAAGTTTAGATTAATGGATGAACATGTCATCATGGTTCCTCTAACGTGTGACAGTTAGCTAATTGGGTTGATGAAAAGGTATGCTTCGGCTTGCATGTTTGAGCTGAATTGTGATGTACTGGATGTGGAAGCTGCTGCAACTGGGAGTCGCCCTTCTATTCTTGGACAGAGCGGTTGCTCGAACCCAATTATCTCCTGGTAAGCAAAATTCTCTTGGGATTCGCATGTTTGTGCTGAATTGTAATTTTTGTTTTATTTACTCTCTAGATATTGGGAAGTTATGCAACAATCCTATTTCTTTGACAAGAAGCGCCGCAAGGTTAGAAACATGACTGCCGGGTCAGTCATTTTGCTGCCCAAAGAAATTAAAAATGAGTGGAAAGATGATGCTGGACACGATTCTGGTGCCCATTGTCCCGGCGATGCAGAGTATGTGAAGCTAAGAAAATTGGCACCGAGGAAGAGGAAGAAGACATGAAATGAAGAAGCCAGTGGATGTGAAGGCTTGGCACCCAGGCTACGGAAGAAGGCTGCTGGCAATGAAGATGCATAGTAATGTGTTGAACTTGAACCTATATATGTAATTCAGTTAAATTCTGGAGCTCTGTGTGTGGCACTTTGCTAGGGGAAACAATCTACCCATGTTCTCTGAGTAAAATGTACCGCGACTTAGGGTTTGGAAACGCCCGAGTCAGTAGTTGAATCCGAAATTGTGATTGTGCCACTGCTATCTGAAAACACGCAGCACCGGTTCCAGGATTGCTGAGGGGCAGGAGGTCTCCAAATACGACGGAATATAAGTGGCACATAAATAAATTATTTAAGCCGCTACACTCCACGAAGCAACAACTTATTTCAGCTGATGCACATAACGACATGGCAACATAAATAGCAATGGCAACCGATAATGCCCAGATGAGGAGGAAATCAGTACCACTTTCTGGCCTAATCTTGAGCCCGTCTATCTCACCGCCTCTCTGCTCTTGCATCCCCTGCATTTAGCGAAGCTCCCGGATCTCTAGTAACCGGGTGTACGTACTTCCACTTTATAAATTGTGGTTGTGCCATTTGCATGCGGCACAATCCACGTAGATTACGTTAAACAAACCACCAATATCAGAATATACTAGTAGAAAAGGGGTCTTTGGTCCACAGTCACGTTCCCAATCCAGGACAGAGATCTAAATCCAGGCAGAAATTGATCTAAATCACAAATTCTTCCACAAATTAATCGAGACAGAGATCTAAATCGAGGCATTTTATTAATTCAACCACAAATTCTTCTAAACAAAGGTGCGATTTCACATCCTACATTAATTCAACCACTAGTCAACAATTTCACTTCCGCTGCCGCTGTCCTCCAAGCCACCGGCTTCCTCGTCGTCATCGGACGGAACCTCCACGATTTTCGCATTGTTCGCGAGACGGAGCACCTCTTCGTGGCGAGCGGCGGCGATGGCGGTGTACTTGGTCCGTCCAGGGAAGGACCAGAACCTCTCCCGCCCTTCTCGGTTGTGGAGATCCCAGTGCACCATGTGCCCGTAAACGATGCGGTTGCCAATCTTGGCCTTCCGCTCCTTCTTGAACATCACCGGCTAGTACGGGCTGGCCGCCGTGTACCGGGGCTGCGCCCTCTTCCACGTGGGCATCTGGCGGCGGCACGCCACGATTTTGCTCTCGATCACGGCTCCGCCGAGGACGAGCAGCGGAGCCACCGACACCCCCGCATAGCTGATGCGCCATCCGTGGGGCACCGTCGCGGCTGGTGGCACGAGGATGTCGAAGTGCGTGAACATCACCACCTCGTAGAAGTTTTGCGAGGGCATCTCCATGGTGGCACAGTGGAGATTGGAGAGGGAGCGAGGGGATGGATGACGAAGCGACGATGCGGTGGATATTGGAGAGGGCGAGGGGATGGACGACGAAGCGACGCGCTGTGGCGCCTCCTATTTGTACATGAGGACGACGAAGCGATGGGAGGAATATCCAAGGGGCATTGGTTAGACAAAAGGAAGTAATGCAGGGTTAAGACAGATTAACGGGCGACCAATTCTTTTCCTCCCAGGACTCCGGGGCCAATATTTCAGACCGCTAGGTCAACAAGTACAACTATTACAACATAAAAAAGGCACGGAGCTCAAGCTAAATAGAACTAGTTATCACACATCTCCCGGATCTTCCTAATCTTAGCCCGATGCGCATCTTCCTACGAGAGCAAGGATCGAATCATCTGCACCTTCCTTTTAGCATCTTCCTTGCACAGCTTCAATTGTTTCTCTGCATTTTTCCTCATGCACTTGTCAATACTCGTAGTTGTGAACTGCAGGACTTTGGCCTGGTGAAGATCCTTCCTTGCTTGAGTCAGTTCTTGCTCTGCTTTAGCCTTCAGGGCCAACGCCATGTCCCTCTCCTTCTCGACTTTGCTGACCTTGTCTTCCACCCACCTGAGATCTCGCTTATGCTTGGTCGTGTCAACTGGTTCCCATAGCTTCATCTCAACACTGTCAAGAAGTGAGCTGAATATAGATTCTTTCAACTCAATAGTCATTTCCCATAGTTTGTCCAACGTTTTCTGCATCGATTTGGGCCACTCTGGATCTACCCATTTGACAACACCACAACTTCCGCCTCGCATCATTGCATGATGTCCTTGACACCGTAGAAACCTCCTGCCTGCGTTTCGTCCTTCGAACTCTACAAATTTAGCGGGCACATATCCATGTTTACATAGCAGATGACTGCCTTCATCCGCTAAATCGTGATAGTCAGAGTCATACATCGTCTGGTTGGCCTAACACATCATACGCGCATGAGTAAACAAAGTAGATCTAGCTCAAAAATAGATAACTGGCCATAGATGATAGAGATAGAGATGAGACGACTCACATCGAAATCACCATCCCTGTCGTCATGACGCGTTTCCTCGCCGTCTCCCCTTGAACCCATGGCGGGAGGGGAGGGGGGTGGCTGCTGGAGAGGGGATTGGGATGGAGGCGCCGTCTGCTTGTGGCTACGGCAGGATGGGAGTGAAGTGGGGAAAGTGGCTTCGAGGAGAAGGAAGAGAAGTACGGGCAGGAAGAGAAGTAATGGGGACATGACACTGGGATATGGCCCACTGAACTCGTGAGTTGTGACACTCGCAACATGGGAGCCCCCGGTGCTGCCAGTTTGTCCAGAGCAAGCGTGACCAATCATGCCGCAGAACAGACTACTCGCGGATCGCTCTCACGAAGACCATCCCAATCATCCAAGCGCCCCGATCGAACGGTATGTAACAATCGTCAAGCAGAACAACTGTGTTAGGGCGTGCCTTCTAGAAGACTCGGTCTGACGGCCACCCATTGGGGGGCTAAGGTTAGGGCTCTCCTAAGGTTAATTAGGATCCATATGTGGTTTATGAAAAGAACACACATCCAATGACACTGGTGGATCCTTATGTGCTTTGTGAGAAGAACACACATGCAATCACACTGGTTGGATCCATATGTGGTTTATGAGAGGAACACACATGCAATGACACTGGTGATATGTGGTTTGTGAAAAGAACACACATGCAATGGCACTAGGTGTGGTTCATGAGAAGAACACACATGCAATGACACTGGTGTATCCTTATGTGGTTTGTGAGAATAACAGACATGCAATGACTCTAGTTGTGGTTCATGAGAAGAACACACATGCAATGACACTGGTGGATCCATGTGTGGTTTATGAGAGGAACAGACATGCAATGACACAAGGTGTGGTTCATGAAAAGAACAGACATGCAATGACACTGGTGGATCCATGTGTGGTTGGTGAGAAGAACAGACATGCAATCACACTTGGTGGATCCATGTGTGGTTCATGAGAAGAACACACATGCAATGACACTGGTGGATCCATGTGTGGTCTGTGAGAGGAACACACATCCAATGACCCTGGGCGTGGTTCATGAAAAGAACACACATCGAATGAAACTGGTGGATCCTTATGTGGTTTGTGAGAAGAACAGACATGCAATGACTCTAGATGTGGTTCATGAGAAGAACACACATGCAATGACACCGGTGTATCATTATGTGGTTTGTGAGAAGAACACACATGCAAGGACTCTAGCTGTGGTTCATGGAAAGAACACACATCCAATGACTAGCTGTGGTTCATGAGAAGAACACACATGCAATGACACTGGTGGATCCATGTGTGGTCTATGAGAGGAACATACATGCAATGACACCGGGTGTGGTTCATGAAAAGAACAGACATCCAATGACACTGGTGGATCCTTATGTGGTTTGTGATAAGAACACACATGCAATGACACTGGTGGATCCATGTGTGGTTTGTGGGAAGAACACACATGCAATGACTCTAGATGTTGTTAATGAAAAGAGCAGACATGCAATGACACTGGGTGTGGTTCATGAAAAGAACACACATGCAATGACTCTAGCCGTGGTTCATGAGAAGAACACACATGCAATGACACTGGTGGATCCATGTGTGGTCTGTGAGAGGAACACACATCCAATGACACTAGGTGTGGTTCATGAAAAGAACACACATCCAATGACACTGCTGGATCCTTGATACGTCCAAAACGTATCTACTTTCCCGAACACTTTTGCTATTGTTTCTCTTCTAAACTTGTGTGATTTGGATGCAACTAACACGGATTGACGCTGTTTTCAGCAGAATTGCCTTGGTGTCTAGTTTTTGTGCAGAAAATCAACTATCAGGAAAAATCCCAGAAAATATGCCAAAAATCCTATTTCACCAGAAGACTCCGGGAGCTAGAATACGAGACGGAGGAGGGATGGGCCCAGGCCACACCACCTGGCCGCGCGGGTTAGCCCAGGCCGTGCCAGGGGGTGGTCTGGCTGCCCCAGACTCCCCCTCGGTCTCCCTTTTCGCCTATAAGATGCCTTCTGACCTAAAAAACTCAGGGGGGTTCGACATTTTTCCAGAAGGAGTTCCGCTCCGCTGCCACCACCAGATTCCACGAAACAACACCAGAAACTCCGTTCTGGCACCCTGCCAGGACGAGGAATTGGAGGAGATCATCGCCATCATCATAACCATCGCGTCTCCATCAACCATCCATGTTTCCCCCATATATGAGTGAGTAATCCCCCGTTGTAGGCTATGGGGATGGTAGGGATTGGATCAGATTGTTAGGGCATGGTGCCTAATATCTTCTATTAGTGTTTTATGACTTTGTTGCGACTTGTTATGCTTAATGCTTGTCACTAGGGCCCGAGTGCCATGATTTCAGATCTGAACATGTTATTGATTCATTATGATAGTATTGTTTATGGTCTTATCTACAAGTTGTATACACACATTGTTGTTCGGAACCAATGGCCCCGAAGTGACAGAAATCGGGATAACCAATAGGGAATGGCTTTGATGTGAGGATCACATGTGTTCACGAAGTGTTAATGCTTTGCTCTGGTGCTCTATTAAAAGGAGCACCTTAATTGCTAGTAGTTCCCTTGAGGCCCCGCTGCAAACGGGCTTGCAAGACAAAAGATATTGTGCAAGTTCTCATTGCGAGCACGTATGACTATATATGGAACACATGCCTAGGATTATCTAGTACTTGGATGCTTTATCTTATTTATCTGCAATTTCCCTATGTTCTGATTGCTATGTGAATTGTCTTGTCCATGCAATGCCCGTCCATCCATCCCTATGCCTACCGCACTTGAATCCTACTGTTTACTGCTATTGTTACTGCTTTCTTTACCTTACTACTGCTGTTTACTTTACTATTTCTACTACAAAATTATTGCTACTGATAAACTGTTGTGAGCACGATTGTTTCCAGGTGCAGCTGAATTGACAACTCAGTTGTTAAGGCTTATAAATATTCTTTGGCTCCTCTTGTGCCGAATCAATAAATTGGGTTTCACTTCCCTCGAAAATACTGCGATACACCCCCTATACTTGTGGGTCATCAAGACTATTTTCTGGCGCTGTTGCCGGGGAGCATAGCTTTATTTATTAAGTTCACTTGGATTCTCTATTGTTCGTTGCCATCCATCCATCATGGGTAAGTCACGTGATGGCAAGGTTCCTATTTTACCATCCACTACAAGAAGAGGTACGGTTCTGAACACCACTGTTGCTCTTGATTCACCATCTGTTATGAGTAAGCTCGTTACACCACCACACACACATGCTACACACATTGCTACTACTACAGAATCTGAAACTTCGGATACTTATGATGCTGCTTCTACTGTGTTTGATAAGAGTGGTTCTTTAGGTCCTTTCCTAGATGCTACGATTGCTAGAACTATAGCTGGAAATACTGAAACTCCTAATGAACACACTACTACACCTGTTAGTTCACCCGAGTCTAGTGAGAGCTATGATATTGAAGACGGTTATGTTGAGATGACCGATGAATTTATGAAAGAATGTAAAAACACCCATGATAGGAGCGCTGCTAAGAGTCTCGTTGAGAGGCGTACTATTAGACCCAAATTGTCTCCTATTGCTAAGTTTGCTGCTTCTTCCATAAACATAAAAGATAAAGATTATGATTTCTCTCTTGATCTATCTTACATAGCTATTGTTGAGAAAGAACCTTTTTGGGGGACTAAGAATGAGAGTGCGGTAGCACATATGAATGAGCTTTCTACCATGAGTGTCCTGTTTTCTGATGATATTAAGATGTGTACTTACTTTGTTGCTAAGATTTTCCCCTTTTCACTGAAAGGAGAAGCTAAAACTTGGTTTATTAATTTACCTCTTGGATCTATTGATAGCCCTGATTGCAAAAATATTTTCCTCCTAGTGCTAGACATGTTATTTTGCAGGAACTTTTTGATTTTATATAGGGAGAAAAAGAGATATTGCCCGAATCTTGGGCAAGGTTTTGTGCTTTGATTCATGCACATGCTAGAAGTCCATTAGCTAAGAATGAGCTTCTTGATATATTTTATAATGGACTAACTGAAGAATCTAGGTCATACCTAGATAGTTGTGCTGATTGTGTTTTCAGGAATAGAACTCCCAAGGAAGCTGAGGAATTAATGGCTAAAATAAGTAAGAATTATGAAGACTGGACTCCTCCTGAACTAGTTATACCTGAAGCCTCTATACCTGAACCAACTATTCCTGTGCCTATTCCAACATCAAAGAAGAGGGGAGTTATTGAATTAAATGATGAAGTGATGAAGGAAGCTAAGAAATGTCTTAAGGAGAAGGGAATTAAAGCTGCAGATGTCAAGAATTTACCTCCTATAGAAGAATTATGTAAGCCTATTCCCTACTCATCCACTATTGAGGTACACTCTCTCCAACACTTTGATGAAGGTGATATCCCTTACTCTAAACCTCCTGATCAATGCTTAGAAGAATTTGATATTTTTATTGTTAAGCAAGATAATTTTAATAAAAGGGTGCAAAATCATCTAATGGAAAACACCATAGCTATTGATGAGTTAAAAGATATTGTGGAAAGAACCTCTAATGATGTTAAAATGATTGTTAAACACTTTCAAATGGTTCAAACTCAAATATATCAACTCATTAAAGTGTAAACAGACTTGCTAGTTAACGCTGCTGAAGAAAAACATGCTTATGAAATTAGAACTAGAAGTGGTACTACTACCCAGGATCCTCTATATCCCGAGGGGCATCCTAAAAGAATTGAGCAGGACTCTCAACAAGCTGAAAATATTGGTACTACTCCTAAGAAAAGAAAAAAGAAACATAAAACTATTGTAGAACCCTCTGAACCTGCTAAAGATCCTAATAGTATATCTGTCTCTAGTGCTGAAACTGAAAGTGGTAATGAAGAAAATGATGTTCCTAATGAAGAAAAAGTTGAAGAAGAACCTGAAAAACAAACTAAGAAGACTAAATACTCTAAAGAAGATTTTATTGCTAAGAAACATGGTAGTGAAAGAGAGCCTTGGGGTCCAAAAACCTATGCCTTTCCCTGATAAGAAACACAAGTCAAAGGAAGATGAACACTATAATAAGTTTTGTGAGTGGATGAAACCTTTATTCCTACAAATTCCTTTGACTGATGCTATTAAATTGCCTCCTTACTCAAAGTATATGAAGGATATGGTCTCGAATAAAAGGAAGATCCCTAATGAAGAAATTTCTACTTTACTTCCTAATTATTCGTTTAATGGTAAGGTTCCAAAGAAACTTGGAGACCCATGGATTCCAACTATCCCTTGCTCTATTAAGAATAGTTATGTTAGATCTGCTTTGTGTGATTTGGGAGCTGGAGTTAGTGTTATGCCTTTCTCTCTCTATAAGAGACTTCAACTAGAAAAATTAATACCAACTGATGTATTTTTGCAACTGGCTGATAAATCTACCACTATTCCTGTTGGTATATGTGAGGATGTACCTATTCAAGTGGCTCATAATTGCTTGATATTAACTGATTTTGTTGTGCTTGAAATGCCTGAAGATGATAATATGTCTATTATTGTTGGGAGACCTTTTCTTAATACTGCAGGGGCTGTTATTAATTGTAATCAAGGAAAGGTGACCTTTAATGTTAATGACAAGGAACATACTGTCTATTTCCCCAAGAAGATTGAAAGGACTTATGGTTTGAATTCAATTGAACATGTTGAGGGCATTCAAGTTGGAGAGATATATTGTCCCATACCAAGAGAAAAATTTGAAAATATTATGATTGGGACCATTGCTATCAAGGTTGAGGTAACATAATCATTAGTGGAATACAAAGTTTTGTCTCATTTGGAATTGTTTTGGTAACAAGACCTGATCAACCTTGTTAACAAAAGGATTTCACTGAACAAAACAATGTTTTTCACCATGATTATCTCCGCTTACTTATTCTATCCATTTTAGTTTTTGTTTTCGTTTAGTTTTCTTTGTTGTTAGTTCCTTGCATGTTAGAGTGTCTTAGAACTTCTGTAGTTCTAGCCTTGTTTTGTCTTTGCATCATTCAAAAAAAATCTTTCTGTCAGAAAATCATTCATCTATATCTGAAAATGCCCAAAAATAAAGCGTCTCGAAAAATTCCAGAAAATTCATATTAAATGTTTACATGAAAAAAGGGGCAGAGGAGTACCTGGAGTGACCCAGGGGGGCCCACCAGGCAAGTTCACCACCTAGTGGCGCCATGCCATGGTGTGGGCCACCCCTGGCCCTCCACTCACTCTCTCACTTGCCACTTTCTTCCCTCTCTCGAGCAAACTCCAGTTCATTGCTCAAAATTGCGTTCTTGCTGTGCTTGCCTCGATTTTTTGATCTCCTTGCTCAACCCATCTTTGCTACTGAAATTTGGAGCATTTGTTCTCCGGTATGTGACTCCTCCGCTTGTGCAAGTAGATTTGTGTTTAGTGGATTATATCTTGAGTATTTTGCTGTTGTAGGTGACAGGTTATGAGAGCTTGTAAGCTTGGTTGATGCTTAGAGATAGAGTTCTAATGCATGTTTAGGCCTCTTACAAGTGCCTATGAGTAGTTCCCTTCATTATATTCACTTTGCAATCACTTGTTTAATAAGTGTTTAAATTTCAGAATATCAAGCATGAACAACCATACTTTTGGAGAGATATTTGAGAGGGATGCACCTAGGAGGTCAAGGCCCTCAAGATCAGCCTCTCAGTTCAGGCCATCATACAACGAATAACTCATTGCACCTTGGATTGAGGGTTGGTTTGACCTCATATATGCAAGATGAGAGTGAGCAATACGCTATGCTCACCAAGACTTTTGTTGAGAGTTTTGTGTTTACTAACACGCCCTATCAGTCAACTGTCTCTTTCAAAATTTATAACCTTCCCTTCACCATGTCATTGGAAAGATTTTGCGGTGTTGTAGGTGTAAGCATGACAGGGACCGTGAAAAAGATTCAAGGGCGACCCGCTGATTTGCTAGAACTTTACCGAGGGGTGACCAATGATGATGACCGCGTGGCTCAGTGCGGAAAGATAAGAAACATCCAACTCCATGCTCTTAGATACTTTGCATATTATCTTGCTACTAGCGTTCTTGGTAGGGAGAATACGAGTAATATCTCCAACTATCATTTAGCCTTCCGTGCTGCTGCGCTTAACAATGACACTCAGTACAACCTTGGCTCGCTTATTGCTTGCCGCCTAGCTGCTAGGGGGCCTATCTATGGGGGAATCATTGCCTCACGTATGGTCAATGCATTAGGGCTTTCAGTGGACCCCAATGATACTATATTAGCGCCACAAAGGCTTGACCTTGTTGCTATGAAAACTCATCTCTTTGTCACTACTGATTCTGATTTGAACAGTCTAGTATATAGGATGCTGTTTACTGACGGGGATGAGAGGGAGATCCCTTTGCCATAGTCTTCTTTGTTTAGTGTTCACATGAGACCGTGGTCGCGCTCTAAGGAGGAGGTGGACGAGCAGCTCCGCTTGCTCGGTTTCCACGAGCAACACCAGGAGGATGTGCCCTCCTACGATTACTCTGCGCACTATGGAGGGACGTACTCGAGCTCGCACCAGGACGAGGGTACCTCCTCGTCATACCACGATGACACTTCATCCTGGCCAGCTTGGGATTGACACCCACTTAGGCCAAAAGCCTAAGCTTGGGGGGAGGTACGCCGACATCACACTCATCTCCATATCATTTGCGTCGGTACTTTGTATATTCATGTTTCGTTCTCTTTTTAGTTTTCGTTCTTTCTTTGCTTTTGCTTTCTACAACACAAAAATACCAAAAATATTTCTGTTGTTTCTCTTTGGTTTGCTTCTTCCTTTTTGCCTTGGTTTGTTTGCTTTGTTTGAACTATTCAAAAAACCCAAAAAGATTTTGCTTTGCTTGTTCTTCCTTTTTGGTTCTTGTTTAAAAAAAATAGAAAACACCAAAAATATTTGTTGTTCTTGTTTGGCTTTGTGAGTTTGTTGCAGGGTTCAGTAGTCCTCAGTGGAGTTTGGTTTTCATATTAATATTCAAGCTACACAAGTGAAGGGCAATAATGAGGATTAATGACAACTTGAGGTGTGGTAAGAGGCTGGTAACGAACTCTATTTGTTTTCATTTTTGTACATATACTCATCATTGTGGGCATGCTTAGCATGTTCGTGTAGGGTGTATGTTATCTTTGGATGCTTAGTAGTTCTTGCTTTCATATGATTAGTTCCAGCTTGCTAATAGTTTGTAGCATGTCATATGAATGTTTTCTTGCATTACTCTATTCATAACTTGGTATGACACCGTGGTATCCTCCTATGAATGTTTTCATTTGAGTTGACTTGGCACATGCTCACGCATGCATATAATTGAAATAATCAGTTAAGCCTCAATGAATTATTTTTCCTTGAGGGTCTTGAATCACTTTCATGCCATGATTAGTTCTGTTTTGTTGCAAGCATGATTATGATAGCTATTGCTCTCTCGTTTGTCGCTCCCTTACTATTGCTAGCCTTCACCTTCACTGAGTATGTTTTACTCATGTTTCCAACTCCCTAAAATCAAATATTGCCAAAGTTTCCACCATACCTACCTATTAGCATCATTTGCTATTTCCGTGCATATTCAATATTCCTTGTTTTCTTCTGAATACAATGTTTGCTTGTTATGAGAAAGTTAGTTAGTAAAGCTCTCACGAACTTGATGGCACACTTTATTTTCTGCACTTAATAAACCTGAACCATTGTGACTGTCCATGAAAGTTATATGCTTGCAAATTATAGGCTGGGGATTAGCAGAACCGTGCTGTCATGGGGAACGCTTTCAACACTTGTAAATATATACCCAGTTGATACCATGCTCTTTTGTTTGCGGATGTCGTCGGTGTGAAATAAAAGGGGAGCTTGTAAGTCCATGGAGTTATGTATGTGTGTTAGAGAAACGCCTGGGCCGCCGGTCTAATCCATGCCGTCATGGTGGAAACCTGTAGTGTAACCATAATGATATCTATGAAGCATTCTTCTTATAAAAAAGAGAGATAGCTATTGATAAAAAGAAAAGAAAAAAAAGAGATTTGAGAAAAGAGGAAAGAGAGAAAAAAGCACCATTTTCCCATGGTAAATAAGGATATTGCTGAGATACTCATTGTCTGCTTGCCTTGTCATTTTGATATGGGGATTCTTCCGTATCATCGGGCAAGGGGTACCCCGTTGGAGGTTCTCTAGGAAAGAGAGGAACACACATCTAATGACACTGGTGGATCCATGTGTTGTTTGTGAGAAGAGCACACATGCAATGACACCGGTGGATCCATGTGTGGTCTGTGGGAATAACAGCTATGCAATGAATCTAGATGTGGTTCATGAAAAGAGCAGACATGTAATGACACTGGTGGATCCATGTGTGGTTTATGAGAGGAACACACATCCAATGACACCGGTGGATCCTTATGTGGTTTGTGAGAAGAACACACAATCAATGACACTAGTGGATCCATATGTGGTTTGTGAAAAGAACAGACATGCAATCACACTGGGTGGATCCATGTGTGGTTCATGAGAAGAACACACATGCAATGACACTGGTGATATGTGGTTTTTGAAAAGAACACACATGCAATGACTCTAGCCGTGGTTCATGAGAAGAACACACATGCAATGACACTAGTGGATCCATGAGTGGTCTGTGAGAAGAACACACATCCAATGACACTGGGTGTCGTTCATGAAAAGAACACACATCCAATGACACCGCAGGATCCTTATGTGGTTTGTGAGAAGAACAGACATGACATGACTCTAGATGTGGTTCATGAGAAGAACACACATGCAATGACACCGGTGTATCCTTATGTGGTTTGTGAGAAGAACACACATGCAAGGACTCTAGCTGTGGTTCATGAAAAGAACACACATCCAATGACTCTAGCTATGGTTCATGAGAAGAACACACATGCAATGACACTAGTGGATCCATGTGTGGTTTGTGAGAGGAACAGACATGCAATGACACTAGGTGTGGTTCATGAAAAGAACACACGTCCAATGACACTGGTGGATCCATATGTGGTTTGTGAGAAGAACACACATACAATGACAGAGTGGATGCATATGTGGTTTGCGAAAAGAACACACATGCAATGACTCTAACTGTGGTTCATGAAAAGAGCAGACATGCAATGACACTGGTGGATCCATGTGTGGTCTGTGGGAGGAACACACATCCAATGACACTGGTGGATCCATATGTGGTTTGTGAGAATAACACACATGCAATGACACTGGTGCATCCATGTGTGGTCTACGGGAAGAACACACATGCAATGACTCTAGATGTGGTTCATGAAAAGAGCAGACATGCAATGACACCGCTGGATCGTTATGTGGTTTGTGAGAAGAACACACATCAAATGACACTGGTGGATCCTTATGTGGTTTGTAAGAAGAACACACATGCAATGAAACTGGTGATATGTGGTTTGTGAAAAGAGCAGACATGCAATGACATAGGTGGATCCATATGTGGTTTCTGAAAAGAACAGTCATGCAATCACACTAGGTGGATCCATGTGTGGTTCATGAGAAGAACACACATGCAATGACACTGGTGATATGTGGTTTGTGAAAATAACAGACATGCAATGACTCTAACTGTGGTTAATGAAAAGAGCATACATGCAATGACACTGGTGGATCCATGTGTGGTTAATGAGAAGAACACACATCCAATGACACATGTGGATCCTTATGTGGTTTGTTAGAAGAATAGACATGCAATGACTCTAGCCGTGGTTCATGAGAAGAGCACACATGCAATGACTCTAGATGTGGTTCATGAGAGGAACACACATCCAATGAAACTAGTGGATCCATGTGTAGTTTGTGAGAGGATCACACATGCAATGACACTTGGTGTGGTTCATGAGAGGAACACACATACAATGACACTGGTGTATCCTTATGTGGTTTGTGAGAATAACAGACATGCAATGACTCTAGCTATGGTTCATGAGAAGAACACACATGCAATGACACCGGTGGATCCATGTGTGGTCTGTGAGAGGAACACACATCCAATGACACTGGGTGTGGTTCATGAAAAGAACACACATCCAATGACTCTAGCCATGGTTCATGAGAAGAACACACATGCAATGACACTGGTGGATCCATGTGTGGTCTGTGAGAGGAACACACATCCAATGACACAGGGTGTGGTTCATGAAAAGAACACACGTCCAATGACACTGCTGGATCGTTATGTGGTTTGTGAGAAGAACACACATCCAATGACACTGGTGGATCCTTATGTGGTTTGTGAGAAGAACACACATGCAATGAAACTGGTGATATGTGGTTTGTGAAAAGAGCAGACATGCAATGACATAGGTGGATCCATATGTGGTTTGTGAAAAGAACAGTCATGCAATCACACTAGGTGGATCCATGTGTGGTTCATGAGAAGAACACACATGCAATGACACTGGTGATATGTGGTTTGTGAAAAGAACACACATGCAATGACTCTAGCTGTGGTTCATGAGAAGAGCAGACATGCAATGACACTGGTGGATCCATGCGTGGTCTGTGAGAGGAACAGACATGCAATGACACTGGGTTTGGTTCATGAAAAGAACACACATCCAATGACACTGGTGGATCCTTATGTGGTTTGTGAGAAGAACACACATGCAATGACACTGGTGGATCCATGTGTGGTATGTGTGAAGAACACACATGCAATGACTCTAGATGTGGTTAATGAAAAGAGCAGACATGCAATGACACCGGTGGATCCATGTGTGGTCTATGAGAGGAACACACATCCAATGACACTGGTGGATCCATGTGTTGTTTGTGAGAAGAACACACATGCAATGACACTGGTGGATCCATGTGTTGTCTGTGGGAATAACAGACATGCAATGACTGTAGATGTGGTTCATGAAAAGAGCAGACATGCAATGACACTGGTGGATCCATGTGTGGTTTATGAGAGGAACACACATCCAATGACACTGGTGGATCCTTATGTGGTTTGTGAGAAGAACACACATGCAATGACACTGGTGATATGTGGTCTGTGAAAAGAACACACATGCAATGACACTGGTGGATCCATATGTGGTTTTTGAAAAGAATAGACATGCAATCACACTAGATGGATCCATGTGTGGTTCATGAGAAGAACACACATGCAATGACACTGGTGATATGTGGTTTGTGAAAAGAACAAAGATGCAATGACTCTAACTGTGGTTAATGAAAAGAGTAGAAATGCAATGACACTGGTGGATCCATTTGTGGTTTGTGAGAAGAACACACATCCAATGACACTGGGTGTGGTTCATGATATGGTTTGTGAGAAGAACACACATGCAATGACACTGGTGGATCAACATGTGGTTTATGAAAAGAACACACATGCAATGACACCGGTGGATCCATGTGGTTTATGAGAATAACGCACATGCAATGAGCTCTAGTGGGTCCATGTGGTTTATGAGAAGAACACACATCCAATGAACTCTAGTGGATCTATCTTGGCATAATTTGATGTATGCCATGATGTATTTCATTGTACAAGACACTCACTTTCCATTTTTATACTACTCAGTTTTGCCCTTGGTTTTATGTGGTATTTCTCAGTTTTGCCCCCTCTCTCTATCTTTTGTAGAAGCCCAAACGAGTTCTCACCCTGTCTGCTACTCCCTGATTGGTTGTCACAGTTGTCACGCAGATCGTGCACACCAACCGTTGATTCTGTGCAATCCAATGATGATCGCTGCACACGTCGTGCCCTTCACAGTACAACGTGAGATAGCACGGGCGTCTCCCTCAGCGAGACTTCTACAATAAGGAACACGATGCCGTCCATGGAAAAAGTCATCGAGCAGTCATGTCATGTTTAATCAAGTCCGAAAAGCCTACTACTGCTACTACTACGCCACAACGCATGCGTCATCGAGTGCACGTTCGTTGATGGACAACTGCAATTTATTGCCACTTGATTTTAATAAGACATATCCCATTTTTATGTAGTGGCTCTCAATCTCACTTCCAACTGGGCCCGACCGTAAGAAGCTTGCACGCGCTAGCCGGAGGCCGAAGAGCTGAGCTCGACGAGACCTAACGTCTCCGCCTTCATCACATCCCTCTACCCGATCTAGCACAACCTCACAAATCTTGCCGTACAACCGCCTACCTTCCCCTCTACATTTCCACTTTTAACTATCACCAATTTTAGGGCCGTGTCAAACTTCGAAATTGTGTATGCACCCTTTGCATGCGGCTCAATATAGAACTGCCATGCATGGCCCAGGAAAAAACGTGACGTACCATGCGCGTGTCGTGGTGCACGGCGCACTAGACTGCACGGCGCATTGCACGGTGGTGGAACGAAACATGCCTTGCTTCCATCCACCTTAACTTTAGAACCCCTCTCTCTACACCCACTCTCACTCTCGCTCACTCTCCCCACGCAACCCTCTCCACTGTCCCACCAGCATCCGCAAACTCCCGAGAATACCCCGTCCGCGCCGGTGATGGACGAGGAGGATAAGGTGGCCATCCTCGCCTCCGAGGCCGCCGGCGAGGAGGCCCCCGTCTCCTCGCCGGTCCCCCTCGACGCGTTGAAAGCAACCACCGTCCCTGTCCAGGCCCAAGTCGAGGCCCTCGCTGGTCACAAGCAGATCAAGCACTTGTTGGGCACCTACAATCTAGATAAGTACATCGCTCCGTTGAACCCCTACGACACCGGCATCAACGACCCATGGTCGGAGGTAACTAGGGTTTTATCCCCTCCCCAGGTTCTTCTACTGTTCCCATCGTTGGATGCTAGATCTTGGTTTATTAGGATTCACTTGTTCGCATTTCGGTTGCTCGATCTTCTTACATCATCTACTCCCCCATTTTCCTTTTCTTCCAATAGGTTTCCGGTAGCGACGTCTGCAACAATGACGAGTCCATACACACCAAGACTCGTCAGGTGCTGAGGAGGCTGCGGGCCGGCCAATACGATGCCTTCTTCAGGGGCGGCGACTACAGCTGCCCCTTTCGCAAGGGGATCGCCTACTACTGGGCGAGTCATGCCAGCGGCAACGACTTCAACACCTTACTGAAGCATGCAGAGGCCACGGGCTCCGGCATCCACAAAGACGGCAAGCGTGAGACCGTGAACATCAACGCCTACATCGCTGAACACTGGGCTCTCGGCATTCACCTCCGAAACCTCCAGCGGGTGGCCATCAAAGAGGGTTGCATGCCTCCAATCAGGCCCAAGGCTCCCAAGATCAAGGGACTGGGTAGCAAGAAGTGGAGGAAGCGCCGGAGGGAGGCGGAGGCGCTGGCGCATGAACGGGTTGGATGTATCCTTGAATGTATCTGCATCTGCGGCAGCTGCTGGTGCTAAGCAGCTTCTTTTGATTTTCTATATTTTGCTTGCATCCTATTTCTAGCTAAATGCATCGAACCTCGTTAAGCAACCTACTTTCTATCGCTATATCCTATTTAGCTGCGCACAGCTATATCTATATTTGTTTTGTTTTCTGAATGAATGTATTCTGCCTGGTGTGATATGCTGCTCTAGATTTGCTACCTGATCGGAGGCAAAAAGAGGTCCAAAAGGGAACAAATTATCGAAGAGAGAATCTTCTCTAGATTTTCTACCAATTTGGGCAAAATGAAACATATCTGTTTAGCGAGAGAGGAAAAGAGTACTCTTTCAAACTGCCAGTTAACGAGCTACCAACTTAACGAGGCCCCATCTTGACGTCTCCCTCTACAAGAAGGAACATGATGCCGTCCATGGAAAAAGTCATCGAGTGGTCATGTCACGTTTAATCAAGTCTGAAAACCCTACTACTGCTACTACAACACATGCACAGGGCAACGGCGTCATCTAGTGCACGGTTGTCGACGGGACGCTGCAATTTATTGCCACTTGATTTTAATAAGACATATCCCATTTTTACGCAGCACCCTCAATCTCACTTCCAACTGGGCCCTACCGCTAGTAACTTCCATGAGTCAAGGGCCCCCCTCGAGTATCTCTAACGTTGCTAGAAATTGGTTCCGCGCCACTTGCATGCAATGGAATCGAGGTCTGCCATGAGTGTGTTTTCAATGCAAGCTCTAAAGTAGAGATCGTGGCTGTTTAAAAAAAAGGGAACCCAAAAAAAGTGGAGATCATGGTTGCCCCCCGCCCACCACACGTGTCCACTCGAGGACTACAAATGGTCCGGTGTTTATAACCCTCCTCGAACTTCTTCTTCCATGTGCTCGTGTCATTTTCCCCCAGTCTGTCTAGTCCCAAGACCCCAATCTACACCTACCGCGCGCGCCGAAGCTCCCTCGCTTGCACTACCTCCTTCCCTTGGTGCGCCATGAAGCGTACTCGTGGAGATGAGCCGGAGGTGAAGCCAGTTGAAGGCGCATCAGCAGATGGCTCGGTCATTGCCAAACAAGCGGAGGCGTCTTCTCCGGGCACGAACGCCGCTCGTTGCCACGCCGTCGAGGGTGCGAGCTCATCCCTCCAGCCAGTAGCCATCGCCGCCGAGTAGCAGGTAGTAGCCGTCGCTGCCGAGCAGCAGGTGGCTGACAACGTCGTGGTGCCAACGGCAGATCTGAATGGGGGGCAGGCGGCAGGCGGAGGCAATCCGGTGCTCCACATCAACGACCCCATTGCTGTACAAGAAATCTTCGATGCAATCGCAGAGAATGACGAGTTCGAGGAGGAGGTCCCTGATGAGGAGTCCGAGGTACTACATTGCTAGCTTCTCTAGTCGCAGCCGCAGATTGCACTGTTCACACATAGGATTTTCTCAATCGTGTACATATTATTTTGCTCTTGAAGTAGGGTAGTATATATATGGTTTGATCGGTCGATTGATGCATCTGCCATCTAGTCACAAAACCCCAATTCTTCTAGTCACAAAATCCCAATCTGCTCATCTGCCATCTAGTTGAGTTTGCTAGTTGAGTGTTGATTTCGATACACAACATGCCTATAACATTACATTTCTATTCCTTACTGAGCCCAATGATTCAATTTTGCCCCAAAATAGTGCAAGGGCATCTGATGGTGTCGTTTTCTTAGGGATGGTTAGTGAACTTGAGGCAGCAATGCACATAAACAATATAGGTTGTGTTGTTGGTATTTTGGTTCTCCGACCCCATCGTTAAAAAAAATGAGGCCCTAATTTTTTTCTCATATGGAACCTATATATAGAATCTTTGTATTGTTTCTGATCTATGAATGCGTTGTATGATGCATATGTATATCCCTGAATATTGTTTTGTACGATTACATTTCAATTTCTTATTGTGGCCAATGATTCAAATTTGCCCCAAAGAGAGGCAGACACATTGGTATCAGATTTTTCCAGGGATGAGTTAGCGAACCTGGGGCCATGTACACGATCAATATAAGCTGTGCAATTGTTACTTGGTTCGCTTATGCTATCCCTGTAGAAACTTATGAGGCTGCAATCTTTATTCTATATTCATAGAACTATGATATTTGAATTATCTATTCCATGCATTCATAGTGTATAAGAATTACATTTTAGTTTGTCACCGAGGCCAATGATTGAAATTTGCCCCAAAAGAGTTCAAGGGGAGACACGTATGATGGTGTCGTGTTTTAGGGATAGGTTGGTGAACCTGAGGCAGCAATGCACACAAACAATATAGGTTGTGTTGTTGGTACTTTGGTTCTCCAAGTCCATCTCTAAAACAAATTATGAGGCCCTTGATTTATTCTAGTATGGAACTATATATATGATCCTTGATTTGTTTCTGATCTTTTAATGATTGGTATGATGCATATGTATATGAATGGTTTTGATCATAAGTATTTTTAACATGTACCTGAAGATTAATTGTTTGGTTTTTTATTTATAATTACAATATTTAGGCTTGTTTTTGTACCTGACTATAATATCCCTGAATATTGTTTTGTACGATTACATTTCAATTTCTTATTGTGGCCAACGATTCAAATTTGCCCTAAAGAGAGGCAGACACATTGGTGTCAGATTTTTTCAGGGATGAGTTAGCGAACCTGGGGCCATGTACAAGATCAATATAAGCTGTGCAATTGTTACTTGGTTCGCTTACGCCATCCCTGTAGAAACTAATGAGGCCACAATCTTTATTCTACATTCATAGAACTATGATATTGGAATTATCTATTCCATGCATTCATAGTGTATAAGAATTACATTTCAGTTTGTCACCGAGGCCGATGATTGAAATTTGCCCCAAACGAGTTCAAGGGGAGACACATAGGATGGTGTCGTGTTTTAGGGATGGGTTGGTGAACCTGAGGCAGCAATGCACACAAACAATATAGGTTGTGTTGTTGGTACTTTGGTTCCCCAACTCCATCTGTGAAACAAATTATGAGGCCCTAGATTTATTCTCATATGGAACTACATATATAATCCTTGAATTGTTTCTGATCTTTTAATGATTCGTATGATGCATATGTATATGAATGGTTTTGATCATAAGTATTTTTAACATGTACCTGAAGATCAATTGTTTGGTTTTTTATTTATAATTACTATATTTAGGCTTGTTTTTGTACCTGACTATGTATATCCCTGAACATTGTTTTGTACGATTACATTTCAATTTCTTATTGTGGCCAATGATTCAAATTTATCCCAAAAGAGAGGTAAACACATTGGTGTCAGTTTTTTCAGGGATGAGTTATTGAACCTAGGGTGATGTAGAAGAACAATATAAGTTGTGTAATTGTTACTTGGTTCACCCACTCCATCCCTGAAGAAACTTATGAGGCCCCTAGATTTATTCTACATACACTCTGATGCAATTAATTGTCATTGTGTTGAGATGAAATGATCTATGAACTGATCAAACTATTGCTGAGATGCTTTCTATTTGATATCCACGTATATATTGTCTTACATATACATGTTGTCAATTCTTGAGTTGTAATACAATTCAATCATATGTATGAGTTCTAAGTTATGTTCTTAAAAATCAATAGGATAATGATGATGAAGTGGACGATAGCAAAGTATCCAGGGACAACAAGAGCCGCTACGTGCTGAGGCGGTTACGGTGTGGGCTAATCCGTTTCCACCATAGGGGAGACTGTTTTACCCATTATGTGGCAGAGCAATCAACTAGAACCTCGACAGCATGATCTAGAACGCGGATGACGTTGCCAGAGGGGGAGGCAGAAGCCATAGGCCGATTACCTTGGCGTGGCATGCTCCCTACGGAAAATTCCTCCGGGAGTACGTCAGGAGTGGCCTGTATCCCATCAACTAGGCTGTCCCTACCTCCTGCTGATATGCCCCTGCCCTGCTAGGCGTCTCGGTGTCCCAGCCTCCTGCTGCCGCCACTGCTTTTATTTTGTTTTATTTAATTATTACCTGTGTGTGGCATGTAAGACAATATATTCGTGGTGTCTCTGGTGAACCTTCTATATTAATATACTCCTTTATATGGAGTGCCTTAAAATTTCTAGTGTTCAATTATATTACTGATCATGCTCATGCACACTACAAAAAAATTCTAGTGCTCGATTATATTATAAATGTCAAGGAATACATCAACAAGTTAAATTGGTCGAATTTTTGTATTGAAGTAACTAAATGATCTCACATTGGCGGTGGACGTTGGCAGAAGCCGAAGACATCAGCCGAAGACCTTGGAGAGGCACACAGTCTTCAGCAAATTCCTTATAGGTTCAACAACGGGTTGCCGCTGCCCAGCTCCAAATTCGCTTACAGGTCCAACATGGCAGAACTTGAGCTACCACAGAGACCTCGGCAGAGGTGGCAGAATTGGTGCGGGTGCAACCACGGCGATGGCGAGCTCAGATTCTAGAGGAGGAAAACAGAACCGAGCATGGTCGACACGGTGATAGATCTCACCGGGAACCAATTCTCGTCCCCGCACCATGCTATGGGTGCGTCCATGGTGAGGGCGAGCTCCGACTCGGGATGGGGAGGAGAGCGGGGCCGAGCAGCTTCGTCACGTCCCAGCTCTATGCCATGGCCGCGACCACAGATTGCCGCTCCGGGGAAGAAGAAGACGCGTAATGGATGCAGGCGCCAACACTCCAAGCCTACAAGGAGGAGAGCTGGCCCGAGCAGGTTCGTCCATGTCCCAGCTCCGCGCCATGGCTGCGACACCCCATAGATTGCCGCTCCGAGGAAGAAGAAGACGCGTAATGGATGCAGGCGCCAACGCTGCAAGCCTAATTGACACCTAAGCGACGGGAGCGACATAACGACGAGAACTGATAGGGGGGCCAACTTGACAGCCATTAGCCTGATTTTTTGTATTGAAACATAAAGTTGAATTCGTGCCGAAAAAGACCCTCTGAGTATTTGGGACACCAACTGTAGTCATCGTGGCTGATTTCAGGGAACTTGGGTACCGTGTTGCCTGGGCGACACAACTTTCGGGCCACAAAATGATATTCTCATCCCTGGTGGGCTTCTACATTAGCATCCCATTAGCACCTGAAGCCTGGTCTAATTCGGATCCAATCCTCATTAGGCTTCTAGCCCCTAAATGTGTGCCCTATAGGTTCAAACACGTATAGACATGATATGATTACACTTACTCCGTCAATAGTTGGTAGCGGCCTCTAGCAAGACATGCCAACTCCTAAATGTATATAAAGATCATTCAGACGAACCATAAAAAGGTAGAGTACATGTCTTTCCCTTTGCCCTATGATATTTGGTCTAGCTCCAAGCTGACCTCTCTTTCTCGATATTGTGATTCAGAATCCCTATACTAGGTTAACTCTTAACCATATGTAGCACGGCCATGCATTTCTGGATCCGATCACTCGAGGGGCCTAGAGATATCTCTCTCAAGTAGAGAGGGGAAAATCCCATCTTGATTGACCGATGCCTTGCAGCATGTATCAGGACAAACCCGAAAGCTACC
The DNA here is from genome assembly GCA_910589775.1 of Avena eriantha. Taxonomy (NCBI): domain Eukaryota; kingdom Viridiplantae; phylum Streptophyta; class Magnoliopsida; order Poales; family Poaceae; genus Avena; species Avena eriantha. Next base: position 263,765,354 of record OU342744.1, on the reverse strand, counting down.
TTTATAACTACCCAGTTACGGAGTAGTGTTTGATATCCCCAAAGTAGGCCGATCCACATCTCAAGTACATGCGACAATCTCAGGTCTAAGGACAAAACGTACACGATGTGTAGAGAGAGCTGCAAGTATTATTGTCAGTCTCGAGTTGGGTCAGTCCAACCCCATGTTCATAACATGTGTCCACATCATTGGTTTGACATCGCCATGTCTATGACTTGCGAAACATAGTCATCAACCAATCGATGTGCTAGTCTAATATTCACGTGTGTCCTCACATGAACTCTAACTAGGGATAACTATTAGATAACCATACAAGTAAAGAGTTTCACAAACAATTCACATAATTGCCAATCAATACAAGTTTCCTGATATATGGATATTCAACGAACATTATAAAAACTCATCGATACATATGAAATACAATCATCTCTATGATTACCTCTAGGGCATATTTCCTTCAGTCTCCCACTTGCACTAGAGTCAATCTAGATAGTATCTAATACCTATTGCTTCTGTGTGCTCTTCATGCGCAGGCTGCGGGAGTGGCTTTGTCAAGGGATCAACAACATTTGAGTCCGTATGTATTGAGCATAGAATGACACTAGCATCATCAATGAACTCTTGAATCAGATGGTAATGCATGCGAATATGTTTGTTCTTCTGGTGTTTTCTAGGTTCCTTGGCTTGTGAAATAGCACCATTGTTGTCACAATAAACGTCCATGGGATTGGACGCGCCCTGAACCACACCAAGAGTGATCAGGAAATTCCTAATCCAAATAGCTTCCTTTGCAGCCTCCAAGGCAGCAATATATTCAGCTTCTGTTGAAGAGGAGGCCACTGTATCTTGCTTGGAACTTTTTCAGCTCACAGCACCACCATTCATGACAAATGATACATTGCAAATGTATCTATAATTTTTGATGTTCCATGCTTGGTTTTATCCACTTTCTTGTGTTTTGTTCCAACTTTGGAGTACTTTTCATATGATTTCTTGCACTAACCTATTAACAAGAGCCACAGTGCCAACTGCCTGTTTTCTGCTGTTTTTGGTTCCAGGAAAGTCAGAAAATGAATATTCTCGGAATTGGACGGGACAAAAGCCAAAGTGCCTATTTTTCCGGAAGTCATCAAGTGCCAGAATACGAGACAGAGAGAGGCCAGGGGGCCATCAAACCACCTAGCCACGTGGCCAGGCCTGGCCCGCGCCAGGGGGTGGTGTGGCCGCTCCCGGCACCCCCTCGGCCTCTCCTTCTGCCTATATATTGCCCTCGGGACGAAAACCCTAAAGGCCCGATCAAAAATCCACGAAAGAGTCTGTAGCCGCCGGCATCTCCATCCCTAGATCGGGAGGGATCTGAAGCTCTTCCCGACACCCTGCTGGAGAGGGGAATTCACCCTAGAGGCCTTCTTCATCACCATGCAAGCCTCCGGTGTGATGCGTGAGTAGTTCATCCTTGGACTATGGATCCATGTAGTAGCTAGATGTCTAGTTCTCGTCCTTTGTGCTTTCATGTCTAGATCTTGTGAGCTCCGTTCATGATCAATATCATCTATTTGTAATTCTACATGTTGTGTTTGCGGGGATCCGATGGATATTGAGATGCTATTTTAGATTCATTATTGATTCTATCATGTCTTTGTTATTTGTGATCTTGCATGCTTTCCGTTGTTAGTAGCTATCTTGGGCAAGTAGATGCTAGCAACTCCAAGAGTTAGTATTTAAGCTCGATAGTGGGTTCATGCCTCTGGTAATTTGGGGAAATGACAGAAATCTCTAAGGTACTAGATATGTTGTTGCTACTAAGGAGAAAACAACAATCCTTTATTCATAGAACAATCGTAGATTATTAGTCATAGATGCCCAATCAAGTTCCAAAGGAGTCAAGATGATTAGTATATGCATGTATTGGTTTCTCGATGTTTGTCAATTGCCCTGCTGTAATTTGTTCACCCAGCATGTTATCTATCTAAGGAGAGCCACCTCTAGTGAACTATGGATCCCGGTCCTTTTCTTTACATACAATATACAATCTTTTACTTCTTTGTGTTTACTTTCTGCAAATAATTACTTCTTTCCATTCGATATGTTTATTCCTTTGTTTTCCGCAAAACACGGTGAGATTGACAACCTCATCGCAAGTTGGGGACAAAGTTCTGTGGTTGTGTTGTGCAGGTCTCCATGTTGCTACTAGCACCGGTAGTGCGCCCTGTCAAAGCTCAGCTAGTAACACCTTTGGGGTGTTTCCTTGCTCCTACTGGTTCGATTAAACCTTGGTTTCATAACTGAGGGAAACTTGCTGTTGTTCTCATCATACCTTCCTCTTGGGGTTCCCAACGAGCTCTACATCAAGTACGCACCAACACTTTTCTGGGCGCCGTGCATTGAGCATCAAGCATTTTTCTAGCACCGTTGCCGGGAAGTCAAGGACATCTTCACAAGGGGAGTCCCTCATAATCAATCTCTTTACTTTTTTATTTTTGTTTTTCTTAATTTATTTTTGCTTTGTTTGCTTGTTTCTTTATCTAAAACACAAAAAAATTAGTTTTCTAGTTTGCTTTCTTTATCAAAAACACAAAAAAATTAAGTCTCCTTTAGTTGCTACCTCTTCTTTAGCTCACCATGTTGATCCCTAAATTCACCTTGAAAGACCTTTCAATTGGTAGTGGTTCTATAATTGGGAAAGATAACATTAAAGAATTCTTTAATCATGTTAGCAAACATGAAGATACTAAGGATAGATCCCTTGCAGATCTTGCTCCAAACTATGAGATTGCTGCAGCTTCTTTAATTCACATGTTAGAAGCTAGGTTTGTTAACCTCAGCCCCTTAATGCAAGTAATGTTTCTTAAGCTTAAAGAAATTGAAGACCCTAAAAAGAGGGATTTTATTCTAGAAACTTTGTTTAAGGAGTTCTATGATGTTGCCAAGGAAGCTAGGAAAGTCTTTGAACCTTTCAATATGCTAGGCTCATGTGTAGATGTTTTTGGTACACGAGAAAAGATGAACAAAACCGAACCTAATGGGGAGGAACCTAAGATACCAACACCCTTTAAACTAGTAGCAATACATGATGCCATAGAAAAGAATCTTGATTGGATTGTTCCTGCAAACCCTTCTGATGAGAATAGTGAACCTAAGAGAATTGAGAGAGAATCCTCTAGAACTTATTTGGATGATATACCTTGCCTCTTTGAAAATATTTCTGGTATTGATCTTAATGCTTCTTCATTTGAGAACACTTGATTCTTTCTTGCTTCTTATGCCTAACTTAAAGGCGTTAAAGAAAAGTACTTATTGGGAGATAATGCAAAAGTTTTAGATGAGTCTCGGAAGTTATTAATTCAGTAATAACCGCTCCTTATCCTTTTTATTTTCTTTTTGTGCCAAAAGTTACCTCTAATGAGAGAGAAGTAATGATTGGGAAAGTTGCTGTCCCGAAACAGATTTCTGTGCTTCACCGTAAAAATTCGTGTACAATCTCTGAATGTCTTTTTGAGGCGTAAATTTTTGCGCTTCTGCCCCAGGTTATTATCTAACTTTCATTAGTTCAACACTTTTTTATTTGAGCAACATAAGGTCTTCGAAAAAATTCTTCTTTACATGCTGATCTGTTTTGACAGATTTCTGCCATTTTCTGCATTTGCTTCTTGTTGGTTCCTTTTTGAGTTCTTTTAAGGAATTGAGCTTTTTGAGGGAATTGCTACAGTATATAGTGTTATAATGGAAGTTTATTTGGTGTTATAACTGAACATTAAGGCTTATTTATCTTGAGTGCACTAATGTTGCTAATAAAGATTGTGTGAAGTTTTGTATGAAGGAAAAATTTCAGGTGTATGGAAGGAATGAGTAATGAGATGAAGGATGGACTAAAGCTCAAGCTTGGGGATGCCACGCGTGTCACCCCAAGAAATATCCAAGAAGTACAAGCGTCAAAGCTTGGGGATGCCCAAGGCATCCCCTTCTTCATCAATAAAAATCCCAGGTTTCTTCCAAACACTTCATTTTTATTGTTTCATGCACAATTGCGTTGTTCTTGGAGCGTCTTCTTTTTCATTTTCATTTTGGTTTTTCGTTTGCTTTGGTTTGCTTAGTTTTCTGAATAAATTGGTTGGACCCCCTCTTTCATACATGGGTTTGCAAATAGTTTGGTTTGGTTTGGAGAAGAGTAGGAAAGTTCATGCTTATGTGGTAAAAAGAGCTCGTTTTTGACTGTGGCCTATGCTTTGTCATGCCATGCTTGATACATGCTTAGTATTTTTGCTGTAGCATGACTTGTTATAAACAATTGAGATTTCTTAATGTGCCTTGGATGAATCATGCGCTGTTTTAGCATATTAAAGCATAGTATAGTGGTATTCTCCTTTGATGCTTTATTTGGGTTGACTTGGCGCATGCTCACACCATGTTATGACTATCTCAAGTCACCATAGCCTTTATGATCCTTTAGTTTTCAACTTTTAGTATCACTTTATGCTTTGATCAATGATGTTTTGTCGCTCTGCATGATTATGGCCATTATTGCTCTCTTAGTTTGTCGCTCCTAGTCTTTTGCTAGCCTCCACAACCAAGTATAAGTTCCACTCATGCATCCAACTCCCTAAACCAAGTTATTCCAAAGAGTCCACCATACCTACCAACTAGCTTATGCTATTCCAAGTATATTCATGCTTTTGTTTACCTTCCAAATTAAACTTGTTATGAGAAAACTAGTGATTAAAGCTCTCACGAACTTGATGGCACACTTTACTTTTTGCATCTAATAAACTTGAACCATTGGGTTCTTCTTTGTTGCGTATATGCTTGCGCTTTATAAGTTGAAATTAGCAGAACCATGTTTCATGGGGAACGCTTTCAACATTGCACTTGTACTTTGTTCCCCGTTGATATCATGTTCTTTTGCTTACGGATCCCGGCGGTGTGAAATAAAAGTGGAACTTGTAAGATCATGGAGTTTGTATGTGTGTTAGAGAAACGCCTGGCCCGCTAGCCTAAGCCATGCCTAATCATGGTGGAAACTTTCAGCATCACCATAATGAGCATTCTATGAAGCATCCTCAATAAAAACCTATGCAAATAGCAAATAAAAAGATCGCTGAGATGCTCATTGTCTGCTTGCCTTGTCATTTTGATTATGGGAAAGCTCCGGTATCATGTGCAAGGGGTACCCCGTCGGCGGTTCTTAATGATACACATGTACTTACAATGACAAGAGCTTGCTCGTGACTAAAGTTGAGTAGTATGAGGTTCCGTCTTCGTAAGTAAGGGGCATGAGATTTCGGTTTATAACTTGTCAAGCATATCCTCTTAGTTGTGTCACTTTAACCTTAATCACCTTAAAGATGCTTATGATAGGGGCAATGAGAGCTGAAAGCTATAAGTACCATAAGTTTTGGAAGCTCTTTATGAGATTTGAATCCCTACTTCCATTTATAAAAAGGCCTTTCTTCCACCATAATATTGAGTCTCCAGCTTCTATCTTTATGCACCTACTTTGAGAGCATAGTGGCCATTCTTAGTTCTATGTGCATTGTCCCAAGACTAGTTGATTGATGCATAACTTGTTATTGCTTGTTTTAAACTATTGTATCTAGTCACTCTTATGAACTTTGAAGGTGTCCTATGCATTTATATTTGCTACTCTATTGAGGGACAAGCTGAATACTATTATGCTATGTTTTCTTTATGTGAAAAAAACAAATGTCTTGCAAAGCATTGTTATTCATGAATCTTTTGTTTGTTCCTTTTCATGTTGCATCATAGTTTCTTTGCTTATTTCTAGAACTTTGTCTTTCATGTTATGATTGAAGTACTATGATCCCAGCTTTGAATGTTTTGCAAATGCTTTGATCAAGTCTTTGATGGTGCATGTCACCTCAAAAATTATTCTTTCTTTTTATCACTTACCTACTCGAGGACGAGCAAGAGTTACGCTTGGGGATGTTGATACATTGCAAATGTATCTATAATTTTTGATGTTCCATGCTTGGTTTTAACCACTTTCTTGTGTTTTGTTCCAACTTTGGAGTACTTTTCATATGATTTCTTGGACTAACCTATTAACAAGAGTCATAGTGCCAGCTGCCTGTTTTCTGCTATTTTTGGTTCCAGGAAAGTCAGAGAATGAATATTCCCGAAATTGGACGGGACAAAAGCCAAAGTGCCTATTTTTCCGGGAGTCATCAAGTGCCAGAATACGAGACGGAGAGGGGCCAAGGGGCCACCACACCACCTGGCTGCACGGCCAGGCCTGGCCCACGCCAGGGGGTGGTGTGGCCGCTCCCGGCACCCCCTCGGCCTCTCCTTCCACCTATATATTGCCCTCGGGACGAAAACCCTAAAGGCCCGATCAAAAATCCATGAAAGAGTCTGTAGCCGCCGTCATCTCCATCCCTAGATCGGGAGGGATCTAAAGCTCTTCCCGGCACCCTGCCGGAGAGGGGAATTCACCCTGGAGGCCTTCTTCATCACGATGCAAGCCTTCGGTGTGATGCGTGAGTAGTTCATCCTTGGACTACGGATCCATGTAGTAGCTAGATGGCTGGTTCTCCTCCTTTGTGCTTTCATGTCTAGATCTGGTGAGCTCTTCATGATCAAGATCATCTATTTGTAATTCTACATGTTGTGTTTGCAGGGATCCGATGGATATTGAGATGCTATTCCAGATTGATTATTGATTCTATCATGTATTTTTTATTTGTGATCTTGCGTGCTTTCCGTTGTTAGTAACTATCTTGGCCAAGTAGATGCTAGCAACTCCAAGAGTTAGTATTTATGCTCGATAGTGGGTTCATGCCTCTGGTAATCTGGGGAAGTGACAGAAATCTCTAAGGTACTAGATGTGCTGTTGCTACTAGGGAGAAAACAACAATCCTTTGTTCAAAGAACAATCGTATTTTTTACTTTTCACGCAGTTTGTAAAGTAATAATCTGTTGCTTGCAACTTAATTCTGGAGGGGGTTCGGATGATAACCTAAAGGTGGATTATTAGTCATAGATGCAGTTGGATGGCAGTCTATGTATAATGTTGTAATGCCCAATCAAGTTCCAAAGGAGTCAAGATGATTAGTATATGCATGTATTGCTTTCTCGATGTTTGTCAATTGCCCCGCTGTAATTTGTTCACCCAGCATGTTATCTATCTAAGGAGAGCCACCTCTAGTGAACTATGGATCCCGGTCCTTTTCTTTACATACAATCTACAATCTTTTACTTCTTTGCGTGTTGCAAACTATTACTTCTTTCCATTCAATACGTTTATTCCTTTGTTTTCCGCAAAAGACGGTGAGATTGACAACCTCATCGCAAGTTGGGGACAAAGTTCTGTGGTTGTGTTGTGCAGGTCTCCACGTTTCTACTAGCACCGGTAGTGCGCCCTGCCAAAGCTCAGCTAGTAACACCTTTGGGGTGTTTCCTTGCTCCGACTGGTTCGATTAAACCTTGGTTTCATAACTGAGGGACACTTATTGCTGTGCTCATCATACCTTCCTCTTGGGGTTCCCAACGAGCTCTATATCAACCACGCACCAGCACTTTTCTGGGCGCCGTGCATTGAGCCATCAACAAACACATAACCTAATTGCGATTTCGAGTCATCTGAGTCGTTTAGGTAACTCGCATTTGTGTAACCCTTTACACTGAGTTCAACCTCACCTCCATAAACTAGGAACATATCCTTAGTCCTTCTCAAGTACTTAAGGATATTCTTTACCGTTGTCTAGTCACTCTCACCTGGATCAGCCTAGTATCTGATCGTAACTCTTAGAGCATAGGAAACATCTGGGCGAGTACATGTCATTGCATACATGATGGATCCAATAGACAAAGCATATGGAACCCTACTCATGCGCTCTCACTCATCAGTGGTCGAAGGACACTGAGTCTTGCCTAGTTTAATGCCGTGAGACATGGGCAAGAACCCCTTCTTAGCCTCTTCCATGCTGAACCGTTTCAACACTTTGTCAATGTACGTACTCTGGCTTAATCCAATTAGCCTCCTTGATCTATCTCTATAGATCTTGATACCCAGAATATATGCCGCTTCTCCCAAGTCCTTCATAGATAAACTATTTTTCAATGAGGTCTTAACAGACTCGACCATAGGAATGTCATTTCCAATCAGTAATATGTCATCCACATATAAGATTAGAAATACAAGTGATTTCCCATTTTATTTCTTATACACACAAGGTTCTTGTTTGTTTTTGGTGAAGCCAAACTCCTTTACAACTTCATCAAATCGAATGTTCCAACTCCGAGATGCTTGCTTCAGCCCATAAATAGACTTTTGAAGTTTGCATACCTTTCCAGCATTGTTTGGATCAACAAAAACTTCGGGCTGCATCATATACACGTCCTCAGTAAGGATTCCATTTAAGAAAGGCGTCTTGACGTCCATCTGCCATATCTCATAGTCGAAATACGCAGCAATGGCTAGAATGATCCGTATAGATTTAAGCATCTCTACGGGCGAGAAAGTCTCGTCGTAGTCAACTCCTTGAACTTGTCAAAAACCTTTCGCAACAAGTCGAGCTTTATGGATGTGAACATTTCCATCCATATCAATCTTCTTCTTATAGATCCATTTGCACTCGATGGCTTTAAAACCATCAGGCAGGTCAACCAATTTCCAAACTTGATTGTCTCCCATGGACTCTATCTCGGATCTCATGGCAATCTACCATTTCTCAGAGTCTGGGTCCACCATCGCTTCTGCATAGGTCGCCGGCTCATCATTGTCTAACAACAATAACTCCCGCGCTTCGCGGAGCCTTGCCAACCTTCGTGGTTGTTGTGCTTCTATTGCCACGGGTTCCTCAACTTGTTCTGCTACAATAGCATCACTCGTAGAAGCATCCCCGACTGGCTCATCTTGAACTTCTTCAAGTTGCACCGACCTTCTACATGTTCCCTTTGTGAGAAATTGTTTCTCTAGAAAAACACCGCTACGAGCGACAAACACTTTGCCCTCTTCTCGGTTGTAGAAGTAATACCCTAAGGTTTCCCTTGGGTATCCCACAAAAATGCATTTATCCGATTTAGGTGTTAGCTTGTCCGACTGAAGTCGCTTGACAAATGCATCACAACCCCAAATCTTTAGAAAAGACAAACTGGGATTCTTTCCAGTCCACATCTCATATGGTGTCTTAACTACGGATTTAGACGGTAACCTGTTTAGTGTGAAAGCTATTGTTTCTAGAGCGTAACCCCAAAATGATAATGGTAAATCCGACTGGCTCATCATCGAATGAACCATGTCCAACAAAGTTCGATTGTGCTGTTCGGAGACCCCGTTTCTTTGAGGTGTTCCGAGTGGCGTTAGTTGTGGAACAATTCCGCAACTCTTAAGATGATTGCTAAATTCGTGACTCAAATATTCACATCCACGATCAGATTGCAAGGCTTTTATTTTCTTGCCACGTTGATTCTCTACCTCACTCTGAAACTCTTTGAACTTTTCAAAAGTTTCAGACTTGTGCTTCATCAAGTAGACATAGCCATATCTACTGAAATCATCAGTGAAAGTAATGAAGTAGTGATATCCTGCTCTCGCTGTCGTGCTCATTGGTCCATATACATCAGTATGTATGAGTTCCAACAAGTTTGTCGATCTCTCGAGAAAACCCGTAAAAGGCGTCTTGGTCATCTTTCCAAGTAAACAAGCTTGACATGTCTCATATGATTCAGAATCAAACGAAGTTAGAAGACCATCACAATGGAGCTTCTTCATGCGTTTTCACTTATATGCCCCAAACGACAATGCCATAAATAGGTAGGACTCAAATCATTAGGCCGAAGCCTTTTAGCATTAACATTGTAAACAAATGCATCATCAAGATTTAAAATAAATAACCCATTCACAATGGGAGCATCAGCCACAAACATAGCATTCTTAGAGATTACACAACCATTGTTTGTACTCGCGAATGAATATCCATCCTTCATTAAACATGAAGGTGATAAAATGTTTCAACCCATACTAGGAATGTAATAACAATTATTTAACTCCATAATAAATCATGACAGAAGGTGAAGCTGCATGACGCCGACGAACAATGCAGCAACTCTTGATTTATTCCCGATGCAAAAATCCACTTTGCCTTTCTGCACTTCTCTAGTTCTTATTAGCCCCTGCATCAAATTGCAAACATGAGCAACTGATCCGGTATCAAATACCCAAGAGTTAACATAAGAATCTGCGAGAAAAATGTCCATAACATTTACAACAAGCGTACCTGAGTGGGAAGTACTCTTACTTCCACTCTTCTTCAAAGAAGCCTAGTACTTGCTGCAGTTTCTCTTCCAATGGCCATATTCGTGACAAAAGAAGCACTCAGTGTCTCCTGCAGGTCTAGCCTTTTGCTTGGGTGTAGGGTTTGGCTTAGGGATCGTATCCTTAGCCTTGCACTTCTTCTTCTGCCAAGAAGTGCCCTTTTCTTGAAGCTAGGCTTATTCTACACAGCCATCACATGGCTATGCCCTGCACTCTTCTTAATGTCACATTCTACTGTTTTCAGCATCCCACATAACTCATTAAGGCCCTTCTCCACCCCATACATATGGTAGTTCGAAATGAAATGCCCATAGCTATATGGAAGAGATGACAAAATGAAATCAGTAGCCAACTCTTGGCCTAATGGAAAACCAAGATTTTCTAAAGTCTGACTGTAACCAACCATTTTGATCACATGGGAGCCTACAGCTGCTCCTTCTGCTAGCTTGCATTCCACAAAGGACTTAGCAACATTGTACCTCTCAGTCCTAGCCTGAGTCTGGAACATGTCCTTAAGCGCAATGATCATATCGTACGCTTCCTGATCCTCAAACTGCTTTTGAAGATCAGGTTCCATGCATGCAAGCATAACACATCTAACCTCAAGAGATTCATCACATGCTTTTTTGTAGGCATTCTTAAGGGCAGCAGTTGCATTATCATCAGGTTCATCCGGGATTGGGGTATCCAGAACAGTTTCCTTTTTATCAGACCTAAGAACAATTCTCAGGTTGCGGACCCAGTCCGAAAAGTTTGTTCCATTTAGTTTATCCTTATCAAGAATCGAATGCAAAGCAAAAGGTGATGAAGTGTTCGGTGCCATTGATCTACAACATAAAAACATGCAAATACTAAGCCATGTAACCATGAAAGAGTAAAACATATTAAACAATTTAATAGCTTATACTCCCACTTAAATCAACATCCCTCTATTGATACTAAGTGATTCAAGATCCACAATTAATAAGTCGACTAGTGAGCTTTAGCATCACTGCTAGAAGACTCTTGTTGGTAAATCGGTAAGAAATTCATGCTAATCATATCACATATGACTCTTGTTGTTGGGTGACATCTCTATGTCAAAACTAGGCGCCCAACCTTTATGCCCCAAGGTCCTTAACTGTTAAGATGACCTTGTTAATCTCACCAACCCTTATGCGTGTAGGTATCCGATACAAACCCATCCAGCCAAGGAAAACCGCGACACGCTAATTTCATAGACCCACCAATGATTGTACAGGGCATAGGATGGTGCAAGGTTTGGTTGGGAGGGCATGGTTTAACTTAAACTTTGTGAGGGATCGTTCTACTTCTATCATCTAAGCATGCATAGTAGTAAAACGTATAAGAAATAACATTCACATAGATGTGATACAATATGGCCAATTTTCTCATGGTGATCTCCATCCCCATAGAACCTGTCCACCATGATGATCTCCATCATCATGCTCTATGCGAGCTATCCTCCAAGTGATGAGTTCTCCATGAGCTAATACGAGCTATTACTCCTAGCAGCTAGTAATCAAAATTACATGGTATTGGGATCATCACAAGTTGGCACACATGCCATTAAAATAATTGACAACACATATGGCTCTAGTCGTGTTGCCCTACTCACGACACGCAGGTCATGAAAAATTACATACATGCATCACATACATTTTTGGGCCATACTGATCACATACATCCTGCAAAAACAAGTTGTGCATAGAATCGCATTCTACCGGATCATGTGAAATCGTTGCACCTATGAACCTTAACGTGATAGAAAAGGGGCTACAACTATGGGGGGTCTAGGGGGGGTCTCCCCTGATACATTGCAAATGTATCTATAATTTTTGATGTTTCATGCTTGGTTTTATCTACTTTCCTATGTTTTGTCCACACTTTGAAGTACTTTTCATATGATTTCTTGGACTAACCTATAAACAAGAGCCACAATGCCAGTTGCCTGTTTTCTGCTGTTTTTGGTTCCAGGAAAGTAAGAAAACGAATATTCTCGGAATTGGACGGGACAAAAGCCAAAGTCATTATTTTACCGGGGGACACCTGGAGCCAGAATATGAGATGGAGTGGGGCTGGGGCCCAGCCACACCACCTGGCCGTGCCAGGGGGTGGTCTGGCCGCCCCAGACACCCCCTCTGTCTCCCTCTTCGCCTATAAGATGCCTTCTGACCTAAAAACTCAGGGGGGGTTCGACCTTTTTCCAGAAGGAGTTCTGCTCTGCCGCCACCACCAGATTCCACGAAACAACACTAGAATCTCCGTTCTGGCACCCTGCCGGGACGGGGAATTAGAGGAGATCATCACCATCATCATCACCATCGCTTCTCCATCGACCATCCATGTTTTCCCCATCTATGAGTGAGTAATCCCCTGCTGTAGGCTATGGGGATGGTAAGGATTGGATGAGATCGTTCATGTAATGGCATCAGATTGCTAGGGCATGGTGCCTAGTATCTTCTATTAGTGCTTTATGACTTTGTTGCAACTTGTTATGCTTAATGCTTGTCACTAGGGCCCGAGTGCCATGATTTTAGATCTGAACATGTGATTGATTCATTATGATAGTATTTTTTATGGTCTTACCTGCAAGTTGTATACACACGTTGTTGTCCGTAACCAATGGCCCCGAAGTGACAAAAATCGGGATAACCGGAGGGAATGGCTTTGATGTGAGGATCACATGTGTTCACGGAGTGTTAATGCTTTGCTCCGGTGCTCTATTAAAAGGAGCACCTTAATTGCCAGTAGTTCCCTTGAGGCCCCGCTGCAAACGGGCTGGTAGGACAAAATATGTTGTGCAAGTTCTCATTGCGAGCACGTATGACTATATATGAAACACATGCCTAGGATTATCTAGTACTTGGATGCTTTATCTTATTTATCTGCAATTGCCCTATGTTCTGATTGCTATGTGAATTGTCTTGTCCATGCAACGCCCATCCATCCATCCCTATGCCTACCGCACTTGAATCCTACTGTTTACTGCTATTGTTACTGCTATCTTTACTTTACTACTGCTGTTACTTTACTATTTCTACTACAAAACTGTTGCTACTGATAAACTGCTGTGAGCAAGATTGTTTCCAGGTGCAGCTGAATTGACAACTCAGTTGTTAAGGCTTATAAATATTCTTTGGATCCCCTTGTGTCGAATCAATAAATTGGGTTTCACTTCCCTCAAAAATACTACGATACACCCCCTATACTTGTGGGTCATCAAGACTATTTTCTGGCACCGTTGCTGGGGAGCATAGCTTTATTTATCAAGTTCACTTGGAATCACTATTGTTCAAGCTTAGTTTATTTCCGCCTTGTTTGCTTGTTTCTTTATCAAAAATACAAAAACAAATTAGTTCCTACTCTAGTTGGTATTTTCGTTGGTCTGTTATTGTCTTGCTTTATCATGCTCTTTATCAATGGTTGGTTGGTTTCTTTGAAACTGAATCTTATTGGCAAGGTGGGTCCACGAAAGATCAAAAATATTATTATAAGGAACACTGCTTGTCACAAAAAGGGAAACACTTATGGGAACAAATTGATAAATTGTATACCATTGTTAGAAACGTGTGCTCTACTTATAATGTTACTTATTGCTTTGATAAATCTTGTTGCTGTAAGAGGTATAAACACCTCCCTTTTCAATGTGAGTATAATGATAATGTTACCATATCTTCTTATGTTAAAGGAAATTATGACTTTTATGATGTGGAACAAATTGAAGAATTTATTGCTTGGAAGGGTGCATTTGAACTTGCTAGTTTTCTTGAAAATATTGATGATTCACCTTATAAATATGAGGTTCATAATATACTTAGATTTTGCTTTGATAATTACAAGGAAGAAAATGGCTATATTCTTGAATATATTAATAGATGCTTTCCACAAATGGAAGAGATTAATGCCTTGCAGGATCCTATGGGAGAAGAAATTGATGAACCTGAAAGCTCATTAGATGAAAAAGAGGAGGAGAGTGATGAACAAAAGGAGGAAGAATGGATTAGTTAACCTTGCCTACCTTCTAATGAGAGTAACTCTTTATCCCTTACATTATTTGATTGTCCCCCACGCTTACTAAAAGAGGATGAATGTTATGCTCATGTTATCTGTGATGATCCTTTATTTGTGCCTAAGTTCGAGATGCATGGTACTAAAGAGGTTTTCTTAGAAATTGTTTATGATAAAGCTCTAGACGATGGTCCTATATTACATGATCAGTCATCCTGTTATAGAATTGTTAAAAGTGGGTTTGAAGGTTTTAATCCCACTATTTTTGAGCTTGATAAAAATTATGTTTTTGTAGAACATGAAAAGCATGCTTCATGTGATAGTTATATTGTTGAGTTCATTCATGAGGCTACTGAAAATTATTATGAGAGAGGAAAATATGGTTCTAGAAGTTTTCATGGTATTGAGACACCTCTCTATGTGTTGAAAGTTTTGAAGTTACTCTTGTTTTATCTTCTTATGCCTGTCACTTTGTTCTTTGCGAATTTATTTTCATACAAGATTCCTATGCATAGGAAGTGGGTTAGACTTAAATGTGTTTTGAATTTTCTTCTTGATGCTCTCTTTTACTTCAATTCATATTTCTTATGTGAGCATCCTCTCAAACTATCATGCCTAACTTAAAGGCGTTAAAGAAAAGTACTTATTGGGAGATAACCCAAAAGTTTTAGATGAATCTTGGAAGTTATTACTTCAGTAATAACCGCTCCTTATCCTTTTTATTTGCTTTTTATGCCAAGAGTAACCTCTAATGAGAGAGAAGTAATGGTTGGGAAAGTTGCTGTCCCGAAATAGATTTCTGTGCTTCATCGTAAAAATTCGTGTAAAATCTCTGTACGTCCTTTTGAGGCGTGAAGTTTTGTGATTCTGCCCCAGGTTGTTATCTAAGTTTCGTTAGTTCAACACTTTTTGATTTGAGAAACAGAAGGTCTTCGAAAAAATTCGTCTTTAACTTCTGGTCTGTTTTGACAGATTTCTGCCATTTTCTGCATTTGCTTCTTGTTGGTTCCTTTTTGAGTTCTTTTGGGGAATTGAGCTTTTTGAGGGAAGTGCAACAGTAGCTAGTGTTTTAATGGAAGTTTTATTGGTGTTAGAACTGAACCTAAATACTTATTATCTTGAGTGCACTAATGTTGCTAATAAAGATTGTGTGAAGTTCTGTATGAAGGAAAAAATTTCAGGTGTATGGAAGGAATGAGTAATGAGATGAAGGATGGACTAAAGCTCAAGCTTGGGGATTCCACCCGTGTCACCCCAAGAAATATTCCAGAGGTACAAGCGTCAAAGCTTGGGGATGCCCAAGGCATCCCCTTCTTCATCAATAAAAATTTCAGGTTTCTTCCAAACGCTTCATTTTTATTGTTTCATGCACAGTTGTGTTGTTCTTGTAGCAACTTCTTTTTCGTTTTCATTTTGGTTTTTAGTTTTCTTTGTTTTCTTAGTTTTCTGAATAAATTGGTTGGACCCCCTCTTTCATGCATTGGTTTTCAAATAGTTTGGTTTGGATTGGAAAAGAGTAGGAAAGTTCATGCTTAAGTGGTAAAGATAGCTTGTTTTTGACTGTGGCCTATGCTTTGTCATGCCATGCTTGATATTGTTTTGGATTTATGCATAGTATTCTTTGTTGTAGCATGACTTGTTGTAAAAAATTGAGATTGCTTAATGTGCCTTGGATGAATCATGCGTTGTTTTAGCATATTAAAGCATAGTATTGTGGTATTCTCCTTTAATGCTTTATTTGGGTTGACTTAGTACATGCTCACACCATGTTATGACTATCCCAAGTCACCCTAGCCTTGATGATCCTTTATTTTTCAACTTGTAGTATCACTTTATGCTTTGATCAATGATGTTTTGTCGCTCTGCATGATTATGGCCATTATTGCTCTCTTAGTTTGTCGCTCCCAGTCTTTTGCTAGCCTCCACAACCAAGTATGAGTTCCACTCATGCATCCAACTCCTGAAACCAAGTTATTCCAAAGTGTCCACAATACCTACCTACTAGCATATGCTATTCCAAGTATATTCTTGTTTTTGTTTACTTCCCAAATTAAATTTGTTATCAGAAAATTAGTGATTAAAGCTCTCACGAACTTGATGGCACACTTTAATTTTTTGCATTTAATAAACTTGGACCATTGGGTCCTTCTTTGTTGCGTATATGCTTGCACTTTATAAGTTGAAATTATCAAAACCATGTATCATGGGGAACGCTTTCAACATTGCACTTGTACTTTGTACCCCGTTGATATCATGTTCTTTTGCTTATGGATCCCGGCGGTGTGAAATAAAAGTGGAACTTGTAAGATCATGGAGTTTGTATGTGTGTTAGAGAAACGCCTGGGCCGCTAGCCTAAGCCGTGCCTAATCATGGTGGAAAATTGCAGCATCACCATAATGGGCACTCTATGAAGCATCCTCAATAAAAACCTATGCAAATAGCAAATAAAAAGATCGTTGAGATGCTCATTGTCTGCTTGCCTTGTCATTTTAATTATGGGATAGCTCCTGTATCATGTGCAAGGGGTACCCTGTTGGCGGTTCTTAATGATACATATGTACTTACAATGACAAGAGCTTACTTGTGACTAAAGTTGAGTAGCATGAGGTTCGGTCTTCGTAAGTAAGGGGCATGAGATTTCGGTTTATAACTTGTCAAGCATATCCTCTTAGTTGTGTCACTTTAACCTTAATCACCTTATAGATGCTTATGATAGGGGCAATGAGAGATGAAAGCTAACAAGTGCCATAATTTTTGGAAGCTCTTTATGAGACTTGAATCCATACTTCCTTCTATGAAGGAATTTCTTCAATATATATATTGAGTCTTCACCTTCTACCTTTATGCACCTTCTTCGAGAGCACAGTGGCCATTCTTAGTTCTATGGGCATTGTCCCACGACTAGTTGATTGATGCATAATTTTATATTGCTTGTTTTAAACTATTTGTATCTAGTCACTCTTATGAACTTTGAAGGTGTCCTACGCATTTATGTTTGCTACTCTATGAGGGACAAGCTGAATGCTACTATGCTATGTTTTCTTTATGTGAAACAAACAAACGTCTTGCAAAGCATTGTTATTCATGAATCTTTTGTTTGCGCTTTATATGTTGCAAGATAGTTTCTTTGTCTTATTGCTAGAACTTTGTCTTTCATGTTATGATTGAAGTACTATGATCCCAGCTTTGAATGTTTTACAAATACTTTGATCAAGTTTATGATGGTGCATGTCACCTCAAAATTATTCTTTCTTTTTATCACTTACCTACTCGAGGACGAGCAAGCTTAGGGAGGGTTATACATTGCAAATGTATCTATAATTTTTGATGTTCCATGCTTGGTTTTATCTCCTTTCCTATGTTTTGTCCACACTTTGGAGTACTTTTCATATGATTTCTTGGACTAACCTATTAACAAGAGCCACAGTGCCAGCTGCCTGTTTTCTGCTGTTTTTGGTTCCAGGAAAGTAAGAAAATGAATATTCTTGGAATTGGACGAGACAAAAGCCAAAGTCATTATTTTACCGGGGGACTCTTGGAGCCAGAATATGAGATGGAGTGGGACTGGGGCCCAGCCACACCACTTGGCCGCGCGGGCTGGGTCTGGCCGCGCCAGGGGGTGGTCTGGCCGCCCCAGACACCTCCTCGGTCTCCCTCTTCACCTATAAGATGCCTTCTGACCTGAAAACTCAGGGGGGTTCGACGTTTTTCCAGAAGGAGTTCCGCTCCGCCCCCACCACCAGATTCCACGAAACAGCACCAGAAACTCCATTCTGGCATCTTGCCGGGACGGGGAATTGGAGGAGATCATCACCATCATCATCACCATCGCTTCTCCATCGACCATCCATGTTTCCCCCATCTATGAGTGAGTAATCCCCCGCTGTAGGCTATGGGGATGGTAGGGATTGGATGAGATCGTTCATTTAATGGCATCAGATTGTTAGGGCATGGTGCCTAGTATCTTCTATTAGTGCTTTATGACTTTGTTGCGACTTGTTATGCTTAATGCTTGTCACTAGGGCCCGAGTGCCATGATTATCTGAACATGTCATTGATTCATTATGATATTATTGTTTATGGTCTTACCTTCAAGTTGTATACACACATTGTTGTCCGGAACCAATGGCCCCGAAGTGACAGAAATCGGGATAACCGGAGGGAATGGCTTTGATGTGAGGATCACATGTGTTCACGGAGTGTTAATGCTTTGCTACAGTGCTCTATTAAAAGGAGCACCTTAATTTCTAGTAGTTCCCTTGAGGCCCCGCTGCAAGCGGGCTGGCAGGACAAAAGATGTTGTGCAAGTTCTCATTGCGAGCACGTATGACTATATATGGAACACATGCCTAGGATTATCTAGTACTTGGATGCTTTATCTTATTTATCTGCAATTGCCCTATGTTCTGATTGCTATGTGAATTGTCTTGTCCATGCAACGCCCGTACATCCATCCCTATGCCTACCGCACTCGAATCCTACTGTTTATTGCTATTGTTACTGCTGTCTTTACTTTACTACTGCTGCTACTTTACTATTGCTACTACAAAACTGTTGCTACTAATAAATTGTTGTGAGCAAGATTGTTTCTAGGTGCAGCTGAATTTACAACTCAGTTGTTAAGGCTTATAAATATTCTTTGGCTCCCCTTGTGTCGAATCAATAAATTAGGTTTCACTTCCCTCGAAAATACTGCAATACACCCCCTATAATTGTGGGTCATCATCCCCGTGTGGGGTTCGAAGGGGCAGCGCCCCTCGCGATATACAATTTTCTTTAAGGATTTTGATTGGCAAATCAAATTTACCATAAACCGACTAATGTTCTGATTCGACCAAACTCCTTTGATCACGGTACGTCGATTCAGATCTAGTTCCCGATTCGATCAATCATATTGATCTTCGTGTGATTCAAATGGATTTATGTGTCACTGTCTACCCCGATGGTGGAAACCGACCGGTAGGGGCAAGTCGTTCGACGACCTTAGAATCACGATCACGGAAAGTAAGATCATAGATCAATCCAGAACCACCGCCATACAAACGATCACATCATTCATGTCAATCTACATATCAGCATATGCAAACTTCCCAAACCTATGACTAAACAACATCGGCTCTGATACCACTGAAGGGAAACAGGTAGGCTACACTAGCGTAAAATCAAAAATTTCTACCGCGTCAACCAGGAATGCTATTGTCATAGATCACGGGATTACTGTTAGATGCGCAGTTGCAGAACTCGATGAAGCACGTCGCGGAAGTGTAGATGTTCTCTGTATCCTCCTTGTCCTCGTCCCATGAGCAGCTCCCCTTTGCGCGGCTCGTCCAAGGGCTATAGTTGCGGAACCTCCGAGGTATCCACACGTCCGGAGTGGAAGGTCACATGGCAGACTACTAGGTCCGCACGTGCAAGACATGCGTAAGAGGAGTGGCGGCTCTTCTACATTAGCAGCCCATTAGCAGCCTAAGCCTAGTCTAATTCGGATCCAATCCTCATTAGGCTTCCAGCCCCTAAAGTGTGTGACCCTCTAGTTTCATACACGTATAGACATGATACGAGTACACTTACTCCATCAATAGTTGGTAGAGGCCTCTAGCAAGACATGCCAACTCCTAAACATATATAAAGATCATTCAGACGAACCATCACAAGGTAGAGTACATGTCTTTCCCTTTGCTCTACGATATTTGGTCTAGCTCCAAGCTGGCCTCTCTTTCTCAATACTGTGATTCGGAATCCCTTTACTAGGTTAACTCTTAACGATATGTAGCACGACCATGCATTTATGGATCCGATCACTCGAGGGCCCCAGAGATATCTCTCTCAAGTAGAGAGGGGCAAATCCCATCTTGATTGACCGATGCCTTGCAGCATGTATCAGGACAAACCCGAAAGCTTCCTTTATAACTACCTAGTTATGGAGTAGTGTTTGATAGCCCCAAAGTAGGTTGATCCACATCTCAAGTACATGCGACAATCTCAGGTCTAAGGACAAAACGTACACGATGTGTAGAGAGAGCTGCAAGTATTATTGTCAGTCTCGAGTTGGGTCAGTCCAACCCCATGTTCATAACATGTGTCCACATCATTGGTTTGACAGCTCCATATCTATGACTTGCGAAACATAGTCATCAACCAATCCATGTGCTAGTATAATATTTACGTGTGTCCTCACATGAACTCTAACTAGGGATAACTATTAGATAACCATACAAGTAAAGAGTTTCACAAACAATTCACATAATTGCCAATCAATACAAGTTGCCTGATATATGGATATTCAAGGAACATTATAAAAACTCATGGATACATATGAAATACAATCATCTCTATGATTGCCTCTATGGAACATCCCAAAACTTTAATCCAAGAGTATTAAGATCGAAATCATTAATTTTAGGGTTAACAAAAACTTTTCCATTTAAAATCTTTAAGCATTCATATGTGTGTGCATTTGAAATAGGAGTTGTTTGAAATGCCATGATTGAGTGATCTATTGGTTGTAAATGGTTCTATGATGAATTCCACATCATCTAGATCATCCCCAAGCAAATCCCAAAGAAAAATAAATCAAAAAGAATTAAATAAGGAAATGGTCACTTTTGCCATTTTAATCACCTAGCCCACTTTGGCTATTCCTAGGACTCAAAAGCCAATAGAAACAATTATGGATCTTTGCACCCCTTGCTAGTACAAGTAGTGATGTGCCAAGGCCCACTTTGTGATCTCCCAAAAACATTAACCCTAATTTTAAATGACATTTGAAAATTAAATCTAGTGTATGTATTAAGATCACACTATTTCAAAAGCCATCCAAATGAACTCTATTTCAAAATCCCAAGCAAACCTAGATGCTCAAGCATGAGACCAACAACTCCACAAAAAATCTTTCAAAAATTCAAAAGTTTCTCTCATGCGGCCATTTGATCGAACACCTTGTGAGCAGAATCAAAATGGCCTAACTAATACTGTTTTTGAGCAAATATTGTCGAGCCATTAAGCCACATTTAATCATATTGGTCTCCCCCAGACCCAACCAAGCCTAAACTAACCCATCCCCTAGTCCCCAGCGCCAGTACCACACCACCCCAACACCATGCTTGCCGATCGAGCATGCACAGCTCGCAGTAGACCGCCAGCCCTTCTCCACCGCTCGAGGAAGCAATGCGCCACCTCACCGCCACCCACGGTCCACCCCACGGCCCGTGCTAGCCACTGGACCACCCTAGAGCAACGCCGCCCTTTCTCTCTGCGTGCAGCCAGAGCGTGTCAGAGCACCCTCACCGCTAGCATGCCACAGACCGCGCCTCGACACCAAACCGCGGATGCCGCTCCGCCTCGACCCCCTCACCCCGCCAGACACGGCCGTGCACCGCCGTGTGACCCACAGTCACCGGGAGCCGCGTCGAGCATCGCCTCTATCCCTCTGAGCGCGGGAAGCCCCCGACCAATTGCCACCGCCCCTAGCCACGCCATTACGCCGTAGAGGACCGCCAGTAGACCGCCCACCATCCGCCTACCTAGCCCACACTGGTAGCCCTCTGTATCGTCGTCACCGACGAGCTCCGCCCATGCCGCACTGCCACTTCGCCCACTATAAATAGAGCGCCTCCCAGCACCAATTCGTCACACCATTCTCCTCCACTCCCCCTCAGAACACTCCTAGAGCCCCACCGGAGCAAGTCGTAGCCTGCAGCGCCGGAATTTCGCCAGAGTCTGCCCCACATGATCCCATATTTTAAGTGGAGAATATTAAATCTTAGTTATTTTTAGTGAGAAGAAATTACTTTGCTCAAATAAAAAGAATGAAGCTAGTTCACTAAACCTTGTGATGCTTGTGATGATAATATATCATCAAATGTGTGCCTTAGTGTGCTAAGTAGACTAGTTAAGCATTGTTTCGTGATTGTGTATCCCGTATGTATTTATAGACGATAGTACCGACCAAGCCTTCGAGGAGGAGGAGTTCTACCAAGAGGAGGAGGAAGAAAACTTCAACCACTGCACTACCCAAGGCAAGCCATCATTAACAATGCAAGCTAACCCTTGCAAGCTAGATAACCTAAGCAAAGGCATTAGGCATGCTTTGGTTATACCATTTTGACTTTTACCTACTCCAAGTTTTATGTACAAGCTTTACCTTCTTTACTTTACCAAAGTCCTTTACTTGTATAAAGGTAGCATAAAAAGTATAAAACTTGACATATCTAGTTAGACTTAGATGTCATTCTATGGCATGAGATTGAGATTAGCATCCCACCATAGTGAACACTCTTAACTTAGTAGTTTAGAGCTAAACCAAAACTTGATTCACTCTAGATGGGAATACTTGTTGCAAATGAATTATGAAAACCTTGGAATGATGAGTCATTCTATTGAGATGTTTTGACATGTGTTGAGAAACCCAAATGGTTTATGATGATGAAAATGTTGAGGCATGAGCCTTAACCCTTTTATAAAAACTGATGGTTGGGTTGGGATGCGATACCATTCCAAATTTTGCCGTACAACCACAATACCTGAATTGGGTAAGGCTTAGCCGGAAGTTTATATGCATTAGTATTAGTTCCCTCGTGGGAGAGGTTTGAACCGAGGCTACCTCTCAATGTTGTCCACCTATGAAGTGCCCAGGATGATAGATGGTCATGGCTGGGAGGCCATACTCATATGAGAGGTGCTTATAGTAGAGTGTGTAAAGGAAATGTTATGTTTGATTATCTGCATACTAAGTATGATGATTCAGGGTTATCCCTGACAAATGTATCGAATATTGTGGTGAAAGTGTACCACATCTGCAGAGTGTCAAACTATTCGAATAGCCGCGTCCGCGGTTATGGACAATTGGAGTGGCCATACTGTTCCATTGTCAGATGTTTTCAAAACAACTTGTGAAATGAATTGTGACATGACTTGACCACAACAGAGTTGTGACTATGACAATTAAGTTCCCACTTAGGTTTTTTCAAACTTTATTTTATCTTTCTTTGTTTTTGAACTCAGCTTAGGTTTCAAACTTAACTTTACAAGTAAACTTAGAGTTAGCATTCCTCCTAGAACTACCTTACTTGTTAGTAATAGTTTGCGAGTACTTAAAGAGTACTCATGGCTTTTGTCCCTGGCTATTCCTGTGGCTAGACTATGGAGAGGAGTACCAAGATGAAGGACATCAGGACGGCTATGATAAATAGGACTATCTTCCATCGTTAGCATTGCCGGTGACCCTGAAGATGGACCCCACCGCTATGCTTATTATTTATTCTGCTGCTTGTTGTATTAAGACTGGATCATGAGATCCTTTATTCGTGTAAGACCTTATTATGGTTTGTAATGGATGATGTACTGTGATATCCAATCTGTTATGTCTCGCAAAAATGGTAATCCTAGGATTGCGATGTATGGCATAACAGGCATCTGGGATTAAAAATCCGGGTGTTGACAAGTTGGTATCAGAGCCATCCTGACCATAGGAGACCCTAGTTAGAATGGACGTCCGAACAAAACTTAGTTTCAAAACCAAAGTGAGTCTTTATGAAAACGATCTCCTCTCTTACCCTTGGGGATTCTTTCTCTAAAAAAAATTCATGTTCCTCCAAGTTCATACATTACTGCATAAAATTTGACACACTTGATCACTTCACTAACTTTCTCGTCCTTAATTCTAGATGGAAACTGAGTTTAGCAAGTTCTATCAGTTGGGCAACGGAGGCCAGCTGATCTTCGAGAGGGATCTTGATGCACTATCGGAGTACTTGGGACGCCCGCATCCAGAATTTCTGGGAGCTCAATTTCCTGGACCCCCAGGAGGAGACTTACAATGGCTAGTCATCGCTGATCTTCGAGGCAAGATAGAAGCACCAACACCCGGGAGGATCCAGTTCTCTGTGAGAGAGAACACCTGGCTAGATGGATTAGTTAGGGCAATGCATGAAGCTCTCGCACGTCTGTGTGCCATGAGTGTCAACCAAATACAAGGAACCCGCTTTGCTAACTATGCAAGACATGATTTTATGGGAATGCCCATGGAGATGCCAAGTCACCCGGAGTTGAAGCGTCAAGTGGAGAACCTTGACTTCCTGCTGTATGACAGACAGAAGGAATTGGACAATGCTAGAGAGTTCGTCAACCACAACCTTGCCATTGCTGCCTAGAAGGCTCAGAATTTCTCACTGCTCGTCCATGATCGTCAGTCTCTTCACCGTCAACGCGCAAAGAAGGATCGCACCATCGGCCGTTTTCGCAAGAAGGTGGCCGGCCTCGAGAAGACCATCAAGGAGCAAGAAGCTCAGCTTGCAGCAAAAGAAGAAGAAGAGGAAGGTGAAGACATCTAGGGAGATATGGACTCTTACCTCAGCAATGATGATGACTATCTAGAGGAGGATGCTGTGGACTTCTACACCAACGATGATGACTCCGACTTCATCGATGATGAGTAGATGCACTAGAGCACTATCATAGAGTGAGGAGTATCGGTCCCAATGTATCGTAGCTTGCAGAATGGTTCTTAAAACCATCTGTTTGCCTTTGATGTTGTGGTGTGTGTGTGTTTATATCGTGCGCTTGTTTGAAGGAATCAAAAGAAGTTAGTTGCAAAACCTAAGTCAAACTCAAAGTTTAGCTTTTGAAATCAAAACCATGAACCTTAGAACTTTCCCTCTTACCCCTTTATCTACCTCAATATTCATATGACTCGTGGAAACCCCGGAGGGAGCAGCTCATCGCAAGACCCGATGCTGCAGATTATGCAGATGCTAGTTGCCGACCATGAAGCTAGCAGGGCAGAACGCCAAGCCAACCTAGCAACTCTGTAGCAGGTCGCTCAAATGGCCCAAAACAACCAAGGCCATGGAAATCAAGATCATCAAGGATCCAAGCTGAAGAACTTCCAGAATACCAATCCCCCAATCTTTAGTACTTCGGAGAACCCACTAGATGTTGATGACTGGTCGCAGACAATGGAGAACAACTTAGAAGTAGCCATAGTTGATGACAACGAGAAAGTTCCTTTTGCCACCCACTATTTGGTAGGAGATGCAAGAGCATGGTGGAACAGCACCCGCACAATGAACCATGGTCAAGTGATGACATGGGAAGCCTTCAAAATCAAGTTCAGCCGCACCCACGTGCCGCAAGGTCTAGTCACCAGAATGAGGGATGAATTCAGAGAGCTGAAGCAAGGCAAAATGACTGCAGTGGAGTACCGTGACAGATTCTTGTCCCTAGCTAGGTATGCACCTGATGAGATCAACATGGAGGCCAAGGAGTAGGAGAGATTCCTGAACGGACTACATGATGAGATGCAGACTGTCCTCGTCCACATTCGTTTCGAGGATCTCGAAGAGCTAGTCGACTCTGCCATTCAGATGGAAGGGAAGATCAACCAGGCAAACGACAACCACAAACGGCATATGATGCACCAAGCTAGATCCAACAGTCACCAGAAGTACCGTCCCAACTCGTCTGCCGGATATGCACCGCAGAACAACAAACCCCCAATGTCTCGTCCAAGCTACCCCAACCATAGCGGAGGTAATATGAAGTCCGGTGGAAATCACAACAACAACCCCGAGAACTCCAACAATTTCAACTGTGCACCTCCCAAGAACAACAACAACAACACTGCATCCAGAACTGGAAGCAATGCTGTGCCTGTTGCAGCCAAAGACAAGTCTCAGATTACTTATTTTGAGTGTGGAGTTAAGGGCCACTATTCCAATGAGTGTCCCAAGAAGGTTGCGGCCAATGCCAATGTGAATGCCCTAGCTCAACAGCAGCGTCGTGTTCAACCCGGTAGAAGATTCGCCCTAGGGAACCCTCACAACCGCAACAGCCGTCTCTTCCACATGAACGTCGAAGAAGCCCAAGAAGCGCCAGATGTAGTGCTGAGTATGTTATCTGTCAACTCAGTTTTAGCAAGAGTGTTGTTTGATTCTGGAGCATCGCACTCATTTGTCACCGAAGAATTTGCATGCACTAGTAAGATTCACTCAACCAATTTGAAGCATGTCATGATAGTTCAAATCTTCGGTTCAACTACAAAAGCTAGAAAAATTTGCAAAGTTGTGCCTATCAGAATACATGGCATAGATTTTTATGCCAATCTAATAGTACTTGGAACCAAAGGTTTGCAAGTAGTACTAGGAATGGATTGGATGTCAAAGCATAAAGGACTGATAGACTCTGCTAAGAAAGCCATCACCATGACCAGTAGCTCTGGAGTAACAGTAGAGCATATATCTAAAACCTTACCCCGTCGATTCAAGTGCAACAAGAGTCTAGCCCTACCCACCATAGACCAAGTCAGAGTAGTCTGTGAATACCCCGGCGTATTCCCAGATGAATTGCTAGGTATGCCCCCGGATGGAGATATTGAGTTCATTATTGAACTAATCCCTGGAACAGGACCCATATCCTAGAGAACCTATAACATGAACCCCTCAGAGTTAGTGGAACTGAAGAAGCAGCTGGATGCTATGTTGGCAACATGCTTGATTCAACCAAACGCATCGCCATGGAGATCACCAGTGTTATTCATTGACAAGAAGGATGGAGGCAACCGTTTGTGCACAGATTACAAGAAGCTGAATGACGTCAGCATCAAGAACAAGTACCCTTTGCCAAAGATGGAGGATTTATTTGATCAGTTGACTGGAGCAAATGTGTTCTCTAAGATTGATCTTAGGACTGGTTATCACCAACTTAAGATTCGTGCAATGGATATTCCTGAGACCGCATTTACTACTAGTTATGGTTTATACGAGTATATGGTCATGTCTTTTGGATTAACCAATGCCCCTGCTTATTTCATGAATCTCATGAATAAGATCTTTATGAATTTTCTAGATAAATTTGTCGTTGTATTATCGACGATATCCTTATCTACTCCAAGTCAGAAGAAGAGCATGAGCAACATCTGAGAATCATCCTTGAAACTCTTAGAGAGCATCGGTTGTATGCCAAGTTCAGCAAATGTGAGTTTTGGCTGAAAGAAGTAGGATTCTTAGGAAATATTGTGTCTGCCGGAGGAATAGCTATTGATCCCACCAAGATCAGAGATGTCGAAGCATGGGAAGCCCCAACCACTCAAACCCAAGTCCGTGCATTTCTCGGATTAGCGGGATATTACCGCAAGTTCGTAGAAGGATTCTCGAGCATCGCCAGACCCATGACCCAATTGTTGAAGAAGGACAAGAAGTTTGAATGGACCGAGAAATGTGCAGCAAGTTTCCAAGAGCTGAAGAAGAGATTGATTTCAGCCCCAATATTGATCATGCTAGATATCAAGAAGTCGTTTGATGTTTATTGTGATGCATCCAAGATTGGTCTCGGATGTGTATTGATGCAAGAAGGCAAATTCATTGCCTATCTGTCTCGACAACTGAAGCAGCATGAGCAGAACTATCTGAACCATGATCTTGAGTTAGCAGTTGTAGTTCTAGCGTTGAAGACATGGCGTCATTATCTTATGGGTAATTGCTGTGAGATTTACTCAGATCACAAAGCTTGAAGTAAATTTTTACTCAGAAGGAGCTGAATATGAGGCAAAGGAGATGGATAGAGTTAATCAAAGATTATGACCTTGACATTCACTATCACCCTGGAAAAGCCAACGTGGTAGCGGATGCTCTTAGCAGATTGCTGTGTCGGCTAAACACCATGATCAAGGAGAAGCAACCAAGTTTGTATGAGGAGTTGGAGCAGTTTAGAACTGAGCTAGTTAGCAGAGGATTTTTAGCTTGCATCGAACTTCAACCCACTTTGATTAGCCAAGTAAAGGAAGCCCAGAAGGGAAATGAAAGTATCGACGGAATCAAACATCGTATTGGTACAAGAAAGGTACCTGGATTCACCGAAGACGAAGAAGGAGTTCTGTGGTACAAATGACGTATCTGTGTGCCGGCAGATTCGGAGCTGAAGCAAGTTATCATGCAGGAAGCTCATGATACTCTTTATTCTATCCACCCCGGAGGAACCAAGATGTATCAAGATTTGAAAGAGCAATTTTGGTGGCACAAGATGAAGAGAGAAATCGGAAGCTACATCGCCAAGTGTGATATCTGTTAGAGAGTCAAAGCGGAACATCAGAGACCCGCAAGACTGTTGCAACGATTGCAGATTCCGGAATGGAAATGGGATTCCGTCAAAATGGACTTTATCACCGGTTTGCCTACTTCTAATAGGGGAAATGACTCAATCTGGGTCATCGTTGATAGACTATCCAAGGTAGCTCATTTTATACCTATCAAGACAACCTACCAGAGTTCAAAGCTAGCCGAGTTGTATATTGCTAGAATTGTTAGTCTACATGGAACCCCCAAGTCCATAGTAACAGATCGAGGAACCCAATTTACCTCGAGATTTTGGCAGAAAGTCCAAGAAGGATAAGGAACCAAGTTGAATTTCAGCACCGCTTATCACCCGCAAACCGATGGACAGAGTGAAAGAGTCAACCAAATCCTAGAGGATATGTTGAGAGCTTGTGTTTTGGAGTATGGATTAAAATGGGAAGACTGTCTGTCTTTCGCAGAATTCTCATACAACCACAGTTATCAAGCCAGTTTGCAAATGGCACCATTTGAGTTCCTATACGGAAGAAAGTGTCGTACCCCTTTGAATTGGTCGCAAGTAGGAGAGAGTCAGATTTTCGGACCCGACATTCTCTGAGAAGCTGAAGAGAAGGTTCACAAAGTCCATGAACACCTCAAGACAGCACAATCTAGACAGAAGAGTTATGCTGACAAGAGAAGGAGAGACCTGACTTTCAATGTCGGAGATATCGTGTATCTCAAGGTTTCGCCATTGAAGGGAACGCAACGATTTATGTCTGAAAGGAAAGTTAGCCCCAAGTATATTGGACCCTTCAAGATTCTGAATCGCCAAGGAGAAGTATCGTATCAACTAGAACTGCCAGAAGACATGTCAGCCATCCACAATGTGTTCCATATCTCGTTACTTTGCAAATGCCTAGAAGTGCCGGAGAAGACCGAAGTGTTCAAAACCATCGATCACCGAGCTGTTGATATCAACAACGATCTGACGTATCTTGAAGTGCCCATCCGTATCTTGGAGGAAGCCTATAGAACCACCAGGACCCAGAGTATCAAATTTCTCAAGATTCAATGGAGCAACCATACCGAAGAAGAAGCAACTTGGGAACGAGAAGATTACATTAGGACGGAGTTCCTAGATCTCTTTAGTTCCTAGTTTTCTTTCTTAAATCTCGGGACGAGATTTTGTTTAATGGGGGAAGGTTTGTAACATCCGAAAACTTTAATCCAAGAGTATTAAGATCCAAATCATCAAATTTAGGGTTAACAAAAAATTTTCCATTTAAAATCTTTAAGCATTCATATGTGTGTGCATTTAAAATAGGAGTTGTTTGAAATGCCATGATTGAGTGATCTATTGGTTGTAAAATGGTTCTATGATGAATGCCACATCATCTAGATCATCCCCAAGCAAATCCCAAAGAAAAAGAAATAAAAAAGAATTAAATAAGGAAATGGTCACTTTTGCCATTTTAATCACCTAGCCCACTTTGGATATTCCTAGGACTCAAAAGCCAACAGAAACAATTATGGATCTTTGCACCCCTTGCTAGTACAAGTAGTGATGTGCCAAGGCCCACTTTATGATCTCCCAAAAACATTCAAACCCTAATTTTAAATGACTTGAAAATTGAATCTAGTGTATGTATCAAGATCACACTATTTCAAAAACCATCCAAATGAACTCCATTTCAAAATCCCAAGCAAACCTAGATGCTCAAGCATGAGACTAACAACTCCACCAAAAATATTTCAAAAATTCAAAAGTTTCTCTCATGCGGCCATTTGATCGAACACCTTGTGAGCAGAATCAAAATGGCCTATCTAATACTGTTTTTGAGCAAATCTTGTCGAGCCATTAAGCCACATTTAATCATCTTGGTCTCCCCAAGACCCAACCAAGCCTAAACTAACCCATACCCTAGTCCCCAACGCCAGTACCACCTCTGCAGAGTGTCAAACTATTCGAATAGCCGCGTCCGCGGTTATGGACCATTGGAGTGGCCATACTGTTCCATTGTCAGATGTTTTCAAAACAACTTGTGAAATGAATTGTGACATGACTTGACCACAACAGAGTTGTGACTATGACAATTAAGTTCCCACTTAGGTTTTTTCAAACTTTATTTTATCTTTCTTTGTTTTTGAACTCAGCTTAGGTTTCAAACTTAACTTTACAAGTAAACTTAGAGTTAGCATTCCTCCTAGAACTACCTTACTTGTTAGTAATAGTTTGCGAGTACTTAAAGAGTACTCATGGCTTTTGTCCCTGGCTATTCCTGTGGCTAGACTATGAAGAGGAGTACCAAGATGAAGGACATCAGGACGGCTATGATAAATAGGACTATCTTCCATCATTAGCATTGCCTGTGACCCTGAAGATGGACCCCACCGCTACGCTTATTATTTATTCTGCTGCTTGTTGTATTAAGACTGGATCATGAGATCCTTTATTCGTGTAAGACCTTATTATGGTTTGTAATGGATGATGTACTGTGATATCCAATCTGTTATGTCTCGCAAAAATGGTAATCCTGGGATTGCGATGTATGGCATAACAGGCATCTGGGATTAAAAATCCGGGTGTTGACAAGTTGGTATCAGAGCCATCCTGACCATAGGAGACCCTAGTTAGAATGGACGTCCGAACAAAACTTAGTTTCAAAACCAAAGTGAGTCTTTATGAAAACGATCTCCTCTCTTACCCTTGGGGATTCTTTCTCTAAAAAAAATTCATGTTCCTCCAAGTTCATACATTACTGCATAAAATTTGACACACTTGATCACTTCACTAACTTTCTCGTCCTTAATTCTAGATGGAAACTGAGTTTAGCAAGTTCTATCAGTTGGGCAACGGAGGCCAGCTGATCTTCGAGAGGGATCTTGATGCACTATCGGAGTACTTGGGACGCCCGCATCCAGAATTTCTGGGAGCTCAATTTCCTGGACCCCCAGGAGGAGACTTACAATGGCTAGTCATCGCTGATCTTCGAGGCAAGATAGAAGCACCAACACCCGGGAGGATCCAGTTCTCTGTGAGAGAGAACACCTGGCTAGATGGATTAGTTAGGGCAATGCATGAAGCTCTCGCACGTCTGTGTGCCATGAGTGTCAACCAAATACAAGGAACCCGCTTTGCTAACTATGCAAGACATGATTTTATGGGAATGCCCATGGAGATGCCAAGTCACCCGGAGTTGAAGCGTCAAGTGGAGAACCTTGACTTCCTGCTGTATGATAGACAGAAGGAATTGGACAATGCTAGAGAGTTCGTCAACCACAACCTTGCCATTGCTGCCTAGAAGGCTCAGAATTTCTCACTGCTCGTCCATGATCGTCAGTCTCTTCATCATCAACGTGCAAAGAAGGATCGCACCATCGGCCATTTTTGCAAGAAGGTGGCCGACCTCGAGAAGACCATCAAGGAGCAAGAAGCTCAGCTTGCAGCAAAAGAAGAAGA
Source organism: Avena eriantha (assembly GCA_910589775.1). NCBI lineage: Eukaryota > Viridiplantae > Streptophyta > Magnoliopsida > Poales > Poaceae > Avena > Avena eriantha. The sequence continues at coordinate 263,733,561 of OU342744.1, read as the reverse complement.
AGAGGAAGGTGAAGACATCTAGGGAGATATGGACTCTTACCTCAGCAATGATGATGACTATCTAGAGGAGGATGCTGTGGACTTCTACACCGACGATGATGACTCCGACTTCATCGATGATGAGTAGATGCACTAGAGCACTATCGTAGAGTGAGGAGTATCGGTCCCAATGTATCATAGCTTGCAGAATGGTTCTTAAAACCATCTGTTTTCCTTTGATGTTGTGGTGTGTGTGTGTGTTTATATCGTGCGCTTGTTTGAAGGAATCAAAATAAGTTAGTTGCAAAACCTGAGTCAAACTCAAAGTTTAGCTTTTGAAATCAAAACCATGAACCTTAGAACTTTCCCTCTTACCCCTTTATCTACCTCAATATTCATATGACTCGTGGAAACCCCGGAGGGAGCAGCTCATCGCAAGACCCGATGCTGCAGATTATGCAGATGCTAGTTGCCGACCGTGAAGCTAGCAGGGCAGAACGCCAAGCCAACCTAGCAACTCTGTAGCAGATCACTCAAATGGCCCAAAACAACCAAGGCCATGGAAATCAAGATCATCAAGGATCCAAGCTGAAGAACTTCCAGAATACCAATCCCCCAATCTTTAGCACTTCGGAGAACCCACTAGATGTTGATGACTGGTCGCAGACAATGGAGAACAACTTAGAAGTAGCCATAGTTGATGACAACGAGAAAGTTCTTTTTGCCACCCACTATTTGGCAGGAGATGCAAGAGCATGGTGGAACAGCACCCGCACAATGAACCATGGTCAAGTGATGACATGGGAAGCCTTCAAAATCAAGTTCAGCCGCACCCACGTGCCGCAGGGTCTAGTCACCAGAATGAGGGATGAATTCAGAGAGCTGAAGCAAGGCAAAATGACTGCAGTGGAGTACCGTGACAGATTCTTGTCCCTAGCTAGGTATGCACCTGATGAGATCAACATGGAGGCCAAGAAGTAGGAGAGATTCCTGAACGGACTACATGATGAGATGCAGACTGTCCTCGTCCACATTCGTTTCGAGGATCTCGAAGAGCTAGTCGACTCTGCCATTCAGATGGAAGGGAAGATCAACCAGGCAAACGACAACCACAAACGGCATATGATGCACCAAGCTGGATCCAACAGTCACCAGAAGTACCGTCCCAACTCGTCTGCCGGATATGCACCGCAGAACAACAAACCCCCAATGTCTCGTCCAAGCTACCCCAACCATATCGGAGGTAATATGAAGTCCGGTGGAAATCACAACAACAACCCCGAGAACTCCAACAATTTCAACTGTGCACCTCCCAAGAACAACAACAACAACACTGCATCCAGAACTGGAAGCAATGCTGTGCTTGTTGCAGCCAAAGACAAGTCTTAGATTACTTATTTTGAGTGTGGAGTTAAGGGCCACTATTCCAATGAGTGTCCCAAGAAGTTTGCGGCCAATGCCAATGTGAATGCCCTAGCTCAACAGCAGCGTCGTGTTCAACCCGGAAGAAGATTCGCCCTAGGGAACCCTCACAACCGCAACAGCCGTCTCTTCCACATGAACGTCGAAGAAGCCCAAGAAGCGCCAGATGTAGTGCTGAGTATGTTATCTGTCAACTCAGTTTTAGCAAGAGTGTTGTTTGATTCTGGAGCATCGCACTCATTTGTCACCGAAGAATTTGGATGCACTAGTAAGATTCACTCAACCAATTTGAAGCATGTCATGATAGTTCAAATCTTCGGTTCAACTACAAAAGCTAGAAAAATTTGCAAAGTTGTGCCTATCAGAATACATGGGATAGATTTTTATGCCAATCTAATAGTACTTGGAACCAATGGTTTGCAAGTAGTACTAGGAATGGATTGGATGTCAAAGCATAAAGGACTGATAGACTCTGCTAAGAAAGCCATCACCATGACCAGTAGCTCTAGAGTAACAGTAGAGCATATATCTAAAACCTTACCCCGTCGATTCAAGTGCAACAAGAGTCTAGCCCTACCCACCATAGACCAAGTCAGAGTAGTCTGTGAATACCCCGGCATATTCCCAGATGAATTGCTAGGTATGCCCCCGGATAGAGATATTGAGTTCATTATTGAACTAATCCCCGGAACAGGACCCATAGCCTAGAGAACCTATAACATGAACCCCTCAGAGTTAGTGGAACTGAAGAAGTAGCTGGATGCTATGTTGGCAACCTTCTTGATTCAACCAAACGCATCGCCATGGAGATCACCAGTGTTATTCATCGACAAGAAGGATGGAGGCAACCGTTTGTGCACAGATTACAAGAAGCTGAATGATGTCAGCATCAAGAACAAGTACCCTTTGCCAAAGATGGAGGATTTATTTGATCAGTTGACTGGAGCAAATGTGTTCTCTAAGATTGATCTTAGGACTGGTTATCACCAACTTAAGATTCGTGCAATGGATATTCCTAAGACCGCATTTACTACTAGTTATGGTTTATACGAGTATATGGTCATGTCTTTTGGATTAACCAATGCCCCTGCTTATTTCATGAATCTCATGAATAAGATCTTTATGAATTTTCTAGATAAATTTGTCGTTGTATTTATCGACGATATCCTTATCTACTCCAAGTCAGAAGAAGAGCATGAGAAACATCTGAGAATCATCCTTGAAACTCTTAGAGAGCATCGGTTGTATGCCAAGTTCAGCAAATGTGAGTTTTGGCTGAAAGAAGTAGGATTCTTAGGAAATATTGTGTCTGCCGGAGGAATAGCTATTGATCCCACCAAGATCAGAGATGTCGAAGCATGGGAAGCCCCAACCACTCAAACCCAAGTCCGTGCATTTCTCGGATTAGCGGATATTACCGCAAGTTTGTAGAAGGATTCTCGAGCATCGCCAGACCCATGACCCAATTGTTGAAGAAGGACAAGAAGTTTGAATGGACCGAGAAATGTGCAGCAAGTTTCCAAGAGCTGAAGAAGAGATTGATTTCAGCCCCAATATTGATCATGCTAGATATCAAGAAGTCGTTTGATGTTTATTGTGATGCATCCAAGATTGGTCTCGGATGTGTATTGATGCAAGAAGGCAAATTCATTGCCTATCTGTCTCGACAACTGAAGCAGCATGAGCAGAACTATCTGAACCATGATCTTGAGTTAGCAGTTGTAGTTCTAGCGTTGAAGACATGGCGTCATTATCTTATGGGTAATTGCTGTGAGATTTACTCAGATCACAAAGCTTGAAGTAAATTTTTACTCAGAAGGAGCTGAATATGAGGCAAAGGAGATGGATAGAGTTAATCAAAGATTATGACCTTGACATTCACTATCACCCTGGCAAAGCCAACGTGGTAGCGGATGCTCTTAGCAGATTGCTGTGTCGGCTAAACACCATGATCAAGGAGAAGCAACCAAGTTTGTATGAGGAGTTGGAGCAGTTTAGAACTGAGCTAGTTAGCAGAGGATTTTTAGATTGCATCGAACTTCAACCCACTTTGATTAGCCAAGTAAAGGAAGCCCAGAAGGGAAATGAAAGTATCGACGGAATCAAACATCGTATTGGTACAAGAAAGGTACCTGGATTCACCGAAGACGAAGAAGGAGTTCTGTGGTACAAATGACGTATCTGTGTGCCGGCAGATTCGGAGCTGAAGCAAGTTATCATGCAGGAAGCTCATGATACTCTTTATTCTATCCACCCCGGAGGAACCAAGATGTATCAAGATTTGAAAGAGCAATTTTGGTGGCACAAGATGAAGAGAGAAATCGGAAGCTACATCGCCAAGTGTGATATCTGTTAGAGAGTCAAAGCGGAACATCAGAGACCCGCAAGACTGTTGCAACGATTGCAGATTCCGGAATGGAAATGGGATTCCCTCAAAATGGACTTTATCACCGGTTTGCCTACTTCTAATAGGGGAAATGACTCAATCTGGGTCATCGTTGATAGACTATCCAAGGTAGCTCATTTTATACCTATCAAGACAACCTACCAGAGTTCAAAGCTAGCCGAGTTGTATATTGCTAGAATTGTTAGTCTACATGGAACCCCCAAGTCCATAGTAATAGATCGAGGAACCCAATTTACCTTGAGATTTTGGCAGAAAGTCCAAGAAGGATAAGGAACCAAGTTGAATTTCAGCACCGCTTATCACCCGCAAACCGATGGACAGAGTGAAAGAGTCAACCAAATCCTAGAGGATATGTTGAGAGCTTGTGTTTTGGAGTATGGATCAAAATGGGAAGACTGTCTATCTTTCGCAGAATTCTCATACAACCACAGTTATCAAGCCAGTTTGCAAATGGCACCATTTGAGTTCCTATACGGAAGAAAGTGTCGTACCCCTTTGAATTGGTCGCAAGTAGGAGAGAGTCAGATTTTCGGACCCGACATTCTCTGAGAAGCTGAAGAGAAGGTTCACAAAGTCCATGAACACCTCAAGACAGCACAATCTAGACAGAAGAGTTATGCTGACAAGAGAAGGAGAGACCTGACTTTCAATGTCGGAGATATCGTGTATCTCAAGGTTTCGCCATTGAAGGGAACGCAACGATTTTAGTCTGAAAGGAAAGTTAGCCCTGAAGTATATTGGACCCTTCAAGATTCTAAATCGCCAAGGAGAAGTATTGTATCAATTAGAACTGCCAGAAGACATGTCAGCCATCCACAGTGTGTTCCATATCTCGTTACTTCGCAAATGCCTAGAAGTGCCGGAGAAGACCGAAGTGTTCAAAACCATCGATCACCGAGCTGTTGATATCAACAACGATCTGACGTATCTTGAAGTGCCCATCCGTTTCTTGGAGGAAGCCTATAGAACCACCAGGACCCAGAGTATCAAATTTCTCAAGATTCAATGGAGCAACCATACCGAAGAAGAAGCAACTTGGGAACGAGAAGATTACATTAGGACGGAGTTCCCAGATCTCTTTAGTTCCTAGTTTTCTTTCTTAAATCTCGGGACGAGATTTTGTTTAATGGGGGAAGGTTTGTAACATCCGAAAACTTTAATCCAAGAGTATTAAGATCCAAATCATCAAATTTAGGGTTAACAAAAACTTTTCCATTTAAAATCTTTAAGCATTCATATGTGTGTGCATTTAAAATAGGAGTTGTTTGAAATGCCATGATTGAGTGATCTATTGGTTGTAAAATGGTTCTATGATGAATGCCACATCATCTACATCATCCCCAAGCAAATCCCAAAGAAAAAGAAATAAAAAAGAATTAAATAAGGAAATGGTCACTTTTGCCATTTTAATCACCTAGCCCAATTTGGATATTCCTAGGACTCAAAAGCCAACAGAAACAATTATGGATCTTTGCACCCCTTGCTAGTACAAGTAGTGATGTGCCAAGTTCCACTTTATGATCTCCCAAAAACATTCAAACCCTAATTTTAAATGACTTGAAAATTGAATCTAGTGTATGTATTAAGATCACACTATTTCAAAAGCCATCCAAATGAACTCTATTTCAAAATCCCAAGCAAACCTAGATGCTCAAGCATGAGACCAACAACTCCACCAAAAATCTTTCAAAAATTCAAAAGTTTCTCTCATGCGGCCATTTGATCGAACACCTTGTGAGCAGAATCAAAATGGCCTATCTAATACTGTTTTTGAGCAAATCTTGTCGAGCCATTAAGCCACATTTAATCATCTTGGTCTCCCCAAGACCCAACCAAGCCTAAACTAACCCATACCCTAGTCGCCAACGCCAGTACCACGCCACCCTGATGCCATGCTCGCCGGTCGAGCATGCGTAGCTCGCAGCATACCGCTAGTCCTTCTCCGCCGCTCCAGGAAGCAATGCGCCACCTCATCGCCGCCCACGGTCCACCCCACGGCCCCTGCTAGCCACTGGACCACCCTAGAGCAGCGCCACCCTTTCTCTCTGCATGCAACCAGAGCGCGCCAGAGCGCCCTCGCCGCCAGCACACCATCGACTACGCCTCGACCCCTCACCCTGCTAGACACGGTCGTGCACCACCGCGCGACCCACAGTCGCCGGGAGCCGCGTCGAGCACCGCCTCTGTCCCTTAGAGCGCGGGAAGCCCCCGACCAATTGGCACCGCCCCTAGCCACGCCATTACACCGTAGAGGACCGCCAGCAGACCGCCCACTGTCCGCCTACCTCGCCCACGCAGTAGCCCTCTGTATCATCATCACCAACGAGCTCTGCGCATGCCACACTGCCGCTTCGCCCCGCTATAAATAGAGCGCCTCCCAGCACCAATTCGTCACACCGTTCTCCTCCACTCCCCCTCAGAACACTCCCAGAGCCCCACCGGAGCAAGTCATAGCCCACAACACCAGAATTTCGCCGGAGTCTGCCGCGGAGGTAGGAGAAGGGAGCCATTGATCTAGGCCATCTCCAGGGACGCCGCCAGTACCAGGAGAACCGCCGTCGTCGACTTGTTTGTTTGCCCGTCTTGCCGCACTAGCTGGAGCCCCGGTACATCCCCATTGCACCCCACCGACCGTGCTAGGGTTCAGTCTCACCGGCGACGTGTCCGTCGTCGATGATGACCGTGAGTCGTTAGATCCATTCTAATCCTACGGCCACAGTTCGCCCATACCGCTTCGGCAACCACTATCCCACTGACAGGTGGGGCCCTCACTTAAAACCAGCCCGGGCGCTGTGTGGAGTAAACTGGGCCGGCCCATTTATTTCCGCACGACCCACTGAATTCAAATATATGTTTTTCTACTTTAGATGAAACTTAATTCTGTCCCTTAGTTTAAAAATCAATTCAGAGAGTTCTACAAATCCCAATTGAGTGATCCCAATTTTGTTGGAAAGCTACTTTAAATCTCTATCCAAGCATGTTGGATTTAAATCATTTAGAGTAGAGATCTCTCCTAGTAAAAATAACAAGACAAAAGCTTTTTCACATTCAAACATTTTTCTAAAATCAAACATAATATATTTTGAGTTGATTCCAACTGTCAAAAATCACATTTAACCATACCTATCTGAATATGTAATAATTTTAAGGTTTACATGCAGTGACTTTGGACTAGTACCAAAACAATGCTATATAGGCATTTCTAGTCACCTTAAATCATTAATTATTAAACTTGAACTTAGTAAAATATGATCCACCCTTTTAAATCACATTCCCATATATTAGAATATGTGGTGATGACATGTGCCCACATGATCCCGTATTTTAAGTGGAGAATATTAAATCTTAGTTATTTTAAGTGAGTAGAAATTACTTTTCTCAAAATAAAAAGAATGAAGCTAGTTCACTAAATCTTGTGATGCTTGTGATGATAATAGATCATCAAATGTGTGCCTTAGTGTGATAAGTAGACTAGTTAAGCATTGTTTGGTGATTGTGTATCCCGTATATATTTATAGACGATAGTACCGACCAAGCCTTCAAGGAGGAGGAGTTCTACCAAGAGGAGGAGGAAGAAAACTTCAACCACTTCACTACCCAAGGCAAGCCATCATTAACAATGCAAGCTAACCCTTGCAAGCTAGATAACCTAAGAAAAGGCATTAGGCATGCTTTGGTTATACCATTTTGACTTTTACCTACTCCAAGTTTTATCTACAAGCTTTACCTTCTTTACTTTACCAAAGTCCTTTACTTGTTTAAAGGTAGCATAAAAAGTATAAAACTTGACCTATCTAGTTAGACTTAGATGTCATTCTATGGCATGAGATTGAGATTATCATCCTGATGACCCACAAGTATAGGGGTGTATCGCAGTATTTTCGAGGGAAGTGAAACCCAATTTATTGATTCGACACAAGGGGAGCCAAAGAATATTTATAAGCCGTAACAACTGAGTTGTCAATTCAGCTGCACCTGGAAACAATCTTGCTCACATCAGCTTATCAGTAGCAATAGTTTTGTAGTAGCAATAGTAAAGTAGCAGCAGTAGTAAAGTAAAGACAGCAGTAACAATAGCAGTAAATAGTGGGATTCGAGTGCGGTAGACATAGGGATGGATGGACGTTGCATGGACAAGACAATTCACATAGCAATCAGAACATAGGGCAATTACAGATAAATAAGATAAAGCATCCAAGTACTAGATAATCCTAGGCATGTGTTCCATATATAGTCATACGTGCTCGCAATGAGAACTTGCACAACATATTTTGTCCTGCTAGCCCGTTTGCAGCGGGGCCTCAAGGGAACTACTGGCAATTAAGGTGATCCTTTTAATAGAGCACCGGAGAAAAGCATTAACACTCCGTGAACACATGTGATCCTCACATCAAAGCCATTCCCTCCGGTTATCCCGATTTCTGTCACTTCGGGGCCATCGGTTCCGGACAACAACGTGTGTATACAACTTGTAGATAAGACTATAAACAATACTATCATAATGAATCAATAAAATGTTCAGATCTAAAATCATGGCACTCGGGCCCTAGTGACAAGCATTAAGTATAACAAGTCGCAACAAAGTCATAAAGCACTAATAAAAGATACTAGGCACCATGCCCTAACAATCTGATGCCAGTACATGAACGATCTCATCCAATCCCTACCATCCCCATAGCCTACAGCGGGGGATTAGTCACTCATAGATGGGGGAAACATGGATGGTCGATGGAGAAGCGATGGTGATGATGATGGCGACGATCTCCTCCAATTGCATGTCCCGGCAGGGTGCCAGGACAGAGTTTCTGGTGCTGTTTCGTGGAATCTGGTGGTGGCGGCGGAGCGAAACTCCTTCTGGAAAAACATTGAACCCCCTGAGTTTTTAGGTCAGAAGGCAACTTATAGGCAAAGAGGGAGACCGAGGGGGAGTCTGGGGCGGCCAGACCACCCCTGGCATGGCCTAGGCTTGCCCGCGCGGCCAGGTGGTGTGGCCTGGGCCCAACCCCCCTCCGTCTCGTATTTTGGCTCCGGGAGTCTTCTGGTGAAATAGGATTTTTGTCATATTTTCCAGAATTTTTCCTAATAGTTGATTTTCTGCACAAAAAGTAGACACCAAGGCAATTCTGCTGAAAACAGCATCAGTCCGTGATACATTGCAAATGTATCTATAATTTTTGATGTTCCATGCTTAGTTTTATCCACTTTCTTGTGTTTTGTTCCAACTTTGGAGTACTTTTCATATGTTTTCTTGGAATAACCTATTAACAAGAGCCACAGTGCCAGCTGCCTGTTTTCTGCTGTTTTTGGTTCAGGAAAGTCAGAAAATGAATATTCTCGGAATTGGAAGGGACAAAAGCCAAAGTGCCTATTTTTCCGGAAGGGATCAAGTGCCAGAATACGAGACGGAGAGGGGCCAGGGGCCAGCCACACCACCTGGCCGCGCGGCTAGGCTTGGCCCGCGCCAGGGGGTGGTCTGGCCGACCCCAGCACCCCCTCGGCCTCTCCTTCCGCCTATAAGTTGCCCTCGGGACGAAAACCCTAAGTACCCGATCAAAAATCCACGAAAGAGTCTGTAGCCGCCGTCATCTCCATCCCTAGATCGGGAGGGATCTGAATCTCTTTCCGGCACCCTGCCGGAGAGGGGGAATTCACCCTGGAGGCCTTCTTCATCACCATGCAAGCCTCCGGTGTGATGCATGAGTAGTTCATCCTTGGACTACGGATCCATGTAGTAGCTAGATGGCTGGTTTCTCCTCCTTTGTGCTTTCATGTTTAGATCTTGTGAGCTCCGTTCATGATCAAGATCATCTATTTGTAATTCATACATGTTGTGTTTGCGCGGATCCGATTGATATTGAGATGCTATTTCAGATTGATTATTGATTCTATCATGTCTTTGTTATTTGAGATCTTGCATGCTTTCCATTGTTAGTAGCTATCTTGGCCAAGTAGATGCTAGCAACTCCAAGAGTTAGTATTTATGCTCGATAGTGGGTTCATGCCTCTGGTAATCTGGGGAAGTGACAGAAATCTCTAAGGTACTAGATGTGTTGTTGCTACTAGGGAGATAACAACGATCCTTTGTTCATAGAACAATTGTATTGTTTACTTTACCCGCAGTTCGTAAAGCAATAATCTGTTGCTTGCAACTTAATACTGGAGGGGGTTCAGATGATAACCTGAAGGTGGATTATTAGGCATAGATGCAGTTGGATGGCGGTCTATGTATTATGTTGTAATGCCCAGTCAAGTCTCAAAGGAGTCAAGATGATTAGTATATGCATATATTGCTTTCTCGGTGTTTGTCAATTGCCCCACTGTAATTTGTTCACCCAGCATGTTATCTATTTAAGGAGATCCACCTCTAGTGAACTATGGATCCCGGTCCTTTTAATTTACATACAATCTACAACTGTTTACTTCTTTGTGTTTACTTTTTGGAAACTTTTACTTCTTTCCATTCGATACGTTTAATCCTTTGTTTTCTGCAAAACACGGTGAGATTGACAACCTCATCGCAAGTTGGGGACAAAGTTCTGTGGTTGTGTTGTGCAGGTCTCCACGTTACTACTAGCACCGGTAGTGCGCCCTGCCAAAGCTCAGTTAGTATCACCTTTGGGGTGTTTCCTTGCACCTACTGGTTCGATTAAACCTTGGTTTCATAATTTAGGGAAAACTTTCTATTGTTCTCATCATACCTTCCTCTTGGGGTTCCCAACGAGCTCTACGTCGATCCTCGAGTGCATCAAGATCTTTTGTGGCACCGTTGCTGGGGAGTCAAGGACATCTTCACAAGGGGAGTCCTTCATAACCAATCTCTTTACTTTGTTGTTTTTGTTTTGCTTAGTTCTCTTTTTGCTTTGTTTGCTTGTTTTGTTCTTCAAAAACACAAAAAAAATTAGTTTTACTTGTTTTGCTTTCTTATTTGAAAACACACAAAAATTAGTTCCTATCTTGAGTTGCCACTATGTCTAGCCTTGCCCAATCACTATGTCACCCGAGGAAATGATTCTCACTTTTGAACAAGGAATTGAGGAAAGTTTTAAGGAAGCTTGGTCTAGAATCTCTGATCTACATGAAAAGACTGAGCCTAAAATGATTCAAGGCTTGTTCCTTAGTAGTTTTTACCTTGGGATTGCTCTTTGCTATAGATATGCGTTAGATGCTATTGTGGGAGGAGATTTCCTCCAATGTAATGAGGATGATGCCATTAATGCTATAAAGAAATTGATCCTCACTTACACTATGCCTAGCCAAACTGATATTTCTTTCGCAAAAATATTTGCTAGGTTGAACACTCTTGAGGCTAGCACTACTAGCTTAGAAAGTTGCTATAATACGCTTAGGGAGCATCACAGTTATGTTCCAATAAATTCTGAACAATCAAAGTGGCTCCCTACAGTAAAGATTGAGATAAACACTGAAACTTTTCAAGCCCGCTACGATATCATGTCTCAATTTTGTCTTATGCCCAGAGATATTTATGAATCTTTGAATCTTTGGGGGCTTACTGAAGGAGGAAAAGAAATATCTCTTGCTAATAATGCTACCTTATTTCCTATTGGAATAGCTGAACGAGTGTTTACAAAGATCCTTGGGAAATGATTTCTACTGATTATCTTATTATTGAATGTGCAGGAAAAGGACAAATTACACTTGGAAGATCCCTATTAGAACTCCTTGGAGCAATAATAGATGTGGGAAAGGGGACCATGCACCTTTCTGCTCCACCAAACAATCACATTTTCCCAAAGGTTAAGAATAAAAATAAGAGAGGTAAGGGCAAGAAATTTGGTCTTAATGCTTCTTCATTTGAGAACACTTGATTCTTTCTTTGCTTCTTATGCCTAACTTAAAGGCGTTAAAGAAAAGTACTTGTTGGGAGATAACCCAAGAGTTTTAGATGAGTCTTGAAAGTTATTACCTCTGTAATAACCTCTCCTTATCCTTTTTATTTGCTTTTTGTGCCAAGAGTAACCTCTAATGAGAGTGAAGTAATGATTGGGAAAGTTGCTGTCCCGAAACAGATTTCTGTGCTTCACCGTAAACATTCCTGAGAGAGCTCTGTACGTCAGATTGAGCTTTAATTGTTTGTGCTTCTGCTCCAGGTTGTTATCTAACTTTCGTTAGTTCAACACTTTTTTATTTGAGCAACAGAAGGTCTTCGAAAAAATTCGTCTTTACCTGCTGGTCTGTTTTGACAGATTTCTGCCATTTTCTGCATTTGCTTCTTGTTAGTTCCTTCTTGAGTTCCTTTGGGGATGAGATTTTTGAGGGAAGTGCTACAGTAGCTAGTGCTCTAATGGAAGTTTATTTGGTGTTAGAACTGAACCTTGAGACTTATTTATCTTAAGTGCACTAATGTTGCTAATGAGATTGTGTGAAGTTTTGTATGAAGGAAAAATTTCAGGTATATGGGAGGAATGAGTAATGAGATGAAGGATGTACTAAAGCTCAAGCTTGGGGATGCCCAAGGCATCCCCTTCTTCATCAATAAAAATCTAGGTTTCTTCCAAACGCTTCATTTTTATTGTTTCATGCACAGTTGTGTTTTTCTTGGAGCGTCTTCTTTTTCGTTTTCGTTTTGGTTTTCGTTTGCTTTGGTTTGCTTAGTTTTCTGAATAAATTCTTTGGACCCCCTCTTTCACACTTTGGTTTGCAAATAGTTTGGTTTGGTTTGGAAAAGAGTAGGAAAGTTCATGCTTATGTGGTAAAAAGAGCTCGTTTTTGATTGTGGCCATGCTTTGTCATGCCATGCTTGATATTGTTTTGGCTTTATGCTTAGTATTCTTTGCTGTAGAATGACTTGTTATAAACAATTGAGATTGCTTAATGTGCCTTGGATGAATCATGCGTTGTTTTAGCATATTAAAGCATAGTATAGTGGTATTCTCCTTTGATGCTTTATTTGGGTTGACTTGGCACATGCTCACACCATGTTATGACTATCCAAAGTCACCATAGCCTTTATGATCCTTTAGTTTTCAACTTGTAGTATCACTTTATGCTTTGATCAATGATGTTTTGTCGCTCTGCATGATTTTGGCCATTATTGCTCTCTTAGTTTGTCGCTCCTAGTCTTTTGCTAGCCTCCACAACAAAGTATGAGTTCCACTCATGCATCCAAATCCCTAAACCAAGTTTTTCCAAAGAGTCCACCATACCTACCTACTAGTTTATTATATTCCAAGTATATTCATGCTTTTGTTTACCTTCCACTTGTTATGAGAAAACTATTGATTAAAGCTCTCACGAACTTGATGGCACACTTTACTTTATTGCCTCTAATAAACTTGAACTATTGGGTCCTTCTTTGTTGCGTATATGCTTGCGCTTTATAACTTGAAATTAGCAGAACCATGTTTCATGGGGAACACTTTCAACATTGCACTTGTACTTTGTACCACGTTGATATTATGATCTTTTGCTGACGGATCCCGGCGGTGTGAAATAAAAGTGGAACTTGTAAGATCATGGAGTTTGTATGTGTGTTAGAGAAATGCCTGGGCCGCTAGCCTAAGCCATGCCTAATCATGGTGGAAACTTGCAGCATCACCATAATGAGCACTCTATGAAGCATCCTCAATAAAAACCTATGCAAATAGCAAATAAAAAGATCGCTGAGATGCTCATTGTCTGCTTGCCTTGTCATTTTGATTATGGGAAAGCTCCTGTATCATGTGCAAGGGGTACCCCGTTGGCGGTTCTTAATGATACACATATACTTACAATGACAAGAGCTTACTCATGACTAAAGTGAGTAGCATGAGGATCAGTCTTCGTAAGTAAGGGGCATGAGATTTTGGTTTATAACTTGTCAAGCATATCCTCTTAGTTGTGTCAATTTAACCTTAATCACCTTAAAGATGCTTATGATAGGGGCAATGAGAGCTGAAAGCTATAAGTACCATAATTTTGGAAGCTCTTTATGAGACTTGAATCCCTACTTCCTTTTACAAAAGGCCTTTCTTCCACCATTATATTTAGTCTCCACCTTCTATCTTTATGCACTACTTTGAGAGCATAGTGGCCATTCTTAGTTCTATGTGCATTGTCCCAAGACTAGTTGCTTGATGCATAACTTGTTATTGCTTGTTTTATACTACTGTATCTAGTCACTCTTATGAACTTTGAAGGTGTCCTATGCATTTATATTTGCTACTCTATTGAGGGACAAGCTGAATACTTTTATGCTATGTTTTCTTTATGTGAAACAAACAAACGTCTTGCAAAGCATGTTATTCATGAATCTTTTGTTTGTACCTTTTCATGTTGCATCATAGTATCTTTGCTTATTTCTAGATCTTTGTCTTTCATGTTATGATTGAAGTACTATGATCCCATCTTTCAATGTTTTGCAAATACTTTGATCAAGTCTTTGATGGTGCATGTCACCTCAAAAATTCTTTCTTTTTATCACTTACCTACTCGAGGACGAGCAGGAGTTAAGCTTGGGGATGTTGATACATTGCAAATGTATCTATAATTTTTGATGTTCCATGCTTAGTTTTATCCACTTTCTTGTGTTTTGTTCCAACTTTGGAGTACTTTTCATATGATTTCTTGGACTAACCTATTAACAAGAGCCACAGTTGAAAGGGCATGTATGCCCCATGTGTGGTTTTGGTAATTAATGACAATCCCTATGGACTAATGTGCAAATTGAGTTTCACTTGTAGGTTTGTCCATTGGCATCGCTTGGACCATGTGTTGGTTTCAAGGATGAAAAAGAAAAAGCATCGTCCAAGGGCTTTGTGCCTATTGGAATCAAGTAGTAGTAGTAGAAGAAGAAGATCAAGTTTGTCTTGAAGAAGAATAATAAGATGGAGTTCCTCATGGCTATCTTCAAGACATCATCAGAATTGAAGTGTAAGCTCAAGATGCACCATCTCTAGAAGACCTCATGCTTGGAGCTTGCCATCCTCGGCGTTCATGGAGTGATGAAGACAAGGTCAATGAAGTGGTTTCCCCATGGAGTATGGGGGAGCCATTCGCAAGTCTTCGTCAAGCAAGAGCAAGCAAGAGCAATCAAGAAAGGTGTTCCATCTTGAAGGTGACAAGATCGTCTACATCAAGCTCAAGTGGGATGCTCAAGGCAAAGGTATGATCTTGATAGGGTTTCTATTTTACCGGTCTCTTGTAGTGTTGGGAGACCAGGTTTAGGATAGATAGCCGTACTATCAAGAGGGGCTCTCGAGTGGGTGACTCGTTCGTATCTTTTGGTGAGAGCTCAAACCTTTGCATACATAGCATCATCTTTCTTGGTTGTTGTTTGGTTCTTGTCCATGTGAGGATCTAGAGCTTGTGGTTATCTTCATTACATGCTCTAGTTCATCAAAAATGGATTTCCCATGCATATCTCATTGCGTTTTTGATCTTGCGGGTTTTCCGGCTCCACACCTTGGGAGGTATCTCACATATATATTCATGGTATTTTCTCCCTTGGTGATATCCAATATTTCACACGTCGTTATCTTTCCAACAAAATTGGTTTCATCTCGTTTGGAGTTCGGATGCAAAAGTTATGGCATTTCTGGTTCTGAAGTTTCTCTGACCGGAAGTACCGGCCAGACGCCGGAAGTACCGCTCGGGCAGAAATGCCACCGGTAGTACCGGTGTTAATTCCGGCCAAACTTTCGGTGAACCCATTTTTGGTTCAGTACTCTCTCTACCTAGTTTGTGCTATTTGGCGGTACTTCTGTTGGTATTTCAGGCGGTAGTACCGCTAGGACATTCTTGCCACCGGTAGTTCCGGTGAAGCGGCGGTAGTACCGGCCAGGCTCGTGTTTTTGGTCTTTCTCTCGTTGTTTTCTGACCGTTGGCTGGGTGCCACCGGTAGTACTGGCCACCCACTGGTACTACCGGCCGTGTGTGAATCTGTGAGTAACGGGCAGATCGGGGAGCCCTTTAAAAGGAGCTCCCCTTTCCCCTTCGGCCCCAACTCTTGTTCTTCTCGGTTTTTGGCTTTCTCTCTCCTCCATTGTTGACCTTGAAGAGCTTTCTCTCTCCCCTTCTCCCTCCTATGATTCTTGCATCTTTTTGAGGGATTTGAGACAGGAGATCTAGATCTACAAGCCCCACCAAGCAAAATCCCTTCTTTGTGAAGGAATCCTTGGGATCTAGATCTTGGAGAGTTTTGTGTTCTCCTCTTGTGTTCTTCCTCCCTTATTCCCCCAATAGCTTTTGTAGCTTTGGTGGAATTTGAGAGAGAAGGACTTCCCCCTTGCATTTGGTGCATAGGTTTGAGTTCTCCTCGGAGATTCGGCGAGTTCAAGCCCTTGGGCTTGTTTCTCTTGGGTTCTTGGAACCCTAGATGGTTGTGTGGAGTTGTGGTGTGTTCTTGGGGCTCCAATTGAGTTGTGGAGGTTCCTCAAGCTTGTTGACCTTTTGTGGTCTTGTTGCCTTTTGTGGCCTTGTTGCCTTTTGTGGCTTTGTAGCCTTTGTGGCATTGTTCTTGGGAGCCTCCAATTGAGTTGTGGAGATTGCCCCAACCTTGTACGGGTTCGGTAACCGCCCTCAAGTGTCCCATAGTGGAACGTGAGTAGGCCTTTGTGGCGAGCTCATAGGAGAATAGGGTGAGCCTTTTGTGGCGTCGGTGAGTTGCGTGGCTTCGCATCCTTGGTGAGGCCTTGTGTGGCGTTGGGTGAGCATTGAGCCACCACACCTCGAGGTGAGCCATTTGTGGTGTTTGAAGTTCATTGCGCCCCCGCACCTCTCCAACGGAGACGTAGCTTCTTGGAAGTGAACTTCGGGAAACAAATCATCGTCTCCGCGTCCATCGGTTATCTCTCAACCGAGCCCTTTTCTTATGCAATTTACATTGTGATAGCCTTCGTGCTTGAAGTATTATATCTTGCTATCACCTTGTTGTTTATCTTGCTTAGCATAGGTTGTTGGTGCACTTAGTGAAACTAGTGGATATAGGTTTTGGCTTGTTAAATTAAACTTTAAGTTTTATTCCGCATTTATTAGATCCTAAACCGTAATTACTTTAAAACGCATATTCACCCCCCCTCTAGGCGACGTCCATTTCCCTTTCAACAGTGCCAGCTGCCTGTTTTCTGCTGTTTTTGGTTCCAGGAAAGTCAGAAAATGAATATTCTCGGAATTGGACGGGACAAAAGCCAAAGTGCCTATTTTTCCGGAAGGGATCAAGTGCCAGAATACGAGACGGAGAGGGGCCAGGGGCCGGCCACACCACCTAGCCGCGCGGCCAGGCTTGGCCCGCGCCAGGGGGTGGTCTGGCCGACCCCAACACCCCCTCGGCCTCTCCTTCCGCCTATTAGTTGCCCTCGGGACGAAAACCCTAAGTACCCGATCAAAAATCCACGAAAGAGTCTGTAGCCGCCGTCATCTCCATCCCTAGATCGGGAGGGATCTGAAGCTCTTCCCGGCACCCTGCCGTTGAGGGGAATTCACCCTGGAGGCCTTCTTCATCACCATGCAAGCCTCCGGTGTGATGCGTGAGTAGTTCATCCATGGACTACGGATCCATGTAGTAGCTAGATGGCTGGTTTCTCCTCCTTTGTGCTTTCATGTTTAGATCTTGTGAGCTCCGTTCATGATCAAGATCATCTATTTGTAATTCATACATGTTGTGTTTGCAGGGATCCGATGGATATTGAGATGCTATTTCAGATTGATTATTGATTCTATCATGTCTTTGTTATTTGAGATCTTGCATGCTTTCTGTTGTTAGTAGCTATCTTGGCCAAGTAGATGCTAGCAACTCTAAGATTTAGTATTTATGCTCGATAGTGGGTTCATGCCTCTGGTAATCTGGGGAAGTGACAGAAATCTCTAAGGTACTAGATGTGTTGATGCTAATAGGGAGAAAACAACGTTCCTTTGTTCATAGAACAATTGTATTGTTTACTTTACACGTAGTTCGTAAAGCAATAATCTGTTGCTTGCAACTTAAAACTGGAGGGGGTTCGGATGATAATCTGAAGGTGGATTATTAGTCGTAGATGCAGTTGGATGGCGGTCTATGTATTATGTTGTAATGCCCAATCAAGTCTCAAAGGAGTCAAGATGATTAATATATGCATATATTGCTTTCTCGGTGTTTGTCAATTGCCCCGCTGTAATTTGTTCACCCAGCATGTTATCTATCTAAGGAGAGCCACCTCTAGTGAACTATGGATCCTGGTCCTTTTACTTTACATACAATCTACAACTGTTTACTTCTTTGTGTTTACTTTCTGCAAACTTTTACTTCTTTCCATTCGATACGTTTAATCCTTTTTTTCCGCAAAACACGGTGAGATTGACAACCTCATCGCAAGTTGGGGACAAAGTTCTGTGGTTGTATTGTGCAGGTCTCCACGTTGCTACTAGCACTGGTAGTGCGCCCTGCCAAAGCTCAGTTAGTAACACCTTTGGGGTGTTTCCTTGCTCCTACTGGTTCGATTAAACCTTGGTTTCATAATTGAGGGAAAACTTTCTGTTGTGCTCATCATACCTTCCTCTTGGGATTCCCAACGAGCTCTACGTCGATCGTCGAGTGCATTAGTCTGCGTTAGTTGCATCCAAATCACACTAGTTTAGAGGAGAAAGAATAGCAAAAGTGTTCCGGAAATTAGATACGTTTTGGACGTATCAACTCCCCCCAAGCTTAGCTTATTGCTTGTCCTCAAGGAATTCAGTTGAAAACTGAGTGCGATAAAAGAACTTTCACGAACACATTTGCTTCATATGATGTATATATTCTCAGCATGTGATCAACTACTTAGACAATTCATAATAAGGAGTATGCAACTAAGTTTACTTAATAGGCATTGCAAGCTATGAAAAGATTCCAACTCAAAAATAATAAGTAGCATGAAGCAAAAACATAAGCAACATTACAATGCTCATAAAAAGGTATGACAGAGTGGTATCTCGCTTGCCTTTGATTATGAATGCGAAGGCACCTCTAAAGTTCAAGTGATGACTAGAAGTAAAGATATCAAAGATACAGGCATCGAAGTCATAACAAAAATAATCAAGTAATGAGACAAGCACAAAGAATGACAACTATGCTCTCAAGAAGGTGCTCGAAGAATGTGTGGAGACTCAACAAGTAAAAGAAAAGGTTTTGAATAGTTTGAAAGGCTTCCAAATGCTGAAAGTATGGTACTCATTAGCTTTGAAGTCTCATTGCCCCTATCATAAGCATCTTTAATGTGGTTAAGGTGAAAGTGACACAACTAAGGGGATATGCTTGACAAGTTATAAATCGAAGCCTCATGCCCCTTACTTACGAAGACCGATCCTCATGCTACTCAACTTCAGTCACAAGTAAGCTCTTGTCCATGTAAATATATATGTATCATAGAGAACCGCCAATGGGGTACCCCTTGAACATGACACAGGAGTTATCCCATAATCAAAATGACAAGGCAAGCAGACAATGAGCATCTCAATGATCTATTTATTTACTATGTGCATAGATTTTTATTGAGGATGCTTCATAGAATGCTCATTACGGTTATGCTGCAAGTTTCCACCATGATTACGCATGGCTTAAGCTAGCGGCCCAAGCGTTTCTCTAACATGCATACAAACTCCATGATCTTACAAGTTCCACTTTTATTTCACACCGCCGGGATCCATAAGTAAAAGAACATGATATCAACGAGGTACTAAGTACCAATGAAATGTTGAAAACGTTCCCCATGAAAACATGGTTCTGCTAACTTCAACTTATAAAGCGGAAGCATATACGCAACAAAGAAGGACGCAATGGTTTAGGTTTATTAAATGCAAGAAAATAAAGTGTGCCATCAAGTTTGTGAGAGCTTTACTAACTAACATTCTCATAACAAGCAAACATTTTATTCGGAAGAAAACAAGGCATATTGAATATGCACGGACGTAGCAAATGATGCTAATAGGTAGGTATGGTGGACACTTTGGCAATATTTGGTTTTAGGGAGTTGGAAACATGAGTAAAACATACTCAGTGAAAGTGAAGGCTAGCAATAGTAAGGGAGCGACAAACGAGAGAGCAATAACTGTCATAATCATGCTTGCAACAAAATAGGACTAATCATGGCATGAAAGTGATTCAAGATCCTCGAAGCAAAATAATTCATCGAGGCTTAACTGATTATTACAATCATGTGCATGCGTGAGCATGTGCCAAGTCAATTCAAATGAAACATTCAGAGGAGGATACCACGGTGTCATACCAAGTTTATGAATAGAGTAATGCAAGCAAACATTCATGAGACATGCTACAAACTATTAGCAAGCTGGAACTAATCATACGAAAGAAAGAACTACTAAGCATCCAAAGATAACATACAACTTACATGAACAGACTAAGCACGCCCACAGTGGTGAGTATATGTACAAAAATGAAAACAAATAGAGTTCGTTACCAGCCTCTTACCACGCCTCAAGTTGTCATTAATCCTCATTATTGCTCTTCACTTGTGTGGCTTGAATAATAATATGAAACCAATATCCACTGAGGACTGATGAACCCTGCAAAAAACTCACAAAGCCAAAGAAGAACGACAAATATTTTTGTTGTTTTCGTTTTTGAAACAAGAACCAAAGGGGAAAAACAAGCAAAGGAAAATATTTTTGGGTTTTTCGAATAGTTCAAACAAAGCAAAAAGGGAAAAACAAACCAAGGCAAAAAGAAGAAGCAAACCAAAGAGAAACAACAGAAATATTTTTGGTCTTTTTGTGTTTTAGAAAGCAAAAGCAAAGAAAAAAACGAAAACTAAAAGGAGAACGAAACATGAATATACAAAGTACCGACGCAACATGATAAGGAGATGAGTGCAATGCCGGCGTACCTCTCCCCAAGCTTAGGCTTTTGGCCTAAGTGGGTATCAATCCAGATACGGGTAAGGGTTCCAAGCAGGAGGGTCATGATAAGAGTGGTCGTAGTTGGGCCCGTGGGAAGAAGAAGAAGCTCCCCAATCATAAGCAGGCTGCTGATATGAAGACTCTCCCTCATTCAAGGGCTGGACCGAATCATCCGTGACCTCCCTTCTAGTGTCTTGCTCCTGTTGGGAGAGCTCTCCCAAGTACGTGTCAACCTCCTCCTCAGTGAGGGACCATCCTTCCCTGTTATCAAGGTCAAACAAAATAGGTGCAGGCAAAAGAACAACATGCTCAGACTTGCTCTTTCTCCAACCAGCTCTGAGAAAGGTTATTTCATAAGACAACTCATTCAAACTAGCCCACGAGGAAACAAATTTATGCTGTATCATGGAATTAAGATCAAGACTTTCTATGGGAAACTGTAGGTCTAGATGATGAGGCACTAAACCATGCAATGCTAGTAAACGAGAAGCAATGAGGCCTCCACAAATTCCACCTTTCTCACAGTTAGCAGCAAGACGGAAAGCTATCAAAGCACCTAAGTTGTAAGATCTATCTCGTTAAAGAGCAACAGAGATAAATGCTAGATCATATGAAGATAACTTATTGGCAGTTTTCCTAGCAAGAACACACTTGGCAACAAAGTAGCCAAAATAACGAATGGAGGGAAGATGAATGTTACGGATTTTTGCATTCTCCTTCGAGAAGCTGCTCCCTTGGCAAATTTCTGCGTATAAATCTGTGAGTGGTTCAGGTTGCTCCTTAATCCTTCTACATGATCCCCATTGAGGTACCTTAATAGCTGCACAAAAATCATCAAGATAAAGGTCGATAGCAATATTGTAAATTTTGTAATGGACCATGGGGTTAGGCAAAGAGTGACTAAATTGAAAATCCTGCACCACAGACATGGTTAGCTTCACAAATTGACAAGGCTCATCTTCCAAAAAGTGCTCTAACCCTGCATTAGAAACCAAAGTGTGGAAATCTTGGTGAATTCCCGCCACTCTCATGAACTCAGAACATGGATAAATGGAGGGAAAAACTTCCTCCTCCCGGTGGACCTTCATGATCTCAGGCACCCATAGTTCATGTTGGTTTAGGTGGTGCTCACTCATCTTCTATTCTGAAATTTAAACACCTATTAAACAAGTGATTGCAAAGTAAATATAATGAAGGATTCTACTCATAGGGACTTGTAAGAGGCCTAAACATGCATCAAATCTATATCTCTAAGCATCAAACAAGCTTAAAAGCTCTCATAACCTGTCACCTACAGCAGCAAAATACTCAAGATATAATCCACCAAACACAAATCTACTTGGACAAGGAGAGGAGTCACATACCAGGGAACAAATGCTCCAAATTTCAGCAAGAAAGATGGGCTGAGCAAGGAGATCGAAAAAATCGAGAGCAAGCACAGTAAGAACGCGATTTTGAGCAATGAACTAGAGCTTACTCGGGAGAGAGAAGAAAGTGGCAGGTGAGAGAGTTAGTGGGGGGCCAGGGGTGGCCCACACCAGGGCATGGTGCGACCCAGGGCAGGCCACGCCACCAGGTGGTGTGCCTGCCTGGTGGGTCCCCCTAGTACCTCTCAGGCACTCCTCTGGCCCTTTTTTCACATAAAAATTTAATATGAATTTTCTAGAATTTTTCGAGACACTTTATTTTTGGGCATTTTTCAGGAATAGGAGAATGATTTTCTGACAGACAGATTTTTTTTTGGAAAATGATGCAAGGACAAAACAAATCTAGAACTACAAAATTTCTAAGACACTCTAACATGCAAGCAACTAACAACAAAGAGAAAACTAAATGAAAGCAAAAACTAAAATGGATAGAATAAAAGTACATGGAGATAATCATAGTGAAAACATTGTTTTGTTCAATGAAATCCTTTTGTTAACAAGGTTGATCAGGTATTGTTACCAAAACAATTCGATGTGAGGCAAAACTTTGTATCCCACTAATGATTATGTTACCCCAACCTTGATAGCAATGGTCCCAATCAAAATAGTTTCAATTTTTTCTCTTGGAATGGGACAATATATTTCTCCAACTTGAATGCCCTCAACATGTTCAATTGAATTCAAACCATAAGTCCTTTCAATCTTCTTGGGGAAATAGATAGTATGTTCCTTGTCATTATCATTGAAAGTCACCTTTCCTTGATTACAATTAATAACAACTCCTGTAGTATTAAGAAAAGGTCTCCCAAGAATAATGGACATACTATCATCTTCAGGCATTTCAAGCAAAACAAAATCAGTCAATATCAAGCAATTATGAGCCACTTGAATAGGTACATCCTCACATATACCCACAGGAATAGTGGTAGATTTATCAGCCATTTGCTAAGATATATCAGTTGGTATTAATTTTTATAGTTGAAGCCTCTTATAGAGAGAGAAAGGCATAACACTAACTCCAGCTCCCAAATCACACAAAGCAGTTCTAACATATTTTTTCTTAATAGAGCAAGGGATAGTTGGAATCCCTGGGTCTCCAAGTTTCTTAGGAACCTTACCATTAAAGGAATAATTAGCAAGCAAAGTAGAAATTTATTCATTAGGGATCTTCCTTTTATTCGAGACAATATCCTTCATATACTTTGAGTAAGGAGGCAATTTAATAGCATCAGTCAAAGGAATTTGCAGGAATAAAGGTTTCATCCACTCACAAAACTTATTATAGTGTTCATCTTCCTTTGACTTGTGTTTCTTATCAGGGAATGTCATAGGTTTTTGGACCCAAGGCTCTCTTTCACTACCATGTTTCTTAGCAATAAAATCTTCTTTAGTGTATCTAGTATTCTTGGTGTGATTTTTAGGTTCTTCTTCAATTTTTTTTCATTAGGAACTTCATTTTCTTCATTGCCACTTTCAGTTTCAGCATCAGAGATAGATATACTATTAGGATCTATAGCAGGTTTAGAGGGTTCTACAACAGTTTTATGTTTCTTTTTTCCTTTTCTTACGAGTAGAGCCACTATTTTCAGCTTGTTGAGAATCCTGCTCAATTCTTTTGGGATGCCCCTCAGGATAAAGAGGATCCTGGGTAGCAGCACCACTTCTAGTTCTAATTTCATAAGCATGTTTTTCTTTAGCAGCATTAACTAACAAATATTTTTGCACTTTAATGAGTTGATCTATTTGAGTTTGAACCATTTGAAAGTGTTTAACAATCATTTTAACATCATTAGAGGTTCTTTCCACAATATCTTTCAACTCAACAATAGCTCTAGTGTTTTCCATTAGATGATTTTGCACCCTTTTATTAAAATTATCTCGCTTAACAATAAAGATATCGAATTCTTCTAAGCATCGATCATGAGGTTTAGAGTAAGGGATATCACCTTCATCAAAGTGTTGGAGAGAGTGTACCTCGATAGTGGATGAGTAGGGAATAGGCTTACATAATTCTTCTATAGGAGGTAAATTCTTGACATCTGCATCTTTAATTCCCTTCTCCTTAAGACATTTCTTAGCTTCCTTCATCACTTCATCATTTAATTCAATAACTCCCCTCTTCTTTGATGTTGGAATAGGCACCGGAATATTAGGTTTAGGTATAATTACTTCAGGTATAGCTTGTTTAAGAGGAGTCCAATCTTCATAGTTCTTACTTATTTTAGCCATTAATTCCTCAGCTTCCTTAGGAGTCCTGTTCCTGAAAACACAATCAGCACAACTATCTAGGTATGTCCTAGATTCTTCGGTCAGTCCATTATAAAATATATCAAGAAGCTCATTCTTAGGTAATGGACTTCCAGCCTGTGCATGAATCAAAGCACAAAACATTGCCCATGATTTAGGCAATACCTCTTTTTCTCCCTGTTTAAAATCAAAAAGTTCCTGCAAAATAGCATGTCTAGCACTAGGAGGAAAATATTTCTGCAGGAAAGTACTAATCAAGCAATCAGGGATATCAATAGATCTAGGAGGTAAATTACTAAACCAAGTTTTAGCTTCTCCTTTCAGTGAAAAGGGGAAAATCTTAGCAATAAAGTAAGTACGCATCTTAATATCATTAGAAAACAAGCCACTCATGGTAGAAAGTTCATTCATATGTGCTACCGTACTTTCATTCTTGGTCCCACAAAAAGGTTCTTTCTCGACAATAGCTATGTAAGATAGAACGAGAGAGAAATCATAATCTTCATCTATAATGTTTATGGGAGAAGCAGCAAACTTAGCAACATGAGACAATTTGGGTCTAATAGTACGCATCTCAAGGAGACTCTTAGCAGCGCTCCTATCATGGGTGTTTTTACATTCTTTAATAAATTCATCGGTCATCTCAGCATAACCATCTTCAATGTCATAACTTTCACTAGACTCAGGTGAACTAACAGGTGTAGTAGTGTCTTCATTAGGAGTTTCAGTATTTCCAGCTATAGTTCTAGCAATCATAGCATCTAGGAAAGGACCTAATGAACCACTCTTATCAAGCACAGTGGAAGCAACATCAGAAGTTTCAGATTCAGCAGTAGTAGCAGTGTGTGTAGCATGTGTATGTGGTGGTGTAACGAGCTTACTTATAACAGATGGTGAATCAAGAGCAGCAGAGGTGTTCAGAACCATACCTCTTCTTGTAGTGGATGGTAAAATAGGAACCTTGCCATCACGAGACTTACCCATGATGGATGGATAGCAGCGAACAATAGAGAATCTAAGTGAACTTGATAAATAAAGCTATGCTCCCCGGCAACGGCGCCAGAAAATAGTCTTGATGACCCACAAGTATAGGGGGTGTATCGCAGTATTTTCGAGGGAAGTGAAACCCAATTTATTGATTCGACAAAAGGGGAGCCAAAGAATATTTATAAGCCTTAACAACTGAGTTGTCAATTCAGCTGCACCTAGAAACAATCTTGCTCACAGCAGTTTATCAGTAGCAACCGTTTTGTAGTAGGAATAGTAAAGTAGCAGCAGTAGTAAAGTAAAGACAGCAGTAACAATAGCAGTAAACAGTGGGATTCGAGTGCGGTAGGCATAGGGATGGATGGACGCGTGTTGCCTGGACAAGACAATTCACATAGCAATCAGAACATAGGGCAATTACAGATAAATAAGATAAATCATCCAAGTACTAGATAATCCTAGGCATGTGTTTCATATATAGTCATACGTGCTCGCAATGAGAACTTGCACAACATATTTTGTCCTACCAGCCCGTTTGCAGCGGGGCCTCAAGGGAACTACTGGCAATTAAGGTGCTCCTTTTAATAGAGCACCGGAGCAAAGCATTAACACTCCGTGAACACATGTGATCCTCACATCAAAGCCATTCCCTCCGGTTATCCCGATTTTTGTCACTTCGGGGCCATTGGTTACGGACAACAACGTGTGTATACAACTTGCAGGTAAGACCATAAAAAATACTATCATAATGAATCAATCACATGTTCAGATCTAAAATCATGGCACTCAGGCCCTAGTGACAAGCATTAAGTATAACAAGGCGCAACAAAGTCATAAAGCACTAATAAAAGATACTAGGCACCATGCCCTAACAATCTGATGCCATTACATGAACGATCTCATCCAATCCCTACCATCCCCATAGCCTACAGCGGGGGATTACTCACTCATAGATGGGGGAAACATGGATGGTCGACGGAGAAGCGATGGTGATGATGATGGCGATGATCTTCTCCAATTCCCCGTCCCAGCAGGATGCCAGAACGGAGTTTCTAGTGCTATTTCGTGGAATCTGGTGGTGGCGGCGGAGCGGAACTCCTTCTGGAAAAACGTCGACCCCCCCTGAGTTTTTAGGTCAGAAGGAAACTTATAGGCGAAGAGGGAGACCGAGGGGGAGTCTGGGGCGGCCAGAACACCCCCTGGCGCGGCCTGGGCTTACCCGCCTGGCCAGGTGGTGTGGCCTGGGCCCAGCCCCCCTCGGCCTCGTATTCTAGCTCTCGGAGTCTTCTGTTGAAATAGGATTTTTGGCATATTTTCCGGGATTTTTCCAGATAGTTGATTTTCTGCACAAAAAGTAGACACCAAGGAAATTCTGCTGAAAACAGCATTAGTCCGCGTTAGTTGCATCCAAATCACACAAGTTTAGAGGAGAAACAATAGCAAAAGTATTCAGGAAAGTAGATACGTTTTGGACGCATCACATCCCACCTTAGTGAACACTCTTAACATAGTAGTTTAGAGCTAAACCAAAACTTGATTCACTCTAGATGGGAATACTTGGTGCAAATGAATTATGAAAACCTTGGAATGATGAGTCATTCTATTGAGATGTTTTGACATGTGTTGAGAAACACAAATGGTTTATGATGATGAAAATGTTGAGGCATGAGCCTTAGCCCTTTTATAAAAGCTGATGGTTGGGTTCGGATGCGATACCATTCCAAATTTTGCCGTACAACCACAATACCTGAATTGGGTAAGGCTTAGCCAGAAGTTTATATGCATTAGTATTAGTTCCCTCGTGGGAGAGGTTTGAGCCGAGGCTACCTCTCAATGTTGTCCACCTATGCAGTGCCCAGGATGATAGATGGTCATGGCTAGGAGGCCATACTCATAGGAGAGGTGCTTATACTAGAGTGTGTAAAGGAAAGGTTATGTTTGATTATCTTCATACTAAGTATGATGATTCAGGGTTATCCCTGTCAGATGTATCGAATCTTGTGGTGAAAGTGTACCACCTCTGCAGAGTGTCAAACTATTCGAATAGCCGCGTCCGTGGTTATGGACAATTGGAGTGGCCATACTATTCCGTTGTCAGATGTTTTCAAAACAACTTGTGAAATGAATTGTGACATGACTTGACCACAACAGAGTTGTGACTATGACAATTAAGTTCCCACTTAGGTGTTTTCAAACTTTATTTTATCTTTGTTTGTTTTTGAACTCAGCTTAGGTTTCAAACTTAACTTTACAAGTAAACTTAGAGTTAGCATTCCTACTAGAACTACCTTACTTGTTAGTAATAGTTTGCGAGTACTTAAAGAGTACTCATGGCTTTTGTTCTCTGGCTATTCCTGTGGCCAGACTATGAAGAGGAGTACCAAGATGAAGGACAGTAGGATGGCTATGATAACTAGGACTATCTTCCATCGTTAGCATTGCTTATTATTTATTCCGCTGCTTGTTGTATTAAGACTGAATCATGAGATCCTTTATTCATGTAATACCTTATTATGGTTTGTAATGGATGATGTACTATGATATCCAATATGTTATGTCTCGCAAAAATGGTAATCCTGGGATTGCGATGTATGGCATAATAGGCATCTGGGATTAAAAATCCGGGTGTTGACACTCTGGGGCATATTTCCTTCAAGATAAGCAATCCAACAACATCGCCAAGTATGATGGTTTGATCACTGGCCTCAAGATAGCCATCGCTCTCAGTATCAAGCGCATCACGATCTAGGGAGTCTCCCTACTCTTGGTCAACTTCTCCAACAAAAGCTACCGTCCCAAGGATGAGCACATGGCGGCGTACCTAGGGGAAGTGCAAAGGCTGGAGAAGTACTTTCTCAGCATGGACCTACTCCACATACCCCGCCAGAGACAATCATGAGGCAGACAAAACCGCTAAGAGCGCGTCCAGACAGGAGCCCCAGCAGCCGGGGGTCTTCGAGGAAAGGTTGTTCAAACCCTCGGCCACCCCCTGGAAGGGAAACTGCCCACCCAGAAGAGCTCCCGCCCCCGCCCTCATCAGGCGCCCCCGACTACAGGCTTGTCCTGGCAGCCACAGCCCAGGAGCCGGGTTGGATCACTGAACTCAAGAGTTATGTCCAGGATGACATCCTCCCGGACAGCGAGGACGCAGCGGAAAGTCTAGTATGTTGAGCGAAGAAGTACCGCATCGTGGATGGGGACCTCTACTGCCGTCGCCCCTAACGGGGTTGCCCTCCGATGCATCTCTAGTGATAAGGGGCGCGACCTGCTGACCGACATCCACACCGGGGGATGTGGCCACCATGCCTCGGCACGTACCCTTGCAGGGAAGGCCTTCCGTAGCGTTTTCTACTGGATCACTACGCTCACCGATGCTGTAGAGCTAGTAAAGTCGTGCGAGGCATGCCAGTTCCACGCCAAGCAAATACACTAGCCGACCTAGTAGCTGCAGACCATCCCGCTCTCATTGCCTTTGCGGTCTGGGGCCTGGACATCTTGGGGCCTTTTTCACGAGTACCCTAGGGCTAATGATATCTCTATGTCGCCATCGATAAGTTCACCAAATGGGCTAAGGTGGAACCAGTCAGAACCATCCTAGCACGGTCAGCGGTAAAGTTCGTCCAAGGCCTGGTATCCGCTTTGGTGTACCGAACTGCATCATCACTGACAACGGCAGCCAGCTAACCAGCGGGTTGTTCCAGTCCTACTGCGAGGACATTGGCACCAAGATCTGCTATGCATCAGTCGCCCACCCCCACAGCAACGGACAAGTGGAATGAGCAAATGCAGAGGTCTTGAAGGGGCTCAAGACCAAGAGCTTCCGCCGCAAGCTCAAAGAGTGTGGGCGAGGATGGTTGGATGCCCTCCCGCAGGTGTTGTGGTCCATCCGCACCACGGCAACCAAGCCAACGGGTGAGACCCCCTTCTTCCTCGTATATGGTGTTGAGGCTATCATCCCTGTAGAACTCAAGCACGGCTCTCCCCGGGTGCTCTCCTTCAACGAGACGATGCAAGAGGAGCTGCGACGTGACGACCTCACCCTCA
This sequence comes from Avena eriantha, assembly GCA_910589775.1. Classification (NCBI taxonomy): domain Eukaryota; kingdom Viridiplantae; phylum Streptophyta; class Magnoliopsida; order Poales; family Poaceae; genus Avena; species Avena eriantha. The sequence continues at coordinate 263,704,242 of OU342744.1, read as the reverse complement.
TTGAGGAAGCTCGCCACAAGGTCAACGTATGAGCGGCCAAATACCAGCAGGCACTGTGCCGATACCACTGCTGCAACATACGAGCGTGCACCTTGGAAGTGGAGCCGATACCACTGCCGCGTCCTCTCTCGCACAAGATCTCCACAATGTGGGAAGGCCCTTTCCGGGTTGCACACGTTGCAAGGCTAGGCGCGATGCGACTGGAAACGGAGGAAGGTGTCCTGATCCCCAACGCCTGGAACATCGAACACATTCGCAAGTTCTACCTGTGAGCTCCACTCATGGCGGCAACGGTAACAAAAACCTACCCCTTGGAGGGTGTTAAGATTCTGGAGCGATGGCTCATTTTCATTTTTGTTTTTCCCGTTGGTTTCCTCCTTTGCATCTTCATATTTTTGTGGTGTTTCTCCCTTTTACACACTGCGTGAGCGGGGGCTAGACATGGTACCTACAACCGTTACCACCCTCGGTCAGCACTGGGGCCTAAAGTGTCGAGCTCAAAACTTATGTGATGGCTCCGCGATAAGTCACCTCACCCACAGTTCCCGGTGCTTGATGATCCTCACGAGGCGCGCAAAGGGAAATCATACACCATGCGGAACCTACGGTTACCTCTTCGAGGGACCATACAGGGAAAGTACGCGCCCTACGGTCACCTCCTCCAAGGACTTATGGGGCGGAATCGAATGTACAGAGCCTACGGCCTCCTCCTTGAGGGACCTATAGGATAGGTACAAGCCCCGCGACCTCCCCGGCAAGGGCAAGCGGGGCGAACCTTGAGACTACCCCTCAAGCGACGTGTGGAACCTACGTTACCTCTCCAAGGGACTATACAAGGAAAGTACGCGCCCTATGGTCACCTCCTTGAGGGATTTACGGGGCAGAATCGAACATACAGAGCCTACGTCATCCTCCTTGAGGGACATACAGGACAAGTACAAGCCCCGTGACCTTCCCGGTAAGGGACAAGCGGGGCGACCCTTGAGACTACCCCTCAAGCGGCACGCGGAACCTACGATCGCCTCTACAGGAGACTGCATGAGGAAAGTACGCGTCCTACCTTCTCCTTGTGTGTGGGGGGGGGGACTTACGGGAGGGAATCCAACGTGTAGAGCCCACAACAGCCTTCTCGAGGGGTCCATGGGAGAGAAACAAGCCGTGAGATGCTTGCACGAGAGGGAGCGATGCACCATCCCCGGAGACTAGAAAAAGTGACAACAGGAAGTTAAGGCCATGATTGTGGGAAGGGTACCCTTACAAGTCTTAGCAAAGAGACGACAAAGTTCTAAAGTGCTCTGCGAGTGTTACATGGAAAAAAATCATGCCACCCCAGCGGCACCCTTGGTGCCCGCCCGGTGGAGACCTTCCTCTTCTTCTAGTGCAGCATAGTCGCTCGAGACCTTAGCTCCGGCCTCCCCTGTCGCCCACCTCCCATGGAAATGTCTCGACCAACAGATTGACGAGTGGGGCGACCCTCGCCTCGAGAGCCGGCACATCGGCTGACTATCGTACATCCTGGGAGTAATTGATGTTAGGCCATAGCTGCAAGAGGTTGGTGAAGAGGGACTTCCCTAGCACGGTCGGCATCGCCTCGCACCCCAAGGAAATTAAGCCGTCTAGAACCTGCGCCACCGTGGTCAGGGAGCTTAGGACCCTGCGTGCAAGCTCCAGGGACACCTCAACCTCATGGCCAGCTTGAAGCTCTGGCGCGATGAAGCCTTATACCCCCATGAGCAGGAGGATGGCAACGCCCTGCTCGACAAGGGATTGGAATGACTTGCAAAGGGCCTCCAACGTCTCGCAAGCGATTCGCTCACGCTCCTGTTGAGCCTGTGCGGCAGCAGCAAAGGACTCCTTCAAGGCCTTGATTTTGCCATGGAGCCCCTCGGCCTCCTGGAGCAAACCCCTCTAGAGCTCATCCTCCGCCGCAAGGGCATCCCAGAGCCTAGAGCTCTCCACCCGCTCCCAGGCAAGGGACTCCAGGGCCTCCGACAACTTCATGCTAGTCTCCAGTGACTGGGCCTCGAGCTCCTTCTGGCACTGAGCCTCTGCCACCTCCTGGGTGGAAACTTCTTACTCTTCGGCTGATAAGGCATCCCTGATCCGGGAGGCCTGGGCCTCGGCGTCATCAAGGACTTTCGTCACCTGTGCAGAAGTGTCCCAGAGCATCGCCCTCCACGTCAACACGAGCGCACTCCCTCACGGAGTTCACCGCCTTCTGAGCCTCCGCAAGCTGCTCTTGTTCATGGGTCAGCCGGCGATCCTCGGGGACCATGTCTACTAGGAACTGGTCCAGCTTGATGCGTAGGCTGGAAACGAGCTTTTCCTGGAGCTCGGTGCAGGGGAGTATCCTGGCTCCATGAGACCTTCGATCCAGATTACGGATGTAGTATAGCTCTTTTTCCTTAGTAGACCTAGGTTATTGAATCCTCGAGAAGCAGAAAGCGTAGTGAAGTTACTTTAATGGATCTTCAGGAGTTTTAGAATTCTTTTTGTGTTTTACCGGACCAAGAGTTTGCTATCTTTTGTTGTTTTCGATGATGGAGAGAGAGGGCCTAGGGCTTTCAGTTTCACCTATAGCTATACAAAACATCTGATGGGAATAAAATATAATAATAAAGTATGCATGTAATTGTTAGAGAAAGATAATTATATGTGGGCAGTGCATCCATAATTGCTATTGCCTCCTCAACCTCTTAGAGCAATAGCCTACTAGTCTCATCCATAGAAGAAAGAGAACTAATGGTATGCATAATGATGTGACCGTTAATCCCAAGTAAATCCCTCACATATAGCCGTACTACCCCTTCTGTCACTGGGATTCCCAACCTGCAGATTAGTCATTACTCATACTCCCTATACCTGGCTCAATCCTCAGGGTCTTGGGTACCTGACAAGTCCTTGGATTGAGGCAAGAGAGGATACAATAATCATCATGTCATACAAACTAATACATGATCCCATCTATGATAAATAACATGCACAAAAGCTACATGGCTAGGCTGAAGCCCTTATCCCAAAGTGAATTACTCACGCAAAGAGATGAAATCAACAATCATAAACATTGCAATGGAAATCATGAGATTGATAGCAAATAGTCTTACAATGTCGCCAATCGAAGATGAGATCTACTATTACAAGTGGTGGAATATGGCTATGGTGGTGGAGAAGGGTTTGGAGATTAGATCTAAGTCTATTCCTCTATCCGCTCTTCGGTGTTGTGGATGCAGGTTTCTGGGGTTCTGGAGGGCGCTCCTTCTCGTCGCCCAAAGCCTCTTTATATAGGGGTCCCTTCACGATAGTTGTTCTAATTGACCTAGCGGTGTTGATGGCAACTATACGGCCGGAATATTATTCCCGCCGTATAGTTGGTCGTTAAAGCTTCTGTCTCCACTTCACGACCCCTAGTTTCTTTGGGTTGTTGGAAATCTCGTATCTTTGACTTTAATGTTGTGATTCCCATCATCAAATGTCATTATCTACGTAAGGAAAAATAGAAAGAAAGGATTGCATACACCTTTGATCATTAGGCATTAGTGGCAGGGTTTAGAGTCATATTTCATCAAAAATATGAATAATATCCATTTTAAATGTGGATGTAGATCGCTATATTCACAGCCATCAACCTCCACAAGCTTAAACTTGATCGTCCTCGAGCAAGAAAACCAAAATCAAAAAGGAACTCAGCATTTAAACTTAAATAATGAGATGATGATCTTATGATGGTAGTCTCATGTTTCCTCCACTTTATGAATCTGAAAAACTTCAACATAGATAGAGAATGGCAAGCATATCATAAGGGTTTTATGCATCCTTATAGCACAACAAAATTATTGTTAACATGGATGATTCAAATGAGTAAACCTTATTCCATGTCATGTAATCAACTCATAGGCGTGCCTTTGAACAATAAAGTATAATCGTGTAAAATTGAGAGTGTGAGAGTTTGTCATGAAAAACATATACACTAGAGTATCTCAATTCTCCCATATCAGTAAATCAAGACTTTTCAAGCACTACTTTTCTGTTCATTGTCCTTCAAGAATTCCAGTTCTGAAGTAATTGAGAACATGCCAAAAAAATTAATTAGTTTATCGGGCTGTGATGGACACTCATGACATGACCAAGGTTTTTGTTCCTTTTGCACAATGATTACTCATATCAGCCAGAGGAGTGATTCCATCATGAACACAACCTGAGAATGATAAGAATCTTACCCATTATAGCATTGCTGCTACATACGTTTAATCAACTCATAGCCGAAATCTAGGAGTTTCCTCCATGAAGATCGTTTGTAGGCTAGCAGAGTTGTTGGCATCCCATGAAGTTTGACACGCATAAAGCTATATCATTCTTATGATTCACAAGTCAAACTTTGGCATTCTCACAAAAACCGCTAAACATTAATTCAATTGAACAAATCCTTTTAAAGAGAGCTATCAAGTCAATCATTATTTTCTGTGGTGTTGAGTGTCTCTAGAAATAAGCCTTCAAGACTAAACACTACAACACCCAAGCCTTCAATTGTGAGACTTTTTCTTATTACAATTGTTTAGCAAATTTTTAGGCAAGACTTGGTTAACTACAAGAGCTGGAACAAAACGTACCCAACTAAATACCCATGCAAACAAAATTTTACTACAATATAAAGACTCACTCCACCAATATAATATCTTAACATTTACTACTAACTAGCATGGGTTTCTCAAACTTCAAAAGTGGGGAGTCTTAAGGCATACCTCTCATGATTGGTTCTACTTCTATCTTCCCTTTTGATTTGCTTCTTGGAAACTCGAAGTCGATCACTCTCCTGCAAATATGTGAATGCCACAAGGAGAATAGAAAGGAAGGAAGAGGGAAAATAAAGATAAATAGAAAATTCTTTTTGTTGTTTTGAGAGAGGGAATTAAAGAATAGAAAATTGGCGGCAAAGCTCGGCTAGAGAGTCTAGAAAACAAAGATAAATAACTAAAGATAAAGTGTTGGGGAAACCAACACGAGTGCTTATAAACTCGAATTAAAAACATAACCTCGAAATAAATAAAAACAAATCAACGCCAAATAAAGATAATGAGGAAACTTCCCCAAGCTTAGGCCTTTGCAAGCCCTTCAAATCACTGTGGTGGCAGGAAAAGGTCGTAACTCCAGTTCGCAAATTGAGTTGATAAATTACTAGTTGTTTCTCGGAGGTTCAAGGAGAGGCTATGTATCCTCTCCACAGTTCCTCCAAGTTCTTGGAAGTCTTGGTATGTAGTGAACCGGGTTGGTGGCTGCTCCTCTTGATAATGAACTTCTTGCTCCTCTTCTTGGTCCTCATCCTCGTCCGAAATCTCCTCCTCGGGTTGGTGTTTCTCAACCTGCAAGTCATATAGCAAACATCCTTCCTCGATAGAGAAAAGACCATTAGGAAAAGGTGCGGGGTAGAGATGCCCAGCTCCAGCAATATGTAAGTAATAAACACCACCTCTACTAGTGAGCATTCCACAAGCTTTTAAAGTAGAGAAACCAACACGACGCTCACCTAGAACTGGTTGCAACTCACCTAGGTCGATGCCTAGGGCAATGGCAAGCACGGTGATGACGCCTGATTGGTCCTTGGATTTGGGAGGATTGGTACTCTAGGTAGCGCACAAGAATTACACCCAAGTTGAGTGACAAGTCAATGTTGTTGAAAGAAGCTTTTGCGAGGACTAAGATGTCCTCCTCATTGAGTCTCGTGAACTCATTTCGTGCCTGCAAGGTGTTAGCAATAACATAGAACAAATAGCAAATTACAGGATGTTGAATATTCTTCCCCTTGCTTACTCTAGAAGTGAAACTCATTCCATTATAATAAAGTTCCAGGGAAGGGTCTATGCTAGTAAAGGATGCGCGTAAGGCATTAGCATTATTGTTTGGAAAATTAAAACATGCGCACCATTCATCTAGTGATAAAGCATAATTTTTGTTCATAAGTCGGAAAGAAATCATGTCCTCTCCATGCCATGCTTTAACGGTGCTTTGCAAAGAACTTAGAAATTCAAGAGTTAACGGACGATAAGTAGGCACATCATTGAATACAAAGTTTTGAAGGCCAACTCTATTGCAAAGTAAATTGAAGTCATTAGAAATACCGAGTTGATTCTATATAATGGGGCAAGCCCACTTGGTTGTCTTCACTTCTCGGTTCTTGATCCTGTTGAAGCGATCACCTTGGAGCTCATCCCTGAACCGTATCCCCATGCGTTCTTGAGCGGCAGCCCGAAAAGAACTAGCGGCGACACGAGCACAAGTTTGGCTCCTTGTGTTCATCATCTAAAATAATGAGAGAAAAAAATAAAACTTTTTGATCCCACAATAATAAGCATAACATATTCCTCATCTTAGCACACTAAAGAGTCCCCTCAAAATAATAATCTAGGCAAGAGAATCATGGCAATTAGTTCATAGTAGGTCTCACCCTAGATTGATAATGATAATAGATCGAAAATGAATTTGCAAAAAGTAATTGGAGGATCGGAGGAGAAACATACCGTAGATCACTTGTGTGCGAGGAAATCAAATGAAATCAAGTAGAGATGAAGATCTCTTGAGGTTTTGAGAGAGTTTCAAGGTAGAAGAGAGAAAAATGATTGAAGTTTTGGTGTTGGGGGTACCTTCCCGTGGCGATTTTGTGGTCGGACGCATCTATACGGCCAAACTATATGGCTAGAACAATTTGTTCCCGCCGTATAGTTGGTCTGATGTTAAAAATTTAGGGTTTTCACCTGGTGACGCAACTATACTGCCAGAATTATACGGCCGGGATTTTTATCCCTATCATATAGTTGGTTGTCAAACCTTCTGTATCCTAGAAAAGAAATTTTACAAAGGCAACGATAATTATATGGCTGGAACTATACGACTGAAATTTTTATTCTCGCCATATAGTTGGTCATTAAACCTTCATTACCTAAGAAAGTAAATTTGTCTATGACAAAGATATCTATACAGCTGGAATTTTTATTCCCGCCATATAGTTGGTTGTTAAACCTTCTGTAGTTATCAAAAAAATTATATTTCTTGGAGAATTCTTTCTTATCCTGAAACTTAGTAAAACTCCATGTTTTTGATAGAAAAATGACAGTAAAAATTGCCGACCAACATCAACATGTATAAAGCAGGATTTTTAGTACTACCGAACTTATTATCCTCAAATGGAGCTTTCTAGTCCTCTTTATTAAACATAAAACTCAAAGTAAAATTTAAATTTTTTACTAAAACCTTTATTTCACATGGATTGCCTCCCATGAAGCGCTCTTTTATGGTCAATAGCTTGACCTCGATATTGCTCACTTAGGCCAAATGAGTGGAACACCCACTCCAAAATAGTTGGCCTTCAAAGTGATGGCCTCCTTTTCATCATGCTTGGCTTTCTAATTCCTGGGAAAATTAATAACAAAAGGATCCCGCGAAGGTAACTGAAGCTTCACGTTCCCTTCATGTAGATTAATGAAAGCCTTAATACTTCTTAAGAATGGACGGCCTAATATAATAGGAGCAGTAGCATCTTTAGGCATGTCAACAATAACAAAATCAATAAGAGCAGGACAACCTTTAATGTATACTAAAGTATGTTCTTTAATCTCTACATCTTGTTTGTAGGTAGAATCTGCTAGATGTAATTATAACTCGGCAATTTCAAAGGAGCCAAGATTTAACTTATTAAAAAGACTTTTTGGAATTGTTGAAATGCTTGCACCTAGATCACAAAGTGCAGCTATCTCATTGGTCTCAATTTTAATCTTAATAGTAGGCTCAAATATATCAAGAAGCTTCACAGGTAAATTTTCAGCAATTTTCTTATATTCTTTATCAAGCTCACGTACCTTTATTGCTACCTGATTAACGAAGTGTTGATACATAGATTCCTCATTTCCTTCATTTACCAGAATCTTCATATTGATCCTTTTTACAAGATCTTCACCGGTGTAATTTGGTGAAGGAGCATTACTATAATCAAGTTCTTCAGGCTCCTCCCTTTGGATTCTCATCATCTTAAGGTCTTCAATAGGATTGTGCTCTACTTTACCTACAAATTTAGCTAGAATGAGAGTTTGACTCTTGATTATCTTACCTATCTATGCCTCAACAACCCTTGTTCTTGGAGGGCCTGCAAATCATTCCTCAAACTTACAGCTTGGTTAGATAATTTACCAAGCATAGCATCATGGTTCTCCGTTATTTTAACAAGGATATTATTTTGCTCATTTTGTGAATCTATAAAGGACTTAAGTGTTTCTTGGAGACTACCATTACTTGTTCCCATATTATTATTAGAGTTACCTGCAGGACTACAATAATGTTTCTGAAAATTAGGATTATAATTCTTCTTCCAAGGAGGGTTATAATCATTACGATCTATGAAGTCTATTTCTTCAATATTTGATAATGTTTATGAAAATTAGGATTATAATTATTCTTCCAAGCAGGGTTATAATCATTACGAGCTATGAAGTCTATTTCTTCAATATTTAATTCTGGGATAGCTCTTACCTAGTTTTCCTTACCTTCTACGGCTAATATGAGCTCATCCAGCTTAGCATTGATTTCTTCATTTTCTTGTGGTGAGACGGAGTTCACCTTCTTCGTGTTTGATCTATCCACATGCCACTGGGCATGGTTGTCTTGCATATTGTCTAGCTGCTGCTTTGCTTCGGTAATATGTTTGCCCATAAATGTTTCTCCAGCTGCAGTATCAAGCATAGGCTTAGACATAGGGTTAAGAGCATTATAAAATAAATGGAGAATTAACCAATCTTCCATCCCATGATTGGGACAGTTTCTCATGCATTCTTTCGTCCTCTCCCATGCAAGCGCTAGTGGCTCACGCTCTTCCTATCTAAAACCAGTAATATTAGATCTTAGTTGCATAGTCTTTGCAGGTGGGATTTTTTGTCATAAATAAAGAAGTACACTCCACCCATGATGCAATAGTATTTCTAGGCAAAGATATCAGCCATTCTTTTGCTCTTCCTCTAAGAGAGAAAGGAAATAAGCGTAATTTGACCGCATAGGGGTCAACATCTTTTATGCACATCATATCACATATTTCAGTGAAAGTGTTCAAGTGTATACCTGCATTCTCAATAGCAGAGCCTCCAAATTGATTCTATTGAACCAAACTTAAATAGTGGGGCTTAATTTCATAATCATCAGCGGTAATTGTTGGCTGGGTAATAGCAGTACGCAAATAATCATTATTGGGAGTTGCAAACTCCCCAAGCTTCTTTTCAGCCATATTTCCTATGTTTTTGTGTTTTCTTAAACAAAGACTTATGATAGTAAAACAAGAATTTAAAGAATAACTATTTTTTGGTTTTTCAAATAAAGACTTGAAGCAAACTAACAAAATTAAAAACAAGAATTAAAACTAGCAAGATTACTACTAACCTCACTAGGGTAGCTATTGCTTCCCTGGCAACGGTACCAGAAAAAGGGTTGATACCTTCGATCCAGATTACGGATGTAGTATAGATCCTTTTCCCTAGTAGACCTAGGTTATCGAATCCTCGGGAAGCAGAAAGCGTAGTGAAGTTACATTAACGGACCTTCGGGAGTTTTAGAATTCTTTTTGTGTTTTACTGGACCAAGAGTTTACTGTCTTTTGTTGTTTTTGATGATGGAGAGAGAGGGCCTAGGGCTTTTGGTTTCACCTGTAGCTGTGCAAAACATCTGATGGGAATAAAAGATAATAATAAAGTATGCATGTAATTGTTAGGGCAAGATAATTATATGTGGGCAGTGCATCCATACTTGCTATTGCATTCGCAACCTCTTATAGCAATAGCCTACTAGTCTCATCCATAGAAGAAAGATAACTAATGATATGCATAGTGATGTCACTGTTAATCCTAAGTAAATCCCTCACATACAGCCGTACTACCCCTTCTATCACTGGGGTTCCCAACCTGCAGATTAGTCATTACTCATACTCCCTATACCTGGCTCAATCCTTGGGGTCTTGGGTACCTGACGAGTCCTTGGATTGAGGCAAGAGAGGATACAATAATCATCATGTCATACAAACTAATACATGATCCCATCTATGATAAATAACATGCACAAAAGCTACATGGCTAGGCCGAAGCCCTTAGCCCAAAGAGAATTACTCATGCATAGAGATGAAATCAACAATCATAAACATTGCAATGGAAATCATGAGATTGATAGCAAATAGTCTTACAATGTCGCCAATCGAAGATGAGATCTACTATTACAAGTGGTGGAATATGGCTTTGGTGGTGGAAAAGGGTTTGGAAATTAGATCTAAGTCTATTCCTCCGGCGGCTCTTCGGTGTTGTGGATGCATGTTTCTAGGGGCGCTCCTTCTCGTCGCCCAAAGCCTCTTTATATAGGGGTACCTTCACGAAAATTGTTCTGTTTGACCTAGCGGTGTTGATGGAAACTATACCCAGAACTATACGGCCAGAATTTTATTCCTACCATATAGTTGGTCGTTAAAGCTTCCGTCTCCACTTCACAATCCCTGGTTTCTTTGGGCTGTTGGAAATCTCGTATCTTTGACTTTAATGTTGTGATTCCCATCATAAAACGTCATTATATGCATAGGGAAACATAGAAAGAAAGGATTTCATACCCCTTTTATCATTAGGCATTAGTGGAAGGGTTTAGAGAGATATTTCATAAAAATATGAATAATATCCAGTTTAAATGTGGATGTAGATGGCTATATTTCACAGCCATCACTCCACCATGACCAACTCTCGGGACTCATTGGGCCGCTCGCCAGAAGGGCCCCCCTCTAGAACGCCCGACTGGCGTGCAGGGGTCAAGGGGGCTGGCCTAGAGGACGCATGGCCTTCGGGAGTCTCGCCCCCGACGACCCTTGTACATCGGTCGCGTCAGCCGACCCCATAATGTCTGCGACCTTGTCTATGGTTGGGGAAGCGGCTTCAAGAGGGGAACCCCGGGGACACTCCTCGCCGACCTCAACCACCTCTATGACCAAGGGCCCGTGGGAGGCGAGGATGGGGGTCGCTTGCGGAGGGGAGACGACCACCACCTCTTCGCGTGCAACCTGCGCAGTCTAGACCTCGCTCGACAGGTCCGGGGGGCATACCTCCAGTCTGACCTTCCGGGAGGTGGTCCACTCCACCCGCGGCTTCTTCTGTGGGTGACCTTTGCTACAAAGGTCCTTCGAGTGAGCCGAGGCTAGAAGGCACAATAAAGAAATTCGGGCTACCGGCGGGTACCAGTTGTTGCCCCCGGTCGATAGTTGCATGCCTGAGCAGCCCCGTTTCGTGCCGGGGGATGAAGACACTGGCAGGACGGGATCCACCGCTTCTAGACGTGGCCCCCTCCGGAGGTGGACCCTCCTCTCGGGCCCTCTTCAGTCGAGATGCCTCCTGAGGGCCGACCCCGGAGGCAGGATCCCCCACATCTACGGCCTTCCCCACCACGGTCTCGGGAGATCCCACGGACGAGGCAGCGGTGGGGGAAGCCGTGTCTAGAGGGTTTGGGATCTCACCTATGTGACCAGGAGGGACAATCTCCCACTCTTTGAACTAGGGAAGTGAGGCCCGAATCTCCACTCTATGGGGGTCGAGGTAGAGGGGCAGGACTCCCTCGGGAAGCTCGGAGGGGGCGGGGGGGGGGGGAGGGTGCAGATGTTTGTGGATGAAGCCTTCCACGAAGGGATCATCGGTGACGCCGTCTCCTAGGGCTAGGAGATCTCCCATGATGAAGTCCCACATGTCCTTGATGTGCTTCTGTAGCGGAGAGATCCTAAGATGAAGGAACTTAATGGAGGCGAGGGGTCCTGTCAGACTGGAGGAGTTGAGCTACTCAACACGGGCGACTAAGGTGTCCACCTTGTCCCCCTCCAAGTTCGCCGTGGACCATCGGCTATTGACCATCTCGGCCAGCACGGTGGGAGGCAAAAGGTGTGGGCTGTCCTCCAGCACGTCCATCAGGATCCAGCGCTTCTAGAAGTCCTCCACGTGCTTTGTTTAGCCCATTTGGGGTCCAAACCACCCCTCCTTCACAAATGAGGCGCAGCCAGCTATGCGTTTGGTGGAGGTGATGTGAAGGCATACATCTAGCATAGTAGCGCCACGGAAGGCTTCACCCCCACAAACATCTCGCACCAGTAGGCGAAGATGGCTAGGGTGGTGATGGAGTTGGGATGCAGGTGGAGAGCGTAGATCTAGTAGTGCTACAGAACTGCCATGAAAAAGGGGGAGAATGGTGGAATCAACCCTGCGATGATGGTGTGGTAGAATAACGGGTGCACGGGGCTGGAGAGGGCCACCGGATCCACCGATCTGGGCCACACCCGGGTCCTTCCCCACTCGTTTCGATCGGTGGCAAGCTGCAAGCAACACCGGTTGAGGCCGGCGTCCGTCCGAATGGTGGAGGGTAGCAGCACCTCTCCCAGCTCCTCCCCCTCCACTTCCTCTCGAGGAGGGCTAGGAGGAGGCCTCTTCCCCTTCGTCGCTGCCAAAGCTCCACAGCGAGACATCATGCACGGTAGTCGAGGGCGGTTTGCCAAGGGGAGTAAGCAAAAGGGACCAGGCAGAGAAGAATAGATCTCGGCTCAATGGGGTTGCTCCCCCCTTATAGGCCGAGGTTGGTTCCAGTCAGGCACGCGCTTTCCGAGAAGGCGCCTAGGGATCATGGAACGACACGCGTCCCACGTGGTGCCAGATGTTGGAATGGCCATCCAGACTCTCTACAACGCAAGTGCGGTGCTTGGCCCGAACGGTCGAGGGATGTTGTTAGATTGCTGGTACAGGGGGTACCACGATCCGTCTATGTCTAGCTGCTACGACAATCTCGGGTAAACCTCGCGTGGTAGGTGTTGTTCCCCTCGTGAGGTGCGCCACGACCGACCATCTGGAGGGCTTCCAGAGAAGGGAGCCATGAGAAGAACATGGCTCCTACCCGAGGGAAACGACACGCGTGACCGTCACATTGGATACCCCTGCCCCAACGGTCCCCGTGACCAGGTATTCGTTAAAGGTGAGACCGACAAGGCTCTGGCCGGCGGAGCAGGTGGCCTCAGCAAGAGCAGGGCAGGTCAATGACACTTTGACGCAAAAGAGGCAGTGAGCAATGCTAAGCCAGGATAAAGGGTAAAAGAGGAGGTCACTTTATGAGCGGGCGGGGGAGTGCCAACGTCTAAGACCTAGTCCACCATAAAGCAGCCTTGTAGATCAGAGCTTCGGGGGGTAGCACTGTGGTCACCCTCCCGGTTCGTAGACCAGGGAAGGAGGCCCGACGCCCCCTATATAAGGAGCCTTCCTCCTACATTTGAAGGGATCAATCCTTGAGATCTAAAAACCCTAGACTTCCATCCTCCATTGTACCCTCGCGAAGCACGCGAGCAATACAACAAAGCATGAGTAGGGGCTTTACCTCCTCACGAGGGTCCCGAACCTAGGTAAAAAACTCCCGATGTCATCTCTCTGTCGTGTGCTTGCTCCTCCGCTACCGTCGTCACTGAGTTCCTTTGAAATCGCGTGTTCAACCCCTCACAAACCAAGGGATCGTTGGACCCTAGTTTCTTCATAGGACGAATCTCTGACATAATGGAAGGAGGTAGACAATTTATTTCAACACTTATCATATGTTTGAGTATATGCGTATATGTTTGTTATGGTACTATAGGATAGCGGCAAGTTACGTTTCCATACTATCCTAACTTGACTTGAACTCCAAGATGATCCCCCATACGCCCATATATACTCACCCATGAGGCTCAATAATACATCTATCATATTATGCCAATCTCTCCCTCTCTATTGTTCTACATGGTGTTAGAGACTAATACGATACTAACCTAGAGCCACCGTCGCATCCACCTGTTGCTGCTGCCACTTCCCAAACCCTAGCGTCGCCACCCCCATGGCGTCGTGCTAGACGAGCAACACGCTTCTGCCGCGCTGCCCCTAGGGTGGTCGATCTCCATGATCTTCGTCGGGGGATGTGCAACCCGTACGCAGGGTTCGCCCGCCGATCCGTAATCGGCTACCTTGTAACTCTCTTTTTCTGATATCTTGATCGCTTTTCCTTTTTTGGTTTACCGATCTTAGAACGGATTGAGTTGCCCACAGCCATGGGCATTGTTGTGTCTCTACTCCGACTAGAAACATCGACGATCTACACCGCGCCTGTGCGCCTGCCCTCTCCGCCATCGCACCAACCTCGGCAGGCTGTTTGTAGCACCCCGGGAAAACAACTACTAAAAAACCGCTTGTTCTTTTATTTTAGTGCATCATCATGATATCATGCTCATGTCATCATGCCACATTGCATTTGAGCATCATATCATATCGTGCATCTTATCATGTCTTGCTTGTGTCGTGCTATCACCAATATCTCTTCCTATTTGATACTCTCTATCTTTTGTTTTGATACAATGAGGATCCATTGTCAGGTTCCAATATTTTCATAAATGCTTTCGTTGTTTAACCAAACCCTAAAATCTTGTTCTTGTATTATGCCCAATTTGAACATGTATAATGGGCATCACCCTCTTTCCTTTGTCTTATTCCCGCTTCACCTCTATTGTGGTCAAACCCCCCCCCCTTCATAATCATCTACAAAGTTCAAAAGGATTTTGTATTAGTGCCTTGTTTGAATTTGAATAAAACAAAAGAAACAAATAAAAGAAAACTTAACAGGAAATAAAAGAGAGAGAGAGCTACCTAACTCACCTGGTAGCCTAACCAACCGCAGCAGCCCAGCAAGCAGAGCCCAGGGCAGCAGCCATCCGGCGCCACCATCTCCTCTCCCCTCTTGGGTCGGCCCATATGTTCTTCTTCTCAGCCCATACCGCTTCGACCGAGCGCACACGACGCCGGCACTTCCGCCATTACGGAAGTGAGTAGGTGGTCGTCCCTGCTGCCGTCTGTCGTGTCAGCCCCTCCTCACCCGACCACGTGACCCTCGCCCTTATTTTCTCCTCCTCGCGAACCCTAGCCCCAGCTGCCCATTTCCCCTCTCCTCTCCCTGCAACGTCCCATCGCTCACCTTGCAGCAACACCATGTTTCCATTGCTACGCGCAGCCCCGGGACAAGCCGAGGCCACCGGCATATGCGTCTCGACCCCTTGGACCCTCCTTCATCACCAGAGCCTCTCCACGGGCCTCTAATCGATGGCACCGATGGCCTCCCATCTCCGGCCACCTCCCTCCTTCCTCGAATTCCGGTTTCCGCCGTGACTCCTAGCCCTCTCCGTCCACCTCTTCAACTTACAGGTGAGCTGGGCTTCCTCCCGAGCCTCGCAATGTTCCGTTTCCTCCGCTAATCGCTCGCTCGCTTTTGACCCGCATGCCACTGCCGCAGGATCTTCTCTCTGGCGAGCCTCCGATGACCAAGACGAGGTTGCGTAACCTCTGCTCGAACCGGAGTTGCATGGCCTGTCCTATGGTGAGCACGAACCAGCCGTGCTTGCCCTTCTCTGCCGCATGACACACCGTTCTGGCGCAGTCAATGAACTCCGACGAGGTTGACCTGGGTGCAGCCTTTGCCATGGTGGCGTCAAGTCGGTGCCCGGCGTACCCCACCTCATCATGTCCCCACACAGAAGCCACACGGGCTAGAACGCCACCGTGAGAAAACCTTCACAGATCTAGATGTGGCATTTTTGCAACGCAGTCCCTGTGTTTTGTCTACTAATTATATATTAGCCCTCGCGCACGTAGCATTCCGAAGCCCCCTATATTTTCCATAAACCAACCCGCGGTCCCCTGTGTGCTAGCCCTTTTTATAATCTGAGACCCTGGACCGCTAGTCAGTTTGGTCAAACTCGGTTAGAATCCAATTTAAACATAATTTGAAAAGTCTATTTCCACTCAAAACTTTGACCATGTTTTAAAAATAATCCGTAATGAATTTGGAAAAGTTTACATACCAAACTTGTTTGTTTTTGAATTCTAAACATGAATATAGCCTTTGCTATTTTTGTGACACATTAAAAATTAATAAATAATTTTGGGATATTAACAAATGCTTTAATAATAATTAAATCTTAACTTTTATTCGAGAAATCCAAATAATGCAAATGATATATGTTTTCCTATAAAAAATCCCAGGAATTCAAATATGCCATCTAAAATAATTTTGAAAATTTTCTGAAATTATTTAAATTCTATTAAATGGCCTTTTCTTAATAAATTCATAACTTTAATTCTGTAGATCGGAATTCGATAAATAATATGTCCAAATCGATCTGCATGACGAGATCTTTCCAACTATTTATGAAAGGAAAACATGATGAATAAAATTGGAAAACAACTATTTCTTATTAAAAAATGCCTCACTAATGTGTATCATCAATGTGTTATGCAATGATATCTTTTCAACATAGTTTGGATCATTAACTTGCCATGTCATGCATCTTATCATGATCATGCCAGCTCTTCCGTATTAGTTGTATTTGTTGTATTGTTTGTTTCTTTTAGTGTTTTGCTTCTTGCTGGATAGGACGATGAGATGTTGTGAGGTTCGACAAGTTCTTAAGATATATCTTCGGCAATGTTTCCTAGGCGAGCATTCCCCTTCTACCAATTTTGTATTTACAAGTCTTTACTTTCTCCTATTGATCTATTGCTATCCGTGTTGCGATCCTTTCTTTTACGTACCATTTATACTCCTTGCAGCCTATATTGTCTTGGGCACATCCTATTACCGTTGTTTCGGTAGATAGCGAGCCTTGCGAGTTGTAGTTGCTTCCTCAGGTGTTGGTTCGAGTTGTCGTGTTCCACAGTTGTTGGGGGTTGGCACATGCTTAATGGCAGAGATGATCATGGCTTTAATTGCATTTTGTTAATTAAATAATGAAAGTAGATATAATTAATGAAGAGGCACCAGTGGGAAATATATGAGATCCAACTATTATCTCCCCCACTTGTGTCCACTTAGGTCCCGAGTTCTTGACACTAGTTCCGAGATCGAACGTTCTAACCACATGTGGGGTGTATGGGCACCCCTATCGGCTTATTATCTGATTTCAAAGTATTGTACTAAGTACACAAACTAGTTCAGGCTTTATATGTTACCTACTGAACTTATGCCATGTATGCCATGTATGAGATGTTTATTACCTGTTGCTCGATGAGCATTTATTAGTATTGCATCGCACTCTGTCACGGTAATATATTGTCTTTGGCGTCTACTTGCGTGACAAGTCCACGCAACCTCTAGGTCCATACGATGATTAGCTATACCTCGTACGGATAGCTATTTTGGGTGGTCCCCATGTACTTGCTTTGGGTCTGGGAACACGTCGTGTCCAAAGCCCAACCGAGATACCGATCTGTGTATGTTAACTGATCTGGCAACAAGGGCTGAAGTGCATGTGGATACTTTAGTGCACCCAAGCAGGGTTAAATATTTTCGGAAAGCCGTGTCTACAGTTATGGACGACTTGGAGCATAGTTTCTCGATCATAGACAACTATAACTAAAGTATTACTGTTATAATTTGACTTGGATCTGTCATGAGTAGTAAGTTGGATAACCACCATGGAATGAATGAATAAAACTTCCAACCATGTGAGTTTCCTCGGAAGGACTTCCTCGATTGGTCTCGAGGGAGAAATACCAAGATGGGTATGTCTGGTGATAGTATCAGGATGGTTCTGAATAGGTCTTTCTTATCCCTCTCTGATAGCCGACAGTTGAATTGAGTCTCTATAGGTTGTTTGGTGCATGCTTCGCTGCCGCTTCAGTCCACCATACCTATGTAGGAGAAAGCCGCCAAATTTTAGACTTGCCATGTACTGGCCTCAGTATTGACCTCTCCCTTTTTTCCGTTGCCCTTTGTTGGCACACCTTTCGCTTTGATAGGTATAAGTTCAATGACATTAGCAAGGTTACCCTTCCGACTTGGCATGGGCAGGGTTATGGATGCCATTGGTTATTCTTTAGGACTCTTAGTCCAATTTGCATCTTGTCAGTACTCGGATGTTGTGTCATTTTCAAGGTGACTTGGATCTTTGTATTGTATATCTGCATTCTGGACTCGTTGAGTCATTGATGTATATATATATGTTCTTGTGGGTTCCATCGTGAACTATAGTGTAATGGTATTACTTTGTTTTCCACCTGCACGCAAGTGCCTGGTGGGCATCCTTGAATCATTTCTATGCGGGTTTGGTGGGAAGCGCTAAATCTACATAGGGTTGATTCGAGGGTGTTAAGAAGTGGTATCAGAGCTCACAAGTTGCGATACCCCACTGGTCCAGCCTATAGGATAACCTAGATAACGGATGATGTAGAGTGTCAAAACTATTTTGAAAAATCGATTGGATAGATCTGATTAGGTCTGCTTTTACTCCTTACCTCTGTGTTATTCTCCTCTTACCTCTGCATGTTTTGAATCCATTCTCTTACCTTTCTTTGAGACCAGGGATTCTCGTGGTTGGTACCTTCAGGATTTCTATTCTTTCCTCTTGAAAAGGTGTTCTGCGACCGGTCTTCATGCTATGTAAGGAATTTTCCTCTATGTACCTTTCAGTGGACCAAAAATTCACCAATTTTTTCTTCGTATCTTCCGGTGTTTTCCTACGCGACGACTACATCAGATCCGATAAATCACCTGCATCAGTCCTTTGTTTTACAAAGCTTTCCAAACATCACTTGTGAAAAACTTCAGACTGAAGTCGAGTTTGGTGCATCATCCTCCTCTTCATGTACGGAGTAATGCTTTGAGTACGGGATAGAGTCGTGATCATACCACTACTCTTATCATTCGCTCTTGTACATTGAATGGGTGGACCAATGCAATTTTACTCATTCTATCAAAGTTAGAGGTAGCCTTACCTTTTGAGACATTCAACTTCGTATTTGTTTCTCTGAAGTGTTCTCTCGACGAACATGAGCATTAAGCTCTTGTTGGTGGTGTCAACGATTTCAAGGTGGAGAAAGAATCTTTGTTAGTGTTGTCACGAGAATCTACACGAAGCAATCCGACCATCAGCTTTCTCCCTGTACCATGAGGCAGATCTCGAGGATGAGATCCCTTGTTAGAGGTGTTGAATTGTAGAACCACGGGAAAACCACTACTCGAAAATCGCTTGTCACTAGTAGGGAAAGGCTCACCACTGGCGCACCCAAAACATCTACCACCGGCAAGTTGCGGTTCTGTTGGAGATTTGTCCCTCGAAGGGACTAGGGTCCAATGATCCATTGGTTCGTGAGGGGGCTGAACACGTGATTCCGAAGGAGTTCGGCGACGGCTACGGTGGCAGAGCGGATGCACGAAGAGAGTTGACACTAGTTTTTTTACCCAGGTTCGGGACCCTCGTGAGGAGGTAAAGCCCCTACTACTGCTTGGTTGTATTGCTCGCTTGCCTCACAAGGTTACAATGGTGGATGAAAGTCTAGTATTTTAGATCTCTGGGATCCGTCCACTTGCAAGGTAGGAGAAGGGCTCCTTATATAAGGAGGCATCGGGCCTCTCCCCCTGGTCCATAGATGGGGAGGGTCACCACAGTGCCACCCCTTGCTATTCTGGTCTAGGAGACTACTTTTCCTAGACTTGGTCTAGCTCGTTGCGCCCCACTTCAGCCTCCTATAAAGTCCCCTTTGTTGATGTCACTTGTCTTCATCCGATGCTCTCTGCTTTATCCCTCCTTTCACCAAAATGGCAGCTGGGGGCTCACCAATAGATCGTCTGACCCTGCTTTGTAAAAAGGGGGTGGACTGGGTCTCCACTTCTGAGGCGGCTGATGCCGCAGGAGCTCTATACTTGCTATTGGGGCGGCAGTCCGTACTCCATGTGGCGTAGTTACTATTCTACTCCCAGATGGCCCCGGGGGCATCCAAGGCTTGAGGGTGCTATGTGTTGTCGTCGCAGCCTCTCTAGGGAGAGAACCCCGTGAATCCCACTTGGGTTCGTTCCTTCGAGAGGCGTCCTACCTCTTGAAGGTGTCCTACCTCTTGAAGGCGGAGACCCTTACGCTGTAGGGCATGTCCAGCGCGGGGAGATGGGACCCCAGATGCAGGGCTCCGACAGTAGCCCCCGGGCGCTTGGCCTGCATGTGTCCCCTCGAGGGCCCAAAGGGCCAAGCGCCCCAGATGGTGGGCGAGCCCCCGTGATCACTTGGTCAACAAGGGCCCGACTTGCTCGAATCCTAGCCATGAAGCTCAACCGGCCACGGGTGCTCGATCTAAAGCGCACTGTTCCCTCTCCAGGAGTTGTTCCCACAACGTGACGGTGCATGGGGCTCATCGGTTAATACCGTGTGTGCGACGCAGTGATACGTATTTTTGACGGGTGCGGTTAAAGGTGAGGGACGAATATTTTCACTCCCACTCTACTGCTTTCTTCCTTACTCTCTTGCGCTCTCGAGTGGAAAACCCCTCCCCTCTCCATGAAACCTTCCTCATTTCTCGACTGAGGAGAAGGGCAAGGTGGTGATGGTCGAGGCGGTGGAGATGACGTCGGTGAAGCGCGGTCGAGGGTGTCCTCGCGGAAGCGATCGAGGGAGGCATGGCGGCCGCGGTACAGCTCTCGCCGTGTTTGTACCTACGGAGACGAGCACGGCCTCGCGAGAAGATCCCCCCAAGCACGGTCAAGGCCTCTCCCGTGGGAGCGGCAAGGGTCACCGCGGAGGGTGCGGTGGGATCCGGAGCCGAATCTGGCCCAAACATTCCCTCTGATGCAGCGGCCCTTCCACCGGGGACCATCGCTCCCGTGGTCATCAAGATCAAGGATGACCCCAAACCTGAGAGAGTCATTGACTTCATCGTCATCCTCGATGGCCCGGACTGGCTTGTGAGGGTGGATCTCCCCCCACGTTACGTGTGCGGGGCCGCGCACGACCTTCTGGGCATGGCGCAGTTGCGCCATTCCGGGGGCCTGAGAAGTGGGAGGTGAGCATCTTGGCCTTCTCCGGCGGCGAAAAGTTCCTCAGTGCCTAGCGTCACTTCAACTCCGAGCACCGTATCTAGCATGGCTTCACGCTTCGATTCAGGTACCTTGGCGAGGGGATGTTCTCCATCTCAGTGTTTGACATGAGCTCTGCCGTGTCGACTACCCCCCTCATATATGGGCTGCCTAGTTAGATGTGGCTATCATGGTGCTACCGAGGGGCACAAGGCTCGATCCCTGGAGGTGTGATGCCGAAGTAGATGTCGGATCCCTTTGCCTTGTAATTAGGACTTTTGACACCATCTAGTGCCCTAGTCCCATGTGGGGTTTGCAAGAAGGACTTGTTTTCTATGTCTGTAAGCGGATCTTTATGCCGGCTGTTTCTCCCTTGGCATGTTCACGGTGTAGAGACCTCTTTCTGAGGCCTGCGGGGCAACTCGTGTTTCCTTCCCACAGGAAAGGCCTTCTAGGAGCACCAAGGATGTTCATTGAAGGGCTGGGCATCTAGGGGCGGAGCCCTCAGAAGGCGTGGTTGAGGGCAATGTGCCTGGGAAGGCGATCTCTAGAGGTGGCCCTTGAGCATGCTGCCAGCGGGGGCTCCCTTTAGTTGTAGGACCGGCCTATCGCAGAGCGGGTCACGCCTGATTAGGTTGGTGAGAATCTTGGCGCCTCGGGTGGGCGGCTCCCCATGGCTCGTGGACTGGAGCGAGTCCGGGAAGTTCTCTCGAGGAGTTACTTCTACGTGTACCCTCGATGAGGGGTCCCCTATTAACTTCTGGAGCCCACCCCTTGAGAGGGAGCGCGGCCTCGCGAGGTTCACGTGCCCTTCCCAGGTGCCTTAGTGGGGGCGAACCGCGAGTAAGGTACTAACCCCTGTCTCAGGTCGTAAGTTTTTAGAACCCATGTTTTTCGGCCTTGCCAAGCTTAACCGCTGAAGAGGGTGTCCCCAGGGTCACCCCATGGGCCTCTCGAGGAGAAACCGCAGGATTATGTGTTCCTTCTTTCAGCCCCCGTTACGAGAGTTTTGGGGATGAGGTGACTCACGGTCGATGGACGAGCCGTGAAGTTCATGACTCGACACTTTAGGGTTGACGATCTCAGGCTAGGGAGGAGCATGGCCTCATGAGGCGTCGCGAGGATGAAAACTAGGTCAGGGACCGTGGGTGAGGTAACTCTTAGTCATGGGATGGGCCATATAGTTTAGAGCTCGACACTTTAGGCCCTGACACACTCGGGTTGCGGAGGAGCAGGGCCTCATGAGCCGTCACGAGGGTAAAACCAAGGTCAGGGACCGTGGGTGAGGTAACTCTCGGTCGTGGGATAGGCGGTAGAGTTCAGAGCTCGACAATTTAGGCCCTTACACGCTCAGGCTGCGGAGGAGCAAGGCCTCATGATCCGTCATGAGGATAAAAACGAGGTCAGGGACCATGGGTGAGGTAACTCTCGACCGTGGGACGAGCCGTAGAGTTTAGAGCTCGACACTTTAGGCCCTGACATGTTCGGGCTGCGGAGGAGCAGGGCCTCATGAGTCGTCGCGAGGATAAAAACGAGGTCAGGGACCGTGGGTGAGGTAACTCTCGGACGAGGGACGGGTGGTAGAGTTCAGTGCTTGACACTTTAGGCCCTAACGCGCTTGGGCTGCGGAGGAGTAGGGCCTCATGAGCCGTCGCGAGGATAAAAACGAGGTTAGGGACCATGGGTGAGGTAACTCTCAGCCATGGGACAGGCCGTAGAGTTTAGAGCTCGACACTTTAGCCCCTGACGCGCTCGGGCTGCGGAGGAGCAGGGCCTCATGAGTCATCGCAAGGATAAAAACAAGGTCAGGGACCATGGGTGAGGTAACTCTCGACCGTGGGATGGGCCGTAGAGTTCCGAGCTCGACACTTTAGGCCCTGACGCGCTCGGGCTGCAGAGGAGCAGAGCCTCATGAGCCTTCACGAGGATAAAAATGAGGTCAGGGACCATGCGTGAGGTAACTCGGCCGTGGGACGGGTAGTAGAGTTTAGAGCTCGACACTTTAGGCCCTGATGAGGTGCCCTGTAGACCTTACCAGGAGAGAGCCATAGGGAAACAAAAACACCCACTGTGAGAGGCCCACACACACGACGTGTGAGGACCTTAGGCACCAGGAACTATGTGACGAGGTAACTAATGGCCGGGACTATCCCGTGAGTTCATAGCCCGACACTTTAGTTCCTGATGCTGGTAGGGAGCCGGCCCGATGAAGGGTAACGTCCCTAGCCCCCACTCGTGCGGAGTGTGTGAGGGAAACCTGGTGGTGCGGTATTTCGGAAATAAAGTGCTTTTTTCAAGAAAAAATCAAACAGCCAACGTGCGTGTGGCATAAGATCCTAGGATGCGCCAGTAGTACAGGCTTATTACAAATACCACCGTTGGCTGCACGGGGTCTGACGAAAGGCAAAACCATAAGGGATGGTTTCTTTTTTAGGCTCACCTTCAAAAAAGTCGTAGATCCAGGCGCCGCTTGGAGAGGTTTGTCCACCTTCTAGCAGCCCGATCCGCCGGCCCTCTTGGCCACTTAGCTGCCATCATGGGGACAACAGGTGTTGTATGCACGCTGGGTACAGTCCATGGGGAAGTCAAGAGCCCCCGTGTCATCGCCGTCCTCAGGAGGCATCTCCTCCCTCATGAGGGTAGACGGGGGTGCGCCAGATCCCCTCATGAGTTCACGGGTACATATCATGCCCGACTCCTCGCGAGGTGGGAACTGTGTAGTTGCTACCCTTTTTCCATGGTGTTTTCCTAAGCCATCACTTGCTTCCTCTTGCTGGAGCCTCCGACGTAGTTCAGGGTGTCCACATCCTCGGGATAGATGGCGGCAGCAATCTTATAAGGCTCCCACTTCGTCGCAACGGACCATGATGACTCCACTGCTGCCGCCGGGCATCTTGAGCATGTTGTAGGCATGGTGAGTGGCGGCCATGAACTTGGCCAGCGCAGGGTAGCCGAGGATGACGTTCTACGGGAGGTTGATGTGCGCCACATCAAAGTTGACGAGCTCAGTGTGGTATTTGTCATGCGTTACGAACGTGACGGAGAGGCGCACCTACCCGATGGGTGTGGTGGACCCGGTTGTCACCCTGGAGAACAACATGGTCAGCATCAGCCTGTCGTAAGGCACTTGCAGCTGGGCAAAAGTCTCGATGGAGATCACGTTCAGGCTCGCGCCTCCATCAATGATGGTCTTCGCAATGGCGATGTTGTTGATGGTGGGGGTGTAGATCAGGGGGAGTGTGCCCACATGCCTGGTGGAGACGGGTGGTTGCTAGCGTCGAAGGTGATGGCACACTGGGACCACTTGATCTTTGGCGAGGGGATTCCTGGTCTAGCAGCCGTGACCTCACGAGTGAGAAGCTTGAAGAGCCGGTTGGACGTTGGGGCTTGGGATCCACCAAGGATGCAGGCTATGGCACCTTGTGGCACCTGGTAGCCCCCAGGGTCCTCGGCGCATGTGGATGCTGTTGCGTGGTGTTGGCTTGGTGACCTGTTAGAGGGGCATCACGCCTGCCGGAGTTGTTATTCCAGTGGTTTCCTCCCTGGTTGCCCCCGCCTTGGCCGCCTCGCTCGCCTCCTAGCCTTCCCTTTCTCTAGCTGTTGTGCAGGTTACATAGTTTCTTGAGCTCGTAGCAGTCATTGGTGGGGTGGCCTGGCGTCTTGTGGAAGTGGCAGTACGAGCTGTCATCCCACTCCTGCTTGCTGCCCCCTCACAAGGACTCTTCCGATCCGACTTGGCCGGCAGGACAATGGCGGTCTTGTGCTTGAGCTCCTTGCCTTTACCCTTGGATGAACTAGAGGCCTTGGAGTGACTTCTACCTCCACGAGGCCGAACATCCGCCCTGACTCAGCTTTGGCGCACTTCTCGGCCATGATGAAGAGCTCGGCAGCGGTGGTGAGGCTCTCGCCCCAAATCCTAATCTTTTCCCTCATCTTGACGTCCTTCACGCCCTCAGAGAAGGCAGTGATGACATTGAAGGAAATATGCCCTGAGAGGCAATAATAAAGTTGTTATTATATATTCCTTATATATGATAGATGTTTATTTTACATGCTAGAATTGTATTGATCGGAAACATCAATACATGTGTGTTTAATAAACAAAAAGGGTTCCTAGTTATGCTTCTCTTATAGACTAGCTTGTTGATTAACAAGATGATCAAGGTTTCCTGATCATGGACATTGGATGTTGTTAATAATAAGGTCACACCATTGGTGGAATGATGTGATGAACATTCATCCGAAGTATAGCATTACGATCAAGTCATTATGTTTATATTGCTATAACATCATACGAAGTAATCTTTATCCTTAGACCAGGAGATCATGTTAACTGCTAACACCAGAAGAGTATCTTGATAACATCAAACGTCACACCGTAACAGGGTGACTATAAAGATGGGTTCAGTACTACGAAGGTGTTATGTTGAGGCTCATGGATCAAGAGTGGAATTTGTCAATCCAGATGACGGATAGATATACTCTGGGACCTCTCGGTGATATCACATTAAGATAGCTTGCAAGCAAGTGATGTGATCACTAGAATGTTATATCACGGGAACGAGAAAAGAGTGCATGTCGGTAATGAGATCAAACTAGGTATGGAGATACCGATGATCGAATCTCGGACATGTAATATATCGAGAGACAAAGGGATTTAGTTACAAGCGTTAAAGGTTCTCACGATCACAGAAGTCATCGTTGAATGTGTAGGAGTCAGTACGGATCTCCAGGTCCCGCTGCTGAGTATTGATCGGAGAAGGGTCTCGATCATGTCTGCATTATTCGCGAACCGTAGGGTGGCACACTTAAGAGTTACCAGACACCATTTTGGAGCACATATGTTTCAGACGAAAGAATTGCAAAGCGCAGGAATTGTTTCAATAGAAACCGAAAATTGTTTCGGGTGAAATTGCAAAAAGTGGTTCTGCATGTGATATTGAAATATTGCAAGGGTCTATATGCGAATGTTTGTTAATTAAAGTAATTAACAAAATTCTGAATAAATTTAATAAAAAGAGTTTTATTAAATGAGAGAGCATTAAATTTGGAGAAATTCAATGCATTTAAAGTGGAGACTTTAAAAGGGAATGTGAAGAGGCATTTTAATGTGGAGGGGTTACCACCACATGAATGGGGGAGGTGAGGGGTCACCCCCCCATGCGCCGGCCATGGAGAGAGGGGGCACCCCCCTCCTCCTATAAAAGGCCACCCATTCCCTCCTTCATCCTCACACCTCCTTGTGAAGGATCTCTCTCCCCCTCTAGAATTATTCCCCCATGGTCTCGGATTAGCGAGATACATGTTCCCGGTGTAATTTCTTCTGGAAGGATTTGCTGCTTCCACTGGATCACTGGAGCGAGGAGGTGGAGGTTGTCCGGTGGCTTGAACATGTGTGAGAGTGCGAATGCGCTGCTGAGTTGCGGCGCTCGGACTTCCTCACGATCTTGAGATCGGCAAGTGTACGACTACATCAACCACGAGTTCCTACTCGTTAACAAAACTCGTTGTCTTCGAGGGTAAGTTCTCGTTGGATGTATGTCCACCCGTTACTTTGTACCTAGTAGATAGATCTTGGCGTGCAGTTCACACCATAGGAAATTTTTTGTTTTCTATGCTGCGGACCCAACAGTGGTATCAGAGCCTGATATATGAGTAGGTGCATTGCACGGGTAGTACACATATGTTTATATGTGGGCGACGATGATCATGTTATTACATCTTCTATGTATTTTGGATATTGGTGGCATAGTGGGATGAAGCGGCCTGGACCAACCTTACATGTCATCGTACATGAGACCGGTTCCACGACTGACATGCAACTTGTTTTGCATAAGTGGTTGGCGGGTGTCTGTCTCTCCTACTATAGTCAATATCTGATTTACAACGAGTTGCTAATAACTTAGTTATCCTCGTTGTGGTTCATGTTCGTAGGTGAGAACGGTTCTATCTCCGAAAGCCCTAAGCCACGTAAAACTTGCAATTGATAAATTAGAGGCGTCTAGTTTAGTTCGTTGCTGGGCTAGTGTATTGATATGGTATTGTTGTAAGTAGATGTATGATAGATACTCTTACAACACACTCAACGTGTAAGTTCCATAGACCTTAGCCTTAGCCTTACACACAAAGGAATGATAGAGATCATACCACGATGCAAGTGATATAGATCAAATGCATGGACCATATCATCTCACTTTACACATTAGATGTTAGCATCTTATACTGCTAGTTTGGCGCTTTTGGTAGCATTATAAGATGATCCCTCATTTAGATATCAAGATAAAAATGTGTTCTTCCTTAAGTATGCACCGTTTTGTGGATCGTGTTTCGAGACATCACGTGATGATCGGGTGTACTCGAATCTACGCTTTCATAGGAACGGGTGTAAGACAGTTTTACACACGCGAATACTAAGGTTCTTACTTGGCGAGCCTAGCATGTACAAACATGGCCTCGGAACACGGACCGAAAGGTTAAGCATGATTCATATAGTTGATATGATGCCCATATAGATGCTCGCCTTTGAAGCTACATCAACTCACGTGATGATCGGACTTGGTGTAGTGGATTTGGTTCATGTAATCACCAAATAGACACGAGGGATGTCGTTTTTGAGTGGGAGTTCATTAGTAATTTGGATTAGTTGAACTCAATCTATCATAAACTTAGTCTAAATAAACTTTACAAATTCTGTTGTAGATGGCACCACTTGCTTTTAATTTCAATGTGTTCATGGAGAAAGAGAAACTTGCTGCGAATGGTAGCAACTTCACCAACTGGGCTATGAATTTGAGGATTCTCCTCACTGCTGCACAAAAGCAATATGTGCTAGATGCGCCGCTAGGCCCCCCACCAGCTCCTGATGCCCCTGACGAGGAAAAGAATGTCTATGTGACTCGTCAGGAGGGCCACAACTTAGTTTATTGCGGCATACTGTATGGGCTAGAGCCAGAACTTCGAAACGTTTCGAAAATGGCAATGCCTTTGATACCATGGGAGAATTGAAAATGATTTTCGATACCCATGCTTCCGTAGAGAGTTATAATGCTACAGAAAAGTTCTTTAGCTGCATGATGGAGGAAAACAGCTCCGTTAGTGAGCACATACTCAAAATGTCTGGGTACACCGATAAGCTTGTGTCCTTGGGAATAATGATTCCCATTGACTTAGGCATACATCGTGTTCTCCAATCTCTGCCACCTAGCTACAAGAGCTTCGTGATGAACTATGCAGGGCATGAAGAAGTCTCTTCCCGAGCTCTTGTCAATGCTTAAGACTGCAGAAGTGGAGATTAGGAAAGAACATCAAGTGTTGATGATCAATAGGACCACCGGTTTCAAGAAAGACAAGAAAGGCAAGCACAAGGGAAAGAAGGGTGGCAAGTCTGTTGCCACACCTAAAAAGAAACCCCGAGCTGGCCCTAAGTCTGACACCAAGTGCTACTATTGTAAGGGGACTGGCCATTGGAAGCACAACTGCCCCAAGTATTTGGCGGACAAGAAGTCCGCGAAGGAAAACAAAGGTATATGTGATATACATGTTATTGATGTGTACTTGACTAGTACTCGCAGTAGCACCTGGGTATTTAATACGGGATCGGTTACTAATATATGTAACTCGGTTCAGGGGCTACGGAACAAGCGACAACTAGCAAGGGATGAGGTCAGAATGCGGGTCGGCAATGGATAAAAAGTTGATGTGATCGTCGTCGGGACGCTACCTCTCCATTTGCCATCAGGATTAGTTATAAACCTAAATAATAATTATTTAGTGCCTGCACTGAGCATGAACATTGTACTTGGATCGTGTTTGATGCAAAGTGGTCATTCCTTTAAATCTGAAAACAATGGTTGTTCGATTTATAAGAATGATATCTTTTATGGTCATTCACCTATGTTGAATGGTTTATTTCTGTTGGATCTCGATAGTAATATTACACACATTCATAATGTTAATGCTAAAAAGATTAAACTTGATGATGATATGTCTACATATATGTGGCACTGCCGTCTAGGTCATATTGGCGTTAAACGCATGAAGAAACTCCATTCTGATGGACTTTTGGAATCACTTGATTTTGAATCATTTGATACATGTGAGCCATGCCTTATGGGCAAGATGACTAGAACGCCGTTTTCTGGTTCAATGGAACGGGCGACAGATCTATTGGAAATCATACATACTGATGCGTGTGGACCAATGAGTGTGTCGGCGCGAGGTGGATATCGTTATTTTGTTAATTTCACGGATGATTTGAGTAGATATGGGTATATCTATTTGATGAAACACAAGTCTGAAACTTTTGAAAAGTTCAAGGAATTTCAGAATAAAGTGGAAAATCATCGTAATAGAAAGATCAAATTTCTACGGTCTGACCGTGGAGGAGAGTATCTAAGTTACGAGTTTAGCACACACATGAAAGAGTGTGGAATAGTTTCACAACTCACGCCTGCCGAAACACCACAACGTAATGGTGTGTCGGAACGTCGTAATCGTACCTTATTGGATATGGTTCAATCTATGATGTCTCTGACTGACTTGCCACTGTCATTTTGGGGTTATGCACTGGAAACAGCTGCATTCACTTTAAATTGGGCACCATCTAAATCCGTTGAAACGACACCGTATGAATTATGGTTTGGAAACAAACATAAGCTGTCATTTCTTAAAGTTTGGGGATGCGATGTTTATGTGAAGAAACTTCAACCGGATAAACTCGAACCCAAAATGGAAAAATGCGTCTTCATAGGATACCCTAAGGAAAAAATTGGGTATAGCTTCTATCACAGATCCGAGGGCAAGGTTTTTGTTGCCAAGAATGGATCCTTTCTTGAGAAGGAGTTTCTCGCGAAAGGTGTGAGTAGTCGGAAGGTAGAACTCGAAGATGTTATTGAACCTTCTCTTCATGGAATGGCGAGTGGCGCAACACCGGAAGTTGTTTCGGAGTTGACTTCACCTGATGAAGAGAGAGCTAATGATAATGATCATGAAACTCCGAAAGAGGACACTACCGAACCTCGCAGGTCAAGCAGGACACGTGCAACTCCTGAACTGTACGGCAATCCTGTTGTGAATTTCATGGTTGATGAAATGGATGACCCTGCGACGTATGAAGAAGCGATGATGAGCCCGGATTCCAACAAATGGCTAGAAGCCATGAAATCCGAGATGGAATCCATGTACGAGAACCAAGTTTGGAACTTGGTGGACTTACCTCGCGACCGAAAGGCCGTTGAGAATAAATGGATTTTCAAAAGAATAACTGATGCTGATGGTAATATGACCATCTATAAGGCTCGACTTGTCGCAAAGGGGTTTCGAAAAATTCAAGGAGTTGACTACGATGAGACATTCTCTCCCGTAGCGATGCTTAAGTCGGTTAGGATTATGTTAGCAATTGCTGCATATTTCGATTATGAAATATGGCAGATGGATGTCAAAACTGCGTTCCTCAATGGTAATATTGAAGAAGAGTTGTATATGATATAACCTAAGGGTTTTGTCGATCCTAAGGATGCTAATAAGGTATGCAAACTTCAGCGATCCATCTATGGACTGAAGCAAGCATCCCGGAGTTGGAATCTCCGCTTTGATGAGGTGATCAAAGAGTTTGGATTTGTCCAAACTTATGGAGAGGCTTGTATTTACAAGAAAGTGAGTGGGAGCAATGTGGCATTTCTGATATTATATGTGGATGACATATTATTGATTGGAAATGATATAGATCTTTTAAACAGTGTTAAAAGTTATCTAAACAGCAAATTTTCGATGAAAGACCTTGGTGAAGCATCATATATATTAGGCATTAAAATCTATAGAGATAGATCAAGACACCTAATTGGGCTATCGCAGAGTACATACCTTGATAATATATTAAAGAAGTTTAATATGGATGAAAGTAAGAAGTGGTTCTTACCTATGTTGCAAGGCAAGACATTGAGTAAGACTCAAAGTCCGGCTACGGCGGAAGAAAGAGAGATGATGGATAAGATCCCCTATGCCTCGGCCATAGGATCTATTATGTATGCCATGCTATGTACAAGACCGGATGTGGCACATGCTATTAGTTTGACTAGTAGGTACCAATCTGATCCAGGTTCGGAACACTGGATAGCGGTAAAGAACATCCTCAAGTACTTGAGAAGAACTAAGGATATGTTTCTTATATACGGAGGTGAAGAAGAGCTAGTCGCTAAGTGTTATGTCGATGCTAGCTTTGACACCGATCCGGATGACTCTAACTCTCAATCCAGATACGTATTTCTCTTGAACGAAGCAGCAGTTAGTTGGAGGAGTTCCAAACAACCTGTGGTGGCTAGATCAACAACGGAGGCGGAATATGTTGCTGCTTCAGAAGCGGCGGAGGAGGCGGTTTGGATGAAAGAGTTCATTACGGAACTAGGTGTGGTTCCCAGTGTGTTGGACCCAATGGTGATCTATTGTGACAATAATGGAGCCATAGCCAACGCAAAGGAACCAAGGTCTCACAAGAATTCCAAGCATATTAAGCGCCGGTTTCACTCCATCCACGAGCATGTCAAGGATGGAGATATAAAGATTTGTAAAGTACACACGGACCTGAATGTAGTAGATCCATTGACTAAAGTTCTCCCTAGGGAAAAACATGATCAACACCAGAACTCAATGGGTGTTAGATTTATCACTATGTGAACTAGATTATTGTCTCTAGTGCAAGTGGGAGACTGAAGGAAATATGCCCTGAGAGGCAATAATAAAGTTGTTATTATATATTCCTTATATATGATAGATGTTTATTTTACATGCTAGAATTGTATTGATCGGAAACATCAATACATGTGTGTTTAATAAACAAAAAGGGTTCCTAGTTATGCCTCTCTTATAGACTAGCTTGTTGATTAACAAGATGATCAAGGTTTCCTGATCATGGACATTGGATGTTGTTAATAACAAGGTCACACCACTGGTGGAATGATGTGATGAACATTCATATGAAATATAGCATTACGATCAAGTCATTATGTTTATATTGCTATAACATCATACGAAGTAATCTTTATCCTTAGACCATGAGATCATGTTAATTGCTAACACCGGAAGAGTATCTTGATAACATCAAACGTCACACCGTAACAGGGTGACTATAAAGATGGGTTCAGTACTACGAAGGTGTTATGTTGAGGCTCATGGATCAAGAGTGGAATTTGTCAATCCAGATGACGGATAGATATACTCTGGGCCCTCTCGGTGATATCACATTAATAAAGCTTGCAAGCAAGTGATGTGATCATTAGAATGTTATATCACGGGAACAAGAAAAGAGTGCATGTCGGTAACGAGATCAAACTAGGTATGGAGATACCGATGATCGAATCTCGGACATGTAATATATAGAGAGACAAAGGGATTTAGTTACAAGCGTTAAAGGTTCTCACGATCACAGAAGTCATCGTTGAATGTGTAGGAGTCAGTACGGATCTCTAGGTCCCGCTGCTGATTATTGATCGAAGAAGGGTCTCGATCATGTTTGCATTATTCGCGAACCATAGGGTGGCACACTTAAGAGTTACCGGACACCATTTTGGAGCACATATGTTTCAGACGAAAGAATTGCAAAGCGCAGGAATTGTTTCAATAGAAACCGGAAATTATTTCAGGTGAAATTGCAGAAAGTGGTTCTGCATGTGATATTGAAATATTGCAAGGGGCTATATGTGAATGTTTGTTAATTAAAGTAATTAACAAAATTCTGAATAAATTTAATAAAAAGAGTTTTATTAAATGAGAGAGCATTAAATTTGGAGAAATTTAATGCATTTAAAGTGGAGACTTTAAAAGGGAATGTGAAGAGGCATTTTAATGTGGAGGGGTTACCACCACATGAATGGGGGAGGTGAGGGGTCACCCCCCCATGCACCGGCCATGGAGAGAGGGGGCACACCCCTGCTCCTATAAAAGGCCACCCATTCCCTCCTTCATCCTCACACCTCCTTGTGAAGGATCTCTCTCCCCCTCTAGAATTATTCCCCCATGGTCTCGGATTAGCGAGATACATGTTCCCGGTGGCATTTCGTCTGGAAGGAGTTGCTTCTTCTGCTGGATCGCTGGAGCGAGAAGGTGGAGGTTGTCCGGTGGCTTGAACGTGTGTGCGAGTGCGGATGCGCTGCTGAGTTGCGGCGCTCGGACTTCCTCACGATCTTGAGATCGGCAAGTGTACGACTACATCAACCACGAGTTCCTACTCGTTAACAAAACTTGTTGTCTTCGAGGGTAAGTTCTCGTTGGATGTATGTCCACCCGTTGCTTTGTACCTAGTAGATAGATCGTGGCGTGTAGTTCACACCGTAGGAAATTTTTTGTTTTCTATGCTGCGGACCCAAGAGACATTGGAGTCTGAGATCTTGGGGATCTTCTTGCGGACTTGACTGAACCTCTGTAGGAACTTGAAGAGGGTCTTGCCAGGCTGCTGGCGTATCTGGCGGAGGTCGTAGTAGGTGAGTGGGCGCTCGTAGGTCCCTTTGAAGTTGGAGATGAAGAGGGAGCTGAGCTCCGCCCATGATTCGATTGAATCCTCGGGGAGGTTCATCAGCCAGGTGTTGGGCGCTTCATTCAGGCACAGGGGAAACCAGTTTTCCATGATGCGGTCGTCTCCTCTCGCCGCTTCGACGCACGTGGTGTAAATCCAGAGGAATTCACATGGGTTCGTGGTGCCATCGTAGTGCGTCGGCGTTTCTAGGCGGAACTTGTGCAGCTAGACAACACGGCAGAGGTTCTTGGTGAAGGCGAGGCAGCCGTTCGCCTGGACCGCCCTGCCGCTATCGAGGGATGCGGTTCTGCTGCCCTGCAGTGGAGATTTCCTCGGCGAGGCGGTCCTCACGCTCGTGCGGCAACGCTGCGGTGACGTCAGGTGGATGATCTAGCAGCTGTTCGCGGGTGGCGGCGAGGCGTCGTCCGGCTTAGCCGCACCCCCCGCATCGATGGAGCGGGTGCGGGTGCGGGTGCTCAGCCCTCGGCTCTTCGCTGGTGCCCCGAGCCCCTGGGCCCTCCAGGGAGAGGGTGGCGGCGTTGAGGATCTTGGTGATTCGGTCGCACCACTTCTCCTGGCCCTGCTCATCAGGCGAGTGGTCTAGGAGCTCGCACACCATGCTCTTGGCGGCCTCCACGGTGAGCTGCTCGAGGTGGCCATGAGAAGACATGGTGCAGGAGAGCGACATGACATCATGCGAGGAGGGGGCCGGTTCCTGCGATGGGTGGTAGGAGGAACCCCCCTCGTCCTGCGTCCATGGGACTTGCTCAGAGGTGGTGTGCTGCCGGGCTGGCTCTGTCTGGGCCTTGCTTGCCGCACACCGGAGGGCCCGCTTGGCGCATGTCTTGTTGCTGGCCGACATGCCTCCGAGGTTGTCGAAGGTCTTGGAAACGCGCCTTATCCCCTATTGTGCGCGCCAAATGTTGGATATTTGTCCCGCGAAGGGACTAGGGTCCAATGATCCCCTGGTTCATGAGGGGGATGAATACGCGATTCCGAAGGAGTTCGGTGACGGCTACGACGGCGGAGCGGATGCATGACAGAGAGTTAACACCGGGTTTTTTACCCAGGTTTGGAGCCCTCGTGAGGAGGTAAAGCCCCTACTCCTGCTTGGTTGTATTGCTCGCTTGCCTCGCGAGGTTACAATGGTGGATGAAAGTCTAGCATTTTAGATCTCCGGGATTTGTCCCCTTGCAAGGTAGGAGAAGGGCTCCTTATATAGGAGAATATAATTTTGCGGCCCAAAAGTTGAGGCGCCAAGGCAAAGCGGTACCTAAGTTTCTTGTAATCAGCCGCGTTGTTCACAGTTGGTGTGCCAAATACCCAGGAGGTCTTTTTCGGCACGAATTCAACTTAACGTTTGAATACAAAATATCAGGCTACAGCCTGTCAAGTTGGGCCTCCTGTTAGTTTTCGCCAGCATGTCGCTGTCATCGTGGCTGCCATGTTGACTTGCAGCGTTGACGCCTGCATCCATTCCCCATTACGTGTTTTCTTCTTCCCCTGAGTGGCGATCTGTGGTCGCGGCCATGGCACGGAGCTGGGACGCCATCTTGTTCGGTGGTGATATCTGGGACATGGACGAACCTTCTCGACCCCGCTCTCCTCCCCATCCCAAATCAGAGCTCGCCCTCACCACAACCGCACCCATGGCACGACGCGGGGACAATAATTGGTTCCCGATGAGATCTGTCATTGTGTCTACCATGCTCGGTCCTATTTTCCTCCTCCAGATTCCGAGCTCGCCATCGCCGTGGTCACACCCGCACCAATTCTGCCACCCCTACCGAGGTCTCTATGGGAGCTGTACCCTCAGTAGCTCAAGTTCTACCATGTTGAACCTATAAGCGAATTCGGAGCTGGACGGCGGCAACCCGTTGTTGAATATAGTAGTGTCGATACCTGTTGTTGAATACAGTAATACCGATGTGAGATTATTTAGTTACTTCAATACGAAATTTCAACTAATTTTAAATCTTGTTGATGTATTCCTTGACAATTATAATATAATCGAGCAATAGAAATTTGGTAGAGTGCATGAGCATGATCTGTAATATAATTGAACACTGGAAATTTAAAGGAACTCCATATAAAGGAGTATATATATAGACGAGGTTCACTAGAGACACCGTGGATATATTGTCTTACATTCAACCACAGGTAATAATTAACTTAAACAAAACAAAAGCAGGGGCAGCAGCAGGAGGCCGGGGCACGGAGATGCCTAGCAGGGCAGGGGCAGCATCAGGAGGCCGGGACAACCCACTCGAGGGGATACAGGCTAGTCCTGACATAATCCCAGAGGAATTTGCCGAAGGCTGCGTACCGTGCCAAGGTCTTCGGTTGATGCCTTCGACCTCGTCTTTTGCCAACGTCCACCACTAATGTGAGATCATTTAGTTAGTTCAATACGAAATTTCGACCAGTTTAACTTATTGATGTATTCATTGACAATTATAATATAATCATGTACTAGAAATATTTGGTAGTATACATAAGCATGATTAGCAATATTATTGAACACTAGAAATTTTAAGGGACTCCATATAATGGAGTAGATTAATATATATATAAAAGGTTCACCAGAGACACCACAAATATATTGTCTTACATGCAACCCCACAGTTAATAATTACCTAAAACAACATAAAAGGAGAGGCATCAGCAGGAGGCCGGGCACGGAGACGCCTAGCAGGGGCTGCAGGAGGAGGCCAGGACATCCTAATCGAGAGGATACAGGCTAGTCCTGGCATAATCCCGGATGAATTTGCCGAAAGATGCGTGTCGCGCCAAGATCTTCGGCTGATGCATAATGAACTTTGACCATGTTTTAAAAATAATCCATAATGAATTTGGAAAAAGTTTAAATACAAAATTTGTTTGTTTTTTTGAATTCTAAACATGAATATACCGTCTATTATTTTGTGACACATTAAAAATTAATAAATAATTTTGGGATAACAACAAATGCTTTAATAATGATTAAATCTTAACTTTTATTCGAGAAATCCAAATAATGCAAATGATATATGTTTTGCTATCGGAAAATACCAGGAATTCAATTACGCCATCTAGAATAATTTTGAACAAATAAAATTTCCAAAATAATTTAAATGCTATTAAATGGTCTTTTCTTAATAAATTCATAACTTTAATTCCGTAAATCGGAATTCGATAAATAATATGTCTAAACCGATCCGCGTGATGAGATATTTCCAACTAAGCATTCCATACTTGTAATTGCATCATGCATCATGGGAAACTTGTAAAGTCAGAACTGTTTATAAAAGGAAAACATGATGAATAAAATTGAAAAATAAATATTTCTTGTTAACAATGCCTCATTAATGTGTATTATCAATGTGCTATGCAAATAGCATCTTTTCAACATGGTTTGCATCATTAACTTTCCATGTCATGCATCTTATCATAATCATGTTGGATCTTCCACATTAGTTGTAATTGTTGCATCGTTTGTTTCTTATAGTGTTTTGCTTCTTCCCGGATAGAACGATGAGATGTTGTGAGCTTCGACAAGTTCTTTGGATATATCTTCGGCAATGTTTACTAGGTGAGCATACTCCCATTTTTCCTATTTTGCATTTATAGTCTTTACTTCCTCTTATTGATCTATTGCTATCTGTGTTGCGATGCTTTAGTTCCCGTACCATTTATACTCCTTGCAGCCTATATTGCCTTGGACACATCCTATTGCCGTTGTTTTGGTAGATAACGGACCTTGCGAGTCATAGTTGCTTTCTCAGGTGTTGGTTTGATTTGTCATGTTCCACAGTTGTTGGGGGTTGGCACTTGCTTAATGGTGGAGATGATCATGGCTTTAATTACAATTTGTTAATTAAATGTTGAAAGTACATACAATTAATGAAGAGGCACCGATGGGTAATAGATGAGATCCGGCTGTTATCCCACCCACTTGTGTTCACTTAGGACCCAAGTTCTTGACATCAGTTCTGATATCGAGTGCGCTAACCACATGTGGGGTGTATGGGCACCCCTATCGGCTTGTTACCTAATTTCAAAGTACTATACCGGGGGCCACAAACTAGTTCAGGCTTTATACATTGCCTACTGCACTTAAGCCATGTATGCCATGTATGAGATATTTATTACCTGTTGCTCGACGAGCATTTATTACTGTTGCGTAGGTGCGGCACTCTGTCACGGGAATATATTGTCTATGGCCTCTGCACGCGTGACAAGTCCACGCAACCTCTAGGTCCGTATGAGGATTAGCTATACCTCTTACATGTAGCTCTTCTGGGTGGCCCACATGTACGTTCTTTGGGTATGGGAACACATCGTGTCTGAAGCCCCGCTGACAGACCGATGGGTGTATGTTAACTGATCGGGCAACAAGAGTTGAAGTGTGTGTAGATACTTTAGTGCACCCCTGCAGGGTTAAGTCTTTTTGAAAAGTTGTGTCTGCAGTTATTGACGACTTGGAGCATAGTTTCTCGATCATAGACAACTATAACTAAAGTATTACTGTTATAATTTGACTTGGATCTATCATGACTAGTAAGTTGGATAACCACCATGAAATGAATAAATAAAACTGCCAACCGTGTGAGTTTTCTCGGAAGGACTTCATTGATTGGTCTCGAGGGCGAAATACCAGGAGGGGTATGTTTGGTGATAGTATCAGGATGGTTCCAAATAGATCTTTCTTATCCCTCTCTGATAGCTGAAAGTTGAATCGAGTCTCTATAGGTTGTTTAGTGCATGCTTTGCTGCCGCTTTAGTCCAGCATACCTATGTAGGCGAGAGCCACCGAATTCTAGACTCGTCGTGTACTAGCCTCAGTACTGACCACTCCCTTTTTCATTTGCCCTTTGTTGGCACCCCTTTTGCTTTGATAGGTACAAGTTTGATAATGTTAGAAAGGTTACCCTTCCGGCTTGGCCTAGGCAAGGTTATGGACGCCATTGGTTATTCTTTAGGACTCTTAGTCCAATCTTCATCTTGTCCGTACTCGGATGTTGTATCATTTTCAAGGTGACTTGGATATTTGTATTGTATATATGTATTTTTGACTAGTTGAGTCGTTGATATATATATATATATATATATATATATATATATGTGTGTTCTTGTGGGTTCTATCGCGAACTATTGTGTAGTGGTATTACTTCGTTTTCCACCTGCACGCAAGTGCCTGGTGAGCATCCTTGAATAGTTTCTATGCGGTTTGGCGGGAAGCGCTAAAATCTGTATAGGGCCGATTCAGGGGTGTTACACTATTACGGCCTCACGGCAGGCTGCCACGCACCGCGAATGGCTGTTACGCCTTCCTTGGAAGGCTGCCGCGGTCGCCCCTTCTCTGATCATATTTGTCGTCATCATCCAGAACTTCACCGACAATGCTGTCATCAACTCCGATCTACACGTTGTCCACTCCATGGTGCATACGGTACATCATCGGTCTGGTCAACCGATTCCGCGCCTGTCTACGCCAAGAACGTCCCTGAGCACGATACTACCATCGATCGAGCTATGGGTTGCTGTTGTGCTGCCCCTTCGGGCCGTAGGGCCGCTGCATTTGGTCCACACTACCGGCTTCCAACGCGCCTTCCTTGGCATGTACGTCGTTGGTGGTCTCCCAACCGCTGCACCGACTTGCGCCCTATAGCTATGCCGCCCCCTTAGGTCGTAGCATCGTTGTACGCAGTCTACTTCATTGTCCCCGTGCACTGACATCCTCAGCTTCCACCATGCCATCTCCTACGACGGGGATCACCGCTGTCTGCGCATGATCTTCGTCACACTGCTGGGTTCTTCCTCACCTACTTCAAGCATCGCCGCCGTACTTCACACGGTAACCTGCAGGGTGACCTCTTGCTGCCACAAGTCCCATTGACTACCCTATCGCCACTCTAGGCATCCAGCACGACCACCCTAGGTCATCGCTGTTTTTGCTGTCTTCTACGTATTCGTCCACTACAACTTTGCCGCCAGTGTCATCGCCTCGTCCCCGACTACAGCACCTGCTCCTCTACTCCGACAATCGTGGACAATATCGATATCTCTCCCTTTGCCGCTCTGCACCTCACAATCATTCTTGAGGCCTCCTCTGCTGGTCCATGTGACATGGCGAAAAGTTCATGGTGGTCCCGGCCCCTCGCATGCGTGGTATTGGCAACACCGGGAGTGTCTTCGTCCCCGACGCGTTTCCGAGTCTGGCAAGCTCGGATCAGCACCTCGTCTTCATCGGCTTTGACATGGTCTTCTTCGGCATCGCTCCCCTCCTTCACGACTGCCTCGACCATGTGACCGATGAGTTCTTCTTTGCATACTCAATCTAGCAAAACCGGAGTGTGCATTCATCCCTGACGTGCACCTAGTTATGGCAAAACTATGGGCGCACCTCCTCCTCAATGACTTGGACTGTATCGGTTTTGACATTGACACCCTCGACGACTGCCTTGACGTGTCTCCATCATTCTCCTCTCGCACAATGCGCCCGCGGCTTTATGTGCGACTACCTCGACACCGGCACCCGACCACGACATCGACCACAGCAACCCCTCGCACGGATACCTAGACCAAGATTGCAGCGCTCACCACGCCCAACACTCTTGGTTCCCTCGACATCGGCACAATGGCTACCACCTCGCTTGAGCATCATCATCTTCCTCTTTAGTACAAGCTACCGTGTCGGACACCATCCACGACGTTCCCGCTCCTACTGCGGGGGATGTCAGCCCACTGGTTCTACTTCGGTTTATCTCTAGTATGACCGTCCGCGAAGTTACCGATACTGCAGGGAGATGTTAGAGTATATGCATATGTTTGTTATGGTAGTATAGGATAGAGGCAGGATACGTCTCCATACTATCCTAACTTGACTTGTACTTCAAGATAATCTTTGTACGCCTATATATACTCGCTCATGAGGCTCAATAATACATCCATCATATTCCGCCAATCTCTCCGTCTCTATCGTTCTACGATAAACAGTACTTCTTCGTGGCCAGTTGCTTGTGTTTATTATTCAGAAGGCGTCTTGGCGGAAACCGGAAGCCATGTCACCACGTTTGGATGGTGAAATCAATTCAAGCAAAGGAAAAAATACCATGTCAATCGGCCACATTCAAGCGACAATGGATATTAGATAGGCAAAATATGCCACACGGATCTTGCAGCAAAATACTTCAATTACGTGCGTGGATATTCCGGCCACTAAGCGCATGCGCACATGCATGTTTGAAAGAGGAAGTTGGAGCCAAGACTCATCGCATCGTAGAATCGCTGCACGAAGATCGATCAAGACTCCGGCCAGCAACTATGTATCATCTCCTTGGCATCCTGGGTGGCCTTGACCGACCGTGCAAACTCAACGCCTAGGGGCTGCGCGACTCCGTGGCGTGACCCTCTGCAGTATTTGACATGCGGTGATCCGACGGTCACATCGGATCCCACGAGTGTGACCCGCAGGTTTCATCGTCTCCCGCGATTCACGGATCGCATCGGCTTTCATGACCACGACCCGTCGGTCGCATTAGCTCCCACGATTCCTCAGTCGCATCAGCTTCGGCGACCAGCTGCAGTCTGCGACTGCGGTAATCTTCGGATGTGAAACTTGCTACCACCATCAGCCACGACATAACGATGTCGCTTCGACTCCATCCTCCACGCGACTCTGGTCCATCGTGTCGACTCCATCCACAGTGTGCCCCGCTGTCGCGTCTACTCTGTCCACACATGACCACATCAACTACCAATAAAGCTAAGTTTTTCTCTACTTAGAGCTGATCCTTTTTTAA
This sequence comes from Avena eriantha, assembly GCA_910589775.1. Classification (NCBI taxonomy): domain Eukaryota; kingdom Viridiplantae; phylum Streptophyta; class Magnoliopsida; order Poales; family Poaceae; genus Avena; species Avena eriantha. Next base: position 263,663,076 of record OU342744.1, on the reverse strand, counting down.
TCGTACTCGACACACTCGGGGGTTGCGCCGTCTTCGAGTAACCTAATGTACCGTCGACTACACGTACTTGACCATCTCATACGCGATAACCCGAGCTAATTCTGCCTGATCGTTAAAATCCGAGTACCTCGACAAGGTACTAAGACTAAGGGTAATCGGGCTAACGAAAAGGCCTAGTATACGGTGTGAAAGTGTTGACTCGATTGACACAAGAATTTTACTTTACATGCCGACATGCAAATATTCTTTACAAAGATACAAGTACTTCATAATTATTTATTTTTTCTATAGCCTACAAGGACGTCGACTGTATCGAGCTATTCTATCGATTCCCCCGACAGGAGTCGACAAACGCCAGTCGCATCAATAGACGCTAAGACCCGAGTCGACACCTTCCTTGGATGATCACGTCAGTTGTCGACTGAAGCGGCGCACGCCACTCACCCGATAGACACAGCGATGCCCGTGCACCCGACAGAAGATACTACGTCAACTCCATCCGCAATGTCGAGTTCTTCCCAATAAGCACCACACGCCTTCGCCGTGTCGACTCTGACTGGAATGTCGACTCTTGGCTCCTTATGCATGACGCTGACTCAATGCACTTCCAGTTCAGTGGATTCTCCTCCCATGATTGTCGACTGGGTCTATAAGATATAAGACTTGAGTCTCTGCCCGAGTCTATGACTCGGCCAGACACTCGGGGGCTACTCTAAATAGGAGCGTTGGTCACGCACATACAAGATCTTCGAGTGGCACAGTCTGATTCCTCATTTGAATCTATGACTCGAATGAGGACTCGGGGGCTACTCCCATAGGGAGCATTGGTCGCACATTCAAGAAAGTGTCGTTGTTGATGGCATTTGCAATATCATTCGAAACACTTCCGGATCGTTTTCTCTACGCAACCAATGACTACAAGACTCGAGAGAAAACAAAAGATTTATAGTACAGTCCATTGTTTTGACTGCGTCCACAATGTCGAATCACTTATAGCAATCAAACTCATTGGCGACTCCGTCTACTTACATTACAATGTCAAGTTCAGAGATAGTGTCTCCTTCTCCACCTGAATCACCTCCGCGGTGACAATCATTCGGATACTGCATCCACGATGCAAAGATAAGACCTACAGATATAATCTGATAGCCTGGCAACCGCATCCATTGCGCTCTATCATATAAATACTGAGCCTACAGGCGTGATGAAAATCCTGACGGACGCGTTGGGTACATATGCATTAAAACGGGAGTTCGGCTCAAGAAGGCCTCTGCGGCATGAGTCAAACTATGCCAACAATTTCCGAATTCGAGTCCAGGGACTCGAGTTTGAGTAGGTAATGTGTTTTTGCCCAAGAGGAATTAACTGGCCCCGAGCCATCGAGCGCACCAGGCATGTTTACCGGCATCCCTATGAATAATTATGAATTTTGACTAACCCGATGAACTTCCGGGTGAAATGCTTCGCACTCAATACAACTGTCAACTCTGACATCCTAATGCAAGGATCAAGACAACTAGGTATCCACCCGAATTTATGATTCGGATGGACACTCAGGGGATACTGACATAAGTATTTCCAACGGGCACCCGACTCTAGCCTACCTCATGTGGCTCAATGGAAGGCCCACTCGACGACTTGCCAAGGTCCATGGCACCCATGGTGTTTCAGCTAGTGTGAAGCCCATATGGACACAGACTCAAAGTGCGCAAGAAAAGGAAAGCTCAAAACTAGAGTTATACTTCAACTTGTAACCAACTCATATTGATACCTAAGACCTAGCCTCCCCATATATATGTTGGAAATATTCCCTAGAGACAAATAGGAATAAGGACAGTTATCATATTTCATATAGTTTATAATTAACTTTCATATCATGCTATAACTGTATTGAGTGGAAACATCAATACACGTGTGATATATAAACAACCAGGGGTTCCCAGTGAAACTCTAGTCACTGGTTCATTAGTCAACGGATGATCATGTTTCCTAATCATGTGGCATTTATGCCAGTTGGAAATGGAGTCAGCTCATTCTGAGAATGACATGATGAACCAATACCAACCTAAACATCATGACCCGATCATGTCACAAAGTTCAAGTTACTATGATTAAAAATGGATCCTCGTAGACTATTCCTTAGACCGTGAGGCTATATCAATCACTGTCTCTCGAGAGTGCTTTGATAGCATCAAGCGCCACTTGGTAATACATTGGTTATAAAGGTGTGTTCAGGTACTCGGAGGAAACCGTAGAGGCAATATATGTCAAGAGCGGGATTTGTCCGTCCACGTGACGGAAAGATACTCAAGGGCCCACTCGGAGAAGTTATATCCAATAGCTGCGTAGCATGTGATTTGATCATAGTGATATCACTTTTCGGAACGAGTCAAGTAGCATTGTTTGGTAACGAGATTGAACACGACATGGTGATGTCATTGATCAGATCTCGGGCTATGCAAGTATCGAGAGACAAAGGGAATAAGACACGACTGTCCCGGTTCAAACGGCAAAAGATCTTCGTGGAACGCACAGGGGTCACATGGCTATCCAGGTCCCTCTGTTGATCATTGGGCCGAGAGTGTCCCGACCATGTCTGGAGTGTTCCCGAACCGTAGGGTATCACACTTAAGGGTTTGATGATGCTTAGAGAATGTTTATAGGATCGAAAGAATCGCCGAAGAATGGTAGAGAGAAAACCGAAAGGGTTTCGGTAAGTCCGGAGGATGTCCGGAGTGGAGGTGGAAGGTGTTCCATAGCCATGAAAGTTGAATAATATGTGAATGAATATTAAATATTGATTTAATCATTTATTCATAATTATTTAATAAAGATAAGATCAATTTAAAAGGTCAAAAGGCTCAATGGGACAATTCCAGGAGGGGAGAGGGCCTATTAGGGAAAGGAGAGAGGGAGAAGGGGCAAGGGGGTGGCCAGCTGGGCCAAGACCCCCCCCCCCCCCCCCCCCCGCGCGGGGCCCACTAGGGCTGGCCGTTGGCTTCCCTCCCCCTCCTCTCCTTTAGTCTAACCCCGAGACTTTGAGGGAGGTAGTACCTCCCCTTCCCCTATATATAGTGGGGGTATTTGGCCAGATAAATACACACAATATTCAATAAAGGTCTTCTCAGTTTTGAGAAGACCTCTAATTGATATTTTATCTCTCTCTCTCTCTCTCTCTCTCGTGACCGTGCTCCCAAGTTCGGACTGCGCGAACGAGAGCCATCTTCACCGCGGAGAGTCGTCGCGCTGCGGGATTCGGATCCAGGAGCTCTACTTCCGCAACTGATGCTGGATCGGGAAAGCGGGAGTCATCGTCAGGCACCGGACATGTGTAACTCTCCACGAGGTGTCACACTTGAGGCACCCAAGTCGTTGAGCCACAAGAGCGCAAGGACTTCATCACGACCTTGAGGTCGGCTTCAGCTCGTCAACATCAACCACGCTCTCCTAAGCGTTGACAATGCTTTTCGGTCTTTAAGGGTAAGTTTGCGAAATGCCCCTCCCGTTACTGTATTACTAATAGATAGGTCCTGGCAGTATTAGGGGTTTAGGGGCATAGGGTAAAATTTATTGTTTTCATACGCGGAACCCCTACAGTGGTATCAGAGCTAATCTATGCGTAGTAATGCTAGTACGGGTAGAACACACGAGATGTAGCGTGTGGGTGTTGATCTTTTAGTTGTTACCCTCCCACGTGTACTTGTTTATACCGCCATAATGCTTGATGAAGCGGCCCCCAACTGACTTTACGCGTTCATTCGCGAGACTGGTCCACGCTTGACATACGGCTTGTACCATATAAAGTGGCTTAGGGGGTGTCTGTCTCTCTCGCATTAGTTGGTATGCCATTTGCAATGGAGGGCCCCGAAAGGGGTGTAGTAGCAACTACTTGATCAACGTTGTGCTGAAAGTTCGTAGGTAAGAACGGTTCTTATGCGAAAGCCTATTCAACCACGTAAAAACATGCAAAGATAAAGTAGAGGCGTCTAACTTTGTTTTGCAGGGGGGCGTTGCTTTGTGATATGGTTGTGGCAAAGGTAAAGTGATTACCTTATGTTACGTAGTAGTAGATAGTCACGGAGGTGACAGACTACCACGCCGGAAAGACACCGGTACCCTGGTGTCTATGGCGCCAGAATCCGGTGACGACAGATGGAGATCACGACGTGAAGGACCATATCACATCGTATTTACATTCAATGTGATTGTTTGTATATCTTATTGTGTGCTAGTATTAGATACTCGACGGTAGCCTAACAAGATGATCCCTATTAAAATAACCAATGAATGTGTTCTCCCTTAGTGTGCACCACCAAGAAAGTTTTTCGGTATGAGGCAAACCATGATGATCGGGTGTCAGACATATGTTCGCATACAGTGGGTGTAAGACATGTTGCACAGCGAATACACTAAGGTTGAGTTGGCGAGCCTAGCATGTACAGACATGGCCTCGGAGCACGTATGGTCGAAAGATCAAGCACGAGTCACATGAATGATGTGACCGACGTTTAGCGTCCACCCTTGAACCCACATTGATGGCCATGATGATCGGGGGAGATGTGGCTGATAGGAGTCGTGTTATCACTAGGAACCCTTCTAGGGATTTGTGTTTCTGAGTGGAGTTATTATTAACTCATTTAATTATAAACTTAGTCTATATTCCTTTTTGCAATTATAAATGTAGAAAAGTTGTCCCCGATGCCACCTTTCCTGTTGACGATTGATTGGTTAGAAGGAGAGAAGCTCAGATTAGATGGAACAAACTTCTCTATATGGGTTGCGCGTATCCACATTCTCCTTAGCGAGAATGACGTGGTTGACTACATACTGGACGGAATGGATTTGGATCAGCCCATTGACCCAGAGACCCCAGAGCAGCAGGAAGACCGCTATCAGCGTCGGGAGATGGCCTCCTTCATAGTTATAATGTGTTTCGTAATGGTGGACGAGCTATAGCCTTTCATGGGTGATGTCAACCCTTGTACGGTAATGCTACAGCTTAGGACACATTTTGTGGAACAAGCATGCATATGGGAGCATGAGGTGATGGGAGACTTCCTCTCCATCAAGATGGAGGAGAACTCATCACTTGACAACCACTTGGAGCACATGCATGATGTGTACATGAGGCATGCGTACTTCCTGGATAGCTGGATGATGGGCTCTTTTGCAAATGGAGTTGTGATGCGGTCGCTCCCACCAAGCTACCAAGCACAAGTCAGGACTTGCATTATGAGAGGCAACGCGGAATCAATGGAATTCCACAGGTTCATATCACATCTCAGGAATGTGTTGGCTAAACCAGATGTCACTGAGGTCATCAATGACAAAGGTATATATTTGATATACAATTTTATAAATGTTATAATCTTGCAAACACATTTGAAGTGTTAAGTATATTTGATACTTGTTCTGTTTTGCTGAAAACGGGTCCTTCTGCATGAGAGGTGCTTGCTGGGGAGGAGGTGACATTACGTGTTGATGGCGAGCATGATGATGATGGCCAACGACGCTCTCCCTCAACATTTATCACTTAGTTTATGTTTTAGGATGATTATTGTAATCGATAGATCGTGAACCTCTTTAGTGTGTCTCACACTTTGTGAGACGGTTATTCATATCAGTTTGTAACAAACAATTGTTCTACTTTTATGAATGATTTCTATTTGTGTTCATATCTTGTTTGATTATATGTGAATTATCCTTGTTTGAAACTAATTGATAATACATGAACATTTGTAAAATATTGAAATGCCTTAAAATACCCAACTTAATGATATATTCATTTTGAATGAAACCATTGTTTAAATTCAAAGTTATATTGATAATATGTGAAAGAAATTCGATTTCTTGTCACATATAAATCATGCCTAAGTTCGGCAAAATAACTTGAACACCGTGTGTTACTTGAATACAAAGTGTTTTAATGAATTGTTAAAAGTAAATACATATTCGATGTATTGTGTTTTAACAAAATGGTAATTATCATTATATGATTGTTTAAATGTGTAAAGAAGTTTACCAAAGGAAACATGAGTATGAAACTATTGATATGATCAAAGTGTTTCATCAAACAAAGGGTATTAAAGATAAATGAGAATCTAATTACTAAGATTTGATCAATAGTAATGAAATTCGACCTTATAATATTGGCATAGAAGAAATTGTGGAATGCAAAGCATTTTGAAACGTCAAAATGCAAAGCATCACAATATGATATTTGATATCAAAATGGGTGAATAGATGGCACCAAATAAATCGTTGTAGTGTAGATGTAGAGACCATTAGTTAGAAATAGTTAGCGCTCAATTAGAATATATAGTGAACCATCTGGATTCGTGAAAGCGGATCCATATCTGGTATGGATCGTCATAAAAGTTTTGGGGTTATTCGATATAACCAAAACAATAGCGAATAAGTCCTTGTAGAGTATTCATTGGAAACTTTGAATACGGAATCCATAGCTAGAACCAAAAAGGGAAGCAAAACTTGTATTGCTTGGATTCTGGTGCATTCTTGAGAAAGTTCACTTTTAGTGATATTTCTCGATTATAGAGAAAATGGAAGATAGTGAAAAACACGATGAGGATTCAAAACCCTGCATCAGAGTGTTGAGAAGCGCAACAGAAAACGTTCCTGAACGATTCTCTTCACAGAAGGAAAGAATCAATGATAATGATCATTGTGTTTTCCCCCACTGGTGTTTTCACTACATAAAGTAGGATTCTAAATGTATCCCATAACTTGTATGGAGACATTTGTGAATCATTTGTCATGATTCTTGGAATATGACATACCTACAAACTACTAAGGAAATAATGGTAAACTAGAATTATGAGAAATCCTAGAAGCAAAATTCACTTGAGATTAGAAAGCAATTCGTTGCTGAATCTCACAAGTAAAAGGGGTTACTTGAATTTTCCCAAAGGACTTCAAAGCCATAGTGGAAAAGGGGGTGGATGACAAAAGCACAATTTGTCAAGTATTGTATGAATTCAAATGAATTTGATCCAAGTGTGCTAAATGTCTAGTGGATTTAAAACTAGTAGAAGTACTAGTATCTCATAGTAAATCTCCAAGTTTTATATTTGATCAAAGAATTTTGAAATCGTTCAAAATAGTGAGTGGATATGCAATTTGCATGAAATTGAGTGGTATCTATGAAAGTCTTCCTAAAAACAAAATGTGAATGACATATTTTTTTGCGTGGGAGCAGTATAAGTCTCAAATTCAAATATGTAGGAACATAGTTTGAGTAAGAGTAGCAACTCATACCCAAATAGTTAGGAACATATTTTGAGTGGGAGCTTATAGAGTGATTCTTAAGTGTGTTAAGAATAAAAGAGCAAGTACCAATAAATAACGATTTATAACGATTAGAAGTTAATAATAGGTGTATGATGTTATGTAGTATTCCTTAAGGGATTCTGAAAAGGGTTTTCAGAATAGAAGTTAATTAAGGAACTGGTCCTTAATAAACCGAATAAGAAATGGTATTAAGTTTAACATCAATGGTTGAAACAAAGAAAGGATGATCATCATCCACTATGTTGAGACATAGGTTCTATCTTAGAAAACCATGATGATAACTTAACATAATATATGATCCAATAAGGAATGTTTAAAAGTGATTAAGTTTGAATCACGGAACGTTGAGGTAAGTTTGTCTGTAGTGTCTAATAGAGAACTACAGACATATTTTCCAGATCCATAAGGGATAACATATCTTAAAACATAAAGAGTTATGTTATAAGGGAATATGTTGGAAACTCCTGTAAATACCGATTAAAGTTAAGTAGGAAGCGAGGTGAAGAAAACATCGAAAGTTGCACAGAATGCACCGATGTTTTGATGAATACATTTATAATAATAGATAAGGGTACCATCTAAAGTGTGTATAATGTTATGGCGGGACTAGTTCGCTTTTAATGTAGAATGATGTGTCCCAGGGCACAATGCCCATGAGAAAGCCCTCGAGGTTGATCTAAAGTCATTGTAGGCTCCTGGAATTCGGCCTTGTTCTGCTGCCATAGCAACAATGCATACACACAGATGTTATCATGTGATGATAAAGTATTAATGTCAATCAAGGTGACATTAGTAAGTTGCAAAGGATTTGGGACTGTAAAGTACATGCCCAAGACTCAACCTCTTCCATGAGCAAACATGTTCAGGGTACCGGATATATGGTGCCAATGATTAAGAACAAATGCAGCTAGTGTATTTGTACTCTAGTGCAAGTGGGAGACTGTTGGAAATATGCCCTAGAGACAGATAGTAATAAGGACTGTTATCATATTTCATATAGTTTCTGATTAAGTTTTATATCATGCTATAACTGTATTGAGTGGAAACATCAATACACGTGTGATATATAAAGAACCAGGGGTTCCCAGTAAAACTCTAGTTACTGGTTCATTAGTCAACGGATGATCATGTTTCCTAATCATGTGGCATTTATGCCAGTTGGAAATGGAGTCAACTCATTCTGAGAATGAGATGATGAACCAATACCCAACCTAAACATCGTGACCCGATCATGTCACAAAGTTCAAGTTATGATGATTAGAAATGGATCATTGTAGACAATTCCTTAGACCGCGAGGATTTATCAATCACTGTCTCCCGAGAGTGCTTTCATAGCATCAAGCGCCACTTGGTAATACATTGGTTATAAAGGTGTGTTCAGGTACTCGGAGGAAACCATAGAGGAAATATATGTCTAGAGCAGGATTTGTCCGTCCAGGTGATGGAAAGATACTCAAGGGCCCACTCGGAGAGGTTCTATCCAATAGCTGCGCAGCATGTGATTTGATCACATGGATATCACTTGTCGGAATGAGTCAAGAAGCATTGTTTGGTAACGAGATTTAACACGACATGGTGATGCCATTGATCAGATCTCGGGCAATGCAAGTATCGAGAGACAAAGGGAATAAGACACGACTGTCCCGGTTCAAACGACAAAAGATCTTCGTGGAACGCACAGGGGTCACATGGACATCCAGGTCCCTCTATTGATCATTGGTCCGGGAGTGTCCCGACAATGTCTAGAGTGTTCCCGAATCGTAGGGTATCACGCTTAAGGGTTTGATGATGCTTAGAGAGTGTTTATAGGATCAGAAGAATCGCCGAAGAATGGTAGAGAGAAAACCGGAAGGGTTTCGGTAAGTCTGGAGGATGTCCGGGGTGGAGGTGGAAGGTGTTCCATAGCCAGGAAGGTTGAATAATATGTGAATGAATGTTAAATCTTGATTTAATCATTTATTCATAATTATTTAATAAAGAGAAAATCAATTTAAAAGGTCAAAAGGCTTAATGGGCCGATTCCCGGAGGGGAGAGGGCCCATTAGGGAAAGGAGAGAGGGAGAAGGGGCAAGGGGCGGCCGGCTGGGCTAAGCCCCCCCCTCCACCCCGCGCGAGGCCCACTAGGGCCGGCCGGCGGCTGCCCCTCCCCCTCCTCTCCTTTAGTCCCACCCCGGGACTTTGAGGGATGACCTCCCCTCCTCCTATATATAGTGGGGGGTATTTGGCCAGATAAATACACACAATATTCAATAAAGGTCTTCTCACTTTTGGGAAGACCTCCAATTGATATTTTCTCTCTCTATCTATATATCTATCTATCTATCTATCTATCTATCTCTCTCTCTCTCTCATGACCGTGGTCCCAAGTTCGGACTGCGCGAACGAGAGACCTTCACCGCGGAGTGCCGTCGCGCTGTGGGATTCGGATCTAGGAGCTCTACTTCCGCAACTGATGCTGGATCGGGAAAGCGGGAGTCATCTTCAGGCACCGGACGTGTGTAACTCCCCGCGAGGTGTCACACTTGAGGCACTCAATTCATTGAGCCACAGGAGCGCAAGGACTTCATCACAACATTAAGGTCGGCTTTGGCTCGTCTAAATCAACCACGCTCTCCTGAGCGTTGACAACGCTTTTCGGTCTTCAAGGGTAAGTTCGCGAAAAGCCCCTCCCGTTACTGTATTACTAATAGATAGGTCCTGGCAGCATTAGGGGTTCAAGGGCGTAGGGTAAAATTTATTGTTTTCATACACGGAACCCCTACAATATAAAGGCTAGGAGGGTCCAACGAGAAGGGCGACTCCCACAATAGACAATAGATCTAGACATCGAAACCCTAGCATACACACACCCTCCAGATCCAATATGCACACCATCGCCATCTCAGCGACATTGTAACCTTCGGTTCCTACATCAATCAAGAGCAGATAAGAAGGAGTAGGGTTTTCCCTCTAGAGGCTGAACCTAGGTAAACCTCATGTCCCCGTGTTGTTTGTCTGTTAGCCGATGAAGTCTCTAGGACGCCGCTCTTCCTCTAAACCCAAGTCCATAAACTATGGGCATTGATGTGTTAACCCCATGTCAAGTACCCCTCAGGAATATGACCCACAAGGAGGTAATACAATTTATCACTAAGCATATTGTTCACAGAGTCGGTATACCCCATACTCTTAGCACATATCAAGAAACATCCTTCATGCCAACAGAGGTGAAGCTGTTTGCCGAGTCATTAGAAATCAATATGCTCAATTCCTCTCTCTACTATGCCTAAGCCAATGGACAGGTCGAATCGACTAACAAGATTTTGATCAAGTTGATCAAGAAGAAAATTCAGGATTATCCTAAGAGATGGTATGAGTGTTATTAGAAGCGTTGTGGGATCATAGGATCTCAAATCAAGGTGCAACTAAAGTAACTCCCTTCGACTTAACCTATGGACAAGAGGCCATTTTACCTATAGAGGTTAATCTGGCTGCTTTGAGGTTTGTAAGAAAAATGGATTGTCGGCCAAGGATTATTACTGTCTGATGATGCACAACATTGATGAAGTGTCCGACAAACGAATAGAGGCTCTCAAAGGTATTTAGAGAAAAAAGTTACAGGTATCCAAGGTTTACAACAGAAGGTTTGGCTAAAGGACTTTCGAATTGGCGACTTAGTCTGCAAAGTCATATTACGAGTGCGCTCCCGTATTCGTAAATTTGGCAAATAGTCGCCAAGTTAGGAAGGCCCTTACCGAGTCACGAGACTGGTGCCAGGTAACTTATATTTGGTGGAAATGATGGAAGGAGGTCTTCTTCCTTGACTACTCAACAAATGATGCTTGAAAAAATTCCACCCAAGAGTACGTGTGTCAATCTGCCTGTTCTCGCTGTGAAACAACTGATATCAGTGTATCGTCCTCCGAATAAAATATGTAGCCGGTGAATTTAAACATCACCTTTAGCGGATTAAACAGAGTATTTCCTGATACGCAAGATTTACCAGGAAACAGGGGACATCTGTTAGCATCTGTTTTGGATCGATAAAAAATACAGTGGTTTGAGACGGAATATGAGAGTCGCAGATGGACGTATTTTTTCGATTTTTATATTCTAGCCCAATACCAGGCGACTAAAGGATGAATACAGTCGATGCATGAAGAGGATCGATAGGACTCTCAAAAATCCACCTAGCTAGTAGGCAATTCCAGCATCGGTGGCCTACTAAGTAGAAAATTCTAGAAACCGATGACAAGAACCGACTTATGTCCAAGGAGACCATGACTTGGCCGTATAATCTCGAAGATGTTGGAAATTGTGCCAACACGAAAGGAAAGATGACTCTGCTAAGGGTTATTCAGACGCTTGGAGTTTGAGTCCAGTACGAATCCGACGATAGTTGCCTAGTTTGAGAGTTCCTTCCCCGCTAAAGGAAACCAAATTGTACTCGTGTAAAGTCTCCTAGGTTTGTACGAAAATACCATCTGCCCCATATAAGTTATGAGGGGTGCAGACCGATTGAATTAAGCCCACACTCAACAACTTTAATACAATTTACTTTTCGCCTACTTTTACCTCCTCCAACCTTGTCCCTACTTTCGTTTCTTTGGTGACTCCGTGTTTCAAAGGATCGACAACCGAGCTAGGGCGATTAGGTTGACTAGCTCAGCCAACAGGCGCCAGAATCTCATGCGGGTCCCTCCTAATAAACTAGGGCTTTTGGTCTAAAATGCGTTGACTCACGGTCTTGCGTATTGTGTTGTGAGATTATCCTTGTCGAAACATTGAGGTGCATTGCCCTTGGTCTTCTAGGTACCCGAGTAAAGATCTTATATATTATTCGGTCAAACGTATTGGCGACTCCATTATCCGACTAAGAGGATCCACCCTGCGAGTGTGCCACCCTGTTTAAAGCGCAATAAACACCTTGATCACTATACCTAGTTCAATCTCGTCATTGGCAACTACTCTTTACTCGTATCGTAATACAACATCAATGTGACCAACCTCGTTAGTCACGTTCTTGCAGAGCGATATAGAATGTGTGACCAAGTGGACCCAGAGTATATATATCCATCACTTGGATGGACAAATTCCGGTCTTGATTCATGCAAATAAACAAGTACTTCCCGAAATGCCTAAAAGACGCTTTTATTGTCACCCTGTTATGGTGTGACGGTTGATTCCTCCAAAGCATTCTTCCGCCTCAAGTGAATAACATAATCTCATAATCTAAGGATTAAGATACTTCACATATAAAAACTTTGGCAATTTAAACTTTGTGACGTGATATAATTGCTTTGCTTAGTTGGTATACCCATCATGTAATTCTCCTAATGTCATGAACCCTTTATTAATTAACAACACACGTCTATTGTTAGGAAACCAGAACCATCCTGAATCAACGAACTAGCCAAGTAGAGGTTTACTAGGGACACATTGTTGTTTATAAACCACACATGTATAATGTTTCTTGTTAATACAATTATAGCATGTAGTATAAACATTTATCATAAGCATGAAATATGATAATAACACTATTATTATTGCCTCTAGGGCTTATTTCCAACAAAATCCCTGTGGGAGGCTCATTAGCTCATCAGTCTATGCAGTAGTACCTGAAGTATCCATATATAGCAACAAGAATAGTATATAGTATGAAGTATTATAATCTAGAGATATCACGATTTAAAAAGTATATAAGATGCATAGATTATATGTAGAAAAAAATATGAATAACATATACACATGCTTTACATAAATATAATAATGCTAACATTAATTGATTACTCATATGATTCTGGTAAGCATAACACAAAACCTATAATAATATAAAACTTATCATAGTTAATGAATTATGAAAAAAATCTTTAAATGGAAAATGTCCTCCATTCCATGGTGGGTGTGCACTTCTTTGACGTCTTTGTGTTATTCAGCATGGCATTCCACTTGTTTGTGCTCCATAATCAATACAGAATATTACACAAAATGTATAAAAAGGAACATCATAAAAATAAAATAACATTTTACCCAAGCACATTGCCAACCACATGGTGAAAATAATACAAAGTACCTAAGCAAGAAAAATAAAATAAAGAAATGAATGTTAGGAAGCAAGTAGCAAAAGAGGAATCAAGAAAAAACCTCGATCCAAGAAGAACTAAATACATGGGCGCCGGGGCGGCGACCCCTCCTTATCTGCCCGAGGTGGACAGCGAGATGTGGTGGATCTCGGGATCTCATGTCTTGCAGAACAAAGAGCCAGATGGTGGCGCATTTGGCGCTCCTTGGACACCTTGATTGAATACGGGCCAGTCGTGTGCGCCTGCAACATCAGCCTAACCGGCTTTAGTGGGTGTATCACGAAGCTCTTTTTGTTGTTGTTGACACCATGGGACATGCGTACGACAAGCTTTCCAAGGGATTGACACAAGCGGAAAATGCCATGGTGGTTGTGTGGTCTTTATTCTATGAAGACTTTACTTCACAAGCAGTTCTTCGGACTTGTCTTGCGGGATATGTTCCTGTCTAGATTGTACACGAGTTCCTGCGAGCCTGGTGGTACGAGACTGGTAGTAGCAGCCTCCGCAAATGGGGCGGCAACATTAGAGGACTTCTTTGTTGGTGGTGCTCCTCTGAGTAAGTCTTTGATTTCGAGGTTGAAATACAAGGTCTGGCCTTTATTGATTGTGCCTGACAGTAGTCTTATTGAAGGCATTCTTTTAAAAACACAGTCTTTTTCCAGAGTGAAAACCCAAGATTTTAATCGGGCAATAACGATGCTTGTGCATTGTTTTCTTTCTGAAGGCGTTCTTTTGGAGAAACTCCTTTGTAATCCGGGTGCTGTCATTGGTGGTGGTTAGAGTGTTGCTGCTCGGTGTTTGATCACTGTGGCGGAGCCCCTTTTCTCTTTTTATTTTATTTTATTTTTTAGCTGTGTGCATCCTGGATGTTTTAACATCTTGTTCGTGTAGAGTCTAGGTTTAATTAGTACCTCACGATATTAACATATTTATTTTATTAAAAAAATCTGTGTCGCCATTGCGTGTGTGGTGATAGGAGAATGGTGTGAAAGGGTGACAAAACATCGCTTCCTTAAGTGTTCATGATATTTTTTTAACAATAAGATGTCTTAAGAACTCATAAAAAAGGAACAAAAAATGGCATGATATGTCACCAATAATTCTATGCAATTAAAATAAATTCCTTAGTGCAGTAAGTATTTTGTGAAAGGAACACGGTCTTGCCACTTGCTTTGCAGTTAGCGTGTGTTGAGATGTAATGCTGTCAGTTGTAAGATATCACATACTTTCTCCGACTCGAAATAGACAAATCTTCGACATATATTTCAGGATGGAGGTAGTATAGTATGTTTATTTTAATTTTTTAGGCTCGGTCTGATAAATGTTTCTTTTTGTAGGATAAGAAGGTAAAGTTTTGTTTTACATGATTCTCAAACCGTTATGTGAATAAGAGCATCTTCACTCGTTGGCCGTTTTCAGGCCGAAATCCGGCGCTATTTTGCGTCAGACGGATGTAACTTTCAGCTTGGGAATGGCCTTTTTCCACTCGCGTTCCTAGGCCGAGTTCTCATGTTTGGCCGAAATTTGCTCAAACACGGCGAAATTTGGATGAATATATGTGATTTTAATTAAACAATGGCGAGTTCGTACAATAGTTAACCAAATTCGGACATGTACCCGAATTTTTCCCAAATTAGGATAAACGAAGAACTAAAACAGTAAAATAAAACGACGATGCCGATGTCGATACTGATGCATACGGCGCCTCACATGCCGAAGTGGCGGTAGAAGTTGGTGTAGTCGGGATCTGCCATGCCGTCGTCATCGCCATCATCGTCGTCGTTGTCGCCCGGCGTTTGCGGGGGCCACGAGATGGCCTGGCCTGGGTCGCCGTACCTCCACAGCTGGTAGGAAGGGCCGGCGTCATCGTCGTCGTCGAGGACGACGAGGAGTGCGCCTAGGTAGGCGGGCTCGGGGCAAGCTCTGGCTGGGGCGGGATCGCGGCGCCCTCTGGCGCGACGCTCGGCCTGCTCCTGCAGGCATTGCACGCGCCATGCCTCCTCCTCCTCCCAGTCTGCCCTGGACCAGGCGAGGATGTTCGGCTCCATAGACGGCGATGGCGGCGGGGCCTCGCGCAGAGAACACTCGATCGCCATTTTCATGTCGAAGGAGTCCTCGTCGATGGCGACGCCCCAGTCCGCGGGCTCTTGCTTCGGCTGGCGAAGGGGATCCGCCCGGTCAGCAGCGTCACCGCGCGGGGCTCGGTGATGACGATGCCACGCGCGCGTGTCCTCGGCGGCGAGGTCCTCGGTGTGTCGGCCTCACGCTTGGGAGGCCGAAAGAACTCGTCGCTGTTGTGCAGCAACTGTGCAGGAGCTAATGCCAAGGAGCGCGACGCGGAGGAGGAGGAGGCGGAGAGGCTGGCCATCCTCCTAGGCGCCCAACACGCTGGAGGTTGGCGCCCGCGGCGAGGGGGCGGCGCCGGCAAACGTGGGAACCCCAGCCGGGGGTTGTTGCCGACGTGGATGTGCTCGAGGACGGCCTCGTGCGTGCACCCCTGCGTGCTCCACCATCGGCGGCGGCTTGCCGCGTTGTTGCACTCCGGCGGCGAGCCTGGAGGACTCGGGTGTGCGGCCAGCTCGGCGAGGCGGCGCTCCTCGAAGAAGTTCGCCCAATACGCGAGGTTGCCGGGGTCCTCGGCGAGCTCCGGATCCGGCATCGCCGTGATGGCGGCATGGATCTCCTCGGCCATGTCGTAGTCCGCCGGTACCGGCGGCACCGGTATGCCGCCGGCGCTAAGCCTCCACCTGGGGGGCAGCGGAAATCCGGCGGCGCCATATACCCGTCGTCGTGGAGCATTCTCGCCTCCCACGGCTGGAGCGTTCGCCGGCCGAAGCCGTTCGCCGCTGCGGGATCGCCTGGGAACCTCTCCGCCATCTTCCTCTTCGCCGATTGTTTCTTTCACCGGAGTTCGTGGTTGTGCGGGGTGGAGGGAGGCAGTGTGCTGTTAACCGGCGTGCCGCCGTGTTTTATAGGTCGACGAGGGCGGCGAAGGCGGGAGGGGTGTGGCGGCGAGGGTGGGAAAAGGGGAAGCGGCGGGAAGTTAATGGCCGCCGGTCCGTCGCGGGAGTTGAGGCAACGGTGGCGTGCCATTACGGCGACGCGTGGCCGACGAGACCTGTGGTTAATGCCCGGCGGTCCTTCGCGGCGTTCCGATGCGGGAGGATGAGGACGACTCAGCTTCTGCCGCTGACTGGGCGGGTCCACCCGGCGAACGCCTCTTTTCCCGTCAAATTCTCTTCGTCCGCGTTTCCAGCGCGTTCCCGTCGCCCCGGGAACGGCCTGGGAAGGCCGGACATAGTTTGGGCCAAATCCGGACGAAACCGGGATTCTGGGAACGCGGCTGGACCAAATTTCAGTGTTCGAACCAAAAATACGAACTGGCAACGGCGTGTTGGAAATCTGAGTGGAGATGCTCTAAAAGGGATTTCTTGTATGGTTCATCTTCATCACCATGGAAGTAAAGCAAAGAGGAAATTTCACTCTCCCTTTTTTTGGCGATGCAGAGAGATTCTCGTTGCATGCAGACCTTGAGCTGCCCTGACTGTACATGTGATCCATCATCGAATCACATGTCCCCATACCCCAAGAAAATCTAGGCTTAGCCACAACTATCTCGCTTCCCTGGCTCTCGCCTTGCCACGTGTTCACGGATGAAGAGATCTCTGCTGCACCAATGGAGTCGGAGATCAAGATTTTTCCTCCATCTTTCTCTATCTAGTACTACCTTGTCAGCTCAAACGGCAAAGCTCAGTCCCCCTGTGTCATCTCCGGTGCCATAAATAGCTCCATGTTCTTCACATCTTAGACCATCTCCACACACACCTTCAGATCTTTGGAGAACTCCAACATAACAGCAGTCTTAGTAGCTCAATGGCGACCACCACCATGTACCTCTCTTCCTCGACCTTTGCCGGCAAGGCAGTGAAGAATGTGCCTTCATCAGCTCCCTTCGGCGAGGCCCGTGTCACGATGCGCAAGACCGCAGCGAAAGCTAAGCAGGTCTCCTCGGGCAGCCCGTGGTACGGCGCTGACCGTGTGCTCTACCTCGGCCCACTTTCCGGTGAGCCCCCGAGCTACTTGACTGGTGAGTTCGCCGGTGACTATGGGTGGGACACTGCCGGGCTCTCGGCTGACCCCGAGACATTCGCCAAGAATCGTGAGCTGGAGGTGATCCACTCCCGGTGGGCTATGCTCGGTGCGCTCGGCTGCGTCTTCCCCGAGCTTCTTGCTCGCAACGGTGTCAAGTTTGGAGAGGCCGTATGGTTCAAGGCTGGCTCCCAAATCTTCAGCGAGGGTGGACTCGACTACCTCGGCAACCCCAGCCTCGTCCATGCCCAAAGCATCCTCGCTATTTGGGCCTGTCAGGTTGTGCTCATGGGTGCCGTCGAGGGGTATCGTGTTGCTGGAGGCCCACTCGGTGAGATCGTCGACCCACTCTACCCTGGTGGCAGCTTTGACCCCCTCGGCCTTGCCGATGACCCGGAGGCATTTGCGGAGCTCAAGGTGAAGGAACTCAAGAACGGTCGTCTTGCCATGTTCTCCATGTTCGGCTTCTTTGTGCAGGCCATCGTCACCGGCAAGGGCCCCCTCGAGAACCTCGCCGACCATCTTGCCGACCCTGTCAACAACAACGCATGGGCTTTCGCCACCAACTTTGTTCCCGGCAAGTAAGTGGCTGTTGACTGCTGCGAGATGCAACCGTGTCAGACCTACTCGCTGCGAAGTTCGCGTGATTTGGTTTGATTTGTACAACCATAATGTAAATTTACAAGCATTTTTTGGGAGAAAGTTTTCTTCTTTGTGAAGTCCCTTGTGCCATCTGATGTTTCATGAGAGCAACATCTCTGTTTCACCTGTAGAGTTCTGCAAAAAAATTAGTTGTGTTTCAGTTCCTCTGGTGTCATTTTGGGTACAGAATTATAGAGTGCAGCTGTGTATCACGGTAATAATACTGTATGCATACTGTGATACCAAACAGATTCTATGATTTCAACCATTCAGAGACGTGCTTCTGTCTGAGAAGAAGCTGATGCCCTGTTTCAAGCATTCAAATAGGCTAAGTGGTGACATGCTGAACGACACTACTACTACTACCAAGTGCAGAAATGCTAAATCTGACTGAATTTGCAAGTATGATCACGGAGAGTGCAGCTCCTGTGTCAAGATGATGGAAACATCATCAGGGAAGTGTCTACTTGTTGCCACGATTGCCCTGCAGGCTGCAGCTCGTCTGTCCTTGGTACAGATCACAAATCTTGGGAGGGAAACTAAAACACGACGGCATCTCATGCATTCAGCGGCATTGGTCGATCAGGATTCAGGACATGGAACGTACTGTAGGAAGCTACGCATGGATGTTGCTGGAGACAGGAGACGCGCTCACAGGTTCAGTGTCTGCTCCCAGTCATGTAAATTACGAGGTCAGGATATTTGGCAGAAGAGTGACTGTTTTCTGATGTCTTGTGTGCATTTTGGTGTTCCGGCGACCACGAGCGTACGTTCTGCAAGATATTGAGTTGTGTTGATCTTAACTGATTTCATTCTGGATATGGTGCTGCGTAGCATCGTTGTACCACATAATGCAGCATTCAGCAACCTCTAACGTGTATATGTTTGTTGGAACTTGAAAGTAACCGGGGCCCTGTTTCAGACTTTCAGTGAGGCTGTACATGTGTAGTTCCTCACACACATCAATACATATAGATACTTTTGGGTTGCTACTTTTGTCCAGATAACATATTTTTGAGAAACATATCACCCCTTTGCTATAGTTGAATGCCAAAGAGTGGAGTACAATTTCATCACTGAATGCCACACTGAGTGCTGGAAGAAGCTCTCGTGTTTGCAGCATTTTCTGGATACATATTACCAGTGTGCATATTACTCAATGTGGAACTATTATCACAGGAAATGCAACTCTTGCGCCAGAAAATGCCGCAAACACGTAAATTCGATATATACAGACCTATTGAATGGTCATATTAGATTTATTATCCATGGAGGTAAAATGTACCATTGAATATCAAGATCTTTACATGGTTCTGATTCTTCTATAAAAATTTCTTATTAACTAAGAATAATCTCGCTAAGAGAAATTGGAATGGATGCAAAGAAAATGTTGTTTTTGTGATGAAGACGAAACTATTGAATATTTATTTCTTTCATGTCCTTTTGCTAAGATTTTATGGCGTATGGTTTTTCTCACTTATAATCTCTCACCTTTAACCAAAACATAACTAATATGTTTGGGAATTGGCTTAATGGAGTGGATAAAGCGAGTAAAGACAGAATTTGTATTGGCATTTCGGACCTATGTTGGTCTATTTGGAAATGCCGAAATAACTCTATTTTTAACAAGGCCATAGTTCCATCCTTTTTCAGGTTATTCATATGACGGTACATTGGATTCAGCTCTAGCCTTTCCTCCTCCCCGAGCATCAGCGAAAACCCATGGTTTTTGGATGTATCCATCTTGTGACGGTTGCTACGGATTTTTTCAGGCAGGCTTCGTGGCAACATACTAGTAGATTGACCGATGTCTCACTGTTATATGCGCTCACTTGTGAGACCTTTAGCTTTGTTCAGATGGTTGGTGTTTGTATCAATTTTATCTGATCCATGAACTGTAATATCCTTGTACTCCATACTGGTTTTTAATGAGGTCGGGGCTTTTTCCCCATTTTAAAAAAAACTAAGGATAATCTTGCTAAGCGGACATGAATTTTTGTAAGAAATGTAGTGGCCCAAGGTTTATAGCTACATTCCGGGCTCTGAGATATCTGTTTTAAACGCGACAAATAATAAAACGAAGAGCGAACAAATCATACGTACGGAGATAGAAGATTTAACGTGAAAAACCTCTCAAATAAAGAGAGAAAAAACCACGATCGCTAGCCAGCGAAACTTTACTATACGGAGAATGTTTACGCAACGTCGGGATTATCATATACGACTTCTCTCGGCCGGCGGCTCACAGGAAATATATATAGGTGTGGAACCCTGCATCATCAACGATCCATACAGGCTATGGGTCTACCTCCGATCGTCAGATGTTAGCCTTCTTATTGAATTTGGATCAAACATCACCAGATACATAGGTGCGTTACCAGTTCCGGCAATGATCCAGTTTCTTGAACAATCAAACACCATCTCCGACAGCATCTTGATGCCGGTGTGGAGGACTCCTTCAGATTTGGATGGCTTCAAGACATTTCATGGCTAAATCGGCTTACGTGGCTTTCTTTGAAGGGCGACCATTGTTTGTCTCGAGGTGCAACCCCCCCCCCCCCCCACCACCCACCCACCCCACCACCACCACACACACACCCTCTCACCGCCACCCCCCTCAAATTCAAGATGTTTGCTTGGAAAGTAGCCTCGATGGCTGCTGGACTAGAGATCGTGGCGCCGACATGGACTGACCAATGGGGATGCCTGCTCCCTGTGCTTGCAGGACTCCGATGTTAAGAATCGGTCACCGTGTCGTATACGTGTTGTATTATATAAACGTATACACACTTGTTTGTACATCTGCCAAGTATATAAATAGAAGAGGTGGAGGCATGTTGCCTACCACGAAACCCTAATCAGTGTTTTTATCTTGGTATCAGAGCCGAGTCCACCGCCGCCGCCGCCTCTCGCGATCACGATCGCATCACCGCGCCCTCACCCGCATGCAGCTCCTTCGTCCACACGATGTCCACCTCGGCAGCTTCGGCGTCCACCGCGATGACTACCGTGGCGGCCTCGGCATCCACGAGCCTGGAGCTCGTCGGCCCCATCATCTCTCCGCTCGCCTCGGCAGGACCCTCCACCTCGACGGCGGTGGTGACTCCTCCCGCCGTCCGCCTCAACAGCACCAACTTCATGCTGTGGCGAGGACTGGTGTTGCCGCCCATCTGCGGCGCCCATCTGCACGTCTTCCTCGACAACTCCGTGCCTGCTCCGGCGAAGACGATCACCGAAGGTACCAGTGATGTCGCCACGATCGTTCCCTACCCCGAGTATGCGCGTTGGTGGGGACTGGATCAGAAAGTGCTCGGCGTTCTGCTCTCTTCCATGGAGGAGAACATAGCCACGCAACTCATCGGCTGCAAGACCTCCGCAGCGGTGTGGTCGGCTATCCACACCATGTTTGGTGCTCAGAACCGTGCCAACGTGAGGCACATCCGTCGTCAACTGCAGACGACGAGGAAGGGGGACATGTCGGTTGCCGCATATATGCACATCATGAAGGGCTTTGCCGACACCATGGACACTGCTGGCGCCCCCATCACCGACGACGAGCTCGTCGATTACATCATCACCGGCCTCGGCCCCGCCTACAACTCCATCGCCGGCGCCCTCACCGTCGGTAATGTCTCCGTTCCGTATGCAGACTTTTACTCTCACGTCCTCTCGTTTGAGGCGCTTCAGGCACAGCAGGCCGAGACCGTGGAGTGGTCTTCCTCCACGAACGTTGCCTCTCGTCCTGGCGGTTTTGGTGGCAGTACTTCATGGCCACGCACGCCCACTTTCCCGCCGGCCCCAGCAACACCCCCGGTTGGTGCCTACCAGCCCGGCTACGGTGGCGGCAATGGAGGCCGTCCGACCCCTGGTGGCGACAGTTACGGCCAGCCCTACAGCCAGTACTCGGGCGGCTACGGTCAGCCCTATGGCCAGCACTCGGGCGGTTACGGCCAGCCCACCGGTGGTGGCGGAGGTGGTGGCGGCTACGGTCGCCCTAACTACAACAACGGCAATGGCGGAGGCAACCGCGGACGTCGCCATCAACGTCCTCAGTGCCAAATATGTGGGTACTGGGGGCACGTCGCGTCGGAGTGTTGGAATCGCTTCAACCCCGACTTCGTACGTGCCAACAACCAGCGCTCTGGGAACTCTGCCTCGATGGGTTCTCATGCTCCTCCAGCCTGGATCATGGATATCGGGGCTACGGATCATCTGACGAACGATCTTTAGCGACTTCACCTGCAAGAGCGTTATGGCAGGGCGGATCAGGTCCAAGTGGCCGATGGGGCGGGTTTGTGTATTGCACACATTGGTCACTCCTCTTTAGCCGGTTCATCTTGCAACTGAAAAATATTCTCTATGTCCCGCACATTAATCAACATCTCCGTTCAATATATCATCTTGTCTCTGATAATGATGTCTTTGTTGAGTTTCATCGTCATTTTTTCTGTGTCAAGGACAAGGCCACCCGGAGAACTCTGCTCCACGGTAGAAGCTATGGCGGTCTCTACCCCATCCCATTTAGTCGTGCGTCATCGTCGTCATCATCTCATCATGCTTTGTCCGGTGCTAAGACTACATCGTCTCAGTGGCACCAGCGTCTAGGTCATCCTACAAATAATGTAGTGCAAACTATTGTTAAGAACCATGACTTATCTTGTGCTCCAGTTGATACTTCTTCGATTTGTGATGCATGTCAGCGTGCCAAAAGTCATCAATTATCATATAATTTGTCTCAGCGTGTTACCACTATGCCTCTTGAGCTTGTTCATTCTGATGTGTGGGGTCCTGCCATGATGTCTTCTGGTGGTTTTAAGTACTATGTTAGCTTCGTTGATGACTACTTTCGTTTTTGCTGGATTTATCTCCTTAAGCACAAATCTGATGTTGAACATGTGTTTTATGCCTTTCAGGCTCATGTTGAGCTTCTCCTCAATACCAAAATCAAGGCCGTTCAGTTCGATTGGGGCGGTGAATACCATCGGCTCCATCAATATTTTCAGCGCGCCGACGTGTCTCATCGTGTGTCTTGCCCGCACACTTTCCAGCAAAACGGCATTGCCGAACGCAAGCACCTTCACATAGTCGAAACCGGTCTCGCTTTACTTGCTCATTCGTCTCTTCCTTTGCGTTTTTGGGATGAAGCTTTCTTGACAGCATGTTATCTGATTAATCGCATGCCTACTCTGGTTCTTAACAAGGATACTCCTATTTTCCGTCTTCTCAAAACTCAACCGAACTATGAGTTTCTCCATATCTTTGGTTGCACGTGCTGGCCTAGTCTTCGCAAGTACAACACGCATAAGCTTGAGTATCGCTCGAAAATGTGTGTTTTCTTAGGCTATAGTCCTATGCATAAGGGCTATAAGTGTCTCGATCGTTCTACCGGTCTTTATATATCTCGAGACGTTGTCTTTGATGAGTCGGTCTTTCCGTTTGCAACTCCCGGAGTTACCGTAGATATTCCTACCCTTCGGCACACCATCACTTTCCCTGAGTCTGAACCGGCTACGAGTGATCATGTGCGGCAATACGACCTTTCCTATTTGTCTACTAACCTACTGTCTCAAGATGATGCTTTGAATGTGCAGGTTCCTGGCGTGATCGACGTGCATGTACATGCCCCTACCCTGGGACCTTCTACAAAAGCGCCTGAGGCAGGCGCCACACGCTCGGGGTCGCCCGAGCCTGCTGCTCGTAGCTCGCCCGAGCCAGCTGCTGCCTCGACGCTGCATGGGTCGGCTCCTCCCAATCGATCATCATCGCCGCACGTTGGGTCACATGACTTGGCCCCCGCGTCTCCGCTCCACATGGAGCTGATGCGCCGTCGCCCGCACCTGCTCCTGGTCATGGTGCGACC
This sequence comes from Avena eriantha, assembly GCA_910589775.1. Lineage (NCBI taxonomy): Eukaryota > Viridiplantae > Streptophyta > Magnoliopsida > Poales > Poaceae > Avena > Avena eriantha. The sequence continues at coordinate 263,639,115 of OU342744.1, read as the reverse complement.
TCGTCATCAGCCCCTGGTCATGGCATGGTGACGCGTCTCCGTGACAATACTCGTCGTGAGAAGATCTACACTGACGACACAGTACGGTATGATTCGCGCAGGCGTGCTCTCTTTGCAGCCCCGGTATCTCATCGGGATGCTCTTCAGGAGCCGGAGTGGCGTGCAGCGATGTCAGAGGAATTTTCTGCTCTATCTCAGACGCAAACATGGACGCTGGTTCCTTGTCCTCCTGGCACAAATATTGTTGGCAGCAAGTGGATCTTTAATACTAAACATCGTCCTGGTGGTTCCGTTGAGAAGCACAAGGCTCGTCTTGTTGCCTGCGGATTTACGCAGCAACATGGTACTGACTATGGTGATTCATTCAACCCAGTGGTGAAGCCTGCAACTATTCGCTTGGTTCTCTCCCTTGCAGTTTCTCGAGGATGGACTCTTCGTCAAATTGATGTGAGTAATGCTTTTCTTCATGGTTTCCTGTCTGAGGATGTCTATATGCAGCAGCCCCCTGGTTTTGAGGATGCTCGGTATCCGACACACGTATGCAAATTGCAGCGTGCTATCTATGGCCTTAAGCAGTCTCCTCGCGCTTGGTATGCTCGCTTGAGTGCTCGATTGCTTCGTCTTGGTTTTGTTCTCTCAAAAGCCGATACGTCTTTGTTTATCTTCAATCAAGCTGGTGTCCAAGTGTTCATGATGGTCTATGTGGATGACATTGTTATTGTTGGATCTACCTCTGTGGCAGTTGAAGGTCTGGTTCGTTCCCTCTCGGACACTTTTCCTATCAAGGATTTGGGCACTCTGGAATACTTCCTTGGATTGGAAGCGTCGTACAATTCAGGGGGCATGACACTTATGCAGCACAAATATGCGCTTGATTTGTTGCATCGGGTAAACATGGAGAATTGTTACCCCACTTCCACTCCTATGGTCACAACCGAGCGACTTGCTCGAGATACAGGTGCCCTCCTCGGAACAGAAGATTCTTTCCGGTATCGCAGTGTTGTTGGTAGCCAGCAGTACTTAACTCTCACTCGCCCGGATATTTCCTTTGCGGTGAATAAGGTATGCCAATTCCTCTCTCAACCAACTAAAGTTCATTGGGAGGCTGTCAAACGTATTCTGCATTATGTGAAAGGGACATTGGATACTGGTCTGCACATTCGCAAGTCATCACAGCAGAATATTAGCATATTTACTGATGCCGATTGGGCTGGATGTGTTGATGATAGACGCTCTACGAGTGGTTTTGCAGTTTTCCTGGGTCCGAATCTTGTTTCATTGAGTTCGAAGAAGTAGCCCACGGTTTCCAGGTCCAGCACCGAGGCGGAATACAAGGCACTTGCAAATGGTGCAGCTAAAGTTATGTGGGTCAGTTCTTTGCTTACAGAACTAGGTGTTTCCCAACAGCAGACTCCAGTTTTATGGTGTGATAATCTAGGGGCAACTTACCTCACAGCGAATCCAGTCTTTCACGCTCGAACCAAACATATTGAGATTGATTTTCATTTTGTGCGAGAGGAAGTTGCTGATGGCGCTTTGGAGGTGAGGTTTATCTCTTCTAGTGATCAGTTGGCTGATGTCTTCACCAAGCCAGCTAAACAGCAGATGTTACGTTTTAGAACCAATCTAAATCTTGTAAATAATAGCGGTTTAGATTGAGGGGGAGTGTTAAGAATCGGTCACCGTGTTGTATACGTGTTGTATTATGTAAACGTATACGCACTTGTTTATACATCTGCCAAGTATATAAATAGAAGAGGTGGAGGCACGTTGCCTATCACGAAACCCTAATCAGTGTTTTTATCTTCCGAGACCACGACCGCGCGCAACCGTGACGACAGGGACATCTCTAGATATGGTGTGTAGTGTGTCGAAGTCGAGGACTAGTGTACGTGGAGTCGAGTTTTAACGTATGTGAAAGAGTATGAGTTTTGCGGAATATGATGGATATATTATTGAGTCTTATGGGCGAGTATATATAGGCGTACAAAGGATCATCTTGAAGTACGAGTTAAATTAGGACTGTATGTAAACATATCATAAGTCTATCTAAACTATCATAACAACCGTATATACCTAATACTCTAATAGTATGTCAAACTACGAAGTGTCTGAGTCGATCTATGTAATGTCGAATTCGACGACGAGATCTATGTATCGTCTAGGTCGAGTTTGCATATACTTTTAAAATGGATTGTAAGTGTTGAAATGAAGTTTGAATTGTTAAACTCGTATATTGAAGTCGAAGAAGAAGAAGGCTTTGAACTGATAGTGGCCGTACGAACGCAGCAATTTTAGCATGCATGTCTATGCCTTTCATTTGCTGCTTCAAGATTTGTGCTGACAAGTTCATCTAGGGTCATCGTATCTCTAAAATTTAAGTTCAATTTATACCCAATGAAACATATTTAAACTGTGCATGGTAGGTGGCCGTACCCTATGTGTGCATCATCTTGTAAACCAAAACTGCACATATGACGCATATGGTAGTTTTTGGTGACGTATAATTCTTATGGCTGAGTTTTGAGTGTCCTAATCCGTATTATACATTACTACCTTCGTTCCAAAATATAAGAATTTTTAGCAGTATAATTTAAACTGCTAGAAATGCTTACATTATGGATGGAACGGAGGTAGTATGTTTTAGAGCTTAGTCAGTGATAGTTTGGGAGAGAAATAACTTGTATTGATTTAGACAATATTACAATGTTTATATAAAAGAGAGGGAGAGTCGGAACCGACTTAGGCTAGAGTCCTACTCCAATACAATGTTGAGACTGGAGCGAATGTCGATGAAGGACGAAGGATGTAGTCATTTGGTAAAAATATCTGCAAACGGTGCACTCGTTGGAACATGTAGAACACGAACTTCTCCAAGAGCAACTTTTTTCCCGAACAAAATGAATGTCGATCTCGATGTGCTTGGTACGACGATGTTGCACGGGGTTGGAGGCCATATAGACAGCTAATATATTGTCACAGTAGACAATAGTGGCGTGCTGGACGGGACGCTGAAGTTCCACAAGTAGTTGGCGAATCCAAACTGCTTTAGCAACAGCATGCACAACCGCCCTGTATTCCGCTTCAGCCGAAGACCGGGAGACCGTAACCTGCCTTTTCGATGACCAAGAAACAAGATTATCACCCAAATAAACACAAAAGCCGGATGTGGATCGTCGAGTATCTAGACATCCTGTCCAGTCTGCATCAGAATAAACTGTCAAGCTTGTTGGGAGGATGAATTAAGAAGTAGACCATGATCAAGAGTGCCTTTTAAGAATCGAAGAATCTTTTTGACATGAGCTAGATGGGGTAAACGAGGATCATGCATATAGAGACATGCTTGCCGAACAGAATAAGAAATGTCAGGTCGGGTGGCGTATTGCAAAGCACCAACAAGACTACGATATAGAGTTGGATCAGGGACAGAATCACCTTGAGTTGAAAGTTTTGAGCCAACATCAGCTGGTGTACGACAAGGTTGACAATCTATCATGCCTGCTCGGTTTAAGAGATCAAGAATGTATTGACGTTGAGAAAGAAATAGAGTAGAAGATGTTCTAGTGACGGTAACACCGAGAAAATGATGAAGTGATCCTAAATCAGTCATAGAAAATTCTTTGTTGAGAAGAGTAATGATCTGTTTAAGAAAAGAATCAGAAGAAGCTGTAAGAACAATGTCGTCTACGTATAGAAGAAGATATGTTGTGTGAGAGGAAGAATGAAAGATAAAAAGAGATGTATCAGATTTGGAAGGAAGAAAGCCAATAGTTTGAATAAATATAGCAAAACGTTGAAACCAGGCACGGGGAGCTTGTTTGAGACCATACAAAGATTTCTTGAGAAGACAGACAAGATTGGGATTAGAGGAATCTTCAAAACCGGATGGTTGTTGGCAATATACAGTTTCATTGAGAGTACCATTAAGAAAAGCATTTTTTACATCAAGCTGATGAATATACCAGAAAGAGGAGACCGCAAGACTGAGAATAATGCGAATAGTGCTGGGCTTAACAACAGGGGAGAAAGTTTCATCAAAGTCAATTCCTTGTTGCTGAGAAAAACCTCTGCAAACCCAACGAGCCTTGTACCAAGCCAAAGACCCATCGAAGTTATACTTATGACGAAAAATCCACTTTCCTGAGACAATATTGGCGCCAGATGGTTTAGAAACGAGAGTCCATGTATTATTTTGAATAAGAGCATTGAACTCATCTCGCATGGCAGAGTGCCATAATGGATCGAGAAGGGCTCGTTTGTAGGAACTTGGGATAGGGGAAATCGATGGAGTAGCCAAAAGATTGAGAAAACGTCGGGGAATATGGAAGCCCCGTTTTCCACGAGTACACATAATATGATCATTTGTAGGAATGGGTATTGGAACGGCATGAGAAGGAATGTGAGTAGTTGGGGAAGGAGATGATTGAGTAGGGGTGTGTTTGAGGCGGGAGAGACGGAGTCAGATGATGTGCTAACGGGAGACTCTGCCGCAACAGGAGAAGGAGACTCGACAGGAGGTGAGGCTGCCACGGTAGGGGTTTGGGCAGATTCAGCTGTCGCGACAGGGTTTTGGGGGTTTTTGGCTGCCGCGGCAGGGTTTTCGGGGGTTTTGCCTGCCGCGGCAGGGGGATCGACGGGAACAAAAACATGACGCGATATAGGGGCAGTAGATGTGGATAGAGGGGTAGGGACCGTCGGTGACTGAATGGTTGAAAAGTGAAAAGTATTTTCATCGAAAGTGACGTGACGAGATATAAGAACACAACCGGAGGAGGGATCAAAACATCGTGATCCTTTGTGATCATCGGATGGACCTAAATATATACATGGCAATGATCTTGGAGCGAGTTTATTAGCAGCAGTAGATGAAGTGTTAGGAAAGCAAAGGCAGCCAAAAACACGTAAATCAGAATAATCAGGGTGAGATAGAAAAAGAGATTGAAAGGGGAATAAAGAGGACATGTGTTGGTTGGTCGTATATTTAGAAGATAGGTGGCGGTCCGGAGAGCCTCAGCCCAAAAATGCGGTGGAAGAGATGCTTGAATGAGGAGAGTGCGTAAGATGTCATTGATAGAACGAAGAGAGCGTTCAGCCTTGCCGTTTTGAGGAGAAGTGTAAGGACACGAAAAACGAAATAGGATGCCTTGGGAGAGAAAGAAAGTTCTGTTTTGGTTGTTATCAAATTCTTTTTTGTTGTCACATTGGATGAAACGAATAGGGAGGCCAAAGTGTGTTAGAACATATTGTCGAAAATTAAGAAAAAGTTGATGAACATCAGATTTATCACGAAGAGGAAAGGTCCAAACATAATAAGAATAATCATCCAAAATAACGAGATAATATTTGAAACCAGAAACACTTGGTATTGGAGAGGTCCATAGATCACAATGTAACAATTCAAAATGGAAAAGAACTATAGGTTGAAGAAGTGCCGAAAGGTAATCTAATATGTTTGCCGCATTGACAGGCATTACAAACTGAGGAATCATGCGAAGAACTATCACTAGATATGCGAAACTCTTGAAGCAGGGATGACATGGTATGTTTATTGGGGTGACCAAGACAACGGTGCCAAAGGGTGACGGAGGCAATCATGGCTTGAGGTGTGGACGTGGGTGCGCCATGGAGAGGATAGAGATCGCCCGAACTATTGTAACGAGCGAGGACCGCCGCCGTTTTCAGATCTTTCACAGACAAATCAAAGGGATCAAATTCTATGGAAACATTATTATCAATAGTAAATTGTCGAACAGATATTAGATTTTTTAATTAATGAGGGAGCAACTAGGATATTTCGTAGAATAAAATTGGTGTTTGGATTAATGATGTAAGATTGGCCGGTGCAAGAGATGGGGATAGAAGATCCATCGCCAATGGTGATAGAAGAAAAAGGAGAGGAAGAACAAGCTAACAGAAAATCCATATTTGAAGACATACGCGAGAAAGCACCAGAATCAAAAATCCAATCCGTACCTTCGTAATTGTTGAGTGTAAAATTGTTCATGGCAGCGATGAAGACGGCTTGGTCCCAACTTGGTGGAGCGGTTGACGGAGCGGGAGACGCAGGCATGTATTGAGGAGCTGGAGTAGCATTGTACATGTAGGGAAGCGACGTCGGTGTGGCCACGTATTGAGGTGGCGCCATCTGGGCCATGTAGGGAGGGGGTGGCGCCTGCGCGGTGTAGACTTGCTGAGGCTGTCGTCCAAGGAGCCCGGGAGAAACGATTGCAGGACGGAGCCCGGGACTCCAGGTTCCGGTGTAGGCGGGAGGGGCCCCGTAGGGAGACGGAGCGGACCATGGCATGGACCACGCCTGAACAAGTCCAGTCCACGGGTCGTGCGGAGGTCGCCATGTCGGAGCTGATGGTGGTGCTGTCGGGGGCGCCGTAGGTGGAGCAGGAGCAGGTGGTCGAGGTTGAGGCAGTTTGTACGTGGGATTCTTCCCGCGATAATTTGGACTTGGACGCCATCCAGGTGGGGGCTGCGGGGCAGCGTGGGGAGGGCCGGCGGAGGGGGAGGCCGAGCCGCCGTGTGGAAGACCTGAGCTTGAGTGGGGAGTGATGCTTTGCGAGCTTGCGTCGTGGCCTCCAGTTGGAGGAGAGATCGGACTTCAGCGAAAGTAGGACACGGGCGCATCATCGGAATAAAGGCCACCTGCTTGTCAAATTGCTCGCCGAGGCTGACGAGGAGAGCATTGATGAGTGTGCGATCTTCAACAGGGTCGCCGAGCTCACGTAATTCGTCGCCGATAGGCTTGATCTTCTGGCATAGAACAGTGACAGAGGCATCTCCTTGAGACATGGTACGGAGCTCGGTATGTAGGGCATTGATGCGGGCGTCGCTATTATCCTGGAAAAGTTGTTGAAGAGAGGCCCATAGATGCACGGCGGTGGCGTCGTCGTTGGAGACGAGATTGAAAAGCTCAGTGGATATGCGGGTGTAGATCTATTGTATAATTGCTAGATCATCTTGGACCCAGCGAGGAGCGGCAGGACGAGGCACCGAGTTCGGATCAACGTGATCACGAAGACCACATCGGCCGAGATGAACATGAAATAAGTGGCGCCAATGGTAGTAGTTGTGGAGTGCAAGATCTAGGGTAATAGGTATGAACGGAGAGACGTCGGAGATTGTATCGGCTAAAGAAATTGGGGCTATTTGGATAGGATTTTGTTGGGTAATAAGGGTAGAGGTGGAGATAGAGGAGGTGGAGGAGGAGGGTTTCACGCCGGCAGCGCGAGCTTCCGCCGCGGTCCAGAGAGGACCTTTCGGCGGCGGCGGTGGAGTAGGCGGAGCCATCTAGGTGCGGAAAAACCTAAGCGTCTGATACCATGATAGTTTGGGAGAGAAATAACTTGTATTGATTTAGACAATATTACAATGTTTATATAAAAGAGAGGGAGAGTCAGAACGGACTTAGGCTAGAGTCTTACTCCAATACAAAACAAACTCTAATAGTAAGTATTGCTTCCGAGTCAAGTTGTCTGTATAGTCCTAGTCCTCGTAAACCTCTACAGATTATGTTTGGTGGGATTTACATCCTGCCACCTAAAATGCTCACCCTTTTTGCTTGTGAGGTGAAGACATTTCAAAAACATGACTAGTCAAGTTGGGATAAGACACGCGCGCGCTGACTAAGCCCGTTGAAGTGCAGTTTTTCTGCTAGGTATGCTTCCTCGTGAAGCTTACACGATGGATGCATCGTCTCAAGGAGTTCCGATTGACGATATATAGTTATCACCATGGCGCCAAAATGCACAGGCAACGCAAGGAACGAGCACCATGCCACCAGTGATGTTTCTCTTCCAAATCACCAAAGGTTTTCTCATGCACTTCTTCTGTTTCACAATATAAGTTTTAAAAAAAAAAAACATACTAGTATAAGACTTTTTCTTTAACAAGTCAAAAGTATCTTGGTTTGATTTGACGTGATCGTTTTCTGTAAAATGGTCACTTTTTTGTCTATGGGGTGAAGACATTTCAACATCATGACTAGTCAAGTTGGGATAACGCATGGGGGACTATGCCCGTTGAAGAACCATTTTTCTGCTAGGTAGACTTCCGGCCGTGAAGTTTACATGGATCATGGATGGATGCATCTTTTCAACGATCGAGTTCTGATTGCCGATATATATAGTTATCATCATGGCACCAGCCAAATGCACAGATTACTGAGAAACGAGCGCCATGGCAGCTCTCCTGTTCCTCTTCCTCTTGCTCGCCGGGGCCACGGCGGCGGAGGTGGTGTTCCCCAAAGAAGCATTGCCGACCAAGTCCGGGTACCTCCCCATCCCGCCGGCAAACGGTTCTTCTTCTTCTCTCTACTTCGCCTTCTACGAGGCCACCCACCCGCTCACGCCGCCGGAGTCGACGCCGCTGCTCGTGTGGCTGGAGGGCGGCCCTGGCTGCAGCTCCATGCTCAGCAACTTCCTCCAGCTGGGTCCCTACCTACTCGACGACGGCAAGGCGTCGCTCTCGCCCAACCCCTTCGCGTGGAACCGTCGTTTCGGGCTCCTCTTCCTTGACAGCCCGCTCGGCACCGGCTACAGCGCCGTGCCGACCCCCGCCGACATTCCCACCGACCAGGACACGATCGCCGCGCACACCGTCGCGGCCATCCGGTCGTTCCTGGACGCTCAGCCGGGCTTCTTCCGCGGCCGGCCGCTCTTCATCACCGGCGAGAGCTACGCCGGGAAGTCCGTCCCCACCGCCGGCGCGCTCATACTGGCCACGAACCCGGTGCTGCCGGAGCGCGAGAGGATCAACCTGCGCGGCGTGACCGTGGGCAACGGGATCGTGCACCCCGTCGCGCAGGTCACCACGCACGCCGACGCGGCCTACTTCATGGGCCTCATCAACGCGAAGCAGAGGAGGGAGGTGGAGGCGATGCAGGCGGAGACGGTGGAGCTGATCAAGGCAGCGAGGTGGCGCGAGGCGTCGAGCGCCTGGGAGCGCCTGGTGGCGTGGCTGGAGAAGTCCGCGGGGGTCGCGACGCTCCTTGACGTTGCGGTAGACGGGGCGTCCTACCTGGACTTCGCAGGGCTGCAGGGGTTCCTGAACGACGGCGAGGTGAAGACCGCGCTGCGCGCCCGGGACGGTGCGGCGCCGGTGGAGGCGTGCAGCACGGCCGTGTACGCGGCCCTGCACGACGATATCATGAAGAGCGCCAAGGGAGAGGTGGAGGCGCTGCTGAAGAGGAAGACCCGCGTCCTACTGTACGAGGGGGTCCGCGACGCGAAGCTCGGGGTGGTGGCAGCGGAGGCGTGGCTGCCGGAGCTACAGTGGGACGGGCTGGCCTCGTTCCTCGACGCCGAGCGTGCCGTGTGGCGGAGCAGCCAAGGGACGGTCGCCGGCGGCGTGCAGAGCTATGGCGCGCTCACGCACGTCGCGGTGTATGGGGCCGGGCACTTCGTCCCGGCGTCTCAAGGCCGTGCCGCGCAGGAGATGATCGAGGAGTGGGTGTCCGGGACGGGCCTGTTTGCCGGCGAGTAGCCAGTAGGGCATATTTCTTTCTTACTACTGGTAGTAGTCAAAAATTTAAATAGCCGGCTATACTATAGCCTTTTGAGAAGCCTCCCCTGCTATGTCCTTTATAAGCTAAATAGGGAATACACCCTAATAGCCAGCTATAGCCTGATTTAATCCCGCTAAATTTCTGCTCTTTGAATTTTTCTTATTTTTTCTTTTTGTTTCCCTTTTTGAATTTATGTTGAATCTGATTCAAATAAAACTTGTGAGTTAATTGGTTGAATACTTATTTCTGTTGAATAGTTGCATGACTTGTAGCTCGAATCTTGTTTGAAGCATAGTTTTTCCTATCTTTTTAAAAGATTTGACTAAATTTTTTTTGCTCTATTTTTAAAAATACACTAAAACGGAATATCCCGCTATAGCTGCGCTATAGCCTTTCGTAGCCTCTGAAAAAAGCCTATTTAAAACTCTGTTAGTAGTACATTTTTTCTGTTTTTTTATTGATTGAGTACTGTGAAGAAAGCTTGGCCCTGTTTGTTTAACTTAAATCCATTCATTGACAATACTTGGAATAGCTCTTGCAACGACCAGACAAGTGGAAAACAGTTGATGAACAACACCGGTCCGTTTTGACAAAATATTCTTCTATCAACCCCAGCCGATTCTTTCACATGAAGATCTTTATTCCAAAGTAATGTATTTTTTAGGAAAAAATCTAAAATGGGCCAGCCCTTTTTAGAAATTTCTAAAAGTATGCTGAGATCACCGGCTACACAACATCATTCAATTTAATCAGAAACTCGTATTCTTCCACGCAGGCCCATAAAAACAACAATGTTTTAGACACACCGAGGCCTGCTTGTTTGGTAGTGGTATTTTTTACTCCATCCATTTTAAAATATAAGATGATTTAACTTTATGAAAAGAGTGTACATATACCGTTTTAGTGTAGGTTTTATTTCAAACTTACGTGAACCTTGACAAAGCTAAAACATCTTATATTTTAAAACGGAGAAAGTGGTAATTAGCGGATTGGGTAAACCCCGTCTTCACCGAACCCCTCTAATCCCCATAAAACTCAATAACCACCCATCCACTAGGAATGAGTAGTGTATTGGAAAAATATACTAGAACTTGGGGTAAAGCAGGGATAAGCAGGGATTAAAGTAGCTTAATACTCTAGAATTAAACGTGCTTTTAGCCATAGGTGGAGATCTAGTGTTTGGTTGGGATTATCCCTTTTATTAATTCATATAAGTACACTAATATCAAACAAGGCCTGAACAGGAAACAAAGCAACAAACCAATACTATATCTAATTTCTCTTAGGGAATCTCCACCGGCATGACCCAACCGGTCTGCTGGCGTCCGAACGGATATGCAAGCGTGCGCGGTTCTCCAGCGGGGCAACCCATTCGGACCGACGCGTCTGGTCCGATCCATCCGTGCACCAAATTTGGACAACAGTTCCGTCGGGGCGGACAATGGCGTGTCCTCCCGCGGGGCCAAGGGCCCGCATCGCAGCGACCCAATGGCCTTCTTCAATAGACATCAATGGAGAGAGGTGGGCTGCTCCAAAGGCTGGTCGCGCAGTTGACGCTTCCCCTCCTGCGCTGGCGGCGCCGCCCGACGCCTACGTTCCTGCCGCCGACATCAATGTCATCGCTTCGGCCTCCGTGCCGGCATCTAATGCCGTGCATTCTTAAATAGGCCACCCACGGCCATCTTCTTCCACACCGCACGCTCCTCCCTCCCACCCTTCACTACTGGTTAGCAAGCCATGGCCAGCGGCATTGGATCGAGGGAGGGCGTCTAGGACGACCACCGGGCCCTGGCCATGGCCATCGAGGTGGCCCTAGAGGGTGCGGCCAGAGTAGAACGCCGGGGCCTAGCCTTGGCCATCGAGGAGGTCGCGGGGGACGCGGCCACAGCACGCCGCCACGATCTCCATCACCACCACCATCGTCGCCCGAGCTCGAGCGCATCGACATCAGCCTCGCTGGCCTTGAGTTCGCCGTGACCATCCATTCGGGAATGGCGCGAGACAGGATGCTCCTGCCCCGTAAATTCGCTTCGCTGGTCAATGGCGCAGAGCCCCAGCGGGTCGTGCTGCAGGCGGCCGGTGTCAATTCCGACGCATGGCCGGTGGAGGTGTCGTTCGACCTCCTGGGCCAGATGTTCGTCGCCAACGGATGAGAGGGGTTCGCCCTGACGGCACCAAATCGAGGTCGGCAACTTCGTCGTCTTCAAGTACAACGGCGAAGTCATGCTCAGTGACAGCGTCTTCGACGTGTGTCGTCGCTGCTACCAGTCCGACTCCAATTCCGACAAGTAGTATTAGCACTAGACTAGACCGTGTACACGCCATGTATCGTGTTTGAAATCAAATTTGCAACGTGAGCATGGGCCATTTGCAATGACAAGTTTTTATTCATATCGTGGAATATTTTACAAGAACACCATGCTTACAAAAACAACCTAACTATACGCCACCTACGATGCTGGCGTCGGCGGCACCGGCGGGTCGACAAGACCTCATTCTTCTTTAAGAGAGCGGTAGATCGCAAGCTGCGCCTGCAACTCCTCTTCGGCTTGGGCGAGGCGGGCACACAGGTAAGTGTCGTCAGGACTGGCGCGCATCGCTTCCTGGAGCTCGTCGCGCACGTCTGTGAGCGCTAGACGCCGCCGGTGCTCCGGAAGAAAGACGCAGTCCATTACCTCCTACGTGAAAGGCTCGCCGGTGGTCCTGTTGCGGTCCAAGTGAGTGCGTCGTGGCCGGTAGTTGTGGAACATAATGTATATCTGCGGCCGCCCTGGAATCGGAAGCGGTAACACATATGGTTCCTCCGGCGGACTGGGCCACCATGACGACAACGGGTGCTCAGGCTCTTCTGGGCGGATGTTGGTGGGGTTGTCACGGAGGCCAGTACGACGGTGCAGACGGCTAGGCATGGTGGGTTGTGTCTATCTTTGTTTGGCCTCTTTTTTATGGCTGTGCCTAGAGGCGACGGAAAACGCCTAGAATAGGAGGGAAGCGGCGGGAAAGAAAAGCGGGAGACGGCAGAAACACACTGAAAATATACCGACGCCAGCGTCAGTGAGGGACTATTTGCCAAGCACTGACAGATAGATCGCGCCACTGGATGTGGTTGGCCGGATAGACCAGACCACGACCCTAATCTCTCAGTAGCCCGATCCATCCGAACCAAAACGTTTTGGATCGGCCGTTTGGATCGCCTCGGTTGGCCTTAAATGCCGACACTCCTCAGCCGCTAACTCCTTCACCAGTACGCAGTACCAATATCATCTGTGTCATGCGTCCATCGCGCGTCCATCGCCTCCTTATGCTTCGCGTCCGAAGAATTCTCCAATGCTAAAGCAATGCCAACGCCTTGAACACAATGCTTCAAGAAAAAGAGCATACATTGAACTTAGGAGTAAATAGCCAAATCCACGGATGAAGCCAACTTGGAGGGCATGACACAATTTCCTCTTTTTTGAGTATTCGGGCGCTCTGTTTTGAAATATAAGATGTTTTAGTTTTGTAAAAATAGTGTATCTAGATCCCTCTTAATATATAGGTTTATCTACATTTGGAGTGAACCTACACACTAAAAAAGATTTACATACATTTATTTTACAAAGCTAAAACATCTTATATTTTAAAACGGAGGAGTATAAAACATTTTAGCTTTGAACATCATTTAGTTTATACGTTCATAAAGGTTCGAAGTTAACCTATATACTAAAAAGCGTCTAAATACATATATTTCACGAAGCTAAAATGTCTTATATTTATTAACGGAGGGAGTAGATTTAAAGTGTTGGGCGGCTATCAAATGAAAAATCTTGGTATGGCCAGGTGCAACAAACCGTTGCTATGTTGTGGAATGCTTGGAGCGACGTGGCCAACAACGTTCGGACATGTGCCCCCTCTGATCACGAGGAGGAAACAATCTCCCGTTTGCTTAGAGCATTTTCACTCGTCCCCGTACGACGTCTGGCGTAGTCCGATTTTGGGCCGTATGAGAGAACGCCGGACTGGTTCTCGATTTTGGGGGCGCTGGCTCCTAGCCCTGCCCCCATACAAGAAAAATATCAATTCTTTTTCTTCAAATCAACAATTAATTTAAACATGTTCAATATAGCAAATACATAATTGAACATTCATATTTATTACAAATTCATAAAATTAAACAAACAATTCAAAATGTTTATCAAACAAAGGCAAGAAAATAAACAAACTAGCTAGCTCCTTTGAGCCTCCACAGAAGCTCCACTAGATTATTCTGCAGTTGACTATGAGTATTTGTGTCTCGAACTTTCTGTCGCCTAGCAAGAAAAGTAGCAAATGCAGGTGGCACTTGGTGGTCAATATCTTCAAAAGGACCTTGGTGAAAATAAGGTTTAGTGTCAAACACTGGATTCTCTCGCTCACTCTCGATGATCATGTTGTGCAAGATCACAGAGGAAGTCATGAGCTCCCACATCTGATCTTTCGACCAGGTAAGGGCGGGGTACCTGCCAATGGAAAGTCGAACTTGCAGCACACCGAATGCCCTCTCCACATCCTTCCTGCAAGCCTCCTGCTGTTGGGCAAACGAAGCTTTCTTTCCTCCAGGCACATGGTTTGAGATTATCTTCACAAATGTTGACCATCTTGGTTAGATGCCATCTACCAAGTAGTAGCCCTTGTCATACTGGTGGCCATTGATCTCGAACTGCACCGGAGGAGTTCTTCCTTCAACAAGTTTGGCAAACACATTTGAACACTACAGCACGTTGATGTCATTGTGTGATCCGGCCATACCGAAGAAAGCATGTCAAATCCATAGATCCTGATCTTTCACAGCCTCAAGCACCACACTACATGATCCTTTGTGACCTTTGTACATGCCTTGGTGCGTGAATGGACAGTTCTTCCAAGCCCAGTGCATACAGTCAATGCGTCCAAGCATTCCTGAAAAACCTCTTGCAGCATGTTCCAAGATTCGAGTTGTGTCTTCTAGATTGGGTGTTCTTAGGTATTTCTTCCCATACAGTGCCACAATAGCCCTGCAAAATCTGTACATACAATCGATGGTTGTTGACTCTGCCATGCGGAGGTAGTCGTCATGTGTGTCTCCAGCAACTCCATATGCAAGCATACAGAGAGCAACTATGCATTTCTAGATTATGGAGAAACCAAGTGTGCCGACAGCATCTCTCTTTAGTTTGAAATAGTCATCAAAGTCTCTCAATTCCTCAACAATCTTCAGGAAAAGCTTCTAGCACATTCTGAAACGGCGCCGAAATGTGACGTCGCCATGCAATGGGTTATCGGCGAAGTAATCAGTGTAGAGCATGCAGTAGCCTTCCATCCTTTGTCTTGGTTTGCTCTTGCGCCGCCCAGGCTTCGAACCCCTAGCAGGCGGCTTCTCATCGGTGTCGGTGATCATGCCTAGGAGGGACGTGAAGATCAGGAGATGATCATCATCACCGACATTGTATCGGATGCCAGCAGCAATGGCGACTTCGTTGTCCATCAGAGCGGCCAACATCTCTTCCTCGTCCAAATCCATGAGTGTGGGCGGCTTGGGAGGGTTGGAGGAGTATTCTCGGTGGTTGTGGCGATGACTCTAGCAGGCATAACGGCAGACGACGGCGAGGGGTGCTGGCGGTGTCGAGTGGTGGCAGCGGGCGGAAGGGAGGATGGGTGAGAACGCAGCATGTGGGTGGCTTTCGCAGGTGTGTGTCACCGACAGGGCTAGCCCACGTCGTTTTCAGCTCCATCCAGCACCCCTCCTGTGGACTGGGTTCGTCCTGGGGGTGCCGGAAAGCTAAACGAGCCACGCTGGCGCCAAAAAACATTTGGGGGACACGGCTGGACGTCAATTTGGGAGCCGACACACCCCAAAGGCCTTTGAGGGGCCTTTAGGAGGGGGAGAGTGGAGATGCTCTTAGGAGAATAGTGTTCCTTGCACGAGTACAATGAAAAAGGTGTTTGTTGCATATAATCTTTCACATCTAAGCAGTATTGTAAATATGCTTAGAAATTGGTTAGAATAAATGTTAAAGATGGTCCAAATTCATTAAGAAGGCTAATTTTTGGCGAGCAGAGCGAGGCATGTTGCCGGGCAGGCTTTCACCGTTATATATATAGGTACGCTATTCTACAACCACTTGAAGAATAACTATTCTACAACCCTTTCTAAAGTTTTACGGAACACTTTTTCAACTTCACGCGACAAGATAATGAACTTCCTGATGGACTACCGGATTCACGTCGGAAGAGAGATGGGGTGGAGGGGGTGGGGGTTGGGGGTCTTTCTGAACTTCCGCAGTAGAAGATGTGAACTTCTCTGTAGTAGCAAGTGAACTTCCTGATGGACTACCAGATTCACGTGGGAAGAGAGGAGAGGGTGAGGCGGGTTGGGGGGGGGGGGTCTTTCTGAACTTCCGTGGTGGAAGATGTGAACTTCTCTATAGTAGCAAGTGAACTTCCTAGCGGAGCACCAGATTCACGTGGGAAGAGAGGGGAATGGGGGTGTCTTTCTTAACTTCCGCGGTGGAAGATGTGAACTTCTCTGTAGTAGCAAGTGAACTTCCTGGCAGAACACCAGTTTCACGTGGGCAGAGGGGAAGGGGATGGTGGGGGTGGTTGGGGGGGATTTCTGAACTTCCACGGGGGAAGATGTGAACTTCTAGGGTATATAGCAAGTGAACTTCTCGATGGAGCACCTGATTCACGTGGGAAGAGAGGGGGAGGGTGGGTTGGGAGATTTTTGAACTTCCGCGATGGGACGGGATGGGAGGTAGGGTGGGGCGGTCGCAGAGGTGGGGCAGCAGTCGGCGCGCGGGATGTGGGGCGGGGCGGCACCAGAGGTGGAGCGGCGTGCGTTGGGCGGGGCAGCGCGTGGGGTGGGGCGACACTAGAGGTGGGGCATCGTGCGTGGGGACGGGGTGGCGGCAGAGGTGGGGCGGCGCGTGTGGGTCTAGTGGCGGCGAAGGTGGGGAGGCGCGCGTGGGGCGGCGCCGGCGTGGATGTAGGGGAGCGCGGGAGGTGGGGCGACGCCAGCGCGGGAGTTGGGTCCGGGCCGATCGAGTGGATCCGTTCAGGGAAGAAGATCTTTATTTGTATGTGGGGTTGTAGAATAGGTATTCTACAATATTTTAAGGGGTGTTGTATATTAGTCCTGTTCTATATATATATTCAACAACCCCCTTAAGAGATTCCTCAATAAGCTTATTCAGTAACCCCCACCTAACTACCTTCTTCCTCCTCTCCCGTGTCGTCAGGCACCCTCCTCCTACCCCGCACGCCACCTACCTCCTCTGGTCCGCACCGCCGGCCTCCTCCGCCCCGCACCGCCGACCGCCCTCCTCTCCGCTGGTCGCCGACCTCCTCTGCCGGGGCGCCCTCCAGCCCGCGTGCCGCCGCGCCCTCCTCTGCGCGCGCCACCGGCCACCCTCCTCTCCACGCACCACCGGCCTCCTCCTCCTCGGCCGCCGCACCCTCCTCCATGCAGGCCTCCTTCGCCCTGTGCCGACGGCTACCCTCCTCCATGCAGGCCTCATCTGCCCTATGCCGACGGCCACCCTCCTCCCCGCGCGCCGCCGCCTCGTCCGCCCCGCGCGCCCTCCTCCCACCTAACTACCTTCTTCCTTCTCCTGTCCCTGCCGTCAGGCCCCCTCTTCCCTGAAGCTACCTCCGGGAGAGACACACCACCGGTACCTCCTCTCTGGAAGCTAACTTGCATTTCTAGGGAAGTTAGTAAGGGGCGCAGAAGTTAAGAAGTGCATCGGGCGGAAGTTAACTTGCACACACAAGGAAGTTAATGAAGCCGCGGAAGTTAAGTTTCACAAGCGAAAATTAAGGTGCACAATCCGTGAAAAACACAAAAAAATCGATGCTTCTACAGGAAGTTAACTAGCATAGAAAAAAGGAAGTTAACTTGTACAGATGGGGGAGTTAAGAAGGGTTGCTGTCGTGGTGTGGAACACGGCAGTACCATCGGGGATGGCTTGAAGGGGACAATCAGGATGCTATAGGTGGCTACTCGCAACGGGTTGGGCACAGATACTACAAACACAATGATGTACCCAGGTTCGGAGCCCTCTTAGCGTGGTAAAACTCCTACTCCTGCAAGTATCTACTATCAAAGGGGGCGAATGCCCAATATAGATGCTCCTTGAGCTGTTTCCTTAGCTACTTCTCGCTTGAAATTGTCTAACTCCTTCCTCTTGTGTCTACCTAGAACCCTAGCACTACCCCCCTTATATACAGGTCGAGGAGGTAGTTTACAAGGTGGGTTCTAGGGTTTACTATTTGGATTTGGGCCTTACAAAGTGGGACAGCTGGACAGGGCCAAACGGTAGGCCCGGGTGCAGTCAAGCTTCCAGTATAGGGGAGGACCATGCTACAGTGTCCAACGCCCCTGATTTACTCGTCATCCGGCTCTTTATCCGTCAGCTGGTTCTTTATGCGTAAGCCGGAGCTTTCCTCGTCAGCCCTTGCTTTGCTCGTCAGCCTCTAGCTTTGGCGCAGATGTCCAGTAGCACCGGCCAGGCCAGCTAGCCTGTTCGTTCAAAGGTGCGCTCAGCAAGGAGCGTCACCCCCACCGTACCATGGCTAGCGGATCCGAGGCGGCCGGCTAGGAGCGGCCTCCCAGCCGGTTCTTCTGGCTACCCGCCTAGACGGGCCAGCCGAGGAAACTTGAATGCGGACCGGTCGGGGATTCCACCCGGCTGTGGTTCCTTGATCTGGGTCCAGACGGCATGTGCTCCTTGGAGCCAGCCGGTTGGTCCCGTCTTGGCCTACCCGGGGGTCATCCCCTCGACACTAGTCCCCGAGTGCGTTAGGACTTGGCCCCATGGAGATGTTCTTGCGTGCTCATTTGAAATGATTGATGGTGCAGATACTTTGTCGTTTTCATTTGTCTTATAGTATTTGTCCTGTACTGGCTTGGGATTCTATGCTGTTTTCCCGGCTAGGGTTTACCGGCTATGGAGCTGATGGCCCCACCCATAGGGTGTGAGCGGTGATCTTCTTGACCGGCTACTACACCCGGCCGGGAGAGGGATCGCCAGTTTGTTGTCGTCGGCTCTCGCGTCAGCCATGCCTGCCGTTTCTGGCGCACATCACATCAGTTTGACTTCTGGGTTTGCTGCAGCAGGTTTTTGGTAACCGCGCGCGCGCCTTCATCATTGCGTCTCCTTGGGGATCGTGGGAACGGTTTGTCTCCCGCAGTAACTTATGCGGGATCTTCTGTGTGCACGGCGCTGGCGCACGTGATCCGTCCTGAACCGTCATGGGGGAGTGGGGCGGTTGCTTGCAATGTGGCGCAGAGGGAGGGGAACCGACATGGGGAGTGGGGCCGTTGCTTGCCATGTGGCGTAGAGGGAGGGGAACCGCGTGGCCCTTCTTCCCTGATAAATACGTACGCCAAGGAGCAGTGGCTCCTCACTTCGTCACCCTGCGCCTGCCGTCCCTATTCTCTCTTGCGCTCTAGCCTTTCACTCCTCCTCTGCGCCACCGTTCCTTGGTCACCGGTGCCGCTCCTCTTCCCTGACAATGGGACCCCGCGCTTCAACCACGACCACCTTTCGATGTTGCCCGAGGTTGCCAGCGGGTGGCGCGGCTCGTACGTCACCAAGGAATTGGTGAAGAAGTACCGGCGGTGGAAGTTCCTGCCATCGGAGCGGCTGGTGAAGCATCGCCTCGCGCCGAAGGGTGAGTGGGTGCCCAACCCACAGCCTTGCGAGGCCATCATCTTCATCGCCTACTTTGCTCGCGGCCTAGGGCTGCGCTGAGCCGCTTTGTCTTGGAGTTGCTCGTCACCTTTGACCTGCAGCTCCACCACCTGGGAGCAAACACCGTGTCGATGTTGTCGCATCACGCGACCTGCTGCGAGGCGTTCCTTGGTGTCTGCCCCGATGCCGTGAACTTCTTGAAGTTCTTCTACTTCAAGGTTCAGGTGGTGGGGAAGGGCGGGCCGCTAACGGAGACGGGCTGCTAGGCCATCTACCCGCGGCCATCGGCGCCCATACCGCGCCTGGAGCTCCCCGACACCGTCAAGCTCTGGTAGCACTCATACTTTTACATGCGCAACAACACCGATGTGGACTTCATCAAGGTCCCCGCCTTCGCCAACGTCCCCTCCAACCGGAAGGCCTGGAGCGTCCAGCACTTGGGCGCCTAGGGCGACATCGACCGGATGGGCGCCCGGTTAGCCGTCCTCGTGGAGAAGGAGCGCCTTACCGCCTGGGACATTCTGCTGTCCTGGATGGCAAACTGCGTGCTCCCGCTACAGGACCGGTCGCACAAGATGTGCCACCTCTCTGGCCATCTGGATCCCACCCGGGTATCCCGGCTGGATGTGCCGCATGCCGCCCTCCGCGAATGGCTCGCCACCATCTCGAAGGAGGGGCTAGAGGAGGACTGGGTGTTCTCCTGCCGGCCGTACCACCACAGCCGTCTTCCGCTGAAGGTATGTCTTTTTTGTTCTTCTCTGGGTGGATTTTCTTGAGGGACTCCCGTTTCGTGCCTCTTATCTTCCCTTGTTGAGTAGCTTTTCACAACGCAGCTAGCAGAGGACGATATGGGGGACAACGAGCTCCCCAACTTCACTGCGGACTTCAAGCCGGCGAAGGCTCCATCGGCGGAGGCGGAGCGGTTCCCTATGCGGGCCGACGAGGGCTGCGAGTTCCCACCCGGTGAGAGTTTGTCCTTTGTCCTTGTCTGCTTTGCTCTTGCTACGCCTTTAGCCGCGAACTTGACGTTTTGCTTGCACTGGAACAGCTGCTCATGGCGAGGATGTGGACCTGGCCGAGGTCACCGCGCCCAGGGGCAAGGGGAAGCGGGCTGCCCCCACCAGCGCTGCTCTGGCCGGAGGCGGAGCCAAGAAGACATGTCGCCCCCGTCCCGTGGCCACCATGCCGAGCGTTGCCGGGTAGGTGCTTCCGTACTCTTGGTGCTTGTATTGACTTGCTCGTATTTGCGTTGTTCATTCCTTGTGTTTCCGCAGCGAGGCGATGGCCTTGCCCGACTCCACGACCGTCGCCACCGCGTCTGCCCCTCCGCCTGCTGCGGAGGGGAGTGCGCTGACTTCGGTGTCCGAGGTCGCGCCGGCTCCGGCCCCCGAGGCAGCATCTACTCAGCCGACTGGGGCCAGGGCGGATGCGACGGAGGTGGTGCCACCGGCTGCGCCCGCGACACTTCACCGGGTCGGGGTCGTCTCCCGGATTGCTGAGGGTCTTAAGCTTGGGCGCGCCAGCACGGCCACGCCTCCCCCCGGCTCAACGGTGGGCACTGACTCTAGCGCCTACCGGGTGGAGGAGCCGGTGAAGGTGCCCCAGCCGGAGGCCCCCGTCCAGGCGAAGGTTGGGCCCTCCGCGGCTCCGGTCAGCGATGATGACCTCCAGGTCACCGGCTGGACGCCGGCTCGGGCTGCGCCACCGTTGGACGCCCTCCTGGCGCAGTTGTCGGAGGCAGCGCCTCTGGCCATTGGCCAAGCTTGCCAGCTGGTGGAGGCGTTGGTGTAGGGGCTCGGCCAAGCCAAGGCGCTGAGGGCCTCCGTCGAGGTATGTGTTCTGTTGCCAATCTTGATGCTTGTTCACCGTCTTGCGCCATGACTTATTCTCACTTCTCTTTTTGTGCAGAGGGCTCTCGTCGACACCGCCAAGACCTCGCAGGAGCTGGGTCATAAGATTGCTTGTTCTGCCGTATCTTCTCGATTGCACGATTTCTCGCGCTTCTTGTTGAATATTGGTTACTCTCCTGCAGCTCTGCTGTAGACCGGGACCGCGAGGTAGCCCGGCTGAAGGAGGAGGTTACCCGGCTGGAGGAGTCCAACAAGACCCGCTAGGACCAGATCGCCCAACTGACTGCGCAGCAACAGTAGATGGAGATCAAGACTGACAGGGCCAAAAAAATGGCGGAGACCCGGGCCGAGGCGCTGAAGAACCTGGAGGGGCTTTACACTACCCATGCGGATGCCCTCAAGGTTTCCAAGGCCAAGGAGGCGGCGGCACTATCGGAGCTTTGCCAGATCACCGAGATCGTTGTCAGTAAGTGCCCTCAACTTAAGCTACTTTTCCCGTTTTGCCCTTTGTAGTTAGTATTGATTATTGTTTCTTTTCCCAGCTACAACTTAGTATCCTGAGGCGACAGATCAGGCGCTGGGCCGGATTCCCGAGGCAGATCCGGATCGGGATGTCCACCTGGGGGAGCTGGTGACGGTCGTCAGCGAGGAGGCAAACCGGCTTCGCGCCGCCGCTCTCGAGGTCTTTGACTACATCTGGCCTGAAGCTGCCCTGCCTGCCACCATGGATGCCTTGGCCGAGCATCTTCTGGGTGCTCCGGACCTCATGAATGTGGCCCGGGAGTGGGCGGCTCGTGGCGGCGCGGAGATGGTGCTGGTGCTGCTGAAGTCCTAGTACCCGGATGTGGATCTGCGGAGCCTTTCTCGTGGATTTCGCCAAGGGATCAACTATGACCAGCTTCGCGCCGAGGTTCCTAACATGCGCTCTTGTGGCATGACGATCAGGAGCTTCGTTGCGCTGGACAGGGACTTCAGCGACCCGGCTAGCACAGAGCGGTACTATCACAGCCCGGATGCGCCACGCACTGATGCTTTGGCTGCACCGCAGACCACCTCGACAGACGTCGCCTCCAGCAGCCAAGCTCCAGCTGATGCCTCCGGCCCTTCTGCCCCCTAGTGAACTTGATCCCCGATATGCTGGGAGTATTTGTGATTGAAAAACTTGTCTTTTCTTTGTGCCGTGTGAACAATTGTCTGTGTTCTGGTTATTGAACTCTTGTGGGAGCATCGCCTCCCTCTGTATATGTGCGCGTGCTCTTTTGTTTGCACTTTCTGCTCTGCATTTTCTGCATGCTTGTTTCTGTGTGGGGGCGCAGGAGCGCACCCACAGGGTGTAGTCCCCGAGGTTCGGGCCGGCTGGAGAATACGGCCTGGTCCAAGCTCCTTTATGTTGTTTGTTTGCAGGTTTCTGTGTGGGGGCGTGCGAGCGCACCCATAGGGTGTAGTCCCCGAGGTTCTGGCCGGCTGGAGAATACAGCCGGGTCGAAGTTCCTTGACCTGCTCAACTGCCGCATGGAAGCAACTTGCCTCTGGCTTGGGTGTTTGTCGTTGAACTTTGGCTCATGCAAACATAGAAACAAACAAGTTGTTTGCCTGGTTAAGCATATGCAAGTTCAAACTGTAATCTTAGATTGACTAGTTTTGAATTTTCGTTGTTTCGCGCAAATCCAATGTCTTTGCCCTTTTCTCAGTGAGCATTGGCCGGTTTTGATGCTGTTCCCTTGCTGGCTTTTATCCAGAGTCAAAGGGGTATTTAGTAGGCGTACTGCAGGATACTTTGGGTTTGGTTCATTGTCTTTGGGCGAGCGAGTGCAATCGGGTCGTCCAGACGTTTTTGTTTTCCTCGTGGCTTTTTGTGTAGGGGCCTTTGAGCGTTATGTTCTTGCCGGATCTGTCAGCCGGCTTGCGGTCTGTAGCCGGAACCGAAGAGGAAGCCTTAAGAACCGCGTACAGTACTTTGCCGCGTGGGTCGCGCAGCTTTCTGGGCCAACCGGTGAGTCCCCGAGACGGATCGACGGCTCTGGGGTTAGAGTAATGCAGCCGAAAAACCAATTTGTGCAGCATGACTTGCTTATTTATTGCGGAGTCCCTGAGACTGTGTCGAGGCTCCCATGCTTGTTCATTACATAAAGGTAAGATACATACACTTCTTGTTCAAGTGTAAAACGGGCGAAGCAGGCTCGCGTTCCATGGGCATTCAGTTTCTTCGCCTGAGCGATCCATCTTGTTCTTTTCCGGCTTTCGGGCGTCGATGAGGTAGTATGAGTTGTTATGTAGTGCCCGGCTGATGATGAATGGGCCCTCCCAAGGCGGAGACAACTTGTGCATCCCCTTGGTGTCTTGAACTAGCCTTAGCACTAGGTCGCCCTCGTGGAACGAGACGTTGCGGATCCGGCTGGCGTGGTAGCGGCACAAGTTTTGCTGGTAGATGGTGGATCTAGACAAGGCCAGCTCACATGCTTCTTCAAGGAGATCGACGCTGTCTTCCCTTGCTTCTTTGGCTTGTTGTTCTGTGTAGAGCAGTTTGCGGGGTGCGTCGAACTCGATGTTAGTGGACAAAACCACCTCTGCCCCGTAGACGAGGAAGAAAGGAGTGTAGTTGGTGGACCGGTTTGGCATGGTGCAAAGGGTCCAGAGTACAGCCGGCACCTCCTCAATCCAGCAGCCGGGGGATCGCATCAGTGGTTCGATTAGCCGGGGCTTGATTCCGGCTAGGACTAGGCCATTTGCTCGCTCACACTGCCCGTTGGACTGGGGGTGTGCCATAGATGCAAGGTCCAAGCGGATGCCCTTATCTCCGCAGAATCACGCGAAAGCTCCCTTGGCAAAATTTGTGCCGTTGTCGGTTATGATGTTGTTGGGGTAGCCAAAGCGTGTGATTATGTCTGTGAAGAACTTTACCACCGTTGGCCTATCCAGCTTCTTTATTGGCTTTGCCTCTATCCACTTATTGAACTTGTCCACTGCCACCAGCAAGTGTGTCATGTCGAATCGGGCTGTTTTGAAAGGGCCAACCATGTCCAGCCCCTAGACAGCAAATGACGAGGTGATGGGAATTGTCTTGAGTGCTGCAGACGGAGTGTGCTTCTGCTGACTGAACCGCTGACAACTGTTGCATGCTTTGACGATCTGCTCAGCATCTTCCAGTGCCGTGGGCCAGTAGAACCCATGGCGGAATGCCTTTGCCACTATGTCCCGCGACGACACGTGGTGTCCGCATTCGCCCTAGTAGATGTCGACCAGCAGCCGGATTCTGTCCTGTTGGCTCACACATCACTGATAAATGCTGCCAACGCTGCGCTTGTAGAGCTCATTGTTGATGATGGTGTATGCGTTGGCTCCACGCTTCACCTTCCTTGCCTCTACTTCTTCCTCGGGAATGTCTCCTCTGGCCAGGAAATCCATGAACGGCTTCGCCCATGTTGGGGTTTCCCGGATGGCGCACACCGCCTGCATCAGCAGATTCACTTCTGCCCGGATGACCGGATCAGGCTTGTCCGGAGGCCGACCGGGTGGAGCAGTGGAGCCGGCAGCCTCTAGGCTGGAGGCGGCACTCCCCGGGTGCGGTGAAGCCGTCACGGGGCTCTTGGAGCCGCCAGTCCCCGGGTGCGGCGAAGCAGTCCCCAGGTGCAGTGAAGCCGTCATGGAGGTCTTGGAGCCGGCAGTCCCCAGGTGCGGCGAAGCAGTCCCCGGGTGCGGTGAAGCCGTCGCGGAGGTCTTGGAGCCGGTAGTCCCCGGGTGCGGTGCAGCTGTCACGGAGGTCCTAGAGCCAGCAGTCCCCAGGTCCGCATCCAACATTATGGAGTCGGATTTGGGAGACGGCGTAATTGATGGCTTGCGCAGGTGTTCGAGGGAGACTCCAGGCGGAATTGCTTGTCTTGTTGGACTGATGCGGGCGAGCGTGTCCGCGGCCTCATTGTTTGCCCTGGGAACATGGTGAAACTCGCATCCTTCGAAACATGCACATGTACGAAGGAACGATATAGAGCCATGTTTCCATCTCTGGCGTCCCAATCGCCCGACACTTGCTGCACCACCAGATCAGAATCGCCAAAGCATAGGATGCATCGGATGCCTATTTCCTTTGCCATCTTGAGGCCGTGGATGAGCGCCTCATACTTAGCGACGTTGTTGGACGCGTGGAAGTGGATCTGCAACACGTATTCCGGCCGGTCTCCTTTTGGAGAGGTGATGAACACTCCGGCTCCGAGCCCTCCATACATCTTGGAGCCGTCGAAATGCAGCTTCCAATGCGTGGAGTTAGGGCAAGGCGGCAGGTACTACGTTTCTGCCCAATCGACGAGGAAATCTGCCAAGGCCTAAGACTTGATCGCCGTTCTTGGTTGGTACTGTATGTTGTGGGCGACGAGCTCTATGGCCCATTTTGCCACCTGGCCTGTGGCGTCTCTGTTGCCGATGATCTCCGAGAGCGGCGCTAGCGCCACCACCCAGATGGAATGTTCTTGGAAGTAGTGCTTCAATTTCTTGGCGGCCATGTACACGTTGTACACCAGCTTCTGGTAATGGGGGTAATTCTGCTTCGAGAGCGAGAGTACCTCACTCAGGTAATACACCGGTCGTTGCACCGGCTGCGCCTTTCCTTCTTCCGGCCTCTCCACTACCAGCACCACACTAACAACCCTGTTTGTTGCTGCGATGTACATCAACATGGGTTCCTTTGCTGCTGGCGCTGCGAGAATAGGTGGTGAGGTGAGCATGCGCTTGAGGTTGTGGAAGGCTTCATCCTCCTGTGATGTCCAGACAAATTTTTCCGTCTTCTTCATGAGTTGGTATAGTGGGAGTCCTTTCCCGCCCAGCCGACTGATGAACCGGCTAAGGGAGGCTAGGCATCTAGTGAACTTCTGGACATCTCTCAAGTTCATGGGCGGCTGCATGCGCTCGATTGCACCGATCTTCTCTGGGTTTGCCTCGATTCCTCGCTCGGATACAAGAAAACCGAGGAGTTGGCTGGCTGGGATGCCGAACGCGCACTTCTCTGGGTTCAGCTTCATCTGGAACCAGCAGAGGTTAGTGAATGTTTCCTTCAGATCCTCAAAGAGTGCCTGGTGCTCCTTGGTCTTGACCACCACATCACGACGTAGGCGTGTATGTTTCTGCCAATCTGAGTCTACAAGCACTTCTGCATGCAGCGCTGGTATGTTGCTCCAGCATTCTTCAGTCCGAGCGACATTGTGGTGTAGCAGTAGGCTCCGTAAGGAGTGATGAATGCTGTCTTTATTTGATCAGCGGGGTTCAGCCGGATCTGGTGGTAGCCAGAATACGCGTCCAGAAACGATAATAGCTCGCACCCAGCCGTGGAATCGATCAGTTGGTCTATCCTTGGCAGGGCGAATGGATCTTTGGGGCATGCTTTGTTTAGACTGGTGTAGTCAACACACATGCGCCAAGTTTTGTTCTTCTTCAACACGAGTACAGGATTTTCCAGCCATTCCAGGTGGAAAACCTCCATGATGAATCCTGCTGCGAGCAGCCGGGTGATCTCCTTCCCAATTGTTCTTCTTTTTACTTTCCCGTAGCGGCGTAGTGACTTCTTGACCGACTTTGCATCCGGCCTGACATGTAAAGACTGCTCGGCGAGCTCCCTTGGAACACCTAGCATGTCCTTGGGGGACCATGCGAAGATATCCGATTCTCACGGAGGAAGTTGATGAGCGCGCTTTCCTATTTGATTTTGAGGCCGTCTCCGACTAGGATGAACTTGTCCGGCTCGTCCTTGTTGAGCAGGATCTTTCTCGTGCCCTTGGATAGCTTGTACTGCGCCTCTCCGGTCAGCTTGGGCTCGCCAGCCGGCATGTCCTTCTACAGGGCCGCGACGTTCTGCATGATTATGCGTTTTTCTTCCGTGATGATCATGGCTTCCGCTATCTTGGATTCGTCTGTGGCGCACTCCACAGGCCGTCTGTAGCAACCAGCTAGGATGATGACGCCCTTGGGCCCTGGTAGCTTTACCTTGAGGTACGCGTAATGTGGCACCACCATGAACTTGGGGAGCGTTGGGCACCCCAGGATTGCATGGTATGCACTGCAGAGGTTGACCACCTCGAACCAGATGGGCTCACGGTGGAAGTTGTCCTCCGTGCCGAAGATGAGGTCCAGCCGGATCTTTCTGATGGGGGAGTGTGACGGGCCTGGGACGGCTCTGTGGAAGGAGGTGCTTGACGGCTCCAGCTGTGACACGCTGATACCAAGCCGGTCGAGTGAGCTGCGGTACAGGAGGTTGATGCTGCTCCCTCCGTTTACGAGGACACGGGAGAATCTGCAGGAATGCTTCTGGGAGACAATGATAGGATCCAAAACCATCGCGTAGGTGCCTGGGTGAGGAAGCTCAGCTGGCTGGTCCTTCCGGCTCCATGCAACTTCTTGCTCTGACCAATTGAGGTACTAGGGAATGGGAGGAACGATTGCGTTCACTTCCGCCTCGCGACGCCTCTTGTTGTGCTTGGTCTCCGGCTCCGTGGTGAAGATGTGGTAGTTTCCCACCTGGCGAGGGTAGTTGTTATCATCATCATCCCTTCGATGCTGGTTGTTACGATCGCCTGGCGGCCCGCCGGCTGGGGGAGGTGGTGCCTGTCCAGCCGGTGCGCCAGCAATCTTCGCCATCTTCTTCGTCCAGGTGCACTAGCGTGTGGTATGTGTAGCCGGCTTGTTGCCTCCGCTATGGAACTTGGATGGCACATCAAGCATTGACTCGATGGTGTACTTGGGCCTCAGAGGTCGGTCATCGGGCTTCTGTCTCCGGCTTCCGCCTACAGCCGGATCCTCCTGCACTGCCGCCACCTGCCTGGAGCCGTATTGGTTATCCGACTGGTTGTCCTTTCTCTTGCCGTGGCGGTTGTCATGCCACTTGGAATTGTGGCCACTCCCTTCCGGCTGGCACCGATCTATGACGACGTCGACAATTATTTGCCCTTGGTCATCCACCCGGACGGATATTTTCATTGCCACGTCGGCCGTGGCGTACTTGTCCGCGATGGCCATGGTCTGTGCCATGGTTGTGGGCTCCACCCGGTGAATCTTATGCTTGAGCATAGTGCCATCTCTGCAGCCGTTGATGAAGAAATCAACCGCCTGGTGTTTGCATACCCCCTCACAAGAGTTGTGCATGATCGTCCATCGGGTGATGTAGGAGCGATCAGATTCATCCAGGCCCTGCATGCAAAGGGTGAGCTCACCGGGTCGGCCTAGGCGCTTGTAGGTGTCGGTGAAGTTGCGGACGAACACCTAATTGAAATTGATCCAAGCGTTGATGTTGTTGTTGGGGAGGCTGTTGAGCCACGTCTTGACTGAGTCGAGGAGCATGAGAGGGGCGTAGCGTGCTGCTACCCGGCAGTTGCCATTGGTGATTCCTACGGCGGTGGTGTAGTCCACCAGCCAGTCCTCCAGCTTGAGCGAACCGTTGTACTTTAGCGTATCCCTTGGGAGCGAAAATCCCTTTGGAAACGATTCATTCTGGATGCGCAGGCCGAAGCATCTTGGACCGGCTGGAGTTTCTTCCTCCAGCGCGCGTGATTGGACCAGTAGGTCGATTCATGCGCGCGTGTCTTGTTGTTCCTCTGGCTCGAGCGGTCCCAGCCGACCGGATAGGCGGGACTTGGGGAGCGCTTGGCCTTTCCCGGCTTCATCGGCCGGCTCATGGTTTTTGCTAGTAACAGTTGCCGCATCGCAAGCATTGTGCCCACGGCCTGCAGATCCACCAAGTGGGCGGTTGCTCTGCCTTGCTCCGTTTAGGGAAGATGCCTTGCAGCCACCTACAGCCGGATCCCCCATCCGGTGAGCCAGTTGGGTTCTGCTGTTGCCGGCCATGCTGAGTTCTGCCTTGGCCTGCTACTTGTTCGCTGTGACCACAAGGAGCTGGACACGTGCCTGCTGATGGAGCAGTTCCTCGCCCTCCAGGTGGCTTAGCTCCGCAACTGCCGTGTCTGCGGCCCTCATGTTCTTGGCGGGGGTGTTGTAGACCGGCTGCACCGCAGGCGTATGCAGATCAGCGACATGATCCATCTCCGAACCGAGGTTCTGGCCTTGTGGCTGGGCCAGGCGGCTGGTGCCAGGCAAGCGCGTGAAGCCATGCACGATGTTGTACTCCTGCATGGTGGCGTCATCCGTCGTTGGACGGCCGCCACCTTGCCAGCTTCCTCCAGAAGGTTCTGACGGGTAGTCTCCAGGGCTGCCGCAACTGCAGATGGATCCGCCTCGATGGGGGTGATGGGGTTGCAGAGGTGCTCGATGGACGCGTTGATCAGGTCCTGTTTCAGGAGGCGTGAGTTAGTGTTGTGGCTCTAGAGGTGGGCGACGGTT
Source organism: Avena eriantha (assembly GCA_910589775.1). Lineage (NCBI taxonomy): Eukaryota > Viridiplantae > Streptophyta > Magnoliopsida > Poales > Poaceae > Avena > Avena eriantha. Next base: position 263,609,746 of record OU342744.1, on the reverse strand, counting down.
CTCCACCGAGCCTGCCATCATGACCGCGACGTTGCGGCTGGCGACGTGTGTGGTGGAGAAACCAGGGGCACGCGGAAGATGGTGACGACCTCACGAGGGAAGGCCTCAGGGATGGTGGCGATGTAGACGCGGTGCTCGCCGAAGTGCATGATTGAGCCCCCACTTGGGAAAATCCCCCCAGCGAAGTAGGACGCGTTGTCGAGGACGCAATCGAAGGAGCCGAGGACGAGGACGAGGCTAGAGGAAACTCGCTCACCGGCGACGAGTGGAAGTCCCGTGCGAAAGATGATCCCAGCCGAAGCGTTGTGCCCCACGGTGGGCGCCAACTGTCGTGGTGTGGAACACGGCAGTACCATCGGGGATGGCTTGAAGGGGACAATCAGGATGCTATCGGTGGCTACTCGCAATGGGTTGGGCACAAATACTGCAAACACAATGATGTACCCAGGTTCGGAGCCCTCTTGGCGAGGTAAAACTCCTACTCCTCCAAGGATCTACTATCAAAGGGGGCGAATTCCCAATACAGATGCTCCTTGAGCTGTTTCCTTAGCTACTTCTTGCTTGAAATTGTCTTAGTCCTTCCTCTTGTGTCTACCTAGAACCCTAGCACTACCTCCCCTTATATACAGGTCGAGGAGGTAGTTTACAAGGTGGGTTCTAGGGTTTACTATTTGGATTTGGGCCTTACAAAGTGGGCTGGCTGGACAGGGCCAAACGGTAGGCCCGGGTGCAATCAAGCCTCCAGTACAGGAGAGGACCATGCTACAGTGCCCATCGCCCCTGCTTTACTCGTCATCCAGCTCTTTATTCGTTAGCCGGTTCTTTATGCGTAAGCCGGATCTTTCCTCGTCAACCCTTGCTTTTCTCGTCAGCCTCCATCTTTGGCGCAGTTGTCCAGTAGCGCCGGCAAGGCCAGCCAGCCTGTCCGGTCAAAGGTGCGCGCAGCAAGGAGCGTCACCCCCACCGTACCATGGCCAGCGGATCCGAGGCAGTCGGCTAGGAGCGGCCTCGTAGCCGGTTCTTCTGGCTACCCGGCTAGATGGGCCAGCTGGGGAAACTTGAATGCGGACCGGGTGGGTATTCCACCCGGCTGTGGTTCCTTGATCTGGGTCCAGACGACATGTGCTCCTTGGAGCCGATCGGTTGGTCCCGTCTTGGCCTACCCGGGGGTCATCCCCCCTGAAAGAACATTTCATGGTTCCCTGTATTTTGAGTGTTAGATAACAATACTGTGGAGTTTCCTCATGTGTGCTAAGTGTGCAGGGAATGTTCTGGTGTTTTTTTGGGGGGGGGGATTATCCACCCCACCAAGGGCCGAATAATCCGGCCTAACTCATCGATCAAAGGCAGCCAAGGCGTGACGCTCAAAGTGGGTTCGGATTTTCTCCCGCAAAATCCGAACTGGGGCGGTTTTTCCTCCCCAGGCCTGATAATCCAGCCTTCGCATGGGGCCGGATAATCCGGCCCCCAGAAATCGATCAAAGGCAGCCAAGGCGGGACGCTCGGAGTGTGGTCGGATTTTCTCTCGGAAAATCCGAACAGGGGCGGTTTTTCCTCCCTTGGCCGGATAATCCGGCCTTGGCATGGGGCCAGATAATCTGGCCCCCAGGAGGCGCTCAAGGGCAGGCTCGACGCGTCGCTCTGAGTGGGGGCGGTTTATCTGCCGGATAATCCGAGTCTGGGGCAGAGTTTTTCCCCAGGCCGGATAATCCGGCCCTCACTTGGGCCAGATAATCCGGCCCCCAAAGGATCCAACGGCTCAGTTGGGGAAGGGGGTATGAAAGCCCCTTCACCCCCTTCAGACAAAACTCTTGATTCATTCGAAAAGTGTGAGACCCATTGCAAGAGCTCTCTCTCTAGATCTCCTACTTCAACCACCCGAAGGCTTCGATCTTTGGGGGAATTGAAGGAGGAGACAATCTTCATTGCCATCACGAATCAAGCGCATCAACTCCTCTCCATTCATTTGGAGAAATCTCCGATCTAGTATTCTTGTCAATATCTAGATCTTGTGTTTTGTTATTGATAACTTGTTCTTGTGGCAGCTTGTTGTCATTACGAGAGCCTCCAATTTGGTTGTGGAGTTGTGCCCCGCTAGTTGTGTAAAGGTGCCGGTACCCGCCTCGAAGTGTTCCTATAGTGGAAAGGTGGATCAGGCCTTTGGTGGCGGGATTCATCGGAGAACAGGGCGAGGCCTATCGTGGCATGGTGGTCTTAGTACCGCCCACCCCTCCAACGCAGATGTACTTCCCTTAATAAGGAAGGAACTGCGGCAAAACAAATCCTGTGTCTCCACGTACTTCACTACGGTTCACTCATTCCTCTTTCCACTCGCCTCTTACTCGCTAGTAGATAGGTTTGCATATAGGGAAATTCTTCTAAATAGTTATCTAGAGAATTTACCTTTTGTGTTAAGCCTAAAATTGAAAAAGCATTAAAATTTGAAGCAGAACCTATTCACACCCTCTCTAGGTGCCCATACGATCCATTTCAATTGGTATCAGAGCCCCAGCTCTTTATTCGGTCTTAACCGCCTATGATAAGTATGGGTACCAAGGAGAATGGGAATGAGGCTGTGGATAAGGTCACAATGGATGACCTCAAGACGTTGGAAACAACCTTGTTGAAATCCTTTGAGACCAAGATGGAGGATATGCACCAAATGATGCTTGCCTCACATCATCCGTAGCCCCATCTCCATCCTCCTCTGAGGCCGCCACTCCCTCATCCAAGGATAAGGCTAACACCGGATCCAAGGAAGATGAAGTGGTAAGTGAAAAACATAATGGTTCCACCTCCAAGAATGGAAGTGGTAAGGAGGAATATAGTGAGGTTCATAACTTATATTCCCTCGACCCACCTATCCCTCATCCTCATATAAACAATAGGGGTGATCCACCCAAGCTTACTGCATCTTCATTTAATCAATGGCAATTTTTAATGAAGTCTCATGTGTGCAGCTCTTCTATTGAACTATGGAGGATTATAGAAGAGGGTCTTCATATTGGAGATCACACCAACCTGACAAGAAGAGAAGTTGTGTATAGCCAATTGAATGCTATGGCTCTCCACATGATACAGCTCAGAGTGGGTCCAAAAGGACATGCCCCACATTGAACATCTCAACACAGCTAAAGAAGCTTGGGATGCTCTCACCAATCTCTTTATTGGAAATGAAAGCATGAGAAGGAATAGGTATGATGCCCTTAGTAATGAAGCTGAAGGATTCGACATGTTGGATGGTGAAAACCATGAAGACATGTATAGAAGACTCAAGGGCATCGCAACAACATTTAGAAAGCATGGAGCCACTCACATTGATGATGCTTGGATAAAAAGGAAATACGTGAGTGCTCTAATGCCTTTTGAGCCAACGGACTTTAAGATCTTGCAAGGTAGACACAACTACCATCAAATTACGTCCAATGAAGTCATGCAAGAAATGTCATCATTCAAGGTTGCTGCAAAGAACGCGGAAGATGCCCGTGCATGTGCCATTGGAATGCAAAAAGGGGTCAATGTTGCTCTAAAGGCTAATGTTGTTGAGAAAGATGAGGACGAAAGAGCTTTCGAGGGTGCCTCCATGGACTGCCCTGATGAAGACAAACGTGCTCATGGTGAGTACATGGCGTTTTACGCAAGGAACTTTTGGAAGGATCCAGCCAAGGCCAAGTCGGAACTCGAGCGCAAGAATGGGTCAAGTGGAAGAAGAGAAAGTGGCCCAAAACTGAGAACGTGCTACAATTGTGGGATAGGCTGCACTTTGTGGCCGAGTGTCCATATCAAAATAGAGAAGACAATGGTGGCAGGCTCATTCTTAAAGAAAAATCCAAGGCACCTAAGAAAAAGCCATTTATCAAAAAGAATGGCCCTTACAAGAAGCAACCCAAGATTGTCTTGGTGGCACAAGAAGAATATGCCTCTGCAAGTGAAGATGAAGAGGATGAAGATAGCTCTCGTGAGGTGGCTCCTATAGCCACCACATTGACTCCATCAGCTCTCTTTGACTCGCCAAACGAAAACATCATCAACAAAACATCACTTGTCTTATGGCAAGAGGGTCTGAGGTCTCATCTTCTAGTTCTTCATTCCCTAAGACTAACATAAATATGGATATGGATGATCATACTAGTCTTAAAATGAAAGAAGAAGTTATTTCTTTGGACAACTTTTTCACTAACTTGCAAGGTGAGCACAAACTTCATTTAGATGCTCTTATGAGTCAACTTGCCCAAGCCGAAGATCTCTTTGAAGAAAAGGGTAGAATTGAAAGAGAAGATGCCTTGGAGATAGCGACTTTGAAGAATGCCTTGGAAGAAGAAGAGGAAGATTGAGTATCCTTGGAAGAGAGACTCGAATCCATTGAGGAGTCTCATGAAGAAGTTGTGGCTCAGCTCATCAAAGAACGTGACAACGCTCTTGCCAAGGTAAAGAAACTAAAGAAGGAAAATATTGAATTTGGGGCTGCTCATGCTAGACTCTCAAAGGAGTTTGAGAAACTTGACAGTGCTCACAAGGCATTGGAGAGTGAACACTCTACTCTAAATGAGTCTCATGACCAGCTCCAAACTGAATTGAGGAAGTATGATGTGCTCAACACCTCCACATCATCTTATGGACGAGAAGAACTTGCAAAGGGATCTCAACACAAAGGTAAAGAAGTTTTAGATGAGATACTTAGCAAACAAAGGAAAATCAATGGAAAAGAGGGCCTTGGTTATATTCCCAAGACAAAGAATAAGAAGAACAAGAAGAAAAAGAAGAGGAAGACTACGCAGCCAAAGACTAGCACCACTACCAATGGCAAGTCTAATTATGATGGTTTTGTAGGGGCTAACAATCCTAACTTTGAGTTATATTGTGATTATTATGGTGATGTTTATGCTAGGTATGTAGGTCCTTATGATTGTTACATTCCTTGGTCTATTTGGGTCCCCAAGACCCTTGTCACTAACATGAGAGGACCCACTGAAAAATGGGTACCTAAAACCAAGAAGTAACTTTCTTGCAGGGCTATGCTTCCGGTGGGTCTAAATGGGTACTCGATAGCGGATGCACGAGTCACATGACCGGAAGCAAGGAGATCATCATGGAGATGTGGCCAAATCATGATCATATAACCATCTCCTATGGTGACAAGTCAAAATCTGAGGTATTTGGTCTCGGCAAAGTTGTGGTGGCTCACGATATCTCTCTCGTGGATGTCATGCTTATTGAGACCCTTGGTTACAATTTACTTTCAGTTCGCGCCCTTGGTAAGATGGGCTTTGCAGTTTTATTGATGTTGATTTAGTGGTACTCTTGTGGAGCAAGTCTCTAAAAGTCGCTTTCGTGGGATATGTCGAAAATGACCTGTACGTGGTGGTCTTTTCGGGGAAAATCACTATAGGCCCGATGTGTCTTTTCGGAAAGGCTGACACGGGTTGGTTATGGCATCGCCGACTAGCCCACGTCAATATGAGAACTTTGCAAAGTCTCCACAAGGGTGGCCACATCCTTGGACTAAAAGAAAATGTCTCCTTTGCCAAAGATCGTGTTTGCAGGGCTTGTGTTGAAGGGAAAATGCATGACCCTCCTCATCGAAGGAAGACTATTATTTCGTCAAAAAGGATTTTAGAGCTCCTTCATGTGGACCTCTTTGCACCTCCATCTCATGCAAGCCTCGGTGGGAAGAAGTACTGCCTTGTGATCGTTGATGACTACTGAAGATACACTTGGGTCTATTTCTTCAAGTTGAAGAGCGAGACTCAACAAGCGGTCACCGACTTCTCCAACGAGGTTCAACGTCAACACAACGTCCCTATTCTGGCAATAAGAAGTGATAACGGCTCCGAGTTCAAGAACTACACCTTAAATGAGTTCCTAAGTGAAGAGGGGATAAGACATCAATATTCCGCTGCGTACGCCCCTAAAAAAATGGTGTTGCCGAGAGGAAGAACCGGACTCTAATGGATATGGCAAGGTCTATGCTAGCCGAATTCAAGTCTTCGTATAACTTCTGGGCTGAAGCAATCTCAACCGCTTGTCATTCATCCAACCAGTTATACCTCCGTAAAATCTTGGACAAGACTCCGTATGAAATACTTACCAGTAATAAGCCAAACATCTCATACTTTCGGGTATTTGGGTGTAAGTGTTTCTTTCTCATCAAGGGAGTTTGTTTATCTAAATTTGAGTCTAAGGCTTTAGAGGGTATTTGTGTTGGTTATGGTGCCAAATCCCACACTTATAGAGTCTACAATAAGCTCTCCGGAACTATTGTAGAATCTTGTAGTGTGGTGTTCGAGGAAAATGACGGCTCCCGTGCGGGGCAAGTTGATTTGTGATGCAGATGTTAAAATACCCCAAGATGCCATAAGAAGAATGGGCGTGGGATTTTTCCGCCCCATTGAGGAACCCCTTGTGGCGGATCGGGAAGGACAATGCTCTACTCATGAAGAACCCTCATCTACACAGACTCAACATACTCCAACCACGAGAGTAACTTCTACACCAACTCCACCAAATGTTGAAGGTCAACATGCTGCTGTATGCTCCAGGCCGGATTATCCGGTTGACACCGGATTATCCGGTCACCTCTCCTCTGACGACCAACATGCTCATCATATTTAAGAAACAACTGCAAGCTCTAGGCCGGATTTTTCGGCTGACCCCGGATTATCCGGCCCCTCGCCAATTCAAGCAAGTTCCAGGCAACCTGATGAAGTTGTTTCAAGTTCTCCTAGGCCGGATTATCTGGCCCTGAAATTCCTGATGATCAGCAGCCTCCTGTTATAGCTGTTGATCCACCTCAAGGGCATATTTCGTCATCTCCTACTACTGATAATCAGACTTCTAATCAAGGTCAAGCAAATGATTCCAACGAAGACTCAAGTGATGAAACTATTCCACCAAGAGACAACAAGCTTATTGAACTTCGTCGCAAGGCTTGAGCTGATCGGAGCCTTGAATTAAGGGGTCATACTCTTGACAAATTTGTAGGTGATCTTCGACGAAGGGTTTCCACAAGAAGGGAATTGGCAAGTTTTGGTGAGCATCAAGCTCACATCTCAATGGTGGAACCCAAGAAAGTGTTTGAAGCTCTTGAAGATCCGGACTGGGTTGTTGCTATGCATGAAGAGTTGAATAACTTTGAGCGCAACAAGGTCTAGAAACTAGTGGAGAAGCCCAATGATTGCCGCAATGTTATCAGCACTAAATGGATATTTAAAAACAAGCAAGATGAGAATGGAATTGTTGTGAGGAACAAGGCGAGACTAGTGGCACAAGGCTATTCCCAAGTTGAGGGCATTGACTTCGACGAGACCTATGCTCCTATGGCTCGTATTGAGTCCATCCATATCCTTCTTGCTTATGCTACCCATAATAACTTTAAATTGCAGCAAATGGACGTTAAGAGTTCTTTTCTTAATGGTCCTCTACATGAGTTGGTATATGTAAAGCAACCCCCGGGATTTGTGGTTCCTAACTTCGCGAACCATGTCTACAAACTCGATAAGGCACTCTATGGCCTTAAACAAGCCCCACGTGCATGGTATGGGCACCTTAAAGAGCTGTTGCTAGACCGTGGCTTCGAAGTTGGGAAAATCGATCCCACTCTTTTTACTAACAAGGTTAAGGGGGAGCTCTTCGTATGCCAACTATATGTAGACGACATCATCTTTGGTTCTACTAATAAAGCTTTTAATGATGAATTTTCAAAGCTTATGACTGACAGGTTTGAGATGTCTATGATGGGGGAGTTACGGTTCTTTCTTGGATTCGAGATCAAGCAACTCAGAGAAGGAACCTTCATTAATCAAGCTAAATACATCCAAGACATGCTCAAGAGATTCAAGATGATGGATCTTAATGGCGTCGCCACTCCGATGCAAACAAAATGTCATCTTGAACTTAACCCCCACAGTAAAGATGTGGACCAAAAGGTATACCGGTCCATGATCGACTCTCTTCTTTACCTCTGCGCATCTAGACCCAATATTGTGTTGAGTGTGGGGGTGTGTGCAAGGTATCAAGCAGCTCCTAAATAAAGCCACTTAGTGGCGGTCAAGAGGATCTTCCGATATTTGGTTCATTCCCCTAACTTTCGTGTATGGTATCCCAAGGGCTCCAATTTCTCTCTATGTGGTTATACTGATTCAGATTGGGCAGGTGATACGGATGATCGGAAATCAACTTCTGGAGCTTGTCAGTTCTTGGGAAGATCTCTAGTTTGTTGGTCATCTAAAAAGCAGAATTTTATCTCTCTCTCTCTCCACCGTCGAAGCTGAATATGTTGCTGCTGCTAGTGCATGCACTCAGTTATTATGGATGAGGCAAACTTTAAAGGAATACGGTGTCAATTGTGGCAAAGTGCCTCTTTTATGCAATAATGAAAGTGCAATCAAATTTGTGTACAATCCGGTACATCACACAAGGACAAAGCATATTGAGATTCAGAATCATTTTATTCTGGACCATGTTGCTCGAGGCGATATTGATCTATCTTTTGTGAGCACGAAGAACCAACTTGCAGATATTTTCATAAAGCCACTTGATGAAGCAAGGTTTTGCTACTTGAGGAATGAGCTAAATATCGTTGATTCAAGGAGCTTGTCTTGATTACCCATGCACTCACCCGTACTCTCAGTCTTATTTGTTCTAGATGTGGGCATGGATATAGGGGAGTGTGGTCCTAATTGATTGGGCTAACCCTTCCCCCATAATGCCGAAAGCAAGTAAAATCATTTCTCTTAATATCATTTTATGATATTTGAGCTTATTTATGAGTATTGGTCATGAACCCAAGATATATCTTCGCGGTGTCATACCATACACTCCAACAAGGTGGCTTCGGCCACCACCCTCTTCCATGAGAAGAGTTGGATTTATTTGGATCATCTTGATCAGTTTTAGCTCCTCTCATGTTTTTATGGGAAGCACACTCAATTTTGGCTTTTAGTTGCTTTGATTCTTGCAAATTTGAGTGTGTAGTACCATCTCAGTTTGGTTCTCTTAATCCTAAGCCTTTCCCTACCCCTAATCCATCTATTCTTGCACACAAGTCCCTTGTACACCTTGTGGGGGTGTTGTTTGGGGACGCGCGGGCCAGACTCTGTGTGTAATAGAAGTTCAGATTTTAGGCCGGATAATCCGGCCCTGGTGGATTTCGTCCTTAAGGGTTGGTGTCGGGGGGAAGGGCTCATAGCGAGCAGCACTTCTCCCCAACCCTCTCCCTCTCCCTAGCCGCCGCCTGCCATCCCCCACCCTCCCTGGAGGCTCTCCGGCCACCGGATTTTCCGAGCCTCCCCGGATCTTCTTCTCTGCGCCTCCGGGCACCTTCTCCTCCGTGTTCCTCCTCCAATGAGTGAGGGTAACTCCCTCTCTCCCCATCTTTGGCTAGATCTGTTGCTTGTTGGGTGGAACGTTGTCTAGAAGGATGTTGTTTCGCGTAGAAATCGTAGTCTTGCAGTATCTAGGCCCGACCTACTCTTTTGCATTCAATCTAGGCGATTCTGAAAATTTCTGCCGGAGCCCGATTATCTGCCCTTGGCCAGGCCAGATAATCCGGCCTGACAGACTAAAAACTGGTTCAGTTTCGTCTTGCTTTGTGCATTGAGTAGGATTGGACTATGAACTGTTTGCCTACTTTTTTATGTTCTCTATTGGACTTGTGTGTATGCTTATCTCCCTGCTACCCCCCTTATTCGTTTCACAGGTGGTTCCAGCGCTCCCAAGACCTACAAGCGCCATCCTCATGCTAAACACTTTCAGGATGACAGAAAGGGTAACTTAGTGGACGAGGTTGAGCTGAGGAGAAGAGAGAAAGAAGAGAAGCGCATGGCTGAACATGCAAAGAGGGATAGAAAGGGTGTGTCCAAGAGGAAGGGCAAAGGGCCCAAGATTAACTATAAGAAGATGGACCCTGTTACCTTCTCCTCCATTCGTCATCAGGATCTATTTGATGAAGTGCCGCATGATACTGAGCTGGGTGATTCTCGCTTTTGGTGCGCTGAACAAAAGGGGATCTACGAAGATGTGTATGCTCAGCTGAAGATTCGGCCTATGCATCCACTGGTTCTTGCTGGGGCCTTGGAGAAGCCTCACCTTGTTGATGCCATGTATGTGTCTGAGAGGATGGGGCTGCACCATCTCATGGCCCTCCAATGCTCCTATGATTCTGAGATTGTGAAGCAGTTCTTCTCCACCTTGGTCATTTGTGGTGATGAGCACCGCACCATGAAGTGGATGACTCGTGATAGGCCTATGCAAGCTGATTTCCATATTTTTGCTGAGGTGCTTGGTTATCCTTTCTGCTACAGGGACCGTGCTAGTGGCCACCGCATCATCATCCAACTCAAGCCCAATAAAGATGCTGCCCTCTCTCCGTGCACCGATGATAATGGTATTGTGGGCACCCTTGCTGGTCTTTCTCCCATATATGCTAGCTTGGTGGGTCTCTTTCGTGATTCCATCACTCCAAGTGGAGGCAACAATGACAGTATATGTGGTCACTTGGTTCAGCTTCTGGCCTTCTCTCATGAGGTGGCGTCCTGTGAGGATGAGTCCGTGTCATATCAGCTGGATGTGATGGACTTCATTTACCATGAGTTAATCGATGCCATGTTCAATAGGCTGTCCATCCCATATGCTCCTTACATCATGATGCTGATCAAGCACTTGCTCCCCACTGAAGAGTTCAATATTGATGATGTGCACAAGGCCAAGAAGATCTACACCAAGGTTAGGAAGACCTCTCACCCCTCCTCTGCTCCTGAGGGTCTCATGAGGGATGCTCGTGCTAGTACTCATAGGCCTCCAATGCCTCCCATTGCTCGTGAGATCAAGCAGCTGAACTGGTTCCAGAGGAACATTGTTTGCATGGGCGTGGACACATGCAAGGGCCAGTATGAGGCTTACAAGCAGCGCCATGAGTTGGCTCACTCTCAGCAGCTCATCCTTCACCATGGGTCTGGTGCTTCTGGCGACCCCCTACTCCTACTCCTCCCACACCATATGCTCGGTGGAACTCCTCTTCTGGGCTTAACTATGGAGAGCTGGAGCGTCACATGTTCCCTTCCACGGCCACTTTTGATGATGAGGACGATGACACTGAGGATCTTGAGGATGAGGACGAGGATGGGAACGAGGACGAGGACGAGGATGAGGACTATGAGTGATACCTTGGGGCGCTAGCATCGCTCTTCTTCCTTTTTGGTGTCTCGATGCCAAAGGGGGAGAAGTAGTTCTATTAAGTCTCCGAGGATTTGCATGGGTCGGGCACAAGCATTTGCACTTTTTCTATTCATCATTTTCTTGCTTGTGCCCATTTAGTGTTGAACTTTAATTTGTGGTTTATGGTTTGTATGAAACTTTGTGTCTATGGTTTTGTGGATTTATCCTATGGATTATTCATATGGAGTCATCTATCTTATTGGATATTCTTATGGCTATTGGATATCTATATCGAGGGAGGCGCACTCTATGGATATCGTTGGATATTATTATAATGTATTGAGGACGCTTCTATATCCCTACCGGTGGTATGAGCTTTTCACATATGTTCCAATGATATTGAATTTACCCTCTTGTGTGTATTTGTAATCAACTACAATTGTTTGTATGCACACATTGAGAGGGAATCTTTGTCTTTCATTAAATCTTGTTGTCGTCGGATGGATGACAAGTACGCCATGAGGGGGTCCTCGAGGCGTGCGGAAGAGAGGGGTGTGAGACGTACGGTATTCCGGGACGGTGAGCACGCAAGTTTACCCAGGTTCGAATCCACCGGCTTTGGACGGATCCTACACCTGCTAGCAATCCAGTAATACGGTAGAGCCGGAGTATGGGTTACAAGGGTTTCGCCTGTGCGAGTTGAGGGTCTAAAGTATTGGGTGCCCTAAAGGCTCTCCCTAGGACGGCTTATATAGATATCCGGCCTAGGGTTTACAGGAGAGATCTATCCGGCTACGACTAAGAGTCGGTTACAGAGTACATCTTGAACTACAAGTAACACTATGGGCCTAAGTCGGCAAGTCTTCTGGGCCTTCCCGTAGCCAGATTGGACCCCGTCTTTCTCCCTGACTGGGCCGCCCGTGAAGCAAAGCTCTAACCCTAAGTGGGCCACCCTGGTCAGTGAGAAACTATGAGGATACCCAGAAAGTATATCCCCAACAGCAGCCCCAGGAGGCCTCCAAGATCCAAAGTCGGATTCATCATCGTCTAGCTTGATCTTCGGCTTGCAGAATCCTGAAGGGTTCCTGAAACTTCACAACAAAAAATACGATCCGGGTCTTAAAAGTAAGTCGGACCTACCAACAGGTTACTCAGATTTTCCAGCTTGATTTCAAACTAAGCCGGAACTTGGTCTCTAACGCCACCTGACACAAGTCATGGTCAAGTCACGTCATCTGACAGGCACGCTGTCAGCACGACCGTTGGTGGGTCCGCGGTTCGCGGAACCGAGGCGCCGTTTCAATGCGTGCGCGGAGATCGAGGCGACGCAATCATCGCGTGGGACCTTCCCAGTTCCTTCCACGACGCGTGGCGATTACACTATAGCATTTGCACGAATCATGGCGCAGTTAGGTGGATATAAGGGGTTAGGATTTTCTCCTTCTCCTTTCACCTATCCTTTGCCTTTTCCTCTCCTCCCAATCTCTTTGCGCGCACAGAGCTCCTCCGTTCCTCCCACAAAAAACTCCTAGCGCCGCCCACTTTAGGTCAATTGCTCGCCGGAGAAATGGCTTCTTCTTCCTCTTCCGGCTTGGCGGCAGCGGCGGCGATGGCGGGGACGGAAGCGGTGGCGGAGAAAGAGAGCTTCCGCGGCCTTTTGATGCCCTGCGTGCTCGATGACGAGAAGCTCCAGAACGTGGAGAATGAAGGGCTCCTCCGCACCGGCGACTGGCGGAGCGGCTCCGGAGAAACTGTCCCCAACCCGCGCGCCGGGGAGCGGGTCCACTTCGGCACCCACCTCGACAGAGGTTTGTCGTTTCCTCCCTCGGAGTTCTTCTCCGAGGTGATTGATCATTACGGAGTTCAACTCCATCATCTTCCTCCCAACTCTCTTTTAGAGATGAGCGCATACGCTTCGTTGTGCGAGGGCTTTCTCGGCATTAGGCCGAGTTTGACTCTTTTCCGGTACTATTTTCATGTCCGGAGGAATTTCATTACTGACGATGTTCCTTACATCACCGGTACTATTAGTTTTTCACTTAGCCGCGAGCGCGCATATCCAAAAATCTTAGCTAGTGACTCGGTCAAACAATGGTCAGCCACATTCTTTTACCATAGGGATATTCTGGCTCCCAGCAAAGCCACTACTTTTCCGGCTTTCATCGACGGAGCTGCCACGGCCCAACCGTCTTGGGACGAGGCTCCTCCGGCTCTCACTGATGATCTGATCCTTGCTAAGAGGCGGATCGAATACTTGATCAAACACAAGAGTCTGAAGGGATCCGACTTGGTCCAATGCTAGGTCTCACGCCGGATCTAGCCCCTTCAGTACCACGGGGATCGACTGATGCACTCCATCACGTCATCCAAGAAAGATTCCCTCCGCATCTGCCCCAAAGCCTACACCACACAGGGCTATATAAGCCAGATCAAGTGGCTGATTAGGGAGCGGATCGAGAGGCGGATCCCGGAGGTTTCTCTGGATATGCATACGGCGGAAAACCCCGTAGTGCCGGTAAACTTCTATCAGTACATCTTTTTTATGTGTTTCAATCTTCGAGTTACATTGCAATACTGATATGCTTTCTTCTTTTCAGCTTGCTGACCTCCCCGAGTCGGAATTTGCTCCGCTCGAAGGATATCCTCCAGAGTTTTCTCAGGAGACAGAGGTGGTCCCATTGTCGGACCTTGCGCTCAAGAAGCACAAAGCTCCGACAGTGGCTGTTGGCACAAAGGAGGTGCTCGTCGTGAAGAGGTAACTTTCAATCACAACTTCCGCCTTTGTACTTTACTCGAATTTCTTTCCGAGATGTAATGTTTCTGACTTTACTACATTCTCAGTGCAAAATTTCTCATCAAGGGCAAGGGGAAGGGAACTTCTTCAAAGCCCCTGCGGCAGACGAAGCTTACCATAGCTTCTCCTGCCGTGGCTCCTCCGACTCCTGCCCCTCAACCTTCTGCAACGCCGGTGATTTCTCTGGCTGCCACAGAAAATCTGGCTCCTTCAACGGAGCCTGCGATCCTTGAATCGCGAACTGACGTCACCATGGGTGAGTCAGATTTAGATAAGGGTGATCCCTCTTTGGGTAATTATCCCTCGGCAGAAACCTTCGTCGAAAACCTTACCAGCAATCCGGGATTTGCCAAGTTTGGCTTGTCCCGGAAATCTGCGGAAGAGATCCAGCGGCTAGCCAGGCAATGCCTAGAGAAAAGTATTGTATCTGCCAAAGAAGAAGCGCAAGAAGCAGAGGACGTCAAGCACTCTAGTCTTCTTGAACAAGTGCTTCGTTGCAACGAGAGGATCAGGTTCGGGGAGCTTCCAACTGCTCCTATGACCCCTCTGACTCTCGCTGAGAAGGTTGTGGTTGAGGTGAACGCGAGTTTGGATAAACTCACTCGTGAACAATATGTAAGTCGGAATTCCAACTCCTGTTTTTCCTTTATTTCATATCATATCCTCTAGTCGCCAAGCATGAAGTAGGATAAATAATCCGGGTTTTCCTTTATTTCATATCACTGAACTATTATTCTTTTTGACTTACAGCACTGGTAACACAATCCTATGCCATGATTGAAGAGGCCAAGAACCTCAAGACTTTGGTGGTGGAGAACAAGGAGCTCCGCCAAGAGCTAGATAAGCTCAAGGCAGATCATGAAAAGAGCATTGCTCAAATCCTTGAGTGCTCCTCCATGGCTACTGATGAGCGTGATCGTAGGATCGCTGCTCAAGATAAAAGAATCTTGGACCTCATTGATGAGCTTAGCAGAGAGAAGGATCTTTCCGAGGCGCTCCGGGCTGAACTCTAGAGCCTTCGGGAAGAGAAGACCAAAATCGATGAAGTCATTTTAGGTACGTTCTATCTGTCTGACTTTTCCGCTTTCTTCGACTTCTATCAATGTCGGATTTTTCTTAACTTGTTTTGCTTATAGGTCCTCTGAACTTGACGGACTCTTCCTCCACCGAGCCCCGCACCCACCGGCTTACCCAAGTCGGTGACCTGCTTCATGACTTCCGCCAATCCCTTGAGGACATCGGCGAAGCTCTCAAGATTCCGGACATGCACAGCATGTCAGATTTTTAGGTGCGAGACAAGGAAAAGGAGATGCCGCAGCTTGTTCAGGACTGGAACATGTCCTACATGCGAACTGTGGCGCAGAATGCTCTCACCATGGTCATGAGTCACCATGGAAACATGAAAATATGGCAAGTGACCAGAGGGTACTACAAAGTAGATGAAGACAGCCAGGAGCAAGTCCTTCAAGCCATCATGCACTCCTGTGCCGGATATGGGTGTCACGCGGCTGATCTGACCAGCTACAAGACCCCTTTCTTCACCCACGTGGACACTCCGCCTCCTCCTCCAGAAGAATCAACAGAAGTTTCCGACGATGAACGCACCATCTCGGATGTGGACATCTCGGAACAATACCAAGGCGGTGTATCCAGCGAGCCGGCTGCTCCTTTGTCTCCTGCATCATAGATTTAACAGAAATTTTTGTGTTATTCTGAAAAACATGATGGGCCTGTAAATATGCAGTACTATAATTTTGCTAGTGCTAAGCTTTTGATCTATTCAGCACTTTTGGCTTTAATTTTTTTTGCGTGCCTGAAATGTTTACATAAGCACTTGTACTTTTTCGTCCATACTTTTCGTTTATCTGGCTTTCCGCCTCGTCCCTTTCGTGAGCCGGCTAAACCTTCTGCCGGAAACTTTGCCGAGCAACGGAGATCAATTGCTAAACCAGTTTAAACTCGAAAACAAAGCCGGCTTCCAGTACCAACAATTCACTACTCGAAAAATGCCTGCATCCAGCAATCAGACAAATAACCAAAGTAAAGACTAGAAACTTTAGAGTTATACCCGAAGGTAGCAATTTTAGAATCGGAAATCTAAACCAGAACGAACATGATCATAAAGTACTTTCAAGCATTCTGGGATTTTCGACTGTGACATGATCATTCGGAAATAAGATGGTAAAAATTTCTCAGAAAAAATTGAGGCAACCAAAACTTTTATTTCTCATAGAACATGTACACATATATGTTTACAAAGAAGGATAAACTAAGAATAAAAGGGACGTAGCTGAGCAATATTCCACGGTATGTCTAACTCATCCGGATTTGTACTGCCTCCACCTCTCTTTCTCTTCTTAGTAGCAGGTCTTTCTTTGACTGGCCTCATGTCAGTTAAGTAGTACGATCCATTGTGCATTACTCGACTAACTAAAAAGGGCCCTTCCCATACTGGGGAAAGTTTGTGCTTTCTTTGTTGCACAAGCAGGAGAACCAAATCACCTTTATTGAAAAATCTATTTCAGACTCTCTGGCTATGATACTTGCGTAACTTCTGCTGATAGGCTGTAGATCTCATTTCAGCAACGACGCTAACTTCTTCGACTAAGTCAAGATCGTTTTGTCGAGAAATCTCGGCATCCTCTTCAATATACGCGGCCACTCTAGGAAAGGTGTGAATCAAATCACTAGGAAGAACTGCTTTTGAACCATAGACCAAGAAGAAAGGTGTGTATCCGGTTGACCTGTTTGGAGTCGTTCGTAAACTCCATATTACAGAGGGTAATTCCTCTGCCCAAGCCCCCGCAACACGTCGTAGTGGTGCTCCGAGTCTCGGTTTTAGGCCTTGTAGGATTAAACCATTTGCTCTTTCGACTTGTCCGTTAGCCTGTGGATGTGCGACTGACGCAATGCCGAGCTGGATATTTTGCTCGTTGCATAATTCGACCAATTCTCCCATAGAGAAGTTACTCCTGTTGTCCGTGATAATGGTATGTGGATAACCATACCGGATTATAACATTCTCGACAAATCTTTTGGCTGTTGCTCCATCACAACTAGTGACAGGTTTAGCCTCAATCCACTTGGTGAATTTATCCACCATCACTAAGAGATGAGTAAATCCACTTGGAGCTTGTTTAAAAGGTCCTACCATATCAAGACCCCAGACCGCAAAAGGCCATGTTATACGTATTGTTCGCAGCTGATCAGCCGGAACATGCGCTTGTTTGGCGTACTTTTGGCAGCCTTTGCACGTCTTGACTAATCGTTCGGCATCTGCCTGAGCTGTTAGCCTGAAAAATCCGTGTCTAAAAGCTTTTGCCACTAAAGATTTGGCTGCAGCGTGGTGACCACACTCGCCTTCGTGGATTTCCCTTATGATTTCCACTCCTTCTTCCAGATATATACAACGCTGAAAAACCCCAGAAACACTCCGCTTATAGAGCTCACCTTTGACTATAGTGTAGGCTTTTGCTCGTTGGATGATCTGCCGGCTCAGCACCTCGTCTTCGGGTAATTTTCCATCTACCAAATAATTGAGGTAGGGTTGAGTCCAACTAGGAATTACAGCCAGAACTGCTATCAAAGGTGAGTCGGATTTGGTCGGATATTCCTCATCTACTCCTTTTATTAAGGGAACTTTGAGGTGCTCTAAAAAAGCGCCATCCGGGACCTCTTTCCACGCCGAACCTATCCGAGATAGTGTGTCTGCTTCCTCATTTTCTTCTCGAGGGATGTGTTGAACTTCAAACCCTTCGAATGATTTAGATAGATTGTCCACGACAGCCTTATATGCTGCCATGTGCTTATTTGCATTACAAATATCCGACAATTGTTGGGAAATAAGATCCGAATCTCCGTAACACATCAAACGTCAGATGCCAATATCCTTAGCAATCCGGATTCCATGCAGCAGTGCTTCATACTCGGCAATATTGTTTGTCGCTATGAAGTGGATCTGCAACACGTATAAAAGTTTATCTCCTTGGGGTGATTTGAGCACCACGCCAGCCCCCGAGCCCCCTCGAGCCTTAGACCCATCGAAAAAGAGGGTCCAATATTCTGACTCAGGGAGGACCATGTTCTCCTTCGTCTCTGTCCAATCAGCAACAAAGTCAGCAAGGATCTGGGATTTGATTGCTGTCCGAGGTTTATACTCAATATCAAAAGCTGAAAGCTCGATGCCCCATTTGGCGACGCATCCTGTGGCGTCACTGTTGTTGATTATATCTCTCATGGGAGCCTTGCTCACCATGGTAATTGGATGCTCCTGAAAGTAGTGTCGTAACTTACGAGATGCTAGAAAAACACCGCTGTTTTGACTCTGTTGGGACCTCACTAACAAAGTAAGTCGGACGCTGCACCAGGTGCTCCTGATTTTCCTCCGGTCTCTCCACCACCATGATGATACTGATGACCTTATTTGTCGCAGCAATATATAGCAACATCGGTTCCTGAGGTTCCGGCGCTGCAAGGATAGGAGCAGATGAGAGTACTTTCTTCAGGTCTTATAGTGTAGCTTTAGCTTCATCAGTCCAAACAAAAACTTTGGTCTTTTTCAGGAGTTTGTATAATGGTGCGGCTCGTTCACCAAGCCAGCTTACAAACCGATTGACTGCAGCAATGCAACCAGTTAGTCTTTGTACGTCCTTCAGGCGAGTTGGCCTGGAAATATTGAGTATAGCCTTGATTTTGTCCCGGTTCACCTCTATGCCTCTCTGAGACATGATTAAACCTAACAATTTTTCGGCTAGTATTCCAAAGAAGAATTTCTTCGGGTTGAGCATGATGTTGTATTTCCGTAGATTGGCAAATGTTTCCTCCAAGTCAGAAATCAGTGTTTCCTTCTTTTTGGACATCACCGCAATATCATCCACGTATGCGTGTACATTGCGTCCGAGTTGGTCGTGGAGGCAACGCTACATTGTGCGCTGGTACGTAGCTCCTGCGTTTTTCAGCCCGAAGGGCATCGTAACAAAACAGAAGGTTCCGAAGGGGGTTATGAATGAAGTTTTGACTTTGTCAGATTCCTTCATCTGGATTTGGTGACAACCTGAATATGCGTCGAGAAAACAGAGGAGTTCCGAGCCTGCCGTAGAATCGATAACTTGATCAATTCTAGGCAGAGCGAACGGATCTTTTGGACAAGCCTTGTTCAAGGCAGTATAATCAACACACATCCTTAAATCAGTGGTTTCCTTTTTACGGACCATTACATGATTGGCCGACCACTTAGTGTGGATGACCTGTTCTATGAATCCAGCTAACTCGAGCCGTGCTAGTTCCTTAGCTATTGCCTTACGCTTTTCTTCGCCAAATCGTCGTAGGGACTGTTTGACGGGTTAAGCGTTCGGGTTTACATTTAGAGACTGCTCGGCAAGTTCCCTAGGTACTTCGCTTGTCGTGGAAATGGCCACGACAGTCGCTGCCACTAGCAGCGATTGAGTGTTTCGTGAGGAAGAGTTGGCGGCCATCTGCGGTACGAGATGGGGGCGGATGCACATGGGTTTACCTAGGTTCGGCCCCCCGGAGGGTAAAGACCTACTCCTGCTAGATTAGATTATGAGAGGGCGAGTTACAAGGGTGGCGAGCTCGGCGGCTAGGCAGCGAGTCGCTTGAGGGGGTGTAAGATGGAACGTACGTCCCAGGATACCCTAGGGAGGTTTATATATGAAGCACCTCGCTAGGGTTTACAAGCTGTCCCCGAACAAGATAAGGATCCGGAGACTTTTGACATAGTATGACTGGGCTTCTGCTATGCTTCTGGGCTTCCAGTCGCTAGTCGATGGGCCTTTCCTTTCTTCATAGTCCAGTCGCTGTCTTTTAGACGCACTCGTAGGCCTTTCGTCCCAATCCCCTTCGGCATATCCCCATCAGTAGTCCCCGAGGCCATCGTTGATGCAGGCGCAGGCGTCCTTTTGGCGTTCGGAGTAGGCGAGCCCAATTTGGACGTCCAGTCGAGTCGGCGATGGACTCTATTAGAACCGAGGAGAATTTCCCCATGTTTCCATTCGTCGCTTCAGTCAATATCATTGCCGCCCAGTCGTCGTTCCGGCGAGAGGAAAGACCGGCGGGTGGCGTGTGGACCAGAGGAGTTGGACCGTCAAACCTGGTCAAACTATCCGTTGGAATTTCCAACGGTAACTACGTCACAATTACCGTGAGTAACGGCTATCCTGATTTTGGCGGGTGGCGTTTCCCATATAAGGGGAGTGATGGCTCAGCTCTACAGTCCTTCTTCGCATTCTTCATTCTTCCTTGTTTGTTCGTCCTTCCTGCGTCCTCCCGTCTTATTCTTCCCGCGTCGTGCGATTCCACATCTTACCCGATGGCGCCTCCCAAGGGCTCATGGGGGAAATCCAAATGCACCACGACCCAACTTAGATCTTTCGAGGATGCCGGGGTGCTCCGCAAGGGGAATTGGCGGGTTCCTCCCTCCTCCGAGACCGAGCCGAATCCGCGACCCGACGAGTTCATCTGCTTCCCCAGTCATCTTGAGAAGGGTTTGGGGTTCCCCACCTCACTCTTCTTCTGCCACTTCTGCGCGTATTATGCGATCAAGCCGTCAGATCTTGGTCCACACAACATCGAGCAGCTGGCGATCTTCATCGCCTTCTGCGAATGCTACCTTGGGTGCAGGCCATATTTCCCGCTATGGCTGGAGCTCTTCCACGGCCGCGTCGGGCGCGAGGCGTCCAGCGGCTTGATGCTGGCCGCAGGCGGGGTCACCTTTCAACTAAAGCCGAAGGCCAACTTCATCAAGCTCCTCCTGCCGAAGAAGGCCGCCAGCGAGTGGAAGAAGAGCTGGTTCTATGTCAAGGAAGCTACTCCCTCCGGCGAGGTGTCTCTTCCCGAGTTCGTTGCCGAGAGGAGCGAGCCCTGTCGGTTGGCGCCGAAGAAGCTTCCCGAAGATCAGCGGATGGCCGTCGCGGAAATGATGGATCAGATCCAGAAGCTGAAGGACCAGGGGTTGATTCCGATCAACCTCTACAACTGCTGGCTCAGGCGGCGCCTGGTTCCGTTGGCGGCTCGACCGCACTGGATGTACGAATACAGCAGGAAGCATGACGCATCTCGAACCAGCAAGGAGTCATGGGAGGCCGAGGACTATAAGGCCGGCCTGAAGAAGATCACCAACGCAGAGTTCACCGGCGTGGCGGTTGGGGTCGCCCTGTACACTCCTATGAAGAATGAAGCCCCCACAGTAAGTTCTCTTTCCAATCGCTACGCCCGTATCTCAATTTCAGTCTTCTCGCTTGGTGTTTTTTGACTCGTGGTGGTTCCTAGCTTTTTCAGGTATTGGAGGGCTGGCTCCCTCCGCTTGATGAAGAGGTTCCCCAGGAACTAGAGGAAGACTTCGAGGGGAATCCTTCCGACAACGATGGGAAGGAAGAAGAGGTCCCTCCCCCGTCGCCTGTGGCTCACAAGACCCGGATGTAGAGACAACGGGAAGTCAAAGCGAGCCGTAGCCTGGACGAGCTCGAAGAAGGCGACGAGGTCGCCCAGGAGCAAACATCCCGGCGTACCGCTACGCCATCGAAGCCCCCACGCCGGTCCAAGTCGCCAGCAAAAAGGCCTGCGTCGCCAGCCAGGTCGTCGGTGGTGTTCGAGTCGGATGCTGATTCTGACGACGAAGGATCTCCCGAAGTCTCGCACAAGACCCCAAGGGACGCAGTCCCGACAAAGGGGTTGGAGGGCGAGGACACGGAGGTGGTGGTTGAGGTTCCCCTGGCGGCGATTGCACCGACGACCTCGGGGGTTCCAAGCCAAGAAGCAGCTGAGGTGATGGCGTCCAAGTCGCCAAAATTGTCAAAGGCAGCCGCATTGGAGCCGGAGATCCCGGCGACTGCAGCTTCATCATCAAGGAAGCCCTCGGTTTCGTGGGCTTCAGACGTCTTCGAGAGGGGGCTCAGCCGCAAGCTGGGCCCTGAGTTGGACAAGCCCACCCATATTAGCACCGGGCTTCGCGTCCTTCCAGTTGCTAAGTAACTAGCGCTTCCCCATCCCGATTCGCCTTGCTCCTTTTGTGTTGTTGTTGTGTTGATTGAAGGGGCTTGTGCAGGTCGGGGGCTAAAAAGATTGGTCACCCTTCGGTGGCTAAGATTCCACCGGTCACTGACATGGGAGAGGGTGACCTACACAAGAAGAGGAAGGCCTCCGAAGATGTGGCGACCGCCAAGGTCGCGAAGAAGCAGAAGGGGGGCGCTGACGATGCTGCGACCAGGGAAAGTGCCGCGGAGCCAGCTGCTGCGCCAGCCGCCAAAGAGGTGGTGGCGACACGGTCGGAGCCAACCTTGGCTGCGTCCGAGCAGAAGGCGCCGATCCCGACGACCAGCGCCCCCGCCAGGGCGTCGGCAATGTTCCCTCGTTTTATGGCGAAGGGGTTTCCAGGTGTGGCGGACACGCAATCTCCGAAGAGTCCAAAAATCATGGATGCGGACATTGGGTCCCGCCGCGGGCGCACCTCCTTCACGATCCCATCAACTGATGCCGGGGAACTTCACAAGATGCTCGTCGCTGCTATTCAGGTATGTCTAGTCCCCGAATTCCTAGTAGGTGCATTTCAGCGGCAAGGAATTGGTTTTATTTTTCTTCTTTCTCTAGTCCCCGAGTTCCTAGTCGCTGAATTTCAGCGGCTGGGAACTGGGTTTTGTTTTGTCAATTGCTTAGGTGATTTATTTGTTTGCAGGGATTACAAAGGAAGTCGACTGATCGGCAGGCTGCGAGAGAGCGCTTGGAGCGTGATTTGCGCAAAGCGCAGTAGGTGAACCTGCGGCTTCAGGAAACTATTGGTGAGTGTCTGTTTCATCTTTGTTCTCCTCTTTCGGGTGTGAGCTGGTCATGCATAGTATTCTGATGTATTCTCGTGCAGATGCTTTCCCGTCTGAGATCTCCAAGGCCCGTGAGGGGTATGTTCCGGTCGCCGAGCTGGACGCGGCGAATGGGCGAGTAGCCTCTTTGGTCAAGGATTTGGAGGAGGCGAGAGCGGCCTCGGTTTCTTCGGAGGAGCGAGCGAAGGCTGCCGTTGCCACGGCTGAGGAAGAACGCAAAGCCGCGGATTCCATCATCGTGGGGCTGCACAACGAGCAAACTGCCTTGGAGAAGCACGTCAAGGAGAACTGCCGCAAACTCCTTGGTGAGTCTTTGTCTTTACTTGACCTTTTCGTCTAGTCCCTGCTTTGGGGATTTCATAGTTTCACTAACGCCTGACTTTGCAGCTGTGGTAGGCCAAAGCGACCCGGTTGTGCAGACTTACAACACCTCGCAGTGCGTGACTGACGTGGTGAACGCAGCCACAGCCTCGGTGTTGTGCGTTCAAGCGGCTCTCCAGGGCATGTCTCCCACCGAAGTTATCCCTGGGGGGCTGACGGATGTGTGGCGCTATCTGGAAGAGGTGCCTGCCGTTGTGGAGTGGATGACGTGCTCGGCGTTCAGGCGCGGGGCCGCCACGGCGTTCAGCTTGGGTCTCGCCCATTTCCCTGACGACTTCGATCTTGACGATGTGACAAGTGGCTATCCGTCGGCGACCCGCACGGTGGAGATGTCAGAGGTGCTGAAGCTGACCGCGAAGGCCACTCCTTACGCCGATCGTGTTTTGGCGATGGGGGATCTGCTGCCATATAAGGAGATGGTGTTGGCGCCTGGTGACCCCGAGCCGGAGTACCACGACATGAAGTCGGAGCAGCCCTTTCGGTTGTCGTTGTCGAAGTCGCTGACGACGTACCCGACGAACCCGTGGCAGCCTTTTGTGCGCGTCAAGGGGGGTGGTCCTGCTTCGTCATCAGGTCCTGTAGAGTAAACAATGTAATTTCCCAATTTGGGATGAATGCCAAGTGGTGAATGCTGTAAGATATTTTTGTAATATATGCCACAGGGGGTTGATCGACTCGTGTTTTGACGAGTAATGTATGTTGTGTTTTGCTTATGCATTGTTTTGATTGAGCGAGTCCCCGGGCGCGTCCGCCTTTTAATGGGGTATAACTCAATTGTATACTTTTGTGTATTTGTTTTGTTTATGCGCTGTTTTTATCCCTCGCGTCTTCTGAGTTGCGAGTCCCTGAGCGCGAGTAGGACTGACTTATGAGCGAGTCCCCGAGCATGGAGCCCGACCGTATTGGTCATGATCCTTTTGCAGGTTGTGAGTGTGTTGTTTGTAATGCGTCTCCTCCCCTGGCCCAGAGAGCCAGTCACTTGGTGAGCCCTCGGCAACTCTCTTACTTGGTGTGTTCCTGAGCTGTGTGGGGTTCCCGTTTTGCGGAGTCCCTGTGCGTGGTACTTAACCGTTCGAGTCGCTTTGCGTGAGGGTGGGAGGGACAGATCGCTGTGAGAAGCGTGTGTCGGGTGTCTTGGCCTGGTGGGCCAGTCGTGTCAGGCGACTCCAATGACGGCTCCGGGTTGGCGTTTTTCGTGGACGACCCAAGGCCCGGATATTTCCGGTGCCCTTGTGCTGCACTACTTGGCCGTGCCGGTCACTCGACAAGAGGTTGACTTCCGTAAGTAGCGTATTGCTGGCATGTACGAGTGCGAGTGGCACAAGAATATGGCGAGTGCACACAGTTTGTGCGATCCGAATGAATTTCATTATATATTCCGATGGAGTACAGTGTGAGGTTCTAAGTATAGAACTTTCTGAGGAGGTTTACATTCCATGGCCTCCCGACCTCCAATTGGCCATCACCCCATATGTCGATGGGGTAGTAGGCATCGTTGCCAAGGACTCGGCCTATGGCGAATGGCCCCTCCCATGGGGGGGAGAGCTTGTGCATGCCCTTCTTGTCTTGGACCAGTCGTAGGACCAGGTCGCCTTCCTGGAAGGTGCGAGTTCGCACTCAGCGGCTGTGATAGCGGCGGAGTCCTTGCTGGTATATGGTGGTGCGGGAGCGAGTCAGGTCGCGTGCCTCGTCGAGTTGATCGATGCTGTCTTGGCGGGCGATCTCATTGGCCGCCTCGACGTAGTTGGCGACTCGAGGTGAGTCATGCTCCAGGTCGGTTGGCATTACGGCCTCGGCGCCATACACCATGAAGAAGGGCGTGAACCCGGTTGATCGGTTGACGGAGGTGCGAATCCCCCATATCACAGAGGGGAGCTCGTCGACCCAGCATCCCGGGGTGCGCTCGAGGGGCACCTGCAGTCGCGGCTTGAGCCCGTGGAGGACGCTATGCTTGGCACGCTCTGCTTGGCCGTTTGATTCCGGGTGGGCGACTGATGCGAGGTCGAGTCAGATGCCGTGTTCCTCACAGAATTCTGCCATGGCCCCCTTGGTGAAGTTGGTGATGTTGTCTGTTATGATGTTGTGCGGGTAGCCGTACTGGTAGATGAGTTCGTGTAGGAACTTGGTGGCCGTCTTGCCGTCGCACTTTTTTATCGACTTGGCCTCTACCCATTTGGTGAACTTGTCGACTGCGACCAGGAGGTGGGTGAAACCAGACGAGGCCTTCTTAAATGGGCCTACCATGTCCATGCCCCATACGGCGAATGGCCACGTGATGGCGATTGTCTTGAGTGCCGAGCCAGGGAGGTGCGTCTGGTTGGCATATTTCTGGCACCCGACGCATCGTTGGATGATGTTGGTGGCGTCGGCGTGTGTGGTGAGCCATTAGAAACTGTGCCGCATGGCCTTGGCCACTAGCGACTTGGCACCGGCGTGATGGCCGCAGTCGCCGATGTGAATGTCCTGGAGGATCTTGCGGCCTTCTTCTGGCTGTACACAGTGCTAGAACACGCCGGTCACGCTGCGCTTGTGGAGCTCTCCGTTGATGATGACGAAGGATTTGCAGCGGCGCACAATCATTTGCGCCTCCGTTTCGTTGTTTGGTAGGATTTTATGCTCCAAGAAGGCGACGTATGGTGCAGTCCAGTCGCTAGGCTCCACAACCATGGCGACTAAGGCCAGTTCTGGTTGCAGTGGTATCCCAACATCGATCTCTTTTGGTGGGCTGACCGACGGTTTGTGGATGATGTCGAGGAAGACGCCTACTGGTGGCGCCTGTCAGGTTGATCCGATGCAGGAAAGTGCGTCTGCCTCCTCGTTTTTGCGCCTGCCGATCCACTCGACGGAATAGCCGTCAAAGTGTCCTCCCAACTGGTCGACAGCTTGGCGGTACGCGATCATTGTTGGGGAGACAGCGTCGCACGTCCTGGCGACTTGGCCGGCGACTAGGTCGGAGTCGCCGTAGCATCGTAGGCGGTTGACGTTCATCTCCTTGGCAGCTCTCATGCCGTGAAGGAGGGCCTCGTATTCTGCCATGTTGTTGGTGCAGGGCTTGAAGTTGAGGTGGAGCACGTAACGGAGCTTGTCTCCTTTGGGGGAGGTCAGGATGACCCCAGCCCCCGCGTCGTCGGCGTTCTTGGAGCCGTCGAAGTGGAGTGACTAGTAGTGGAGGTATGGGAGCTTCTCTAGCTGCTGTGCTTCTTCCCAGTCTGCAAGGAAATCAGCGAAGGCTTGTGACTTGATCGCTTTTCGGGGCTCGTACTTGATGGTGTGGACGCCGATCTTGACGGCCCACTTGGCAACTCACCCGGTTGCCTCGCGATTGCGTATGATGTCCTGCAGGGGTGCAGAGGAGACCACCGTGATTGGGTGCTCCTGGAAGTAGTGTGGGAGTCGCCGCTGTGCTCGGAATACCGCGTACACCAGTTTTTGGTATTGCGCGTAGCGCTGTCGTGAGTCCGTTAGGACTTCGCTGATGTAGTATACGGGGCGCTGTGTGGGGCGCTCCTTGCCCTCTTCCGATCGTTCGATGACCATCACGGCGCTGACGACCCGATTGGAGGCCGGGACGTAAACGAGCATTGGCTCTTTGTCGAGTGGCGCGGCGAGTAGTGGTGCCGCGAGTAGCACTTCTTTGAGTGCTTTGAGTGCGTCGTCTGCCTCCGCGTCCCATTGGAATGTTGGGTTCTTACGCATCAGGCGGTAGAGGGGCATTGCCTTCTCGCCTAGTCGGGGGATGAAGCGACTGAGGGTCGCGACTCGCCCTGCCAACTGTTGGACGTCACGCAGGCACTCAAGTTTCCCGAGTCGCGCGATGGTGTCGATCTTGGTGGGGTTGGCTTCAATGCCTCGCTTGGAGACTACGTATCCCAGAAGCTGTCCGGTGGGTACACCGAAGGTGCATTTTCCAGGATTCAGCTTGATGTTGTACCTCTGCAAGTTAGCGAAGGTTTCAGCTAGATCAGCGAGCAGATCGTCCTGGCGGGTGGATTTTACCACCACGTCGTTGATGTAGACGTGAATGTTGCGGCCAATTTGGCTCGCTAGACACTCCTGCATGCACCTCTGGTATGTGGCGCCTGCGTTCTTGAGGCCGAACGTCATGGCCGTGTAGCAGAATGCGCCGAATGGCGTAATGAACGCCATCTTCTCCTCGTCTTCGACCGCCTTATTGATCTGGTTGCAACCAGAGTAAGCGTCGAGAAAACACAATGACTCCGATCCTGCGGTCGAGTCGATGATCTGGTCGATGCGCGCTAGGACGAACTCCTCCTTCGGGCAGGCGCTGTTGAGGTTGGTGTAGTCAATGCACATTCTCCAGGTGTTGTTATTTTTGAGAACCAAGACTGGGTTTGCCAGCCACTTGGAGTATTTGATTGGCCGGATGAAGCCTGCGGCTAGCAGGCGCTGGACTTCCTCGGCGATTGCTCGGCGGCGCTCTTCATTGAACGGCCGTAGCGACTGCTTTACTGGTCACACTTTGGGGTCAGCGTTAAGTTTGTGCTCAGCGAGTTCCCTTGGGACACCTGGCATGTCAGATGGCTTCCATGCAAAGATGTCGCGGTTCTCACGGAGGAACCCGATGAGCGTGCTTTCCTATGCAGGGCTCATGTGCGCCCCGATGGTGACCGTCTGGCTGGAGTCGCCTGGGACGAGCTCGACGGTGCTGGTGTGCATGGTCGCCTCGAACGTGGAGTTCGCGGTGATCGGTTTCTTCAGGATGGTGGGATCGTCCTTGTTGATGTTGCCCGCGTATTTCGCGAGCTCCTCCGCGTGGTCGGTCTCCGCGGCGATGACGGTGTCGGCGAGCTTGGCGCCTTTTTCCTCGCATTCCACGGCCATGTCGGGGTCGCCGTGGACGGTGATGATGCCGCTTGGCCCGGGGAGCTTCATCATGTTGTAGGCGTAGTGTGGGGTCGCCATGAACTTTGCGAATGTCTGGCGGCCCAAGACGCAGTGGTAGGGGCTGCAGAAGTTCACCAGCTCGAAGACGATCCTCTCCGTGCGGTAGTTTGCCGAAGTGCCGAAGGTGACTGGCAGCATCACTTTCCCGATCAGGTACGCCTTCCGACCGAGGACGATGCCGTGGAAGGTCGTAAGTGTTGGCTCGATGGCTGTTTCTGGGAGCTGGAGCCTTTTGAACGTGTCGAGGTACAAGATATTGATGGAGCTCCCGCCGTCCATCACTGTCTTGGGCAGCTAGTAGTTGGCCACCTTTGGCCTGACTACCAGGGCGACTCGCCCTGGGTACTCGATTCTTGGCGCGTGGTCCTAGCGACTCCAGGTGATGCTCTGCTCAGACCAGTTTAGGAAGCGAGGGATGTCGACTTGCGTCACCGCATTGACGGCGTCCGCGCGGGCGAGCACCTTCTTCTCACGCTTGGTGCCGAGTCCGGTGAAGGTATGTTGCGACCCGACGGCGGTTCCGAAGCCGCCGCTGTTCCTGTTATCCCGAGGTGGGTTGTTGTTGGGGTCCTCCCTTGCACGTCTCGCCTTCTCAATCTCTTTGAGAGAGTGGCAATCGGCGGTGATGTGGGTGGTGGGTTTTCCCTCCCTGCTATGGTAGATTGAGCAGGGCGGCGGGGTCGAATTTCGGCCTCGTCGCATTGTTAGCGCGGTAGTTCCCGCTGTCGCGGTAGTTTCCTCCGTCGCGGCAGTAGTTCTTGGAGTCGCGCTGGCCGTAGCCGGCGTTGGCGACGAAATCGACTCGCCCGTCCGTCCGGCGGTTGCCGATGATGCGAGTGTTGCTGTAGCGCATGTCACGTAGGCGCCCACTGTCGTGGATGCTAGTGCGACGTCTTCCTCCCGATTCGTCGTCGGAGTCTTGGTTGGGGTCCTCCTCCGCATAGCGCTTGGCAATCTCGAGGGGGTCGGGGATGTTATCGAGCGTCCGGTAGATCCTCTTGATCTTGGCGACCAGGGGTTCGTACCGACCCGCGTTCTTGAAGCAGTGTATCGCCGTGTCTGGGTGGATGCGGAGGCGTTTATCCACAGTTCTTGCCACCTTTAGATCCACCGGCGGGTCGACTCGCGTTGTCCCTGGATGCATCGCTCCAGGTCCTCTATGATGGTGGCTCGGGTGTAAGAGCGCTCGAAGTGTCTGTTGAAGGCGTCCCGCATTTCTTCCCAGGAATCAATGCTGTCGGGGGGAGCGTGTTGATCCACTGCCGGGTCGCACCCTCCATCATCAGGGGGAGGTAGCGAGCGGCGAGCAGGTCGGTGTGGCCTGCAATCCCCATTGCCATGAGGTATGTGTCCAACTAGACGGCGGGGTCGTACGTTGGGTCGTACTTCTCGATCTCCTTAGGGGCCTTGAAGTTGGCGGGGTATTTTTCCTCGCGAATCATTGGTCCAAAACATTCTGGCCCGAGTCGGCTGAGCGAGCCTCTTTGCTCCGGTTCGCCGCGGTTGGTGAGGGTGTGCCGCAGGTCGTAGGGATGGCGCGACCGCCACGTCTGATTGTTGATGATGTTCGTTCGGATGTCGAGGGGCTGCCCGTTGGCAGCGACCGTGTTGTTCGCTAGTCGCGGCTCGTTGGTTGACAACACAGGATTGGCGGCCCGTGGTTGGTTTGCCAGGGGCTGAGGTGGTGGGCAAACTAATGCGTTTCCCACGGTGGGATGGCCACTTGATGCCACCCTGCTTGCTGAAGAGCGGGAGTACATCCGCCCCCGCGGATCGACTCCCGCGGCTTGTTGCTCGACGGCCCTGTCGAGTAGGGCCTTGGCATACTGGATTTGTAGCGCGCCGTCGCCTTGGACGTCAAGGTTGGCGATCGCGGCATCGGCCACGACGACATTGTCCATCGAGGTGGAGTATAGTGGTAGCCCGTTGGCGTTACAGGCCTGAGGCGTGATGATGATCCGCGGTTGGTCCGATGGGGGCGCGCGGCCCATGGGTGGTGGAGGGGCCCCAGTCGCCGGCGCTCCAGGTGGTGGTCTTGCAGGGTTGCTCCCGCCTGGCGGTGCGTTCTCGCAGTATTCGCGCTCGGCGGCGCGTGATGGGCCGCCCTCGTCGTTGAAATTCAGGATGCGGCCCTTTATGTTGGGGTTCAGGCGGGTCCTGATGCGGCACTGGTGATAGAGTGACAGCTCCCGCGTCGTCTCTCGCTTGAGGCGGTATTTCTCGCGCTCGGCGAGTTCATTGCGTTGCGCCTCCGCGAGCCGTAGACGGGCTTGCTCCACCTCCGTGGCCGTCGCGGTCGGCAGGATTGGCATGGAGAACGGATTTGGCGGGGCGGCCGTGCTACCCGCCATGTAGATCGTGTTGAAGCGATTGGATCTGGCGCGAAAATCCTCGGGGGATTCTGAGCTGGAATCGGAGTCGAAGGTCCCTAGGATGGAGGGGTCCTCGAAGTCCTCGGGGTTGGAGACTCGCGTGATGGAGTCCTCCCGTGACGCGGCGGTGATGGATCTGCCGACCGATGCAGGGGTCGCAGAGTCGGCGTCATTGTTTAGGGCATCATCGTTGGTGGCGGTGTTAGTCTCGACCGCGTCGCTGGCGGCCGAGTCGTACTCGGTGACGAGGCTCCTGATGGAGCGGACCTGCTCCTCTGAAAGCAGATCGCGGTGTGGTGGCGATCCGCCGACGATCACCGTCGCGGCTGGGTCGATCGCGCCGGTGAAGCCGACGAAAAGGTTGATGGAGCCGACCGGTATCCCCGCAGCATGGGTGACCGGACGTGATGCCGGGATGTAACTGCTGGGCAGGATCTGTAAGATCCCGCCGATGGTGATCATGCGACCGGTGGCGAACGGCCGATCGATCGGCGAGTAGGGTCTCGCTGCAGAACTCAGGCCAGTCCCGCTATGCCCCACGGTGGGCGCCACTGTCGTGGAAATGGCCACGGCAGTCGATGCCACTGGCAGCAATTGAGTGTTTCGTGAGGAAGAGTTGGCGGCCATCTGCGGTGCGAGATGGGGGCGGATGCAAATGGGTTTACCCAGGTTCAGCCCCCAGAGGGTAAAGACCTACTCCTGCTAGATTAGATTATGAGAGGGCGAGTTACAAGGGTGGCGAGCTCGGCGGCTAGGCAGCGAGTCGCTTGAGGGGGTATATGATGGAACGTCCGTCCCAGGATACCCTAGGGAGGTTTATATATGAAGCACCTCGCTAGGGTTTACAAGCTGTCCCCGCACAAGATAAGGATCCGGAGACTTTTGACCTAGTCCGACTAGGCTTCTACTATGCTTCTGGGCTTCCAGTCGCCAGTCGATGGGCCTTTCCTTTCTTCATAGTCCAATCGCTGTCTTTCAGACGCACTCGCAGGCCTTTCGGCCCAATCGGAACGTCCTACTAGGCATACCCCCTTCGGCATATCCCCATCACCAGTCATATCAGATGGCTGCCAAGCGAAGATATCTTGATTTTCTTGGAGGAACTTGACGAGCGCGCTTTCCTATGCGCTACCTAGGCATACGCCTATCCGGGTCACCTTGGAGGGGTCATCATCCTTCAACGGCATCTTCTTCGTCTCTTCTGATGCCTTGAACTCCGGATTTGGCTTTGTCACCTCCTTCTTCGTCGTAGGCATCTCGGACGGATCTATGCTCTTCTTGATCTCCTGGTAGTCATGGGCATGCAGCAAGGCTTCGGCAAAGGCGGCATTTCCATCCTCGCACTCTCGCGCTTTCTTCGGGTCTCCCTTGATGATGATCACGCTGTTGGGACCTGGAATTTTCATCACATTGTAAATGTAACACGGACGAGCCATAAAAGCCTAGTAAGCCGGACGTTCGAATATAGCGTGGTACGCGCTCTTGAACGGGACCACTTCGAAGGAAAGTGCTTCCGTCCGATAGTTCTTTGGAGTTCCAAAGGTAACATCCAAAGTAATCTCTCCCAGGGAATTAACTTGTCTTCCTGGGACAACTCCGTGAAAGATCACAGAGCTATGGTTAAGCTGGGTTTCCGAGATCTTCATCCAGCGTAGTGTTTCGACATAGAGAATGTTGATACTACTACCACCGTCCATTGAAGGGAATATGCCCGAGAGGCAATAATAAAGTGGTTATTATCTTATTCCATGTTTATGATAAATGTTTATTTTGCATGCTATAACTGTATTGATCGGAAACATCAATACATGTGTGTTTAATAAACAAAAAAGGTTCCTAGTTATGCCTCTCTTATAGACTAGCTTGTTGATTAACAAGATGATCAAGGTTTCCTAATCATGGACATTGGATGTTGTTAATAACGAGGTCAGAACATTGGTGAAATGATGTGATGAACATTCATCCGAAGTATAACATTACAATCAGGGTCATTATGTTTATATTGCTATAACATCATACAAAGTAATCTTAGTCCTTATACCATAAGATAATGTTAATTGCTAACACCAGAAGAGTATCTTGATAACACCAAACATCACACCGTAACAGGGTGACTATAAAGGTGGGTCCAGTACTACGAAGGTGTTATGTTGAGGCTCATGGATCAAGAGGTGAATTTGTCAATCCCGATGACGGATATATATACTCTGGGTCCTCTCGGTGATATCACATTAAGATAGCTTGCAAGCAAGTGATGAGATCACTAGAATGTTATATCACGGCAACGAGAAAAGAGTGCATGTCGGTAACGAGATCAAACTAGGTATTTGGATACCGATGATCGAATCTCGGACATGTATTATATCATGAGACAAAGGGATTTAGTTACTAGCGTTAAAGGTTCTCACGATCACAGAAGTCATCGTTGAATGTGTAGGAGTCAGTATGGATCTCTAGGTCCCGCTTCTCGATCATGTATGCATTATTCGCGAACCGTAGGGTGACACAATTAAGGGATACCGACACCATTTGGAGCAAATATGTTTCAGATAAAGATTTAAGAAAGCGATAGAATTATTTCAATAGACACCGAAACTGTTTCGGTGAAATTGCTGAAATTGGTTCTGCATGTAATATTGAAATGTTGTATGGGGTTTTACGTGAATGTTTGTTAATTAAAGTAATTAACAAAATTCTGAATAAAATCAATAAAAGAGTTTTATTAAATGAGAGAGCATTAAATTTGGAGAAATTTAATGCATTTAAAGTGGAGACTTCAAAAGGGAATGTGAAGAGGCATTTTAATGTGGAGGGGTTACCACCACATGAATGGAGGAGGTGAAGAGGCACCTCCTCCATGCGCCGGCCATGAAGGAGGGGCACCCCCTCCTCCTATTAAAGGCCCCCCTCTTCCTCCTTCATCCTCACACCTCCTTGTGAAGGATCTCTCTCCCCCTCTAGTATTATTCCCCCATGGTCTCGGATTAGCGAGATACATGTTCCCGGTGGCTTTATCTGGAAAGGAGTTGCTTCTTCCACTGCTTTGCTGGAGCGAGGGACGCAGGTTGTCGGGCTACCAGACGTGTGTGCGATCACGGATGCACCGCTTCTTTGCGGTGCTGGACTTGGTGGTGCTGGAGCTGGATCTAATGGACGTGCTGGAGCCGGACCTGCTAGACTTCATCACGATCTTGAGATCGGCAAGTGTACGACTACATCAACCACGAGTTCCTACTCGTTAACAAAACTCGTTGTCTTCGAGGGTAAGTTCTCGATGGATGTATGTCCACCCGTTGCTCTGTACCTAGTAGATAGATCTTGGCGTATAGTTATCATCGTAGGAAAATTTTTGTTTTCTATTCTGTGGACCCAACATCCATGAGGGTCTTGGAGAAACCATAACCATCAATAAGTGGATTGACGATTAAGGCATATTTTCCTTGCCTGTGCAACTTAGGCGGATGATCAGCGCGGTCAAATGTGATTGCCACTTCGGACCAGTCCAGATATTGGGGGACAGCCGGAACTGTTGGATTGAGCTCGTGCAGAACTGCTTTCTTGACCTTTGCTGGTTGAGATCCGAGGAAAGTGACGTAAGTGTCCTTCTTGGTGGGAAAAGTTTTCTTCCCTTCCGGCTTGGGATTTGAAGCATCAGCTTCCTCCATGTCAGAATCTTCCTTGGTCTCTTTTTCTTTTTCGGGATTCTTCTTTCACTTCTTCCACTTAGCTTTGTAGCCTGCAGTGTCATCTCTTTTGATGTTGTCATTGAAACGACATTCGGCGTTGGTGTGGGACGAGCCCCCATTGGCATCTAGGTGATGCACACATGGGTTATTGGCAATGTCGTCCCAAGAGTAGGTTTTGCCTGGTTGTTGTTCTCCTCTACCTTGGACTCTTGAAGTCCCACGGCCACGCCCGTGGCCTCCGCCATGTCCTCCTCATCCTCTAGACCCGAAAGTAGCAGTGACCACTACTGTTTCTGCGTTGGGTTTTTCTTCCGAGGTATTTTTGCGCTTCTGAGCTTGTTGCTTTGGTTGTTTTGCCGACTAAGGCACAAATAGGGCATTGAGAAATCCCTCTGCATCGTCGTAAGCATCTGCATACTTGCTCGCTGTTTCTATCATCTCTCCCAAATTAGTGACCTTGTCACACTTCAAGCGATGGCGCAGTAGACCAATTGGGAGACCTGCGATGAAAGCTTCAATCGCAGTTTGATCATTTACTCCTTCGTAGGATTTCTTGGTGTCGATTCATCGTCCGAGGTAATCTCGGCAAGTTTCTCTGGCCTTCTGGGTGCAATGTTGTAGGTCTCCGACCGTACAGGGCCTCCGATATGTGCCTTCGAAATTCCAAAAGAACGCACTTTGCATGTCATACCAGTTATGGATGGTGTTCACCAGAAGTTCATTGAGCCAGTGCCGTCTTCCGCAACCTAAGTGGGAGATATCAGGTTGCGACCAGGCTGTTTCGGCCTTTGGCGATGCAGCAAGCTTGGAAAAAATCCTGTAGCCAGGTATCTGGCCGAGCAATGCTGTCGTAGGCTTGGATATGTCTTGAGATAGCAAATCCTTCCGAGAATTTTGTAGCTCTGATGCATGGTCCAAAACACTTTGGGCCCATGTAGATATCATCGTTTTCGTAGCGCCGCGCCTCTATGTTGGAGTTGATCCTGTGCCTTGCGTCATTCGGGGATAAAGATCGTCCCGAATGTCGGCTGTGGTTGCGGTGCCTTGGAGCCGGACTTTGGCTTCTGCCACCACCTCCTCCATCACGTCGTCCTCCTTGTCCCCCTTGGGAGCCGTTGTGATGACTGCTTGGTGGAGAGGGTGGGGCAGCTGGATAGTTTCCGGCTGATCGCCGGCCTCCATCCGGAGCGTCATTATTCCGGTTCCGGGGAGGGTCTTGGCTACGACGAGCCCCCTACCAGCTTGTTCCGGCATGGTTTCCGTCGTTCCTTCGTCCGTCGTTCCCACTATGGTGACGATCAGCCGGACGGCTTGCATGTCTAGGAGGTGGCATTTTTTGACGATCCTCCTCCCGACGTTTCTCTTTATCTTCTCCCCTTCGATCGTTAGACTCTCGTCGGGGAGCGTTCCTCGGATTCAGAGCAGTGATGGCCTCTTTCTCGGCCGCTGGGGCGACGTTGCTCCAGTCACGTGTAGTCCTGCGATGCTGCCCTGACGATCCGGTTCTCGAATAATTGTCCTCCCGTCGTTCGGGGCGATGATGCTGCTCCGGAACACGATGGGGTCTTACGTCAGCCCATGCCGGATCTGTGCGACATTGGTCGGAATCCGAGACCAGTTTCTGACTTCTGGACAGGGCGACTTTTTGCTACTCCGGTCCCTTGTTGAGTAGTTTGATACCCAAACGGATCTCCTCCGGTCCTGGATTAGCCGATAAAATTTATTGGGCCGCCACGGTATTCTGTACTGGGTTGGATATACCCAATCTCCTTTGCTATCTTTCCGTGGCTTCCCCATCTCATCTCCGAAAAGGACGGCACGGATATGTGGGAATTGGTCGTCATTGGTGTGACGCTTCCGTGTCTTTTGATGCAACCGAGACATGTAATACTTAGTTTCCATGCGTTTCTTCTCCTCCTCATGTTTTTGGCTTCATCCAAGAGTTGTTGACGACGCGCTTCTAGGGCTTGGGCCCTTTCGTCCAGTTCTTCAGTAGTAAGTTCTGCAGCTGTAGGGATAGGTGTGGTTAAAGCAGCATCGATGAGTTTACGTGCACCTTCGGTGATCACGTGTCCATCCACCGATTCTTCTTTTTTTGGCTCGTCTAGGATAAGAGCTCCATCCGAGTCTTCTTCGTATTCCTCGGCAATCACCTCCTCTGTCAGAGGGTCTTTTGCTGGGGTCTTGTTTTTCTTGTTCTTCTTCTTTTTCCTCTTGGCAGCGCTAGTAGCAAAGACGGCTTTGGGTCTGTTTCCTGGAGTCAAGCTCTGATCGGTACTTTCGGACATCTGGACCTCAGGATTATCTCCGACGTCCATATCATCCTGCGCTTTGGGAGAGTGTTCCCCGGATCCTTCATCCATGGCTTCTCCTTCTTCTGCAGCTTTGGAGTTGTACTCCTCTTCATATTCCACGGAGAATTTTTAGAAATCTGCCGACGTCATCGATTCATCCGAGGATGCGGGTACGTTGGTGTTTGTTCCAATTGCCTCCAGCACAGAGTCGGTGTTTTCTCCAGCATCGGCAGAGCCGGATCCGGATCCCACATACCCGATGAAGTGCAACGCATGCTTCCTGAGGTACCTGCGGCTCTCGCGATCAGCCATGTCGAAACTTTTGATGGTCTCAAGAATTGCATCTGCGCTTGCGTCTTGCATTATCATACGTCGCCGTGTGTACCTTAGGAAAGGCATGTCTGTCCTAGCATCATCAGAGCCGGAATCAGTGTCGTTGATATGCTCCTCCTGGATTTCGACTTCCGCGGGTGGGCCGATCCGGGATACGGTCTCTCCGAGGAGATACACTCCAGATTCAGCCTTAACCGCTAGGTCTTCTTCAGGCTCGGATTTCTCCACTATCTCCGCAACTGGTGCGGGCTGGGTGGGATTAGGGTTTTCAGAGATCCGAAACTCTACCGCCTCCGCGGACATAGGGGACCTAGAAGATTCTTCTGCCTCTATCATCACCGCTGGGGTGGGTGGGGCAGGTTTAGCAAAACCAATGTAAACATCGATCTCGCCGAAAGACATGATTGTGTAGGCAGTTACAGCCTCGCTAGCAGAAATCCAAGTCTCGTCGAGAACGATGAGAGGGACGTTTCTGGCGTAGAGGATGCGACCGACATTGATAGTCTCGCCGATTTCGATTCTTGCAGATTCCGCTCGGAATGCAGATCCGAAGCTCACTTGCCCCACGGTGGGCGCCAACTATCGTCGGATTGATGACAAGTACGCCATGAGGGGGTCCTCGAGGCATGTGGAAGAGAGGGGTGTGAGACGTACGGTATTCTGGGATGGTGAGCACACAAGACATCACTGTTTTAAATTATATTAGAAAGAAAACATGAAGAAACTCCATGTTGATGGAATTTTTGGAGTCTTTG
Source organism: Avena eriantha (assembly GCA_910589775.1). NCBI lineage: Eukaryota > Viridiplantae > Streptophyta > Magnoliopsida > Poales > Poaceae > Avena > Avena eriantha. Next base: position 263,572,241 of record OU342744.1, on the reverse strand, counting down.
ATTTTGATCAATTGACGCTTGTGAAACTTTCCTTGAGATAATTGAAACTCCGTCCATAGGCCAAAGAGGAACGGATGAATAACTTATTGGATATTATGCATGTTCATGTATATAGTCCATTATGTGTAGCCATATGCGATGGATCTTTTTTGCTTCATATGCTTTCTCCAGAAATTTAAGTGAATATATCTATATATTTACTTAATAAGGAAGAAGTATGAAACATTTGAAAATTGTTCAAAGACTTTCAAGATGAAGTGAAAAATCATTGTAACAAGAAAATAAAAGAGATTATGATTTGATCATAAAGGAAGATATTTGAGTTACATGTTTAGCAAAACACCTAAGATTTGAGGAATTGTTCCATGATATGTGTTTTCCGGTAAACCATAGGAGTATGGCATATTCGAGAGATGAAATCAAACCATTTTTGACATGGTAAGATCAAAGGTGTCATTTATAAAACTGCCATTATGTTTTAATGATTAAAGCTTTAGAGACTACCGCTTATACACTGAAAAGAGCACCATCGTGATCCGTTGAAATGACACCATATAAGTTATGGTTTGGGATAAAACCCGAATTGTCTTTTCTTACATTTTGGTATGTTATGCATAAGTAAAATGTTTACAACCAAAGTCGGATAAGAACGACTTTGTAGGTTATCCCAAAGAATTTGTTGGGAATTTCTCCATAATACCGAGGACAAAAGAGTTTGTTACTTGGAACGTCAAGTTTCTTGAGAAGGAATTTTTCGCGAAAAGTTAAGTGGGAGGACAATAGAACTTTGATAAGTTTGTTTAACCTTAGCTATATGTTCTAAATAGCGCAACGCCGGAAAGTGTCCCGGTGGCGGCCGCAATGCTCATGGCTCCCGTGATTACAAAGGTTGTGATATCGGAGATTAGAGTTCCTATTGAACCGCGTGGGTCGGTAAGAATCAAATAGTGTGATTTGATAAGTAAGTCGTTATTGTTTTGATAATGATGAACCGACTACATGCAAAGAAGCGATGATGGGCCCTGACTCCATAAAATGACTAGAAGTCATAGAATCCATGATAGTATCCATACACGAAAAATCAAGTTTCTGACCTTGGAAGACCCTCCGGAAAGGCGTGAAGCCTATCGTTCGTGTTTGGATCTATAAATAAATACACATGGATGATTAACATCTATGAAATAGTCGATATGTCGAAAAGAAGTTTACGACAATGTTCAAGGAGTTGACTATGACAAGATTTGATCTTTCATAGCGATATTTAGTCTTGATGGATTAATGTAGCAACCACTACATATAATTTGATGTATGGTAGTTGAACAAATAAAACAATGTTCTTCTAATAAAATGGTTACCTAGGACCTGGACAGTACACGGTCCGAAGGGTTTTGTGAATTCAAAGGGTGCTAAAAGGACATGCAAACTTCAATAGTTGAAGTAAGCATAGAGGAGTTGGAATCTTCAACATGATGAAACTGTTAAAAGAGTTTAAATTCATCAGAGATGATGAAGATGCTTGCATTTGCAAGAAATGAAGTGGGAGCGCTGAGACATATTTCTAATACATTATGTAGAGAACATATTGTATATTGGAAATGATGTATCTTGTATTAACACAAGTTAAGAATTTCATTAAAGTAAGATTTCGATGAAAGACTTGGGCAAAACCGGAATATTTGGCATCAATATCTATATGGATAGATTGAGGCGCTAATATGGTTGTGCCAGACATACATATATGAGATATTGAAAGGGTTCAATATGGAAACAAAAAGAAAGGTTCTTGCGGCATGGAAAGGATTGTATCAAAATTCAAGTGTTTCAACACTTGGTGAGTAAAATCACATGAAGATTTTGAAAGATTATACCGTGGTATGTATATATCCAGAATGTGCTATGCTCTAAATGTTATGAGCACATACCAGAATGATTCATAAGATGATCATCGGACAATAGTAAAGATATTCTTATGAGCTTTGGAAGAACTAAGAATATATCATGTATAAGTGACAAATAGTTAAAGGTAGTTCATTGTAAAGTGTTACATTGATACTAGTTTTGTCACATGATACAAATTAAATTTATCTCAATTTAGACTATGGGTGGCACAATGTAATGGAAAGGATGTTCCATGATGGATTTGGATAATTTCCAAACTTGAAACATTGTGACGGATACTACAACAAAAGGCTCAATATATGACTGCTATAGTAGCAGCAAAGGAGGGCATTTGTGTTAAGAAGTTTGTTATCAAACTAGGTGTGGTTCAAAGTGGGCTAATACTATGAAGGTATATTGTATGACAATAATATCAACATATTTAAACCTGAACGAACTAAAAGGTCTCACCAAAGGACCAAATTTATACAATGCCATCTCATTTGACAATGAGTGATGCGTAGAGACGCAAAGACATGCAAATACACACGGACCTAAAAATGTTAGATCCGGAGATTATGTTAACCACTAGCAATAGCGTATATGCAACACCAGAAAGCCATAGGTGTTCAACACGCAAAGTTTTTCAAACTAGATTATTGACTCTAGTGCAAGTGGGAGACTAAAGGGAATATGCCCGAGAGGCAATAATAAAGTGGTTATTATCTTATTCCATGTTTATGATAAATGTTTATTTTGCATGCTATAATTGTATTAATTGGAAACGTTAATACATGTGTGTTTAATAAACAAAATACAAAGTTCCTAGTAATGCCTCTCATATAAACTAGCTCGTTGATTAACAAGATGATCAAGGTTTCCTAATCATGGACATTGGATGTTGTTAATAACGAGGTCACAACATTGGTGGAATGATGTGATAAACATTCATTCAAAGTTTAGAATTACGATCAAAGTCATTATGTTTATATTGCTATAACATCATATGAAGTAATCTTAGTCCTTAGACCATGAGATCATGTTAATTGCTAACACCAGAAGAGTATCTTGATACCACCAAACGTCACACCGTAACAGGGTGACTATAAAGGTTGGTTCAGTACTACGAAGGTGTTATGTTGAGGCTCATGGATCAAGAGTGGACTTTGTCAATCCCGATGACGGATAGATATACTCTGGACCCTCTCGGTGATATCACATTAAGATAGCTTGCAAGCAAGTGATGAGATCACTAGAATGTTATATCACATGAACGAGAAAAGAGTGCATGTCGATAACGAGATCAAACTAGGTATTTGGATACCGATGATCGAATCTCGGACATGTATTATATCATGAGACAAAGGGATTTAGTTACTAGCGTTAAAGGTTCTCACGATCACAGAAGTCATCGTTGAATGTGTAGGAGTCAGTATGGATCTCCAGGTCCCTCTTCTGATTATTGATCTGAGAGGGGTCTCGATCATGTCTGCATTATTCGCGAACCGTAGGGTGACACACTTAAGGGATACCGACACCATTTGGAGCAAATATGTTTCAGATAAAGATTTAAGAAAGCGTTGGAATTATTTCAATAGACACCGAAACTGTTTCGGGTGAAATTGCTGAAATTGGTTCTGCATGTAATATTGAAATGTTGCAGGGGGTTTTATGTGAATGTTTGTTAATTAAAGTAATTAACAAAATTCTGAATAAAATTAATAAAAGAGTTTTATTAAATGAGAGAGCATTATATTTGGAGAAATTTAATGCATTTAAAGTGGCGACTTTAAAAGAGAATGTGAAGGGGCATTTTAATGTGGAGGGGGTTACCACCACATGAATGGGGGAGGTTAAGGGACACCCTCCCCTCCTCTAATAAAAGGCCCCCCTCTCACTCCTTCTTCCTCACACCTCCTCGTGAAGGATCTCTCCCCCCTCTAGTTATTCCCCATGGGCTCGGATTAGCGAGATTCATTTTGCCGGTTGCTTTATCTGGAAAGGAGTTGCTGCTTCCGCTGCTTTGCTAGAGCGAGGGACGGAGGTTGTCGGGGTACCAGACTTGTGTGCGATCACGGATGCACCGCTGCTTTGCGGTGCTGAAGCTAGATCTGATGAATGTGTTGGAGCCGGACCTGCTGGACTTCATCACGATCTTGAGATCGGCAAGCGTACGACTACATCATCCACGAGTTCCTACTCGTTAACAAAACTCATTGTCTTCGAGGGTAAGTTCTCCATGGATGTATATCCACCCATTACTTTGTATCTAGTAGATAGATCTTGGCATATAGTTCTCATGGTAGGAAATTTTTTGTTTTCTATGCTGCGAACCCAACAGTGGTATCAGAGCCTGATCTATGCATAGGTGCTTTGCACGGGTAGTACACATATGTTTATATGTGGGCGATGATGATTATGTTATTGCATCTTCTATGTATTTTGGATATTGGTGGCATAGTGGGATGAAGCGGCCCGGACCAACCTTACATGTCATCGTACATGAGACCGGTTCCACGACTGACATGCAACTAGTTTTGCATAAGTGGCTAGCGGGTGTCTATCTCTCCTACTATAGTCAATATCTGATTTACAACGAGTTGCTAATAACTTGGTTATCCTCGTTGTGGTTCATGTTCGTAGGTAAGACCGGTTCTATCTCCGAAAGCCCTATGCCACATAAAACTTGCAATTGATAAATTAGAGGCGTCTAGTTTATATTGTTGCTGGGCTAGTGTCATGATATGGTAATGTTGTAACTAGATGTATGATAGATACTCTTACAACACACTTAACGTGTAAGTTCCATAAACCTTGGCCTTAAACACAAAGGAATGATAGAGATCGTACCACGATGCATATGATGGTGATCAAATGCATGGACCATATCATCCCACTTTACACATTAGATGTTTGCATCTTATATTGCTAGTTTGGCGTTTTAGTAGCATTTTTAGATGATCCCTCATTTAGATATCAAGATAAAATGTGTTCTTCCTTAAGTATGCACCGTTTTATGGATCGTGTTCCGAGACATGGCGTGATGATCAGGTGTACTCGACTCTACGCTTTCATACAAACGGGTGTCAGACAGTTTTACACATGCGAGTACTAAGGTTCTTACTTGGCGAGCCTAGCATGTACAGACATGGCCTCGGAACACGGACCGAAAGGTTAAGAATGAGTCATATAGTTGATGTGATGCCCATATTGATGCTCGCCTTTGAAGCTACACTGACTCACGTGATGATCGGACTTGGTGTAGTGGATTTGGTTCATGTAATCACCAAAAAGGCACGAGGGATGTCGTTTTTGAGTGGGAGTTCATTTCTAATTTGGATTAGTCAAACTCAATTTGTCATAAACTAAATCGAAGTGAATTTGCATAATTTGTTGTAGTCATTGGCATCTGTTCACCACCTTATGCTTAGTTTTAATTGAGATAATAGAACTATAGAATTCTGGATATGTACTTTACGAACTGGTATCGTATTGTTTTGAATGTCAATTTAAAGTTTATAAGTCCTATTGCAAACTTTCAGCAAACTCTATTTACTCCATGAAGTTTAATAAGTAGCATTAAATCAAGAGTAAGAATTCCAATGTTAGTATCTAAAGTACCATGTTTGCCTCCATGATTATTGATATTCAAAAGTTGTTTTAATATCAAGATTATATAGGAGCTGAACATTGTTTCAGAAACCATCATGTGTGAAAGATATTGTGATATCTGAAACAATGTTTTTGATTGCATTATGATAGAGTATAATTTAGCAAAATACATGTTCTCATATTGTATGAGAATTTGTGAAGGATGCATATGCTAGGCATCCGGATCTCCCAAAAAGGTTTTTGGGAACTAACATTATACTCGCGATTCTTCCTTACATGCTATAGTAGCTTGATCATGAAAGTTGTCATGATAAGGATGAATAGAAGATGTAAGTAAAATTTTTACTACACTAATAGATTACTAAAGAATGGATTTTTGAAAGAACACCAAACATTTGATGATGGTGATCCACTTCAAAGTGCAAGTCCAAAGGTATTAGTATTTGACTATACACGCTTTGTACTATGTGTCATGTGAATGACACCACTATTTATGTTAATAGATTCTTTTAAAAGAAAAGGAATTGTTGAAAGATAATCTATAAAATATTTGGCAGAAAAGAAAAAGGTTGGAGATGTCCAACTTAGGTATATAGAAGATATACATGTTATGGCTGTATTCCTTGCTTGTTAGACAATGTGGTTCTGAGGTATTGGATACCGAATTGGTTGGTATGAAGTGTCATACATGACAATGCAATTCATGAACTGCAATGGCCTAAGTAACTAGCAAGAGAATAAGTGATGATGATCATTAAAAACAAATAAAGTGTTATTGTGCTTTTCATTGACGTCAAACCTAGTCTTCAAGATTTGTTTTAATAATTGTTATTATGTTCCGGTATTACGAGAACAATGGTTGTTCACATAATTACATATTCCATAAAGGATGGATGAACTTTTACAAGTCTAGTTGGAGAAATTACATCCATAAACATTATTGCTAAAAGGTCGCAAGACAAATGATTAAAATATCACTTATGAAGTGACATCACTGTTTTAAATTATATTAGAAAGAAAACATGAAGAAACTCCATGTTGATGGAATTTTTGGAGTCTTTGATTTTGATCAATTGACGCTTGTGAAACTTTCCTTGAGATAATTGAAACTCCGTCCATAGGCCAAAGAGGAACGGATGAATAACTTATTGGATATTATGCATGTTCATGTATATAGTCCATTATGTGTAGCCATATGCGATGGATCTTTTTTGCTTCATATGCTTTCTCCAGAAATTTAAGTGAATATATCTATATATTTACTTAATAAGGAAGAAGTATGAAACATTTGAAAATTGTTCAAAGACTTTCAAGATGAAGTGAAAAATCATTGTAACAAGAAAATAAAAGAGATTATGATTTGATCATAAAGGAAGATATTTGAGTTACATGTTTAGCAAAACACCTAAGATTTGAGGAATTGTTCCATGATATGTGTTTTCCGGTAAACCATAGGAGTATGGCATATTCGAGAGATGAAATCAAACCATTTTTGACATGGTAAGATCAAAGGTGTCATTTATAAAACTGCCATTATGTTTTAATGATTAAAGCTTTAGAGACTACCGCTTATACACTGAAAAGAGCACCATCGTGATCCGTTGAAATGACACCATATAAGTTATGGTTTGGGATAAAACCCGAATTGTCTTTTCTTACATTTTGGTATGTTATGCATAAGTAAAATGTTTACAACCAAAGTCGGATAAGAACGACTTTGTAGGTTATCCCAAAGAATTTGTTGGGAATTTCTCCATAATACCGAGGACAAAAGAGTTTGTTACTTGGAACGTCAAGTTTCTTGAGAAGGAATTTTTCGCGAAAAGTTAAGTGGGAGGACAATAGAACTTTGATAAGTTTGTTTAACCTTAGCTATATGTTCTAAATAGCGCAACGCCGGAAAGTGTCCCGGTGGCGGCCGCAATGCTCATGGCTCCCGTGATTACAAAGGTTGTGATATCGGAGATTAGAGTTCCTATTGAACCGCGTGGGTCGGTAAGAATCAAATAGTGTGATTTGATAAGTAAGTCGTTATTGTTTTGATAATGATGAACCGACTACATGCAAAGAAGCGATGATGGGCCCTGACTCCATAAAATGACTAGAAGTCATAGAATCCATGATAGTATCCATACACGAAAAATCAAGTTTCTGACCTTGGAAGACCCTCCGGAAAGGCGTGAAGCCTATCGTTCGTGTTTGGATCTATAAATAAATACACATGGATGATTAACATCTATGAAATAGTCGATATGTCGAAAAGAAGTTTACGACAATGTTCAAGGAGTTGACTATGACAAGATTTGATCTTTCATAGCGATATTTAGTCTTGATGGATTAATGTAGCAACCACTACATATAATTTGATGTATGGTAGTTGAACAAATAAAACAATGTTCTTCTAATAAAATGGTTACCTAGGACCTGGACAGTACACGGTCCGAAGGGTTTTGTGAATTCAAAGGGTGCTAAAAGGACATGCAAACTTCAATAGTTGAAGTAAGCATAGAGGAGTTGGAATCTTCAACATGATGAAACTGTTAAAAGAGTTTAAATTCATCAGAGATGATGAAGATGCTTGCATTTGCAAGAAATGAAGTGGGAGCGCTGAGACATATTTCTAATACATTATGTAGAGAACATATTGTATATTGGAAATGATGTATCTTGTATTAACACAAGTTAAGAATTTCATTAAAGTAAGATTTCGATGAAAGACTTGGGCAAAACCGGAATATTTGGCATCAATATCTATATGGATAGATTGAGGCGCTAATATGGTTGTGCCAGACATACATATATGAGATATTGAAAGGGTTCAATATGGAAACAAAAAGAAAGGTTCTTGCGGCATGGAAAGGATTGTATCAAAATTCAAGTGTTTCAACACTTGGTGAGTAAAATCACATGAAGATTTTGATCGATTATACCGTGGTATGTATATATCCAGAATGTGCTATGCTCTAAATGTTATGAGCACATACCAGAATGATTCATAAGATGATCATCGAACAATAGTAAAGATATTCTTATGAGCTTTGGAAGAACTAAGAATATATCATGTATAAGTGACAAATAGTTAAAGGTAGTTCATTGTAAAGTGTTACATTGATACTAGTTTTGTCACATGATACAAATTAAATTTATCTCAATTTAGACTATGGGTGGCACAATGTAATGGAAAGGATGTTCCATGATGGATTTGGATAATTTCCAAACTTGAAACATTGTGACGGATACTACAACAAAAGGCTCAATATATGACTGCTATAGTAGCAGCAAAGGAGGGCATTTGTGTTAAGAAGTTTGTTATCAAACTAGGTGTGGTTCAAAGTGGGCTAATACTATGAAGGTATATTGTATGACAATAATATCAACATATTTAAACCTGAACGAACTAAAAGGTCTCACCAAAGGACCAAATTTATACAATGCCATCTCATTTGACAATGAGTGATGCGTAGAGACGCAAAGACATGCAAATACACACGGACCTAAAAATGTTAGATCCGGAGATTATGTTAACCACTAGCAATAGCGTATATGCAACACCAGAAAGCCATAGGTGTTCAACACGCAAAGTTTTTCAAACTAGATTATTGACTCTAGTGCAAGTGGGAGACTAAAGGGAATATGCCCGAGAGGCAATAATAAAGTGGTTATTATCTTATTCCATGTTTATGATAAATGTTTATTTTGCATGCTATAATTGTATTAATTGGAAACGTTAATACATGTGTGTTTAATAAACAAAATACAAAGTTCCTAGTAATGCCTCTCATATAAACTAGCTCGTTGATTAACAAGATGATCAAGGTTTCCTAATCATGGACATTGGATGTTGTTAATAACGAGGTCACAACATTGGTGGAATGATGTGATAAACATTCATTCAAAGTTTAGAATTACGATCAAAGTCATTATGTTTATATTGCTATAACATCATATGAAGTAATCTTAGTCCTTAGACCATGAGATCATGTTAATTGCTAACACCAGAAGAGTATCTTGATACCACCAAACGTCACACCGTAACAGGGTGACTATAAAGGTTGGTTCAGTACTACGAAGGTGTTATGTTGAGGCTCATGGATCAAGAGTGGACTTTGTCAATCCCGATGACGGATAGATATACTCTGGACCCTCTCGGTGATATCACATTAAGATAGCTTGCAAGCAAGTGATGAGATCACTAGAATGTTATATCACATGAACGAGAAAAGAGTGCATGTCGATAACGAGATCAAACTAGGTATTTGGATACCGATGATCGAATCTCGGACATGTATTATATCATGAGACAAAGGGATTTAGTTACTAGCGTTAAAGGTTCTCACGATCACAGAAGTCATCGTTGAATGTGTAGGAGTCAGTATGGATCTCCAGGTCCCTCTTCTGATTATTGATCTGAGAGGGGTCTCGATCATGTCTGCATTATTCGCGAACCGTAGGGTGACACACTTAAGGGATACCGACACCATTTGGAGCAAATATGTTTCAGATAAAGATTTAAGAAAGCGTTGGAATTATTTCAATAGACACCGAAACTGTTTCGGGTGAAATTGCTGAAATTGGTTCTGCATGTAATATTGAAATGTTGCAGGGGGTTTTATGTGAATGTTTGTTAATTAAAGTAATTAACAAAATTCTGAATAAAATTAATAAAAGAGTTTTATTAAATGAGAGAGCATTATATTTGGAGAAATTTAATGCATTTAAAGTGGCGACTTTAAAAGAGAATGTGAAGGGGCATTTTAATGTGGAGGGGGTTACCACCACATGAATGGGGGAGGTTAAGGGACACCCTCCCCTCCTCTAATAAAAGGCCCCCCTCTCACTCCTTCTTCCTCACACCTCCTCGTGAAGGATCTCTCCCCCCTCTAGTTATTCCCCATGGGCTCGGATTAGCGAGATTCATTTTGCCGGTGGCTTTATCTGGAAAGGAGTTGCTGCTTCCGCTGCTTTGCTAGAGCGAGGGACGGAGGTTGTCGGGGTACCAGACTTGTGTGCGATCACGGATGCACCGCTGCTTTGCGGTGCTGAAGCTAGATCTGATGAATGTGTTGGAGCCGGACCTGCTGGACTTCATCACGATCTTGAGATCGGCAAGCGTACGACTACATCATCCACGAGTTCCTACTCGTTAACAAAACTCATTGTCTTCGAGGGTAAGTTCTCCATGGATGTATATCCACCCATTACTTTGTATCTAGTAGATAGATCTTGGCATATAGTTCTCATGGTAGGAAATTTTTTGTTTTCTATGCTGCGAACCCAACAGTGGTATCAGAGCCTGATCTATGCATAGGTGCTTTGCACGGGTAGTACACATATGTTTATATGTGGGCGATGATGATTATGTTATTGCATCTTCTATGTATTTTGGATATTGGTGGCATAGTGGGATGAAGCGGCCCGGACCAACCTTACATGTCATCGTACATGAGACCGGTTCCACGACTGACATGCAACTAGTTTTGCATAAGTGGCTAGCGGGTGTCTATCTCTCCTACTATAGTCAATATCTGATTTACAACGAGTTGCTAATAACTTGGTTATCCTCGTTGTGGTTCATGTTCGTAGGTAAGACCGGTTCTATCTCCGAAAGCCCTATGCCACATAAAACTTGCAATTGATAAATTAGAGGCGTCTAGTTTATATTGTTGCTGGGCTAGTGTCATGATATGGTAATGTTGTAACTAGATGTATGATAGATACTCTTACAACACACTTAACGTGTAAGTTCCATAAACCTTGGCCTTAAACACAAAGGAATGATAGAGATCGTACCACGATGCATATGATGGTGATCAAATGCATGGACCATATCATCCCACTTTACACATTAGATGTTTGCATCTTATATTGCTAGTTTGGCGTTTTAGTAGCATTTTTAGATGATCCCTCATTTAGATATCAAGATAAAATGTGTTCTTCCTTAAGTATGCACCGTTTTATGGATCGTGTTCCGAGACATGGCGTGATGATCAGGTGTACTCGACTCTACGCTTTCATACAAACGGGTGTAAGACAGTTTTACACATGCGAGTACTAAGGTTCTTACTTGGCGAGCCTAGCATGTACAGACATGGCCTCGGAACACGGACCGAAAGGTTAAGAATGAGTCATATAGTTGATGTGATGCCCATATTGATGCTCGCCTTTGAAGCTACACTGACTCACGTGATGATCGGACTTGGTGTAGTGGATTTGGTTCATGTAATCACCAAAAAGGCACGAGGGATGTCGTTTTTGAGTGGGAGTTCATTTCTAATTTGGATTAGTCGAACTCAATTTGTCATAAACTAAATCGAAGTGAATTTGCATAATTTGTTGTAGTCATTGGCATCTGTTCACCACCTTATGCTTAGTTTTAATTGAGATAATAGAACTATAGAATTCTGGATATGTACTTTACGAACTGGTATCGTATTGTTTTGAATGTCAATTTAAAGTTTATAAGTCCTATTGCAAACTTTCAGCAAACTCTATTTACTCCATGAAGTTTAATAAGTAGCATTAAATCAAGAGTAAGAATTCCAATGTTAGTATCTAAAGTACCATGTTTGCCTCCATGATTATTGATATTCAAAAGTTGTTTTAATATCAAGATTATATAGGAGCTGAACATTGTTTCAGAAACCATCATGTGTGAAAGATATTGTGATATCTGAAACAATGTTTTTGATTGCATTATGATAGAGTATAATTTAGCAAAATACATGTTCTCATATTGTATGAGAATTTGTGAAGGATGCATATGCTAGGCATCCGGATCTCCCAAAAAGGTTTTTGGGAACTAACATTATACTCGCGATTCTTCCTTACATGCTATAGTAGCTTGATCATGAAAGTTGTCATGATAAGGATGAATAGAAGATGTAAGTAAAATTTTTACTACACTAATAGATTACTAAAGAATGGATTTTTGAAAGAACACCAAACATTTGATGATGGTGATCCACTTCAAAGTGCAAGTCCAAAGGTATTAGTATTTGACTATACACGCTTTGTACTATGTGTCATGTGAATGACACCACTATTTATGTTAATAGATTCTTTTAAAAGAAAAGGAATTGTTGAAAGATAATCTATAAAATATTTGGCAGAAAAGAAAAAGGTTGGAGATGTCCAACTTAGGTATATAGAAGATATACATGTTATGGCTGTATTCCTTGCTTGTTAGACAATGTGGTTCTGAGGTATTGGATACCGAATTGGTTGGTATGAAGTGTCATACATGACAATGCAATTCATGAACTGCAATGGCCTAAGTAACTAGCAAGAGAATAAGTGATGATGATCATTAAAAACAAATAAAGTGTTATTGTGCTTTTCATTGACGTCAAACCTAGTCTTCAAGATTTGTTTTAATAATTGTTATTATGTTCCGGTATTACGAGAACAATGGTTGTTCACATAATTACATATTCCATAAAGGATGGATGAACTTTTACAAGTCTAGTTGGAGAAATTACATCCATAAACATTATTGCTAAAAGGTCGCAAGACAAATGATTAAAATATCACTTATGAAGTGACATCACTGTTTTAAATTATATTAGAAAGAAAACATGAAGAAACTCCATGTTGATGGAATTTTTGGAGTCTTTGATTTTGATCAATTGACGCTTGTGAAACTTTCCTTGAGATAATTGAAACTCCGTCCATAGGCCAAAGAGGAACGGATGAATAACTTATTGGATATTATGCATGTTCATGTATATAGTCCATTATGTGTAGCCATATGCGATGGATCTTTTTTGCTTCATATGCTTTCTCCAGAAATTTAAGTGAATATATCTATATATTTACTTAATAAGGAAGAAGTATGAAACATTTGAAAATTGTTCAAAGACTTTCAAGATGAAGTGAAAAATCATTGTAACAAGAAAATAAAAGAGATTATGATTTGATCATAAAGGAAGATATTTGAGTTACATGTTTAGCAAAACACCTAAGATTTGAGGAATTGTTCCATGATATGTGTTTTCCGGTAAACCATAGGAGTATGGCATATTCGAGAGATGAAATCAAACCATTTTTGACATGGTAAGATCAAAGGTGTCATTTATAAAACTGCCATTATGTTTTAATGATTAAAGCTTTAGAGACTACCGCTTATACACTGAAAAGAGCACCATCGTGATCCGTTGAAATGACACCATATAAGTTATGGTTTGGGATAAAACCCGAATTGTCTTTTCTTACATTTTGGTATGTTATGCATAAGTAAAATGTTTACAACCAAAGTCGGATAAGAACGACTTTGTAGGTTATCCCAAAGAATTTGTTGGGAATTTCTCCATAATACCGAGGACAAAAGAGTTTGTTACTTGGAACGTCAAGTTTCTTGAGAAGGAATTTTTCGCGAAAAGTTAAGTGGGAGGACAATAGAACTTTGATAAGTTTGTTTAACCTTAGCTATATGTTCTAAATAGCGCAACGCCGGAAAGTGTCCCGGTGGCGGCCGCAATGCTCATGGCTCCCGTGATTACAAAGGTTGTGATATCGGAGATTAGAGTTCCTATTGAACCGCGTGGGTCGGTAAGAATCAAATAGTGTGATTTGATAAGTAAGTCGTTATTGTTTTGATAATGATGAACCGACTACATGCAAAGAAGCGATGATGGGCCCTGACTCCATAAAATGACTAGAAGTCATAGAATCCATGATAGTATCCATACACGAAAAATCAAGTTTCTGACCTTGGAAGACCCTCCGGAAAGGCGTGAAGCCTATCGTTCGTGTTTGGATCTATAAATAAATACACATGGATGATTAACATCTATGAAATAGTCGATATGTCGAAAAGAAGTTTACGACAATGTTCAAGGAGTTGACTATGACAAGATTTGATCTTTCATAGCGATATTTAGTCTTGATGGATTAATGTAGCAACCACTACATATAATTTGATGTATGGTAGTTGAACAAATAAAACAATGTTCTTCTAATAAAATGGTTACCTAGGACCTGGACAGTACACGGTCCGAAGGGTTTTGTGAATTCAAAGGGTGCTAAAAGGACATGCAAACTTCAATAGTTGAAGTAAGCATAGAGGAGTTGGAATCTTCAACATGATGAAACTGTTAAAAGAGTTTAAATTCATCAGAGATGATGAAGATGCTTGCATTTGCAAGAAATGAAGTGGGAGCGCTGAGACATATTTCTAATACATTATGTAGAGAACATATTGTATATTGGAAATGATGTATCTTGTATTAACACAAGTTAAGAATTTCATTAAAGTAAGATTTCGATGAAAGACTTGGGCAAAACCGGAATATTTGGCATCAATATCTATATGGATAGATTGAGGCGCTAATATGGTTGTGCCAGACATACATATATGAGATATTGAAAGGGTTCAATATGGAAACAAAAAGAAAGGTTCTTGCGGCATGGAAAGGATTGTATCAAAATTCAAGTGTTTCAACACTTGGTGAGTAAAATCACATGAAGATTTTGATCGATTATACCGTGGTATGTATATATCCAGAATGTGCTATGCTCTAAATGTTATGAGCACATACCAGAATGATTCATAAGATGATCATCGGACAATAGTAAAGATATTCTTATGAGCTTTGGAAGAACTAAGAATATATCATGTATAAGTGACAAATAGTTAAAGGTAGTTCATTGTAAAGTGTTACATTGATACTAGTTTTGTCACATGATACAAATTAAATTTATCTCAATTTAGACTATGGGTGGCACAATGTAATGGAAAGGATGTTCCATGATGGATTTGGATAAGTTCCAAACTTGAAACATTGTGACGGATACTACAACAAAAGGCTCAATATATGACTGCTATAGTAGCAGCAAAGGAGGGCATTTGTGTTAAGAAGTTTGTTATCAAACTAGGTGTGGTTCAAAGTGGGCTAATACTATGAAGGTATATTGTATGACAATAATATCAACATATTTAAACCTGAACGAACTAAAAGGTCTCACCAAAGGACCAAATTTATACAATGCCATCTCATTTGACAATGAGTGATGCGTAGAGACGCAAAGACATGCAAATACACACGGACCTAAAAATGTTAGATCCGGAGATTATGTTAACCACTAGCAATAGCGTATATGCAACACCAGAAAGCCATAGGTGTTCAACACGCAAAGTTTTTCAAACTAGATTATTGACTCTAGTGCAAGTGGGAGACTAAAGGGAATATGCCCGAGAGGCAATAATAAAGTGGTTATTATCTTATTCCATGTTTATGATAAATGTTTATTTTGCATGCTATAATTGTATTAATTGGAAACGTTAATACATGTGTGTTTAATAAACAAAATACAAAGTTCCTAGTAATGCCTCTCATATAAACTAGCTCGTTGATTAACAAGATGATCAAGGTTTCCTAATCATGGACATTGGATGTTGTTAATAACGAGGTCACAACATTGGTGAAATGATGTGATGAACATTCATCCGAAGTATAACATTACGATCAGGGTCATTATGTTTATATTGCTATAACATCATATGAAGTAATCTTAGTCCTTAGACCATGAGATCATGTTAATTGCTAACACCAGAAGAGTATCTTGATACCACCAAACGTCACACCGTAACAGGGTGACTATAAAGGTTGGTTCAGTACTACGAAGGTGTTATGTTGAGGCTCATGGATCAAGAGTGGACTTTGTCAATCCCGATGACGGATAGATATACTCTGGACCCTCTCGGTGATATCACATTAAGATAGCTTGCAAGCAAGTGATGAGATCACTAGAATGTTATATCACATGAACGAGAAAAGAGTGCATGTCGATAACGAGATCAAACTAGGTATTTGGATACCGATGATCGAATCTCGGACATGTATTATATCATGAGACAAAGGGATTTAGTTACTAGCGTTAAAGGTTCTCACGATCACAGAAGTCATCGTTGAATGTGTAGGAGTCAGTATGGATCTCCAGGTCCCTCTTCTGATTATTGATCTGAGAGGGGTCTCGATCATGTCTGCATTATTCGCGAACCGTAGGGTGACACACTTAAGGGATACCGACACCATTTGGAGCAAATATGTTTCAGATAAAGATTTAAGAAAGCGTTGGAATTATTTCAATAGACACCGAAACTGTTTCGGGTAAAATTGCTGAAATTGGTTCTGCATGTAATATTGAAATGTTGCAGGGGGTTTTATGTGAATGTTTGTTAATTAAAGTAATTAACAAAATTCTGAATAAAATTAATAAAAGAGTTTTATTAAATGAGAGAGCATTATATTTGGAGAAATTTAATGCATTTAAAGTGGCGACTTTAAAAGAGAATGTGAAGGGGCATTTTAATGTGGAGGGGGTTACCACCACATGAATGGGGGAGGTTAAGGGACACCCTCCCCTCCTCTAATAAAAGGCCCCCCTCTCACTCCTTCTTCCTCACACCTCCTCGTGAAGGATCTCTCCCCCCTCTAGTTATTCCCCATGGGCTCGGATTAGCGAGATTCATTTTGCCGGTGGCTTTATCTGGAAAGGAGTTGCTGCTTCCACTGCTTTGCTAGAGCGAGGGACGGAGGTTGTCGGGGTACCAGACTTGTGTGCGATCACGGATGCACCGCTGCTTTGCGGTGCTGAAGCTAGATCTGATGAATGTGTTGGAGCCGGACCTGCTGGACTTCATCACGATCTTGAGATCGGCAAGCGTACGACTACATCATCCACGAGTTCCTACTCGTTAACAAAACTCATTGTCTTCGAGGGTAAGTTCTCCATGGATGTATATCCACCCATTACTTTGTATCTAGTAGATAGATCTTGGCATATAGTTCTCATGGTAGGAAATTTTTTGTTTTCTATGCTGCGAACCCAACAGTGGTATCAGAGCCTGATCTATGCATAGGTGCTTTGCACGGGTAGTACACATATGTTTATATGTGGGCGATGATGATTATGTTATTGCATCTTCTATGTATTTTGGATATTGGTGGCATAGTGGGATGAAGCGGCCCGGACCAACCTTACATGTCATCGTACATGAGACCGGTTCCACGACTGACATGCAACTAGTTTTGCATAAGTGGCTAGCGGGTGTCTATCTCTCCTACTATAGTCAATATCTGATTTACAACGAGTTGCTAATAACTTGGTTATCCTCGTTGTGGTTCATGTTCGTAGGTAAGACCGGTTCTATCTCCGAAAGCCCTATGCCACATAAAACTTGCAATTGATAAATTAGAGGCGTCTAGTTTATATTGTTGCTGGGCTAGTGTCATGATATGGTAATGTTGTAACTAGATGTATGATAGATACTCTTACAACACACTTAACGTGTAAGTTCCATAAACCTTGGCCTTAAACACAAAGGAATGATAGAGATCGTACCACGATGCATATGATGGTGATCAAATGCATGGACCATATCATCCCACTTTACACATTAGATGTTTGCATCTTATATTGCTAGTTTGGCGTTTTAGTAGCATTTTTAGATGATCCCTCATTTAGATATCAAGATAAAATGTGTTCTTCCTTAAGTATGCACCGTTTTATGGATCGTGTTCCGAGACATGGCGTGATGATCAGGTGTACTCGACTCTACGCTTTCATACAAACGGGTGTAAGACAGTTTTACACATGCGAGTACTAAGGTTCTTACTTGGCGAGCCTAGCATGTACAGACATGGCCTCGGAACACGGACCGAAAGGTTAAGAATGAGTCATATAGTTGATGTGATGCCCATATTGATGCTCGCCTTTGAAGCTACACTGATTCACGTGATGATCGGACTTGGTGTAGTGGATTTGGTTCATGTAATCACCAAAAAGGCACGAGGGATGTCGTTTTTGAGTGGGAGTTCATTTCTAATTTGGATTAGTCGAACTCAATTTGTCATAAACTAAATCGAAGTGAATTTGCATAATTTGTTGTAGTCATTGGCATCTGTTCACCACCTTATGCTTAGTTTTAATTGAGATAATAGAACTATAGAATTCTGGATATGTACTTTACGAACTGGTATCGTATTGTTTTGAATGTCAATTTAAAGTTTATAAGTCCTATTGCAAACTTTCAGCAAACTCTATTTACTCCATGAAGTTTAATAAGTAGCATTAAATCAAGAGTAAGAATTCCAATGTTAGTATCTAAAGTACCATGTTTGCCTCCATGATTATTGATATTCAAAAGTTGTTTTAATATCAAGATTATATAGGAGCTGAACATTGTTTCAGAAACCATCATGTGTGAAAGATATTGTGATATCTGAAACAATGTTTTTGATTGCATTATGATAGAGTATAATTTAGCAAAATACATGTTCTCATATTGTATGAGAATTTGTGAAGGATGCATATGCTAGGCATCCGGATCTCCCAAAAAGGTTTTTGGGAACTAACATTATACTCGCGATTCTTCCTTACATGCTATAGTAGCTTGATCATGAAAGTTGTCATGATAAGGATGAATAGAAGATGTAAGTAAAATTTTTACTACACTAATAGATTACTAAAGAATGGATTTTTGAAAGAACACCAAACATTTGATGATGGTGATCCACTTCAAAGTGCAAGTCCAAAGGTATTAGTATTTGACTATACACGCTTTGTACTATGTGTCATGTGAATGACACCACTATTTATGTTA
Source organism: Avena eriantha (assembly GCA_910589775.1). Classification (NCBI taxonomy): domain Eukaryota; kingdom Viridiplantae; phylum Streptophyta; class Magnoliopsida; order Poales; family Poaceae; genus Avena; species Avena eriantha. The sequence continues at coordinate 263,553,148 of OU342744.1, read as the reverse complement.
ATAGATTCTTTTAAAAGAAAAGGAATTGTTGAAAGATAATCTATAAAATATTTGGCAGAAAAGAAAAAGGTTGGAGATGTCCAACTTAGGTATATAGAAGATATACATGTTATGGCTGTATTCCTTGCTTGTTAGACAATGTGGTTCTGAGGTATTGGATACCGAATTGGTTGGTATGAAGTGTCATACATGACAATGCAATTCATGAACTGCAATGGCCTAAGTAACTAGCAAGAGAATAAGTGATGATGATCATTAAAAACAAATAAAGTGTTATTGTGCTTTTCATTGACGTCAAACCTAGTCTTCAAGATTTGTTTTAATAATTGTTATTATGTTCCGGTATTACGAGAACAATGGTTGTTCACATAATTACATATTCCATAAAGGATGGATGAACTTTTACAAGTCTAGTTGGAGAAATTACATCCATAAACATTATTGCTAAAAGGTCGCAAGACAAATGATTAAAATATCACTTATGAAGTGACATCACTGTTTTAAATTATATTAGAAAGAAAACATGAAGAAACTCCATGTTGATGGAATTTTTGGAGTCTTTGATTTTGATCAATTGACGCTTGTGAAACTTTCCTTGAGATAATTGAAACTCCGTCCATAGGCCAAAGAGGAACGGATGAATAACTTATTGGATATTATGCATGTTCATGTATATAGTCCATTATGTGTAGCCATATGCGATGGATCTTTTTTGCTTCATATGCTTTCTCCAGAAATTTAAGTGAATATATCTATATATTTACTTAATAAGGAAGAAGTATGAAACATTTGAAAATTGTTCAAAGACTTTCAAGATGAAGTGAAAAATCATTGTAACAAGAAAATAAAAGAGATTATGATTTGATCATAAAGGAAGATATTTGAGTTACATGTTTAGCAAAACACCTAAGATTTGAGGAATTGTTCCATGATATGTGTTTTCCGGTAAACCATAGGAGTATGGCATATTCGAGAGATGAAATCAAACCATTTTTGACATGGTAAGATCAAAGGTGTCATTTATAAAACTGCCATTATGTTTTAATGATTAAAGCTTTAGAGACTACCGCTTATACACTGAAAAGAGCACCATCGTGATCCGTTGAAATGACACCATATAAGTTATGGTTTGGGATAAAACCCGAATTGTCTTTTCTTACATTTTGGTATGTTATGCATAAGTAAAATGTTTACAACCAAAGTCGGATAAGAACGACTTTGTAGGTTATCCCAAAGAATTTGTTGGGAATTTCTCCATAATACCGAGGACAAAAGAGTTTGTTACTTGGAACGTCAAGTTTCTTGAGAAGGAATTTTTCGCGAAAAGTTAAGTGGGAGGACAATAGAACTTTGATAAGTTTGTTGATTAACAAGATGATCAAGGTTTCCTAATCATGGACATTGGATGTTGTTAATAACGAGGTCAGAACATTGGTGAAATGATGTGATGAACATTCATCCGAAGTATAACATTACGATCAGGGTCATTATGTTTATATTGCTATAACATCATACAAAGTAATCTTAGTCCTTAGACCATAAGATAATGTTAATTGCTAACACCAGAAGAGTATCTTGATAACACCAAACATCACACCGTAACAGGGTGACTATAAAGGTGGGTTCAGTACTACGAAGGTGTTATGTTGAGGCTCATGGATCAAGAGTTGAATTTGTCAATCCCAATGACGGATATATATACTCTGGGTCCTCTCGGTGATATCACATTAAGATAGCTTGCAAGCAAGTGATGAGTTCACTAGAATGTTATATCACGGGAACGAGAAAAGAGTGCATGTCGGTAACGAGATCAAACTAGGTATTTGGATACCGATGATCGAATCTCGGACATGTATTATATCATGAGACAAAGGGATTTAGTTACTAGCGTTAAAGGTTCTCACGATCACAGAAGTCATCGTTGAATGTGTAGGAGTCAGTATGGATCTCTAGGTCCCTATTCTGATTATTGATCTGAGAGGGGCTCGATCATGTCTGCATTATTCGCGAACAGTAGGGTGACACACATAAGGGATACCGACACCATTTGGAGCAAATATGTTTCAGATAAAGATTTAAGAAAGCACTGGAATTATTTCAATAGACACCAAAACTGTTTCGGGTGAAATTGCTGAAATTGGTTCTGCATGTAATATTGAAATGTTGTAGGGGGTTTTATGTGAATGTTTGTTAATTAAAGTAATTAACAAAATTACGAATAAATTTAATAAAAGAGTTTTATTAAATGAGAGAGCATTAAATTTAGAGAAATTTAATGCATTTAAAGTGGAGACTTTAAAAGAGAATGTGAAGGGGCATTTTAATGTGGAGGGGGTTACCACCACATGAATGGGGGAGCTGAAGGGACTGATACATTGCAAATGTATCCATAATTTTTGATGTTCCATGCTTGGTTTTATCCAGTTTCTTGTGTTTTGTTCCAACTTTGGAGTACTTTTCATATGATTTCTTAGACTAACCTATTAACAAGAGCCACAGTGCCAGCTGCCTGTTTTCTGCTGTTTTGGTTCCAGGAAAGTCAGAAAATAAATATTCTCGGAATTGGACGGGACAAAAGCCAAAGTGCCTATTTTTCCGGATGTCATCAAGTGCCAGAATACGAGACAGAGAGGGACCAGAGGGTGGCCACACCACCTGGCCGCGCAACAAGGCCTGGCACGTGCCAGGGGGTGGTGTGGCCAGCCCAGGCACCCCCTCGGCCTCCCCTTCCGACTATATATTGCCCTCGGGACGAAAACCCTAATGACCCGATCAAAAATCCACGAAAAAGTCTGTAGCCGCCGTCATCTCCATCCCTAGATCGGGAGGGATCTGAAGCTCTTCCCGGCACCCTCCCGAAGAGGGGAAGTCACCTTGGAGGCCTTCTTCATCACCATCCAAGCCTCCGGTGTGATGCGTGAGTAGTTCATCCATGGACTACGGATCCATGTAGTAGCTAGATGGCTGGTTTCTCCTCCTTTGTGCTTTCATGTTTAGATCTTGTGAGCTCCGTTCATGATCAAGATCATCTATTTGTAATTCATACATGTTGTGTTTGCGAGGATCCGATGGATATTGAGATGCTATTTTAGATTGATTATTGATTCTATCATGTCTTTGTTATTTGAGATCTTGCATGCTTTCCGTTGTTAGTAGCTATCTTGGCCAAGTAGACGCTAGCAACTCCAAGAGTTAGTATTTATGCTCGATAGTGGGTTCATGCCTCTGGTAATCTGGGGAAGTGACAGAAATCTCTAAGGTACTAGATGTGCTGTTGCTACTAGGGAGAAAAAAACAATCCTTTGTTCATAGAACAATCGTATTGTTTACTTTACACGCAGTTTGTAAAGCAATAATCTGTTGCTTGCAACTTAATACTGGAGGGGGTTCGGATGATAACCTGAAGGTGGATTATTAGTCATAGGTGCAGTTGGATGGCGGTCTATGTATTATGTTGTAATGCCCAATCAAGTCTCAGAGGAGTCAAGATGATTAGTATATGCATGTATTTCTTTCTCGGTGTTTGTCAATTGCCCCGCTGTAATTTGTTCACCCAGGATGTTATCTATCTTAAGGAGAGCCACCTCTAGTGAACTATGGATCCTGGTCCTTTTACTTTACATAGAATCTACAATCTTTTACTGCTTTGTGTTTACTTTCCGCAAACTTTTACTTCTTTCCATTCGATACGTTTAATCCTTTGTTTTCCGCAAAACACGATGAGATTGACAACCTCATCGCAAGTTGGGGACAAAGTTCTATGGTTGTGTTGTGCAGGTCTCCATGTTGCTACTAGCACCGGCAGTGCGCCCTGCCAAAGCTCAGCTAGTAACACCTTTGGGGTGTTTCCTTGCTCCTACTGGTTCGATTAAACCTTGGTTTCATAACTGAGGGAAACTTGCTGTTGTGCTCATCATACCTTCCTCTTGGGGTTCCCAACGAGCTCTACATCAACACCGCCATCAAGCATTTTTCTGGGCGCCGTGCATTGAGCCATCAAGCGATATTCTGGCGCCGTTGCCGGAGATTCAAGGACATCTTCACAAGGGGAGTCCCTCATAACCAATCTCTTTACTTTGTTGTTTTTGTTTTTCTTAGTTTCTTTTTGCTTTGTTTGCTTGTGTTGTTCTTCAAAAACACAAAAAAATTAGTTTTACTTATTTTCTTTCTTTATAAAAAACACAAATTAAGTCTCCTTTAGTTGTCACCTCTTCCTTAGCTCACCATGTTGATCCCTACATTCACCTTGAAAGACCTTTCAATTGGTAGTGGTTCTGTAATTGGGAAAGATAATATTGAAGAATTCTTTAATCATGTTAGCAAACATGAAGATACTGAGGATAGATCCCTTGTAGAACTTGCTCTGAATTTTGAGATTGCTGCAGCTTCTTTAATTCACATGTTAGAAGCTAGGTTTGTTAACCTCAAACCCTTAATGCAAGTAATGTTTCTCAAGCTTAAAGAAATTGAAGACCCTGAAAAGAGAGATTTTATTCTCGAAACTTTGTTTAAGGAGTTCTATGATGTTGCCAAGGAAGCTAGAAAAGTTTTTGAACGTTTCAATATGCTAGGCTCATGTGTAGATGTTGTTGGTACACGAGAAAAGATGATCAAACAGAACCTAATGGGGACGAACCTAAGATACCAATACCCTTTAAACTAGTAGCAATACATGATGCCATAGAAAAGAATCTTGATTGGATTGTTCCTGCAAACCCTTTTGATGAGAATAGTGAACCCAAGAGCATTGAGAAAGCATCCTCTAGAACTTACTTGGATGATATACCTTGCCTTGTTGAAAATATTATTTTTGGTATTGATCTTAATGCTTCTTCATTTGAGAACACTTGATTCTTTCTTTGCTTCTTATGCCTAACTTAAAGGCGTTAAAGAAAAGTACTTGTTGAGAGATAATCCAAGAGTTTTAGATGAGTCTTGGAAGTTATTACCTCTGTAATAACCTCTCCTTATCCTTTTTATTTGCTTTTTGTGGCAAGAGTAACCTCTAATGAGAGAGAAGTAATGATTGGAAAAGTTGCTGTCCCGAAACAGATTTCTGCGCTTCACCGTACAAATTCGTGAGAGACCTGTGTATGTCGGATTGAGCTGTAATTTTTTGTGCTTCTGCCACAGGTTGTTATATAATTTTCGTTAGTTCAACACTTTTTGATTTGATCAACAGAAGGTCTTCTAAAAAATTCGTCTTTACCTGCTGGTCTGTTTTGACAGATTTCTGCCATTTTCTGCATTTGCTTCTTGTTGGTTCCTTGTTGACTTCTTTTGGGGAATTGAGATTTTTGAGGGAAGTGCTACAGTATCTAGTGTTCTAATGAAAGTTTATTTGGTGTTAGAACTGAACCTTGAGACTTATTTATCTTAAGTGCACTAATATTGCTAATGAGATTGTGTGAAGTTTTGTATGAAGGAAAAATTTCAGGTGTATGGAAGGAATGAGTAATGAGATGAAGGATGGACTAAATCTCAAGCTTGGGCATGCCACGCGTGTCACCCCAAGAAATAGCCAAGAAGTACAAGCGTCAAAGCTTGGGGATGCCCAAGGCATCCCCTTCTTCATCAATAAAAATCCCAGGTTTCTTCCAAACGCTTCATTTTTATTGTTTCATACACAGTTGTGTTTTTCTTGGAGCGTCTTCTTTTTCGTTTTGGTTTTCGTTTCCTTTGGTTTTCTTAGTTTGGTGAATAAATTGGTTGGACTCCCTCTTTCATACTTTGGTTTGCAAATAGTTTGGTTTGGTTTGGAAAAGAGTAGGAACGTTAATGCTTATGTGGTAAAAAAGAGCTTGGTTTTGACTGTGGCCTATGCTTTGTCATGCCATGCTTGATATTGTTTTGGCTTTATGCTTAGTATTCCTTGCTGTAGTATGACTTGTTATAAACAATTGTGATTGCTTAATGTGCCTTGGATGAATCATGCGTTGTTTTAGCATATTAAAGCATAGTATAGTGGTATTCTCCTTTGATGCTTTATTTGGGTTGACTTGGCACATGCTCACACCATGTTATGCCTATCTCAAGTCACCATAGCCTTTATGATCCTTTAGTTTTCAACTTGTAGTATCACTTTATGCTTTGATCAATGATGTTTTGTCGCTTTACATGATTATGGCCATTATTGCTCTCTTAGTTTGTCGCTCCCAATCTTTTGCTAGCCTCCACAACAAAGTATGAGTTCCACTCATGCATCCAACTCCCTAAACTAAGTTATTCCAAAGATTCCACCATACCTACCTATTAGCTTATGCTATTCCAAGTACATTCATGTTTTTGTTTACCTTCCACTTGTTATGAGAAAACTAGTGATTAAAGCTCTCACGAACTTGATGACACACTTTACTTTACTTGCCCTTAATAAACTTGAACCATTGTGTCTTCTATGTTGTATATGCTTGCACTTATTTGTTGGGAATTAGCAGAACCATGCTTTCATGGGGAACGCTTTTAACATTGCACTTGGTACTTGTACCTAGTTGATATCATGCTCTTTTGTATATGGATGTCGTCGGTGTGAAATGAAAGGGGAGCTTGTAAGTCCATGGAGTTATGTATATGTGTTAGAGAAACGCCTGGGCCGCTGGTCTAATCCATGCTGACATGGTGGAAACCTGCAGTGTAACCATAATGAGCTGTCTATGAAGCATTCTTCTTATAAAAAAAGAGTCCTATATTGAGAAAAAAAAGAGAAAAGAGAGAAAAAAGGAGATACTATGAAAAGAGGAAAGAGAGAAAAAAGCACCATATCCCATGGTAAATAAGAAGAATGTTGAGATGCTCGTTGTCTGCTTGCCTTGTCATTTTGATATGGGGATTCTTCCGTATCATCGGGAAAGGGGTACCCCGTTGGCGGTTCTCTATGATACACATGTACTTACGATGACAAGAACTTACCGGTGACTAAACTTGAGTAGCATGTGGAGCGGCCCTCGTATACAAGGGACATGAGATTTCTGACTTATACTTCGTCAAGCATGTACACCATAGGTTGTTCACTTTAACCTTAATCACTTCAAGATGCTTATGATAGGGGCAAAGAGAGATGAAAGCTACAAGTACCATAATTTTTGGAAGCTCTTTATGAGACTTGAATCCCTACTTCCTTTTATAAAGGCTTTTCTTCACCATTACATTGAGTATCCACCTTCTATCTTTATGCACCTACTTTGAGAGCATAGTGGCCATTCTTAGTTCTCTGTGCATTGTCCCAAGACTAGTTGATTGATGCATAACTTGTTACTGCTTGTTTGAAACTATTGTATCTAGTCACTCTTATGAACTTTGAAGGTGTCATATGCATTTATATTTGCTACTCTATTGAGGGACAAGCTTAATACTAGTATGCTATGTTTTCTTTATGTGAAACAAACAAACGTCTTGTAAAGCATTGTTATTCATGAATCTTTTGATTGTGCCTTTTCATGTTGCATCATAGTTTCTTTGCTTATTGCTAGAACTTTGTCTTTCATGTTATGATTGAAGTACTATGATCCCAGCTTTGAATGTTTTGCAAATACTTTGATCAAGTCATTGATGGTGCATGTCACCTCAAAAATTATTCCTTCTTTTTATCACTTACCTACTCGAGGACGAGCAGGAGTTAAGCTAGGGGATGTTGATACATTGCAAATGTATCTATAATTTTTGATGTTCCATGGTTGGTTTTATCGACTTTCTTGTGTTTTGTTCCAACTTTGGAGTAATTTTCATATGATTTCTTGGACTAACCTACTAACAAGAGCCAAAGTGCCAGCTGCCTGTTTTCTGCTGTGTTTGGTTCCAAGAAAGTCAGAAAATGAATATTCTCGGAATTGGACGGGACAAAAGACAAAGTGCCTATTTTTCCGGATGTCATCAAGTGCTAGAATACGAGACGGAGAGGGGCCAGAGGGCAGCCACACCACCTGGCCGCGCGGCTAGGCCTGGCCCGTGCCAGGGGGTGGTGTGGCTAGCCTAGGCACCCCATCGGCCTCCCCACCGACTATAAGATGCCCTCAGGACGAAAACCCTAAGGACCCGATCAAAAATCCATGAAAGAGTCTGTAGCTGTCGTCATCTCCATCCCTAGACCGGGAGGGATCTGAAGCTCTTCCCGACACCCTGCCGGAGAGGGGAATTCACCCTGGAGGCCTTCTTCATCACCATGCAAGCCTCCATTGTGATGCGTGAGTAGTTCATCCTTGGACTACGGATCCATGTAGTAGCTAGATGGCTGGTTTCTCCTCCTTTGTCCTTTCATGTTTAGATCTTGTGAGCTCCGTTCATGATCAAGATCATCTATTTGTAATTCATACATGTTGTGTTTGCGGGGATCCGATGGATATTGAGATGCTATTTCAGATTGATTATTGATTCTATCGTGTCTTTGTTATTTGAGATCTTGCATGCTTTTCGTTGTTAGTAGCTATCTTGGCCAAGTAGATGCTAGCAACTCCAAGAGTTAGTATTTATGCTCAATAATGGGTTCATGCCTCTGGTAATCTGGGGAAGTGACAGAAATCTCTAAGGTACTAGATGTGCTGTTGCTACAAGGGAGAAAACAACAATCCTTTGTTCATAGAACAATCGTATTGTTTACTTTACACGCAGTTCGTAAAGAAATAATCTGTTGCTTGCAACTTAATACTGGAGGGGGTTCGCATGATAACCTAAATGTGGATTATTAGTCATAGATGCAGTTGGATGGCGGTCTATGTATTATGTTGTAATGCCCAATCAAGTCTCAGAGGAATCAAGATGATTAGTATATGCATGTATTGCTTTCTCGGTGTTTGTCAATTGCCCCGCTGTAATTTGTTCACCCAACATGTTATCTATCTTAACGAGAGCCACCTCTAGTGAACTATGGATCCCGGTCCTTTTACTTTACATACAATCTACAATCTTTTACTGCTTTGTGTTTACTTTCTGCAAAATTTTACTTCTTTCCATTCGATACGTTTAATCCTTTGTTTTCCGCAAAACACGGTGAGATTGACAACCTCATCGCAAGTTTGGGACAAAGTTCTGTGGTTGTGTTGTGCAGGTCTCAACGTTGCTACTAGCACCGGTAGTGCGCCCTGCCAAAGCTTAGCTAGTAACACCTTTGGGGTGTTTCCTTGCTCCTACTGGTTCAATTAAACCTTGGTTTCATAACTGAGGGAAACTTGCTGCTGTGCTCACCATACCTTCCTCTTGGGGTTCCCAACGAGCTCTACATCAACACCGCCATCGAGCAATTTTCTGGGCACCGTGCATTGAGCCATTAGGGACACCCCCCCTCCTGCTATAAAAGGCCCCCCTCTCACTCCTTCTTCCTCACACCTCCTCGTGAAGGATCTCTCTCCCCCTCTAGTTATTTCCCATGGTCTCGGATTAGAGAGATACAAGTTCCCGGTGGCTTTATCTGGAAAGGAGTTGCTGCTTTTGCTGCTTTGCTAGAGCGAGGGACGAAGGTTGTCGGGGTACCGGACGTGTGTGTGATCACGGATGCACCACTGCTTTGCGGTGCTGAACTTGGTGGTGCTGGACTTGCTGGAGCTGTATCTGATGGACGTGCTGGAGCCGGACCTGCTGGACTTCATCATGATCTTGAGATCGGCAAGCGTACGACTACATCATCCACGAGTTCCTACTCGTTAACAAAACTCGTTGTCTTCGAGGGTAAGTTCTCCATGGATGTATATCCACCCATTGCTCTGTATCTAGTAGATAGATCTTGGCGTATAGTTCTCATCGTAGGAAATTTTTTGTTTTCTATGCTACGAATCCAACATTTTCCTCCCCAGGTCGGATAATCTGACCTTCACATGGGGCCGGATAATCCGGCCCCCAGAAATCAATCAAAGCGCCAAGGCGTGACGCTTGGAGTGTGGTCGGATTTTCTCCCAAAAAATCCGAATAGGGGTGGTTTTTTCTCCCTTGGCCGGATAATCCGGCCTTCGCATAGGGCCGGATAATCCGGCCCCCAGGAGGCACTCAAGGGTAGGCTCGGCGCGTCGCTCTGAGTGGGGGCGGTTTTTCTGCCGGATAATCAGAGTTTGGGGTGGAGTTTCCCCAGGCCGGATAATCCGGCCCCCAAAGGCTCCAATAGCTCAGTTGGGGAAGGGGGTATAAAAGCCCCTTCATCCCCTTCAGGCAAAACTCTTGATTCATTCGAAAAGTGTGAAACCCATTGCAAGAGCTCTCTCTCTAGATCTCCCACTTCAACCACCCGAAGGCTTCGATCTTTGGGGGAATTGAAGGAGGAGACAATCTTCATCGCCATCACGAATCAAGCACAAAACTCCTCTCCATTCGTTTGGAAAAATCCCCGATCTAGTATTCTTGTCAATATCTTGATCTTGTGTTTTATTATTGATAACTTGTTCTTGTGGCAGCTTGTTGTCATTACGGGAGATTCCAATTTTGTTGTGGAGTTGTGCCCCGCTAGTTGTGTAAAGGCGTCGGTACCCGCCTCGAAGGGTTCCTATAGTGGAAAGGTGGATCAGGCCTTTGGTGACGGGATCCATCGGAGAACAGGGTGAGGCCTATTATGGCGTGGTGGTCTTAGTACCGCTCACCCCTCCAACGCAGATGTACTTCCATTAACAAGGAAGGAGTTGCGGTAAAACAAATTATGTGTCTCCGCGTGCTTTACTACGGTTCACTTGTTCCTCTTTTCACTCGGCTCTTACTCGCTAGTAGATAGGTTTACATATAGGGAAATTCTTCTAGATAGTTATCTAGAGAATTTACCTTTTGTGTTAAGCCTAAAATTGGAAAAGCATTAAAATTTAAAGTAGCACCTATTCACCCCCCTCTAGGTGCCCATACGATCCATTTCACCCCCAACAGTCGCGGAGTTAACTTGTACATGCGGAAGTTAACATTTAGTCCGCAAAAAAAAGCGGTGCTACGTCAGGAAGTTAACTAGCATAGAAAGAGGAAGTTAACTTGTACACACGGAACAATTAAGAAGTTCGCAGAAAGTTACACATGAGAAAATTAACATTCATTATTAGTGCTACAGACTGGAAGTTAACTTGGCAAGAAAAAATAAGTTATCTCATGTTTACGTGAATATTAATAAGGGTTTTCCGGTGTTCACGTGAAAAAGGAAACATGCACTCTGTCAGGAAGTTAACTAGAATAGAAACAGGAAGTTAACTCGCACCCATGGAAAAGTTAAGAAGTTCGCGAAAGTTAACTTGCACAGGCAGAAGTTAACATTTATTATTACTGCTACAGACTGGAAGTTAACTTGTAAAAAAAAGAAGTTAACTCGTGTCTACGTGGAAGTTAACAAGACGTTCCTGATATTCGCACGGAAGGAAACAGAGGTTCCTAAATAGTTATTCAGGAAGCGGTTCTTAAATAGCATATATATATACATATATATACATATATATATATATATAAAACTGGTGCACCTTGGTGCCCAAACACCATACGTGATATGCGTATTTTCGCTATGAACCACACATACCTGAGAGTATACGTACTTAAGTTATACATACCTAGGTATCACATACCTAAGATATGCATACCTAAGTTACATATACCTAACGTATTACATACCTAAGGTGTACGTACGCAACATACATGTATATATATGTAACTTAGGTATATACACATTAGGTATGTGATACCTTAGATATATATAACTTGGATAGGTATATCTTAGGTATGTAACCTTAGGTATGTAAATTTTAGGTACGTACATCCTGGGTATATATATATCTTATAAGCAGTCGGTTGCATGAAGTCGTATCTGGGATAATCTCAACGTTGTGTAAATATTTCCAATATAGTGAAGTTTCACTCGTTATTGCCCGTGATTTTTTTCTCTTTGTCTGAGAGTTTATTCACGTTAAATCTTGTAGCCCTGCTATAATTTTGTTTTCGTTATTTAGTTGTCTGTTTAACTTAAAGACTCAAAGCAAGGCGTGTGTATGCTCCTATTGTTGGGTTATTTGATATCACCCAATCATATGGTGGTTAACAATAACAAGTTTCTAACTTCTTATAAGTTCTTCACATTGACTAGTCCTACCACCACCGTAGCCATATAGCCATATAAGAAAAACCACCCGATACAACGTTGAGACCATCGCTGGGGCAACAACACAAAATCTGCCCAAAAGAAACAAAAAAGAAAAGGAAGAGAAAACAACGCCGACACCGGCGGTTTGACAAAAACAAGGATGACTAGTAACCGATGCGCTCTCCGGTAGATGCCCACCACGAACCTAGCAAATCGAAGTGTTGTGCACCAAGCAACACCTTCAAGAAGGGAAGTGATGACGACGATGCTACTACCTGGGCTGCTCCTAGGGTTTCTCTCGGTACGCTACAAGGGTGGGAAAGAAGTACACCCGACGCACGACACCCGCCGGTGTCGTCACGTCGGAGCCGAAGCGACAAAGATTTCTCCCGACCCACGAAAAACCACATCCCTAGAGGCTTCATTTCGCTCCACCAAACTTGACATCCATTAGCACACGCCACCACGATCTTGCAATCACCCCCATCATCTCACCATGACCCAAGATGCGAGGCCGGTAACAAGACACAAGAACTCTAGCGAGGGTCAATGGCACAATAGTGCGCAGGAGCGATCTACCTCCACCGCTAGGACGGTAGCTGACCAGATGCAGCAGCAGGGCAAGCCAGGCCTTTCGGCCTAGCCAAGCCTAGGTGGGCTCGTTAAGCCCCACCGCAGCACTTCAGTAGGGCGCCACCATCACCGCCATCCCCAACCCTCGTACTGCATCTCCGTCCACCGAGGGAGCCACCAACTTGCCTAGCCTGCCCAAACCTAGATGGGGCCCGACGGGCCTAGATCTGGGTCGGGAGGGTGGGCGTCGTCGACCGCACATAGCAAGCATCCCTCCGGCTACCGCAGCTCCTACCGCCAACCAGCAGCCTCATCACAGCTTGTTCACCCAAAAATCCGGGCCGTCACCGGCCGAGAAGCACCGCTGCCAGAACGGAAGCGCCGGTGAGGCGCCGCCTACACCGCGGGGAAGGACGAGGAAGCCACCTTGCAGCCCTCCGCACGGTTGTAGAGCATCCGCAACCTCCGCCGCCGACGCCCGCCGTCGCGTCCCACTAAACACCGCCAGCCCACCACAGATGGCTCAAAAAATAGCCATTTTCCACCACGTTTAAATATTTTTTTAGTCAAGCAATTGATAAGAAACTCTCAATCCTTGCCACTAATGACTAATAATTGTAAAGATATGCAAACCATTACTTTAAATTGTCTTGTGAAGGAAATCATGCTTTTTAATGTGAAATCTGGAGTCATAATGAAGGTTTTTGAAGTAGTCCACACGACCAAGTAATTGTGGAGTCAATTCTAGACGTCTACAGCCATAACGACCACTAGTACGGGTAGGGTCTACCCGTACCGTCCGCCCGTATCATGTGCCGGTGGCTCCGTCTCGTCAAACCCTACAACTTTCGTGAAGAAGCCTATATATTTTGAGGTGTAAGCTGTCGTGCCGAAGGTCGCCATTCTTATATTACATCACAACACACCCCAAGGAGATCCACGCCATTGTTCATCCATCCATCTTCCATCCCCTCCATTTGACATATACATTACTTTGTACTTTAGATCTCTTTGTGATTCGGCGACTATTGTAAGAATATTTGATTTCAATCAAGTATTTTGCACAATGTTTTCTATCCCTTGATCTTATTATTATGAGTGATTAGTCCTCACGGGCTACGGGTTGGGGAGAAATCTCAAAGGGATTATGTGCATATAATCTATGAGAGTATTGTGTATTGTTTGAAATAGAGATTTGTATGTTTTGTTTCTTTGTCTCTTGTCTCGATCTGTGGACTTGTAGGTACCCAAGATCCCATGGATTGATAAAGTCATGAGGTGAGATACTTGGCTAGAGGCGATCTTATAGGAACCCCAGTGATAGAAATGGTAGTACAGTCTTCGCTTAGTGATCTATGTTTTACACTTAATAATCGTTTGTAGCCTATTGCTTCGCGGTGCACTCGGTTGGATTAAAAGACTATTGCTATGCCCGCTACATTACGGTGGCTCCAATATATTAGGATGTTTTGCTCACAAGAGATTATCCCTATTAAAACATTATACATGACTATGCTTATTATTATCTTTTATCCCATATGATGTGCAGCTCCAGGTGGATCTTCAACCCTGGCATATCTCCATCCATTGATTCAACCCATTATAAAAGTAAACTAGATTGGTCCGATAAATGAAGGTAAAACGGAGAAGCAAAGTTTTGTAGATGTGTCCTTTTTATTTCTTTTTAGCATTGCTTTCCAAATTTCGATTAAACCTAGATCTTCTAGGGAAATAACTATTATACTGCATCCGTGAATCCGGATCGAAAGTATCAACCACCACCGAGGGGAGGGAGAGGAGGCCCCTCCGCCACCGACGCCGGCCGAGCTTCGCCCATCAGCACACCCTGACGACGACGAGGGGAGAGGAGGGAGAGTCGGCTAGGGTTTCCCCTCGGTCGCTCGCGGGAGCGACATGGGAGGGAGGAGCCTCACATGCGACAAGATTTCAGGTGACCATATGGGTACTTACTTAGATGCATATGTAGTCTTTGTTCCGACGTGCGTAGGCGCGTGATTATCTTGACTTTGGGTGCAACCATTTGGAAATGGTAGCATGATGTTAATTCAACGTATGAACGGTAATCCACGTATGTCGAACCTAGAAACTGAAGCTTGATTGGGTGAGAACTTAGTACATACTACTTTTCAAAAACACGACACGTGTGAGTGTTAACATAACAAATAGCCTAAAATAAACCATATTTTCGGGATCCATGAGATACAACCACTAAGAAGGGAAACTCGCACGCGTAGAAAATTGAAGAGACGAGGTATATTGCCATGTAAGTAATCTTAATTAACTGCTTGAGGGTGGCGGCAACAGGTTGGAAATCAAAAAGGGATAACCTATAGACGTTGGGCTCTCCCGGGGCTGGCCTCTTCGAAACAGTCTTTTCCCCAGCTTTACAAAAAAGGAACTTCATACAATATCCAATATAAGCCAATGAAAAAGAGTCAAAGACAACGCAACACACATGTTGCGCAAACAACAAACACATGCCCACGTCTAGAACAAGCGAAAAGATGTGCACACACAATACATGAAACAACTCCCTCCAGGAGAAGCACTCAGCAAAAAACGGTGTATCTAGTCGGTGAGCCGCCATTATCAGGTGCTCCATCAGCTCGTCCAGCCACTCCCATTCTCATTTTCTACACAGTGGGTACCACTACTGCAAAAAGCTAGAAATTTGAAGATCAAGAAGACATGCTCTATGACTATTTTATTACGGATATTCCATAGGGTCCAGGTCATCTCCGCAAACACTAATCAGAAGAGGTGCCTCCTCTTGCCGATATGGTTTGCGTTGGCCTCCAGAAATTCCCCCAGATCAGAGGCCTGGAAGTCAGGCCCCAGAGCCTCATGAGTGAAGTTCCATAGGAAGGGAGCCGCGGGACAGGTAAACAAAATATGCGTGCCCAACTCCGAGACCGCACAAAGCGGGCACATGCCATTCCCAGGGCCGTGCTGCTTGGCTACTGATGGCTCAAAATATATCGAGCTCGTTGGGAACCCCAAGAGGAAGGTATGATGAGCACAACAGTAAGTTTTCCCTCAGATATGAAATCAAGGTTATCGAACCAGTTGGAGCAAGGAAACAACTCCAAGGTGTTTTTTCTAACTTGGAATCCTGCACAACACAACCACAGAACTTTGCCCCAACTTACAGTGAGGTTATCTATCTCACCGGTTTTGCTGAAAAAAGGATTAAACGTATTATATAGAAGATAGTAATTGTTTGCAGAAAGTAAACAGTAAACAGTAAATAGTAGATGGTTTATCGATGGTAAAAGAATGGACCGGGGTCCATAGTTCACTAGAGGTGATTCTCCTTAAGATAAATAACATGTTGGGTGAACAAATTACAGCGGGGCAATTGACAGACTCGAGATAGCATACCATGCATATACTAATCATATTGACTCCTGTGAGATTAGATTGGGCATTACAATATTATACATAGACCGTAATCCAACTGCATCTATGACTAATAAATCCACCTTCAGGTTATCATCCGAACCCCCTCCAGGATTAAGTTGCAAGCAACAGATAATTGCATTAAGCAAAGTGTGTAAAGTAAACAATACGATCGTCCCATGGACAAAGGATTGTTGTTTCTCCCTAGTAGCAACATCACATCTAGTACCTTAGAGATTCCTGTCACTTCCCCAGATTACTAGAGGCATGAACCCACTATCGAGCATAAATACTCCCTCTTGGAGTTGCTAGCATCTACTTGGCCAAGATAGCTACTAACAACGGAAAGCATGCAAGATCACAAATAACATAGACATGATAGAATCAATAATCAATCTGAAATAGCATCGCAATATCCATCGGATCCTCGCAAACACAACATGTAAGATTATAAATAGATGATCTTGATCATGAACGGAGCTCACAAGATCTAAACATGATAGCACAAAAGAGGAGAACCAACCATCTAGCTACTACATGGACCCGTAGTCTAGGGATGAACTACTCACACATCACACCGGAGGCAGTCATGGTGATAAAGAAGACCTCCAGGGTGATCTCTCCCTTAAGGAAGGGTGCCGGGAAGAGCTTCAGATCCCTCCCGATCTAGGGATAGAGATGACGGTGGCTACAGACTCTTTCATGGAATTTTGATCGGGTAGTTAGGGTTTTCGTCCCGGGAGGCTTTTATAGGCGGAAGGGCAAGGTCGGTGGAGCACCAGGGGCCCACACCCCCTGGTGGCGCGCCCCCCAGGCTGCGCTGCCACCAGTTATGGCTGCCCTGGTGCGCCACTTCGTGTCTCCTTTAGATTCCGTGTTGCTTTAGGTAAAATATTGACTTTGGATTTTGTCTGGTCCAATTCCGAGAATATTACCTTACTAGCTTTTCTGAAACCAAAAATAGCAGAAAATAGGCAACTGGCACTGTGGCATCTTATTAATAGGTTAGTTCTACAAAATGTATAAAAATACCTCAAAGTATGAACAAAACATAAGAAAGTAGATACTAAACAAGCATGGAACATCAAAAATTATAGACACGTTTACAACGTATCAACATCCCCAAGCTTAACTCCTGCTCGTCCTCGAGTAGGTAAGTGATAAAAAAAGAATAATTTTTTAGGTGACATGCACCATCATAATCCTAATCAAGGTATTTGTAAAACATTGATAGCTGGGATCATAGTACTCTAACATAGACATGAAAGATATAGTTCTAACAATAAGACATAGCAACTATGTTGTAACATGAAAAGATACAAACAAAAGATTCATGAATAACAATGCTTTGAAAGAGGTTTGTTTGTTTCACATATAGAAAGCATAATGAGAATGGTATTCAGCTTGTCCCTCATGGTGTAGCAAAACATAAATGCATAGGACACCTTCAAAGTTCATAATGGTGACTAGATACAAATAGTTTAAGAATAAGCAATATCAAAGTTATGAATCAATCAACAAGTTTTGGGACAATGCACATTAAACTAAGAATGACCACTATGCTCTCTCAATAGGTGCATAAAGATAGAAGATGGAGAGTCAACATAAAAGTAAAAGAAAGGCCCTTCATAGAAGGGATTCAAGTTTCATAAAGAGCTTCCAAAAATTATGGTACTTATTAGCTTTTAGCTCTCATTGCCCCTATCATAAGCATCTTTAGGTGATTAAGGTTAAAGTGAACAAATATGAGGATATGCCTGACAAGTTATAAGTTGAAAATCTCATGCCCCTTGCTTATGACTACCGAACCTCATGCTACTCAACTTTAGTCACGAGTAAGTTCTTGTCATTGTAAGTAAATGTGTATCATAGAGAACCACCAACGGGGTACCCCTTGCCCCATGATACAGGAGTTTTCCCATATCAAAATAACAAGGCAACAGACAATGAGCATCTCAACGATCCTTTTATTTCCTATTTGCATATGTTTTTATTTCCTATTTGCATAGGTTTTTTTATTGAGGATGCTTCACAGATTGCTCACTATGGTTATGCTGCAAGTTTCCACCATGATTAGGCATGGCTTAGGCTAGCGGCCACGGTGTTTCTCTAACACATATACAAACTCCATGAGCTTACAAGCTCCCCTTTTATTTCACACCGCCGGGATCCATAAGCAAAAGAACATGACATCAACTAAATAAAGTGCAATGTTGAAAGTGTTCCCCATGATAACAGGGTTCTGCTAATTCACAACTTACAAAGCGCAAGCATATACGCAACATAGATGGGCACAATGGTTCAAGTTTACTAAGTGCAAGAAAGTAAAGTGTGCCATCAAGTTCGTGAGATCTTTAATCACTAATTTTCACATAACAAGTTTAATTCGGAAGGTAGATAAAAACATGAATATACTTGGAATAGCAAAAATGCTAATAGGTAGGTATGGTGGACTCTTTGGAATAACTTGGTTTTATTTGGAGTTGTATGCATGAGTGGAACTCATACTTGGTACATGTGGAGGCTAGCAAAAGACTGGGAGCGACCAACTAAGAGAGCAATAATGGTCATAATCATGCAAAGCGACAAAAAATTATTAATTAAGCATAAAGTGATATTACAAGTCGAAAATTAAATGATCATGGAGGCTATGGTAACTTAGTGTAGTCTTAACATGGTGTGACCATGCGCCAAGTCAACCAAAATAAAGCATGAAAGGAGAATACCAAAACATCATGCTTTAATATGCTAAAAAAACACATAATTATTTCAAGGCACATTAAGAAATCTCAACTGTTTGTAACAGTCATGCTACAACAATAATCACTAAGCATAAAGCTAAAGCAATATCAAACATGACATGATAAAGTCTAGGCCAAAGTCAAAACAAGATCCTTTTTGTACCACTCATAAGCATGAACTTTCCTACTCTTTTCCAATCCAAATCAACTTATTTGAAACTATGTATAAATACGGGGGTCCAACCAATTTTAAGCAAACTAAGCAAAATAAAACTAAAAACAAAACAAAGACGCTCCAAGAACAACACAATTATGCCATGTGAAGAAAAACTGAGATTTTTATTCATGAAGAAGGGGGTGCCTTGGACATCCCCAAGCTTTAACAGTTGTACTTCTTAAATATTTCTTGGGGTGACACGGGTGGCATCCCCAAGCTTGAGCATTTGTCCATACTTCATCTTATCACATTGTTCTTCCCTACACTTTAAAATTTCCTACAAAACTTCACACAATCTTCATTAGCATCATTAGTGTATTTAAGATAATAAGTCTTTAGGTTCAGTTTCAACACAAGTAAAACTTCCATTAAGCACAAGCTACTGTAGCAATTTCTTTTAAAATTTCAAGAAATTGGCAAGAAGTCAAAGAGAAAGAGATTAAGAGGCAAATGCAAATAATGGCAGAAATTTGTCAAAACAGACCAGCAAGTAAAAACCGATTTTTCCGAAGACCTTCTATTGCTCAAATCAAAAAGTGTTAAACTAACAAAAGTTATATAACAACCTGGGGCAGAAGTGCAAAAAATTACATCTCAATCCGATGTACAGAGATTTTTCACGAATTTTTACAGCAAAGCACAAAAATCTGTTCCGGGACAACAACTTTCCCAAGCATTATTTCTCTCTTATTTGAGGTTATTCTTGGCACAAAAACCACACAAAAAGGATAAGGAGAGGTTATTACTAAGGAAATTACTTCCAGGACTCAACAAAATAAAAATTTATTGACTCAAAATTTGGGTTATCTGCCAATAAGTGCTTTTCCTTAACGCCTTTGAGCTAGGCATAAGAAGCAAGAATCAAGTATTCTCAAATGAAGAAGCATTAAGAGAAAATTTTGTTTTAATAGGTGACAAGAGTTTAACTCATCAATGCCCATTGTTATGGACTTGGGTTTTGGAGAAGGAGGGAGCGCTGGAGGCATCAGTCGGGTAGAAAACAAGCACACAGGGACGCAAGGTTTACCCAGGTTCAGGCCTCGTAGAGGTCCCTACTCCTGCTTGTCTACTCTTGGAATTAATGGAGGAATCGAAGATTACAGGGGCATGCAGATGCAATATGGCGAGAGTTGTGGAAACTAGGGTTGCATGTGTCCTCCTCTCCACCCCTCCTAGCCTTTATATAGATAGGCTAGGTCTCGGATAGCAGGTCGAGTTGGTTACAAATTAGGGTTTTCCCTTTAAACTTTCTATCTTTAAGCTTCTTCTTGTCTTGCAAGTAATCGAGAGTCTATGGGCCACTCGAAGTCTTCATCGGGCCATGGCAACACCGTGGACCTCCACCGTATCTGGACCCTATATACTAAAATCGAGTACCTGTAGGGTATACCCATGTTAGTAGCCCCCGAGTGTCCAGTGGAACCGTAGATTCGATTGGGGACTTTATGAAGCCTTTCGAGTGCCTGACTGAGTATTTTGTTCGAGTGTTCTTTTTATGTCATAGGGATTGTTGATATGCGTGCCTGATTTAACCCATGTATCGGTATTAGTTAACTGCCTTACGGAAAAACAACGCAATCTACTCGAACTCGAGTCCCTGGACTCGAATTCGGAAAAGTGCTGGTGTAATTCGACTCAAGCCGCGAAGGTCTTATAGGAGTCGAATTCCAGTATATGGGTGTGAGCACTCGACGCGTCCATCAAGGAATGTTCATCGTACCTGTAGGCACGGATATATTTTTGATAGTGCGCAGCAAATACGTTGCCATGCCTTATGAAGGTCTTATCTTCATGCTGCAAGCGCGACATCCAAATTTTTGTCATCGCGGAGATGATTTGGGTGGCCCAGGAGCGCAGTCTCTTTGTAGGAAAAAATATGAGACAGTGTCGCCATAGACTTCGAATGTGGATGTTATCAACACACACTACAACGTACAAATAATCATAGGGTATGCGACCAGCGCTCCCTATGCGAGTAGCCCCCGAGTGCCTGGTTGAGTCGAAGACTCAGGAAGGGACTAAAGAACTTTTGTGACTGCTGTCATCTTTTGTTTGCTTGTTTCAGTCAAATTTTCTTCCAGCGCTTCCTATGGGAGTAGCCCATGATCCATAGTCGAATCGTAGATTCGAGTGGTTGGGTATGTTTTGAATGTCCATATTCCTGCATAAAAAGAAAATCGTAGGGTGCGCGACTAGCGCTCCTTATGGGAGTAGCACCCGAGTGCTTGGTGGAGTCGAAGACTCGAGCAAGGACTAAAGTAGTCCAAGTCTTCTAGTGCTCAACTTTATGATATTAGTGCTGACGATGTGATGACCTCAGTTGCCCGCTAGAGCGGCCTTGACGGGACGTGACGAGCGGTGGGTCCCATTTTCTGACTTTGATTTGACCGGGCGTGCATAATCTTTCGTTTTAACTGCGCCTCCTCGATTTCCACGCGTAATGGAGATAGTGGGGGACGGTTCGTGTTTTGGCCTCTCCACGTTTCGACCGTGATGTGTGCCCCGCGTTCAATAGGGTTTCTGCTGGCCGTTGGATTGCATCCGCAAGGGGGTTAAGTAGCAGCGTAGCTGCGGTAATTTTCCCATCTGCTCTTTTCTCTGCATGTGCTTCCATCGCCATTGCCGCTACTCTCTGCTTCCTAGAGCTCGCCCTCTTCGCGGCACTGGACCAACTCCACGTGTTCCCGAGCTACTTCCTCCGCTCGCACCGCCACCGCAAGATGGGGAAAAAGAAGGAAGGTACTGCCGCTAAGTCCGCTACCGCCATTACTGCTGCCAAGAAGAAGGGCGGCTCCACCACTGTGGGCACCAGCGCCGCCGGCGCCGGGAAGAAGAAGGGCGTGGGTACCCATGTCACCAATGGTGCGTGGCGCGCATCCATCATCAAATCCTCCGAGCTCCATCTCCTCTGTCAAGATGGAGTTCTGTCACCCGTGGCGGATGACTCGTGATTTCCAGGTGACGAGGTAACTCCTTGTCCTCCTGCTGGTTTTCGGGTGATGTTCCTAGCGTTCATCATCCGCGTTCTTTCTCTACCCCTGCATCCTTTCTTCAGGGGCCTCCTTTGCTTCTACGGGCTCCAGCTGCATCAGCTGTCCCCCAACTCCATTCTCCACATCGCCTGTTACATTACATCGAGCCACACTTTGGCCTCTTTAAGAGGATCTTCAAACTGAAGCGCCAGTCGGCATCTGGTTCCATAGTCTATGACGTAGGAGGCTGTGAGATCCATGTCGACTCCTCCGTCACATATTTTGTTATCAAGCTCATGGCTTCCGTCCAAGGGTGGAGGGACAAGTGGTCTACATCCGCGACCAGAAGCTGACGGAGAGCACTATGGACTCGCGCCCTTCGATCCACAACGCGCGTGTAGGAGGAGACTTCTTGAAAGAACGTGGTGTGCCTCAGCGATCCGAGGAGCGGACGCTGTACGAGCGGTTACGACCACGAGAGTCACATGGGTAAAGAAAGGGGGTATCCGCCCTCACTTCGGACATGGTTGTGCCGTCGGCATCCATGCACTCTGGTGCAAGCCCGAGTCCACATCCTATGTTCCAATGCGGCTAGTCGGCGCGATGTCAGTCACGTAGTTTGCCGATGGCATTTCCGCGAGCAAGTACACAAGAGGTTACGACTGGTGACAAGTACACCAGCCAAGAAGGTGGCGATCAGGGGCTGGCGAAAAGTCTGTGGCGTCTGATCCTGCCACGGACTCGATGAGGCCCCCTCCCGAGGTCAGAAGCAGTGCTCCTCAGTAGTTATATTGTAATAGTTAATAGTTCGACTCATTTTGTTGAAAACATGTCGTTGGCCGAGCGTCTTTGTTAGTTTTGTCATGTTTGAATGCGATTGAGCTTTTTGTCCATGTTTTGCTTGGTCCCTTATTCGCTCTTGCTTGGCTTGTGATAGGGTATGTTGAGTGGTCCTTCGGGTGATCCTCGGGACCCTCCCTCCGCTGATGAGACCTTGGCGTAGTCGCGTTCAAGGGTGGATGAGTTGTCCCTGCTTTCGCGACTGCGCGATTGCGTTAAGCAGCTGGAACATGAGCTGCTCATCCTTTTCGCGGTAATGCAGATGTGTGGAAGTCAAGGGCAGAGAAGGCTACCGCTCGAGAGCAATATATGTTGGAGGAGGTGACGCAGTTGGGCGATCAGTTCAAATGTTAGCTTCCTGCCCTCTTATCTTTTCTTGTAGTCAGTCACGATAGTTCCTTGTCTTCATATGTTGCCTTTCTTGCTTGGTGTAGTTGTCAGTGCTCGTCATCCGCAGGATGAGAAAGATAGGATCGCCGTCCGAATGAACGACCTGACCCAGGAACAACTTCAGGCAAGTGGGTATTTTTGGGTGGACCACGATCGCACAATTGCACTTGCGACGCTGCAAGATCGTGCCTCTCGAGTGCTCTATTTTATGAAGAAGGCACAATCATGCCTGAGGAATATCTATCGAACGATTTTCCACTAGACGCTGCCCCTTTGAGCTTGTTGGCTCTCCTGGCTAAGTTTCAGGATTTGAGTGCAGTTCGCGAGCGTGTGCGGCAGCAGTTGGTGGCTGGTGCCAAAGCTGCATTGTCGCTCGTGTGACTGCATAGGCCTGGTGAACACGTGGCAGCTGTTGCTGCCGCACCACCGACTCTGCCGACGGGTTCGACCTAGAACATGGTTCCCCATTATCAGGCGGTGGATCGTCCAGCAGAAGAAATTGTTGACTTCTTTGAGGAATAGACAAACGTTCTTTTGCTGTAGCAGTAGCATAACTTGTACCCTGCACATAAGTATACCAATGTTGTAAAGTTCGTATGTATATGTTGGATTTAATTGATTTATATTGATATGTAAAGAGCTTGCTAGCTTATATGTTTTGCGAGTGTGTTTGTAATCTGCAGTTCCTTTTCGTTAGCCTGACTTATTTTATCTCAGCACCTTGCCAACCTATCAGGTGCGTTGCAGCTGGGTTGGTGTTGTATCAAGGGTTCGATTGTTGTTGTGTCAGTTACTCAAGATACTGCGACTTGTTCGTAGAACTAGGGTGTAAAGGGTGGCGTAGCTCCCGAGTGATAGAATTGCTAAAAAAAGTGAGGAAAACACAGAGTTTTGGGGCACTTAGCTTTATTTATTCACAGAATCAGTACGAGGTACAATGTGTGGCTAAGTAACCTGGTTGAATAGCCTTATTTGTAATGTAAGAAAAAAGGGAACGACTAAGGGTAGAAGCGCCGCAACTGCGCGACGTTCCAGGGGTTGGAGTATGCGACTCCTGTCTTGAAATCTTTGAGGCGATAGGCGCCACCTGGGATTACTTCTGTAATCACCTATGGTCCTTCCCAAGGGGACTCGAGCTTTAGGTGCTCTTGCTGCTTCAGTCGCAGGACCAGGTCTCCTTCAACGAAGGATCTGGGGCGTAGCCTTCTGCTGTGGTAGTTGCGCAGGTTCTGCTAGTAGATCGTCGATCTTTCTACTGCGATGTCCCATGCCTCGTCAAGTAGATCGATGGAGTCTTCGAGCGCAAGTGTTGACTCCTGCTCCCTGTACATGACCACCCGTGGGGCTTTAAAGCGTACTTCTGCGGGTAACACTGCTTCAGCGCTGTGCACCATGAAGAACAGGGTATATCCCGTGGCGCTATTTGGGGTTGTGCGCAGGCTGCACAGTACGGACTGTAGCTCGTCTGGCCAACATCCAGCGGCTATCTCGAGTGGTCGGAGGAGTCTCTTCTTGATTCCACCACAGACGAGGCCGTTGGCCTTTTCGACTTGACCATTGGTCTGTGGATGAGCTACAGAGGCATAGCTTACGTTGATTCCCAAGTTTTCGCAGAAACCCTGGAACTCCTTAGAGGTGAAGTTCGTTCCATTGTCTGTGATGATGATGTGTGACACTCTGAAGCGATAGACAATGGACTCGAAGAACTTGACGGCACTGGCTCCTGACTGGTTTGTCACCGGCATGGCCTCTATCCACTTGGTGAATTTGTCGACTGCGACCAAGAGGTAGACATAGCCTCCTCGTGAGGACTTTGGGAGCTTGCCGACCATGTCAAGTCCCCATTGCGCAAAGGGCCAAGCCAATGGTATTGGCCGGAGTTCCGCTCCAGGTGCGTGCGGTTTGTCCGTGAATCACTGACAAGCGTTGCATCTCTAGACGATGTCCTTGGCGTCGCGCATGGCCGTGGGCCTGTAGAATCCAGCTCGTAGAGCTTTGGCGATGAGGGCGCGACTGCCGGCATGGTGCCCACAAGTCCCTTCATGGATGTCGAGGAGGATGGCCCTTCCGTCCGCGTTGGAGACGCACCGTTGGAGTACTCCTGTGATGCTGCGCTTGTATAGTTCGCTGTTGATGACGACGAATGCCTTGGATCGTCGTGGGATGTGTCGCCGTCAGTCAGGTCGTCCGGTAGCCTCTTGCTGAGAAGGTATGTGATGTAGGGTTGAGTCCAAGATGGCTCGGTCATCATGACCCCCATTGGTCCCTCGAGTCCTGCGTCAATCTCCAGGTCGTCGAGTTCCATTGGCTCATTGGGTGGCGTAGCCCCCGAGTCCGTTGTTGCGCTTGTTTTCTTCTCTGCGGCCTTTGGCTTGATGGAGCATTCGCAGATACCTTCGAGAAATACCCCAGGTGGTATGGAGCTCAGGTGGAGCCAATGTTGGCAAGTGCGTCTGCCTCTTCACTGCTTTCGCGGGCTACGTGCCGTAGCTCACAGCCGTCGAAGTCCCCTTCGAGTGTATCATAGAGGTCGCGGTAAGCGGTCATATTGTTGTTCCGCGCGTCGCACTCGTGTTGGGTCCGCAGCATAGAAAACAAAAAATTTATTACGATGAGAACTATAAGCCAGGATCTATCTACTAGATACAGATCAATGGATGGATATACATCCATCAAGAACTTACACTCGAAGACAACGAGTTTTGTTAACGAGTAGGAACTCGTGGTTGATGTAGTCGTACACTTGCCGATCTCAAGATCGTGTGGAAGTCCGAGCGCCGCAAATCAGCAGCGCATCCGTCCTCGCACACACGTTCAAGCCACCGAACAACCTCCACCTCCTCGCTCTAGCGATGCAGCGGAAGCAGCAACTCCTTCCAGATGAAATGCCACCGGGAACATGTATCTCGCTAATCCGAGACCATGGGGGAATAATTCTGGAGGGGGAGAGAGATCCTTCACGAGGAGGTGTGTGGAAGATGGAGGAAGAGGGGGGCCTTTTATAGGAGGAGGGGGTACCCCCTCCATGGCCGGTGTCTCACGGAGGTGACCCCTCACCTCCTCCATTCATGTGGTGGTAACTCCCTCCACATTAAAATGCCTCTTCACATTCCCTTTTAAAGTCTCCACTTTAAATGCATTAAAATTCTCTAAGTTTAATGCTCTCTCATTTAATAAAACTCTTTTATTAAATTTATTCAGAATTTTGTTAATTAATTTAATTAACAAACATTCACATAAAACCCCTTGCAACATTTCAATATCACATGCAGAACCACTTTTTGCAATTTCACCCGAAACAATTCCAGTTTCTATCGAAACAATTACTGTGCTTTGCAATTCTTTCGTCTGAAACATATGTGCTCCTAAATGGTGTCCGGTAACGCTTAAGTGTGTCACCCTATGGTTCGCGAATAATGCAGACATGATTGATACTCCACTCAGATCAATAATCAGAAGCGGGACCTAGAGATCCATACTGACTCCTACATATTCAACGATGACTTCTATGATCGTGAGAACCTTTAATGCTAGTAACTTAATCCCTTTGTCTCATGATATAATACATGTCCGAGATTCGATCATCGGTATCCAAATACCTAGTTTGATCTCGTTGCCGACATGCACTCTTTTCTCGTTCCCGTGATATAACATTCTAGTGATCACATCACTTGCTTGCAAGCTATTTTAATGTGATATCACTGAGATGGCCTAGAGTATATTTATCCATCATCGGGATTGACAAATTCCACTCTTGATCCATGAGCCTCAACATAACACCTTCGTAGCACTGAACCCATCTTTATAGTCACCCTGTTACGGTGTGACGTTTGATGTTATCAAGATACTCTTCTGGTGTTATTAATCAACATGATCTCATGGTCTAAGGATAAAGATTACTCTGTATGATGTTAGAGCAATATAAACATAATGACTTGATCGTAATGCTATACTTCGAATGAATGTTCATCACATCATTTCACAAATGTTGTGATCTTGTTATTAACAACATCCAATGTCTATGATCAGGAAACCTTAATCATCTTGTTAATCAACAAGCTAGTCTATAAGAGAGGCATAACTAGGAACCCTTTTTGTTTATTAAACACACGTGTATTGACGTTTCCGATGAATACAATTATAGCATGCAAAATAAACATGTATCATATACAAGGAATACATAATAACAACTTTATTATTGCCTCTCAGGGCATATTTCCTTCAGTATCCCACTTGCACTAGAGACAATAATCTAGTTCACATAGTGATAAATCTAACACCCATGGAGTTCTGGTGTTGATCATGTTTTGACCTAGGGAGAACTTTAGTCAACGGATCTTCTACATTTAGGTCCGTGTGTACTTTACAAATCTTTATATCTCCATCCTTAACATGCTCGTGGATGGAGTGAAACCGGCTCTTAATATGCTTGGAATTCTTGTGAGACCTCGGTTCCTTGGCGTTGGCTATGGCTCCATTATTGTCATAATAGATCACCATTGGGTCCAATGCACTAGGAACCACACCTAGTTCCGTTATGAATTCCTTCATCCAAACCGCTTCCTGTGCCGCTTCTGAAGCAGCAACATATTCCGCCTCCATCGTTGATCAAGCCACCACAGGTTGTTTGGAACTCCTCCAACTAACTGTTGCTCCGTTCAAGAGAAATACATATCTGGATTGAGACTTAGAGTTATCCGGATCGGTGTCAAAGCTAGCATCGACATAACACTTAGCGACTAGCTCTTCTTCACCTCCGTATATAAGAAACATATCCCTAGTTCTTCTCAAATACTTCAGGATATTCTTGACCGTTATCCAGTGTTTCGAACCTGGATCAGATTGGTACCTACTAGTCAAACTAATAGCATGTGCCACATCCGGTCTTCTACATAGCATGGCATACATTATAGAGCCTATGGTCGAGGCATAGGGGATCTTATCCATTATCTCTCTTTCTTCCGCCGTAGCCAGACTTTGTGTCTTGCTCAATGTCTTGCCTTGCAACATAGGTAAGAACCCCTTCTTACTTCCGTCCATATTAAACTTCTTTAATATCTTATCAAGGTATGTACTCTGCAATAGCCCAATTAGGCGCCTTGATCTATCTCTAAAGATTTTAATGCCTAATATATATGACGCTTCACCAAGGTCTTTCATCGAAAATTTTCTTTTTAGATAACTTTTAACATTGTTTAAAAGATCTATATCATTTCTAATCAATAATATGTCATCCACATATAATATCAGAAATGCCACATTGCTCCCACTCACTTTCTTGTAAATACAAGCCTCTCCATAAGTTTGGACAAATCCAAACTCTTTGATCACCTCATCAAAGCAGAGATTCCAACTCTGGGATGCTTGCTTTAGTCCATAGATGGATCGCTGAAGTTTGCATACCTTATCAGCATCCTTAGGATTGAAAAAACCCTTAGGTTGTATCATATACAACTCTTCTTTAATATTACCATTGAGGAATGCCGTTTTGACATCCATCTGCCATATTTCATAATCGAAATATGTAGCAATTGCTAACATAATCCTAACCGACTTAAGCATCGCTACGGGAGAGAATGTCTCATCATAGTCAACTCCTTGAATTTGTCGAATCCCCTTTGCGACAAGTCGAGCCTTATAGACGGTCACATTACCATCAGCATCAGTTTTTCTTTTGAAAATCCATTTATTCTCAACGGCCTTTCGATCATGAGGTAAGTCCACCAAGGTCCAAACCTGGTTTTCGTACATGGATTCCATCTCGGATTTCATGGCTTCTAGCCATTTGTTGGAATCCGGGCTCATCATCGCTTCTTCATACGTCGCAGGGTCATCCATTTCATCAACCATGAAATTCACAACAGGATTGCCGTACAGTTCAGGAGCTGCACGTGTCCTACTTGACCCGCGAGGTTCGGTAGTGTCCTCTTTCGGAGTTTCATGATCAATATCATTAGCTCTCTCTTCATTAGGTGAAGTCAACTCCGAAACAATTTCCGGTGTTGCGCTACTCGCCATTTTATGAAGAGAATGTTCAATAACCTCTTCGAGTTCTACCTTCCGACTACTCACACCTTTCGCGAGAAACTCCTTCTCAAGAAAGGATCCATTCTTGGCAACAAAAACCTTGCCCTCGGATCTGTGATAGAAGGTATACCCAATCATTTCCTTAGGGTATCCTATGAAGACGCATTTTTCCGCTTTGGGTTCGAGTTTATCCGGCTGAAGTTTCTTCACATAAACATCGCATCCCCAAACTTTAAGAAATGACAGCTTATGTTTGTTTCCAAACCATAATTCAGACGGTGTCATTTCAACGGATTTAGATGGTGCCCGATTTAAAGTGAATGCAGTGGTTTCTAGTGCATAACCCCAAAATGATAGTGGCAAGTCAGTCAGAGACATCATAGATCGAACCATATCCAATAAAGTACGATTACGATATTCCGACACACCATTACGTTGTGTTGTTCCGGCAGGCGTGAGTTGTGAAACTATTCCACACTGTTTTATGTGTTTGCTAAACTCGTAACTTAGATACTCACCTCCATGGACAGACCGCATAAATTTGATCTTTCTGTTACGATGATTTTCCACTTCATTCTGAAATTCTTTGAACTTTTCCAAGGTTTCACACTTGTGTTTCATCAAATAGATATACCCGTATCTACTCAAATCATCTGTGAAAGTAACAAAATAACAATATCCACCTAGCGCCAACAGACTCATTGGTCCACACACATCTGTATGTATGATTTCTAATAAATTTGTCGCCCGTTCCATTGAACCAGAAAACGGCGTTCTAGTCATCTTGCCCATAAGGCATGGCTCACATGTATCAAATGATTCAAAATCAAGCCATTCCAAAAGTCTATCAGAATGGAGTTTCTTCATGCATTTAACGCCAATATGACCTATACGGCAGTGCCACATATATGTAGATATATCATTATCAAGTTTAACCCTTTTAGCATCAACATAATGAATATGCATAATACTACTATCGAGATCCAATAGAAATAAACCATTCAACACATGTGCATGACCATAAAAGAAATTATCCATATAAATCGAATAACCATTGTTTTCAAATTTAAAGGAATAACCACTTTGCATGAAACACGATCCGGATACAATGTTCATGCTCAGTGCAGGCACCAAATAACAATTATTTAGATTTATAACTAATCCTGATGGCATATGGAGAGGTAGCGTCTCGACGGCGATCACATCAACTCTTGATCCATTGCCAACCCGCATCATGACCTCATCCCTTGCTAGTTGTCGCTTGTTCCGCAGCCCCTGAACCGAGTTACATATATTAGCAACCGATCCCGTATCAAATACCCGGGTGCTACTGCGAGTACTAGTCAAGTACACATCAATAACATGCATATCACATATACCTTTGTTTGCCTTGCCGGCCTTCTTGTCCACTAAATACTTGGGGCAATTGCGCTTCCAATGGCCAGTCCCCTTGCAATAGTAACACTCAGTGTCATACTTAGGGCCAGCTCGGGGTTTCTTTTCAGGTGCGGCAACAGATTTGCCACCCTCCTTTCCCTTGTTCTTGCCTTTCTTATCCTTCTTGAAACCGGTGGTCTTATTGATCATCAACAGTTGATGTTCTTTCCTAATCTCCACTTCTGCAATCTTAAGCATTGACAAAAACTCGGGAAGAGACTTCTTCATGCCCTGCATATTATAGTTCATCACGAAGCTCTTGTAGCTAGGTGGCAGAGATTGGAGAACACGATGTATACCTAAGTCAATGGGAATCGTTATTCCCAAGGACACAAGCTTACCGGGATACCCTGATATTTTGAGTACGTGCTCACTAACGGAGCTGTTCTCCTCCATCATGCAGCTAAATAACTTTTCATAAGCATTATAACTCTCTACGGCAGCATGGGTATCGGAAATCATTTTCAATTATCCCATAGTATCAAAGGCATTGCCATTTTCAAAACGCTTTCGAAGTTATGGCTCTAACCCATACAGTATGCCGTAATGAACTAAGCTGTGGTCCTCCTGACGAGTTATATAGACATTCTTTTCCTCGTCAGGGCATCAGGAGCTGGTGGGGGGCCAAGCGGCGCCTCTAGCACATATTTCTTTTGTGAAGTAGTGAGTAGAATCCTCAAATTCATAGCCCAGTTGGTAGTTGCTACCATTCGTAGCAAGTTTCTCTTTCTCCATGAACACATCTATTATATATTAAGAGTACATTACGGGACTACCAGAAATTAGATAAATAGCCTAGAAAATACCACAATAATCAGAGAAGTCTAACCATTGATCTATTACAATTGAAAATTTATAGCCGCTAGATTTTACAAATAATCTTGTACCACTAAAACTAAAAAGTAATTACCCACCTATGCCATCGTATAATATAGTACGTATATGTATCCTACTAAACCTAATTTAACTTTTCATCCAACAATTCAGCCACCTCCTTGCACCGTGTCTTCACTAGGCAATCAGCCGCCGCCATACATGGTGTCTTCACGCGATCTGCCGCCGTATTCAACCATGCCTCTATCGACGTATTCAGATCTAGGCAGCCACTTGTGTCTTCATGCATGATGCCGCTGTCACAGCTTCCGCCGTATTCCGGTCCTTCTGCTGACGATGTATTCCAATCCAGCGTTGCCATGTTTCAATCGTCGCCTCGTGCATACATAACAATTGGATCGATCCATGCAATTGGTCTTGCCGCACAGCCATACACAAATCCAAAGATAGGAAATACCGTGTGAGATTTTCTTTTCCTGCTCCAGCTATTTATTTGTAATACAACATAGATCTTTCATATTAATTTGATTCCATATTATTCGGTAATCACCGCGTGCCTCTGCCGACGTATTCAGATCCAGGCGGCCAATGTTTCTTCATGCACGATGCCGCTGTCGCAGCTGCCACCGCCGTTGTATTCCGACGCCTCTGTATTTGCGTCTTCGTCAACGTCATCATGTTACAATCATCGTCTCACGCATACACACCATGGAACTTGCCGCCAAGGGTTCGATCGATCCACGCAATTGGTTTTGCCCCATGCACCCGGCCATACAGCCCAAAGATAGGCAATACAACATGAGATTTTCTTTCCCTGCTCCATCTATTTATTTGTAATACTGTACAACATAGATCATTCAGATTAATTTGGTTTCAGATTATTCGGTAGTTACCGAGAATTATGTGTATGCTTCTTGAGTTCAAATGCCAGCAACTTCAGCCAATCAAGCCCTCCACCGGTACAACATTGTCACCCCCTCGCCGCTACATGCGCGTGTCTGAACTAAGTAATCGAATGATAGTGCCAAATATTTACATACGTGAACTTCTATTTTATCCATTGGGCCATGTGTATCTTCCTTCATCAATGTCTAGGTTGATCCGCATGGCGCCAAGCACAATGTTACGCTTCTCGAGTTCAACTGCCAGTAACTTCGGTCAATCAAGCCATCCTCCACCGGTGCAACATCGTCACCTCTTCTCCGCTGCATGCCTGCGTGTGAACTAAATAATCAAGTGGTCGTATCAAATATTTATGTACTTGAACTTTTATTTTCATCTACTCAGTTGTGTTTAGCTTCCTTTGTCAATGCATAAGTCGATCCACCATGGCTCCATATCAGCTGACTTTTGGCTGCTAAACAAAAAGAAAGGTGAAAGAAAGAGAGGCCAGGAAGATGGATATATAGGCACACCAGCTAATGCTTGATCAACACTCGCGGAGTCTATGTGCTGAACAAATGATAGATGGAAGCCTATACAACCACATGTATAAGGTCAGTGATTGATCAACTTATTTTTATTTATTCCCTAGATGTATCGAACATATGAATAGTTAATTACGGATATTGGCTAGCTATGATAGGACTTGACAAATGTCATCTGTTCCATTTACATTTTTTGTGATTAAGCAAGTACTTCCATTAATCGACAGAATGGATTGCATTACACCAGAATTATCAAAACATGACAAGTCGATTGAGCATAAATCAGTCCCGCTCATTGAATCAGAGAGTAATTTAAGATACGTTCAATGCATTTTTTAGATCATAACGCATTAATAATTATGAATAAATCTTAGTTGTTCAAGTGTGAGAATTTTAGGCATGCAGGTAAGTCACTTACCATGAGTGGGCCAACCAATATAAATGGTTATTAATTTCTTTGTCAATCGATGACACCGGTTAGATAAAAAAATTGCTTACCTCTTTTATGCTAGACAAATCATCATGTGGATAGCTTACACATAAATTCTAATATATTACCTGTGTATACAACTGGTCAACAAGTTTAAGGAAAAACTGAAGATGGTTTATCTACATATTAAGACACTGAAATATTAGGAGTATGACAACTATCGAGTATCAACCATTGATGAATAATTGACAAAGTATTTCCTTTTTTATCCAACCGTGAAAGAAGTTGTCACTAACCAAAAAAAACACTATGATGATCAGTCTCCAGGGATGGGCTACTTCGAGTCCGTTAGTGTGGCTACATGTACCAAGGGAACAAGAAAATATCAAATACTTTTGTACTACTGCTTCAAATTTTTTGATAGTGATATCTTAAAGAGTATGTTAAGCATTGATAATAGGCTATATAAATCGCCCATGCTTATTAATCTGTTTTTCGTGCAGATTTCATTGGGTTGCTTGCAAATTTAGATCAGTTCTGCAAATATCATGAAACAAAGGGATGAGCAAGAGCGGACTTCAAACATCTACGAGCTTAGAATTCCTTTCCCTGTAGTTAGCAATGTAAATATACAAAATTCTTACAGTTCAAATATTATTGTCGTATCAATTTACTATAGTTAAATTTCTTGAGCACCAAAAAAATCACAACAACTTTATTTGTGGATATTTTATCAGATATAGATCTTTCAAGAGGCCAACAAAGGTGATTTTACTTCCAATCGGTCAAGTCGGCGCATACTATAGCTGATCAAGCCCTTAGCTGCTAATCGTGCTGGCAACTTTGATGACTGATTGATCAATTCAAATACACATATTTCTTTTTTGCTTCAGATCAGGACCCATCAGAGTAGCAATCGATATAATAAACCATGTAGAAGTGTGTAGTCAAAGAGTATAACTTTCTAGATTAGATGAAAAAATTGTGGGTCCATTGCCCAACGAGGTTTGTTAAGTTACATGACACTAATGTGTTTTAAAGTATACAATAGCAAGATGACTTTTAGAATGATTTTCTAATTAATATATAAATTTCATAACTTCTTACAAACAAAAATATAGCATTCTTGAATAATAACACACTATTGACGATATTAATCAAAAACTCTCCACAGTAGTTTAAAATGGTGCCCGCGCAAATGTGTGGGCCACCTGGCTAGTTGAAATTAATAGCAGGTGGTGCCATCTACAACAAAATTTGTAAAGTTTATTTAGACTAAGTTTATGATAGAGTGAGTTCAACTAATCCAAATTACTAATAAACTCCCACTCAAAAACGACATCCCTCGTGTCTTTTCAGTGATTACATGAACCAAATCCACTACACTAAGTCTGATCATCACGTGAGTCGATGTAGCTTCAAAGGCGAGCATCTATATGGGCATCATATCAACTATATGACTCATGCTTAACCTTTCGGTCCGTGTTCCGAGGCCATGTTTGTACATGCTAGGCTCGCCAAGTAAGAACCTTAGTATCCGCGTGTATAAAACTGTCTTACACCCATTTATATGAAAGCGTAGAGTCGAGTACACCCGATCATCACGTGATGTCTCGAAACACGATCCACAGAATGGTGCATACTTAAGGAAGAACAGATTTTATCTTGATATCTAAATGAGGGATCATCTTACAATGCTACAAAAAGCGCCAAACTAGTAGTATAAGATGCTAACATCTAATGTGTAAAGTAAGATGATATGGTCCATGCATTTGATATCATTTGCATCGTGGTATAATCTCTATCATTCCTTTGTGTGTAACGCCAAGGTCTATGGAACTTACACGTTGAGTCTATTGTACGAGTATCTATCATACATCTACTTATAACAATACCATATCAAGACACTAGCCCAGCAACGATCTAAACTAGACGCCTCTAATTTATCAATTGCAAGGTTTACATGGCTTAGGGCTTTCGGAGATAGAGCCGGTCTTACCTACGAACATGAACCACAATGAGGATAACCAAGTTATTAGCAACTCGTTGTAAATCAGATATTGACTATAGTAGGAGAGACAGACACCCGCCAGCCACTTATACGAAACAAGTTGCATGTCAGTCGTGGAACCGGTCTCATGTACGATGACATGTAAGGTTTGTCCGGGCCGCTTCATCCCACTATGTCACCAATATCCAAAATACTGAAAGATGCAATAACATGATCATCATCGCCCACATATAAACATATGTGTACTACCCGTGCAAAGCACCTACGCATAGATCAGGCTCTGATACAACTGTTGGGTCCGCAGCATAGAAAACAAAAAATTTCCTACGATGAGAACTATACGCTAAGATCTATCTACTAGATACAGAGCAACGGGTGGATATACATCCATCGAGAACTTACCCTCGAAGACAACGAGTTTTGTTAACAAGTAGGAACTCGTGGTTGATGTAGTCGTACACTTGCCGATCTCAAGATCGTGTGGAAGTCCGAACGCCGCAAATCAGCAGCACATCCATCCTCGCACACACGTTCAAGCCACCAGACAACCTCCACATCCTCGCTCCAGTGATGCAGCGGAAGCAGCAACTCCTTCCAGACGAAATGCCACCAGGAACATGTATCTCGCTAATCCGAGACCATGGGGGAATAATTCTAGAGGGGGAGAGAGATCCTTCATGAGGAGGTGTGTGGAAGAAGGAGGAAGAGGGGGACCTTTTATAGGAGGAGGGGGTACCCCCTCCATGGCCGGCGCCTCATGGAGGTGATCCCTCACCTCATCCATTCATGTGGTGGTAACTCCCTCCACATTAAAATGCCTCTTCACATTCCCTTTTAAAGTCTCCACTTTAAATGCATTAAAATTCTCTAAGGTTAATGCTCTCTCATTTAATAAAACTATTTTATTAAATTTATTCAGAATTTTGTTAATTATTTTAATTAACAAACATTCACATAAAACCCCTTGCAACATTTCAATATCACATGCAGAACCACTTTCTGCAATTTCACCCGAAACAATTCCTGCGCTTTGCAATTCTTTCGTCTGAAACATATGTGCTCCTAAATGGTGTCCAGTAACCCTTAAGTGTGTCACCCTATGGTTCACGAATAATGCAGACATGATTGAGACTCCTCTCAGATCAATAATCAGAAGCGGGACCTGGAGATCCATACTGACTCCTACATATTCGACGATGACTTCTGTGATCGTGAGAACCTTTAACGCTAGTAACTTAATCCCTTTGTCTCATGATATAATACATGTCCGAGATTCGATCATTGGTATCCAAATACCTAGTTTGATCTCGTTGCCGACATGCACTCTTTTCTCGTTCCCGTGATATAACATTCTAGTGATCACATCACTTGCTTGCAAGCTATCTTAATGTGATATCACCGAGAGGGCCCAGAGTATATCTATCCGTCATCGGGATTGACAAATTCCACTCTTGATCGATGAGCCTCAATATACACCTTTGTAGCACTGAACCCATCTTTATAGTCACCCTGTTACGGTGTGACGTTTGATGTTATCAAGATACTCTTCTCGTGTTAGCAATTAACATGATCTCATGGTCTAAGGATAAAGATTACTTCGTATGATGTTATAGCAATATAAACATAATGACTTGATCGTAATGCTATACTTCAGATGAATGTTCATCACATCATTTCACAAATGTTGTGACCTTGTTATTAACAACATCCATTGTCTATGGTCAGGAAACCTTGATCATCTTGTTAATCAACAAGCTAGTATATAAGAGAGGCATAACTAGGAACCCTTTTTGTTTATTAAACACACATGTATTGACGTTTCCAATCAATACAATTATAGCATGCAAAATACACATCTATCATATACAAGGAATACATAATAACAACTTTATTATTGCCTCTCAGGGCATATTTCGTTCAACTTGTGCATTTTCTGGTTGACGACCAGCTTGGAGTCGCCGTAGATGATGAGCCTCTTGGCGTCGCAGGCTTTTGCCATCCGCATCCCGTGCAACAAGGCCTCGTATTCAGCTTTGTTGTTGGATATGGTGAACTGCATTCGCAGAATGTATTTCAGCTTATCTCCTTGGCGCGATGTCAATATGACACATGCGCCAGCCCCGTCATTACGCTTGGATCCATCAAAGTGCATCGTCCATAGGTAAGACATATCTGGCTTTTCAGGGAGCTGGTTCTCCATCCAATAGCCCCTGTTGACTGCGTCATGATTCATTCGAGCCAAACCCTCGTGGAGCTTGAGAAACTCGTGGCATTCCTTGAGAAGGTGGCTAGATTTTTTCTTGCTGTCGTGCTTGTTGATGTAGAAGTGCACGTTGCATGGCCTGGATAGTTTGTCCTTGATAGTTGTTACAGGTGCCTCTTCGCGAGTGCAGTGCTGCCATACCTGCGTGGTTTTTTCTTAGAGTCGTAGTATCCACCGCTGCGATAGCCGCTGTTGCGGTTGTCATCGCGTTTGTCGGCATAGCCTGCTGCGACCATATTGACGTCATCGCGGTCATCGTAGACACACATTCGCCGCTTGCCTCGACGGTCGCGTCTGCGCCCGAGGTCATCGTTGTCAGAGTAGGTGCGGTTTTTCACCGAATCCTCTCCATCGGCCCACCGATTCGCAATTTCCATCAGGTGGTCGATAGTTTTGCGCTTCGAGCGGTCCAACTCCTCCCTGAGCTCTATGCGGCGAACGCCGCCATTGAATGCGTCGATTGTGCGATCCTCCGAGATGTTTTCTGTGGAGTTCTTGATGATGGACCACCTCTGGATGTACGAGCGTAGCGATTCGCTCGACCTTTGTTGGTAGCTCCTCGGTCCTTCGATTGATGTAGGCCTTTTGTAAGTGCCCGTAAAGTTGCGTACAAAGTTGTAGACCAACTCTTCCTAGCTGCGAATGGATCCGCGCGGGAGATTGTTGAGCCATGCTCGGGTGGCGCCCTGCAGCTGTAGTTGCAGGCATTGCATGGCCGTGCTTCGAGTCCCGCCGTGGAGCCTGACAGAGGAGATGTGATCCTCCAACCAGATTTTCGGGTCCTGCAGACCGTCAAATTTTGGGTTCTCTAATAGGAGCTTGAACCCCTTGGGCATTCGCTTCTGCCTGATAGCTCTGCTGAAGCATCTGGCGCCACAGAGCTCCACATCTTCATCCTCTGAGTCAGTTGAACGAGTGTGGCTTGCCCTTGATTTGTCGATTTTGCGATGCGTGAGGTCATCACGCGCATCGTAGTCGCGATCATGCCGATGTGAGAGGCGACACCGAGACAGATCATGACTATCATCGCTGGATGAGGGCGAGGACTAGCGTTTTGCCGGAGCTTTGCCCTTCTTCAGCTCCGGTGTTAGCTCTTTGTTGAGAGCGGCCTTGACTAATCCCAAGCCCGTGATCGTAGATCGGTGCATAGCGGCTCGCGGATCTCCAGCCGGTGGCTGGTTGTTGAGGAGGTACATGGTGGCCACTGTCACCGCAGCTTGCGGTGTCTTTGGGACCACGTTGCCCTGCGTGTCGACTGTCATAGAGCTGAAGTCGAGGAATTTTGCAGCTTCTATGCATTCCTGCTCGGTGAGGTGGGCTATTCGAGATCGCCTTTTGTTGGTGACGTACTCGTTGCCTTTGGAGGAGGATCCTCCCTGGGAGGAGAGCCCAGCCCGTCGAAGACTCGACTCGTCTGCCGCATTTTTACGTGCTTTGAGTTGCGCGATCTTGTGTAGCTGGCGTATGTACTCCTCCTTTAGTAGCCAATGATAGCCCATCAGCAGGTCCTGCGGCGTACCGAGGGGCAGAGGATTGCCGCGTAGAGCTTCTCGGCAACGGGCCCACTCGTTGTCGTTGAGTCTGATCACGACACGTTCACCAGTGTGTTTGTTCACCATGGTTGGAGGTTCGACTGCCCCTCCATTGTTGACAGGCACGCCATTGCCACCGTTGGTGGGGCTGCCATTGGGTGGCCTGCCATTAGGTATGCCACCGTTGGGTGGATCAGGACCGTTGCCACCGTTTTCGCGATTGGCGTTGGTTTCGCTGGTATTGATGAAGACACACATAAAGTGGTTGGGGAAGCTGTTGCTTCCGCAACTTTTGGATCTGCAGCCGTAGACCCCATCTTCCGTTGCTAGGTCACCCATATCGGATCCGCGACTGCTGTCGCTGTCCGTGCTCTCAGCCAATGCTGAGGTGTTGAGCTCGCTAAGGGCGCCGATTGGTGGCGGGAACCACGATGCTGGAGCAATCGTGGATGTTGTTGGCTGGTCAGGCATGCGAAGCGTGCCCATCTGACCAACTTGGAAACGGAAGCTCCCGATCACCAGGATGATTCCATCGCCCACGGACTCGAAAGCCGGGAGAGTGGCCGGCGTGTGGACGGTGAAGTCAAATGCACCGAAGAGCTGGTGAATCTCCGCTGTTGCAGAGTTGTAGATCGCGGTTGATGGGGATGAAGAAGCTGCAACATCAACACTCCCAATTCCCATAGACGGCGCCAATTGACGAGGGTTTAACTCATTAATGCCCATTGTTATGGACTTGGGTTTTGGAGAAGGAGGGAGAGCTCGAGGCATCAGTCAGCTAGCAAACAAGCACACAGGGACGCAAGGTTTACCCAGGTTCAGGCCTGGTAGAGGTCCCTACTCCTACTTGTCTGCTCTTGGAATTAATGGAGGAATTGAAGATTACAGGGGGCCGCAGATGCAATCTGACGAGAGTTGTGGAAACTAGGGTTGCGTGTGTCCTCCCGCCGCCCCCTCCTAGCCTTTATATAGATAGGCTAGGTCTCGGATAGCAGGTCGAGTCGGTTACAGATTAGGGTTTTCCCTTTAAACTTTCTATCTTTAAGCTTCTTCTTGTCTTGCAAGTAATCGAGAGTCCATGGGCCACTCGAAGTCTTCATCGGGCCATGGCAACGCTGTGGGCCTCCACCGTATCTAGACCGTATATACTAAACTCGAGTACCTGTAGGGTATACCCATGTCAATAGGGGAGGCAAAAGGAATCTTCTCTCGCTTCTTAGGGAAGTGTTCTATACCTTTCTTGAATGGGAATTGATATTTAATGGTGCCTTCTTTTATATCAATAATGACACCAACAGTTCTAAGAAAAGGTCTTCCCAAAATAATAGGACAAGAAGCATTGCATTCAACATCCAAAACATAGAAATCAACGGGGACATAGGCATTGTTAACCATAATAAGAACATTATTAATACTCCCCATGAGTTTATTTTTAGCATTATCATCAAGTTGGACATTTAAATAACAATCTTCCAATGGTTGTAAATCAAGCATTTCATAAATCCTTCTAGGCATAATAGAAACACTACTATCAATATCACATAAAGCTTTGAGATCAAAATCATTCACTTTCATATTAATGATGGGTTCCCAACCATCTTCTAATTTCATAGGAATAGAAGCTTCATATTTCAATTTTTCTTCTCTAATTTTTATGAGAGCATCAATAATGTGTTTTGTAAAGGCCATATTCATAACACTAGCATTAGGACTTTTAGCAAGCTTTTGTAGGAACATAATTACTTCAGAGATATTGCAACCATCAAGATCAAAATCATAATTACCATCCAAGGTAGTAGAGCTATTGTTTCCCATATTTCGAAGAATTTCAGCATTTTTATTGGAAAAGGTTCCATTGGTTTTAGGCATTGTTGCAAAAGGAATGGGAACTTCATGTGATTTGCAAGCATCAACATTAGTGGTGGTGATAGTACACATACTACTATTTCTAGCAATTTTATCTTCTCTTTCCCACTTAGCATGCAATTCAGCTAACAGTCTAACATTTTCATCAATTCTAACTTGTATGGCATTAGTAGCAGCAAAGGTATTTTCAATGGTTTCAGGTTTAGCAGCCATTTTATTAATCAAAGAGGATTGTGCTTCAGAAAAAGATGATATATTTCTTTCAGCATTAGAAAGTTTTTCCGCAATAGTTTTATTGAAAGCAGTTTGTTTACTAATAAAATCTTTAAGTGTGACTTCAAGTTCAGAGGGTGCACTCCTATTGTTGTTGTAGGAACTTCCATAAGCATTACCATTATTGGGAGGATATGGCCTATAATTATTATTAGCAAAATTATTCCTGTAGGCATTATTGCTAAAATTGTTATTTCTAATAAAGTTCACATAAACTTGCTCTTCTTGAGCAACCAAAGAAGCTAAGGGAACATGATTTGGATCAGTATGAGCTTTCCCATTAACAAGCATAGACATAATAACATCAATTTTATCACTCAAGGAGGAGCTTTTTCAACAGAATTTACCTTCTTACCTTGCGGAGCTCTCTCAGTGTGCCATTCAGAATAGTTAACCATCATATTATCAAGGAGCTTTGTTGCAGCACCCAAAGTAATGGTCATAAAGGTACATCTAGCAGCAGAATCCAGCAGATTTCTTGAAGAATAATTCAGTCCTGCATAAAAGGTTTGGATAATCATCCAAGCAGTCAGTCCATGAGTGGGACAATTCTTTACCAAAGATTTCATTCTTTCCCAAGCTTGAGCAACATGTTCATTATCAGATTGTTTAAATTTCATTATTTCACTTATCATAGATATAATCTTAGTAGGAGGATAGTATTTTCCAATGAAAGCATCTTTGTATTTAGTCCAAGAATCAATACTATTTCTAGTTAGGGATAGCAACCATTCTTTAGCTTTTCCTCTCAAAGAGAAAGGAAACAATTTAAGCTTAATAATATCTCCATCTATATCCCTATGTTTTTGCATCTCACAAAATTCAACAAAGTTATTAAGGTGAGCAGCAACATCTTTAGTACCAACACCAGAAAATTGTTCTTTCATAACAAGATTGAGCAAAGCATGTTTAATTTCAAAGAAAGTAGCTTCAGGAACAGGTGGAGCGATAGGTGTGCACATGAAATAATTGTTGTTGGTGCTAGTGAAGTCACACAACTTAGTGTTTTCAAGAGTAGTCATTTTTTTGTGTTTTTGATAAAAGGAAGCAAGCTAGTACAACTAATTTTTGTGTGTTTTTGATAAAGAAACAAGCAAACAAAGCATAAATAGACTAAGCAAAAAAAAACAAAGTAAAGAGATTGGTTGTGAGAGACTCCCCTTGTGAAGATGTCCTTGACTCCCCGGCAACGGTGCCAGAAAAAAGGCTTGATGGCTCAAAATATATCGAGCTCGTTGGGAACCCCAAGAGGAAGGTATGATGAGCATAGCAGCAAGTTTTGCCTCAGTTATGAAACCAAGGTTATCGAACCAGTAGGATCAAGGAAACTACTCCAAGGTGTTGTTTCCAACTTGGAATCCTGCACAACACAACCACAAAACTTTGCCCAACTTATAGTGAGGTTGTCAATCTCACCGGTTTTGCTAAAAACAAAGGATTAAACGTATTGTGTAGAAGATAGTAATTTTTTGCACAAAGTAAATAGTAAACAATAAATAGTAGATGGTTTATCAATGGTAAAAGAATGGACCGGGGTCCATGCTTGTTGGCCCAAAATATATCGAGCTCGTTGGGGAACCCCAAGAGGAAGGTATGATGAGCACAACAGCAAGTTTTCCCTCAGTTATGAAACCAAGGTTATCGAACCAGTAGGAGCAAGGAAACACCTCCAAGGTGTTGTCTCCAATTTGGAATCCTACACAACACAACCACATAACTTTGCCCCCAACTTATAGTGAGGTTGTCAATCTCACCGGTTTTGCTGAAAATAAAGGATTAAACGTATTGTGTGGAAGAAAGTAAAAGCTTGCAGAAAGTAAACAGAAAATAGTAAACAGTTGTAGATTGATGGTAAAAGAAAGGACTGTGGTCCATAGTTCACTAGTGGTGGTTCTCCTTAACATAGTTGACATGTTGGGTGAACAAATTATAGCGGGGCAATTGACAAACATCGACAAAGCATACATGCATATACTAATCATCTTGACTCCTATGAGATTTGATTGGGAATTACAACATTATACATAGACTGTAATTCAACTGCATCTATGACTAATAGTCCGCCTTCAGGTTATCAATCCGAACCCCCTCCAGTATTAAGTTGCAAGCAACAGATAATTGCATTACACATTGCGTGTAAAGTAAACAATACGATTGTTCTATGAACAAAAGG
Source organism: Avena eriantha (assembly GCA_910589775.1). Taxonomy (NCBI): domain Eukaryota; kingdom Viridiplantae; phylum Streptophyta; class Magnoliopsida; order Poales; family Poaceae; genus Avena; species Avena eriantha. Next base: position 263,509,706 of record OU342744.1, on the reverse strand, counting down.
ATTGTTGTTTTCTCCCTAGTAGCAACAACACATCTAGTACCTTAGAGATTTCTGTCACTTCCCCAGATTACTAGAGGCATGAACCCACTATCGAGCATAAATACTCCCTCTTGGAGTTGCTAGCATCTACTCGGCCAAGATATCTACTAACAACAGAGAGCATGCAAGATCACAAATAACAAAGACATGATAGAATCAATAATCAATCTGAAATAGCATCTCAATATCCATCGGATCCCCGCAAACAGAACATGTATGATTACAAATAGATGATCTTGATCATGAACGGAGCTCACAAGATCTAGACATGGTAGCACAAAGGAGAAGAACCAACCATCTAGCTATTACTTGGACCCGTAGTCCAAGGATGAACTACTCACGCATCACACCGGAGGCTTGCGTGGTGATGAAGAAGGCCTCTAGGGTGAATTCTCCCCTCCAGCAGGGTGCTGGGAAGAGCTTCAGATCCCTCCCAATCTAGGGATGGAGATGACGGCGGCTACAGACTCTTTCGTGGAATTTTGATCAGGTACTTAGGGTTTCTGTATCGGAGGCATCTTATAGGCAAAAGGGGAGGTCGAGGGGGTACCCTAGGCGTCCACACCACCCCCTGGCGCGGGCCAGGCCTGGCTGCACGGCCAGGTGGTGTGGGCGGCCCCTGGCCCCTCTCCGTCTCGTATTCTGGCTATGTCTCCCCCTTGGTGAAATATTGACTTTAGCTTTTGTCTCGTCCAATTCCAAGAATATTCATTTTTTCTGACTTTCCTAGAACCAAAAACAGCAGAAAATAGGTAGCTGACACTGTGGCATCTTGTTAATAGGTTAGTCCAAGAAAGTGTATAAAAATACTCCAAAGTGTGGGAAAAACATAAGAAAGTAGATACAAACTAAGCATGGAACATCAAAAATTATAGATATGTTTGCAGCATATCAACATCCCCAAACTTAACTCCTGCTCGTCCTTGAGTAGGTAAGTGATAAAAAGAAAGAATAATTTTTGAGGTGACATGCACCATCATAAATTTGATCAAAGTATTTGTAAAACATTGATAGCTGGGATCATAGTACTTCAACATAGCATGAAATATAAAGTTCTAACAATAAGACATAGCAACTATGTTGTAACATGAAAAGGCACAAACAAAAGATTCATGAATAACAATGCTTTGCAAGACCTTTGTTTGTTTCACATAAAGAAAACATCGCATAGTGGCATTCAACTTGCCCCTCATAGAGTTGCAAACGTAAATGCATAGGACACCTTCAAAGTTTATAAGGGTGACTAGATACAAGTAGTTTAAGAACAAGCAATATCAAAGTTATGCATCAATCAACAAGTCTTGGGACAATGCACATAGAACTAAGAATGGCCACTATGCTCTATTAATATGTGCATAAAGATAGAAGGTGGAGACTCAATATAAAAGTGGAAGAAAGGCCTTCATAGAAGGAAGCAGGGATTCAAGTTTCATAAAGAGCTTCCAAAAATTATGGTACTTATTAGCTTTCAGCTCTCATTGCCCTATCATAAGCACCTCGAAGTGATTAAGGTTAAAGTGAAGAAACTATGGAGTATATGCTTGACAAAGTATAAGTTGGAAATCTCATGTCCCTTGAATACGAGGGCCGCTCCTCATGCTACTCAAGTTTAGTTACCGGTAAGTTCTTGTCATAGTAAGAACATGTGTATCATAGAGAACCGCCAACGGGGTACCCCTTGCCCGATGATACGGAAGAATCCCCATATCAAAATGACAAGGCAAGCAAACAATGAGCATCTCAGCAATCTTCTTATTTACCATGGGAAAATGGTGCTTTTTTCTCTCTTTCCTTTTTTTCTCATCTTTTTTACTTTTCCTATTTTTTCTCAATATCTATCTCTTTTTTTATAAGAAGAATGCTTCATAGATTGATCATTATGGTTACGCTACAGGTTTCCACCATGATTAGGCATGGATTAGACCGGCGGCCTAGGCGTTTCTCTAACACACATACATAACTCCATGGACTTACAAGCTCCCCTTTCATTTCACACCGACGACATCCATAAACAAAAGAGCATCATATCAACTAGGTACAAAGTACAAGTGCAATGTTGAAAGAGTTCCCCATGACAGCATGGTTCTGCTAATCCCCAACATATAAGTGCAAGCATATACAACATAGACGACACAATGGTTCAAGTTTATTAAGGGAAAAAAAGTAAAGTGTTCCATCAAGTTCGTGAGAGCTTTAATCACTAGTTTTCTCATAACAAGTTTAATTCGGAAGGTGGATAAAAACATGAATATACTTGGAATAGCAAATGCTAATAGGTAGGTATGGTGGACTCTTTGGAATAACTTGGTTTTATTTGGAGTTGAATGCATGAGTGGAACTCATACTTGGTTATGGAGTCTAGCAAAAGACTGGGAGCGGCCAACTAAGAGAGCAACAATGGCCATAATCATGCAAAGCGACAAAACATCATTAATTAAAGCATAAAGTGAAATTAAAAGTTGAAAACTAAAGGATCATAAAGGCTATGGTGACTTGGGATAGTCTTAACATGGTGTGAGCATGCGCCAAGTCAACCCAAATAAAGCATCAAAGGAGAATACCACAATACTATGCTTTAATATGCTAAAACAACGCATCATTCTTTCAAGGAACATTAAGCAATCTCAATTATTTATAACATGTCATGCAACATCAAATATCACTAAGCATAAAGCCAAAATAATACCAAGCATGACATGGCAAAGCATAGGCCACAGTCCAAAACAAGCTCTCTTTACCACTTAAGCATGAACTTTCCTACTCTTTTCCAATCCAAACCAAACTATTTGAAAACTAATGTATGAAAGAGGGGGTCCAACCAATTTATTTAAGCAAACTAATAAAACCAAGCAAACCAAAACCAAAACCAAAAACAAAGACGCTCCAAGAACAACACAATTGTGCATGAAACAATAAAAATGAAGTGTTTCGAAGAACCTGAGAGTTTTATAGATGAAGAAGGGGATGCCTTGGGAATCCCCAAGCTTTGACGCTTGTACTTCTTGGATATTTCTTGGGGTGACACGCGTGGCATCCCCAAGCTTGAGCTTTAGTCCATTCTTCATCTCATTACATCATTCTCCATACACCTGAAATTTTTCCTTCATACAAAAGTTCACACAATCTTTATTAGCAACATTAGTGCACTCAAGATAATAAGTCTTTGGGTTCATTTTCAACACTGATACATTGCAAATGTATCTATAATTTTTGATGTTCCATGCTTGGTTTTATCCACTTTCTTGTGTTTTGCTCAGCCTTTGGAGTATGCTAACTCGTAGTTGATGTAGAGCTCGTTGGGAACCCCAAGAGGAAGGTATGATGAGCACAACAGTAAGTTTTCCCTCAGTTATCAAACCAAGGTTTAATCGAACCAGTAGGAGCAAGGAAACACCCCAAAGGTGTTACTAGCTGAGCTTTGGCAGGGCACACTACCGGTGCTAGTAGCAACGTGGAGACCTGCACAACACAACCATAGAACTTTGTCCCCAACTTGCGATGAGGTTGTCAATCTCACCGTGTTTTGTGGAAAACAAAGGATTAAACGTATCAAATGGAAAGAAGTAAAAGTTTGCAGAAAGTAAACACAAAGTAGTAAAAGATTGTATATTGTATAAAGTAAAAGGACCGGGATCCATAGTTCACTAGAGGTGGCTCTCCTTAGATAGACAACATGTTGGGTGAACAAATTACAACGGGGCAATTGACAAACACCGAGAAAGCAATACATGCATATACTAATCATCTTGACTCCTTTGAGACTTGATTGGGCATTACAACATAATACATAGACCGCCATCCAACTGCATATATGAATAATAATCCACCTTCAGGTTATCATCCGAACCCCCTCCAGTATTATGTTGCAAGCAACAGATTATTGCTTTATGAACTGCATGTAAAGTAAACAATACGATTGTTCTATGAACAAAGGATTGTTGTTTTCTCCCTAGTAGCAACAACACATCTAGTACCTTAGAGATTTCTGTCACTTCCCCAGATTACCAGAGGCATGAACCCACTATCGAGCATAAATACTAACTCTTGGAGTTGCTAGCATCTACTTGGCCAAGATAGCTAAAAACAACGGAAAGCATGCAAGATCTCAAATAACAAAGACATGATAGAATCAATAATCAATCTGAAATAGCATCTCAATATCCATCGGATCCCCGCAAACACAACATGTATGAATTACAAATAGATGATCTTGATCATGAACGGCACTCACAAGATCTAAACATGAAAGCACAAAGGAGGAGAAACCAGCCATCTAGCTACTACATGGATCCGTAGTCCAAGGATGAACTACTCACGCATCACACCGGAGGCTTGCATGGTGATGAAGAAGGCCTCCAGGGTGAATTCCCCTCTCTGGCAGGGTGCCGGGAAGAGCTTCAGATCCCTCCCGATCTCGGGATGGAGATGACAACGGCTACAGACTCTTTCATGGATTTTTGATCGGGTACTTAGGGTTTTCGTTTTGAGGGCAACTTATAGGCGGAAGGAGAGGCCGAGGGGGTGCTAGGGCTGGCCTCACCAAACCTGGCGCGGGCCAGGCTGGTCCGCGCGGCCAGGTGGTGTGGTGGCCCCCTGGTCCCTCTCCGTCTCGTATTCTGGCACTTGATCCCTTCCGGAAAAATAGGCACTTTGGCTTTTGTCCCGTCCAATTCCGAGAATATTCATTTTCTGACTTTCCTGGAACCAAAAACAGCAGAAAACAGGCAGTTGGCACTGTGGCTCTTGTTAATAGGTTAGTCCAAGAAATCAGATGAAAAGTACTCCAAAGTTGGAACAAAACACAAGAAAGTGGATAAAACCAAGCATGGAACATCAAAAATTATAGATACATTTGCAATGTATCAACATCCCCAAGCTTAACTCCTGCTCGTCCTCGAGTAGGTAAGTGATAAAAAGAAATAATTTTTGAGGTGACATGCAGCATCAAAGACTTGATCAAAGTATTTGCAAAACTCAAAGTTGGGATCATAGTACTTCAATCATAACATGAAAGACAAAGTTCTAGCAATAGGCAAAGAAACTATGATGCAACATAAAAAGGTACAAACAAAAGATTCATGAATAACATGCCTTGCAAGACGTTTGTTTGTTTCACATAAAGAAAACATAGCATAATAGTATTCATCTTGTCCCACAATAGAGTAGCAAATATAAATGCATAGGACACCTGCAAAGTTCATAAGAGTGACTAGATACAATAGTTTAAAACAAGCAATATCAAGTTATGCATCAATCAACTAGTCTTGGGACAATGCACATAGAACTAAGAATGGCCACTGTGCTCTCAAAGTAGGTGCATAAAGATAGAAGGTGGAGACTGAATATAATGGTGGAAGAAAAGCCTTTTGTAAAAGGAAGTAGGGATTCAAGTCTCATAAAGAGCTTCCAAAAATTATGGTACTTGTAGTTTTCAGCTCTCATTGCCCCTATCATAAGCATCTTGAAAGTGATTAAGTTTAAAGTGACACAACTAACAGGATATGCTTGACAAGTTATAAACCGAAATCTCATGCCCCTTACTTACGAAGACCGATCCTCATGCTACTCAACTTTAGTCACGAGTAAGCTCTTGTCATTGTAAGCATATGTGTATCATTAAGAACCGCCAACGGGGTACCCCTTGCAAATGATACGGGAGCTTTCCCATAATCAAAATGACAAGGCAAGCAGACAATGAGCATCTTAGCGATCTTTTTATTAGCTATTTGCATAGGTTTTTATTGAGGATGCTTCATAGAGTGCTCATTATGGTGACGCTTCAAGTTTCCACCATGATTAGGCATGGCTTAGGCTAGCGGCCCAGGCGTTTATCTAACACACATACAAACTCCATGATCTTACAAGTTACACATTTATTTCTCACAGCCGGGATCCATAAGCAAAAGAACATGATATCAACGGAGTACAAAGTACAAGTGAGACGTTGAAAGCGTTCCCCATGAAACATGGTTATGCTAATTTCAACTTATAAAGAGCAAGCATATACAGAACAAAGAAGGACCCAATGGTTCAAGTTTATTAGAGGCAATAAAGTAAAGTGTGCCATCAAGTTCGTGAGAACTTTAATCACTAGTTTTCTCATAACAAGTGAAAGGTAAACAAAAGCATGAATATACTTGGAATAGCATAAGCTAGTAGGTAGGTATGGTGGAATCTTTGGAATAACTTGGTTGAGGGAGTTCGATGCATGAGTGGAACTCATACTTGGTGGTGGAGGTTAGCAAAAGACTGGGAGCGACAAACTAAGAGAGCAATAATGGCCATAATCATGCAAAGCGACAAAACATCATTGATCAAAGCATAAAGTGATACTACAAGTTGAAAACTAAAGGATCATAAAGGCTATGGTGACTTGAGATATTCATAACATGGTGTGAGCATGTGCCAAGTCAACCCAAATAAAGCATCAAAGGAGAATACCACCATACTATGTTTTAATATGCTAAAACAACGCATGATTCATCCAAGGCACATTAAGAAATCTCAATTGTTTATAACAAGTCATGCTACAGCAAAGAATACTAAGCATAAAGCCAAAACAATATCAAGCATGGCATGACAAAGCATATGCCATAGTCAAAAACGAGCTCTTTTTACCACATAAGCATGAACTTTCCTACTCTTTTCCAAACCAAACCAAACTATTTGCAAACCAAAGTATGAAAGAGGGGGTCCAATCAATTTATTCCGAAAACCAAGGCAAACGAAAACCAAAATGAAAACGAAAAAGAAGACGCTCCAAGAAAAACACAACTGTGCATGAAACAATAAAAATGAAGCGTTTGGAAGAAACCTGGGATTTTTATTGATGAAGAAGGGGATGCCTTGGGAATCTCTAAGCTTTGACGCTTGTACTTCTTGGATATTTCTTGGGGTGACACGCGTGGTATCACCAAGCTTGAGCTTTAGTCCATCCTTCATCTCATTACTCATTCCTTCCATACACCTGAAATTTTTCCTTCATACAAAACTTCACACAATCTCATTAGCAACATTATTGCACTCAAGATAAATAAGTCTCAAGGTTCAGTTCTAACACAAAATAAACATCCATTAGAATACTAGCTACTGTAGCAATTCCCTCAAAAATCTCAATTCCCTAAATGAACTCAATAAGGAACTAACAAGAAGCAAATGCAGAAAATGGCAGAAATCTGTCAAAATAGACCAGCACGTAAAGACAATTTTTTTCTAACACCTTCTGTTGCTCAAATCAAAAAGTGTTGAACTAACGAAAGTTAGATAACAACCCGGGGTAGAATTACAAAAACTTACAGCTCAATCCGACATACAGAGGTCTCTCGGGAATTTTTACGGTGAAGCACAGAAATCTGTTTCGGGACAGCAACTTTCCCAATCATTACTTCTCTCTCATTAGAGGTTACTCTTGGCACAAAAAGCAAATAAAAAGGATAAGGAGAGGTTATTACAGAGGTAATAACTTCCAAGACTCAACTAAAACTGTTTATTTATCTCCCAACAAGTACTTTTCTTTAACGCCTTTAAGTTAGGCATAAGAAGCAAAGAAAGAATCAAGTCTTCTCAAATGAAGAAGCATTAAGACCAAATTTTGTTTTCATAGGAGAAGCAAAAGAAATATTTTCTCTCTTTTTAGGGAATTGTTCTATACCTTTTTGAGTGGGAGTTGATATTTAATGGTGCCTTCTTTCATATCAATGATGGCACCAACAGTTCTAAGAAAAGGTTTTCCCAAAATAATAGGACAAGAAGCATTGTATTCAACATCCAAAACATAGAAATCAACGGGGACATAGGAATCGTTAACCATAATAAGAACATCATTAAGACTCCCCATGAGTTTCTTTTTAGCATTGGCATCAAGTGGGACATTCAAATAACAATCTTCAAGAGGAGGCAAATCAAGCATATCATAAATCCTTCTAGGCATAATAGAAACAGTACTATCAAGATCACACAAAGCTATGAAATCAAAGTCATTCACTTTCATATTAATGATGGGTTCCCAACCATCTTCTTGCTTTATAGGAATAGAAGCTTTATGTTTCATCTTTTCTTCTTTAATCTTTATGAGAGCATCAGTAATGTGTTTTGTAAAAGACATGTGCATAGCACTAGCATTAGGACTTTTATCAAGCTTTTGTAGGAACTTAATAACTTCAGAGATATTGCAACCATCAAGATCAAAATCAACTTTATCATCTAAAGTGGTAGAACTATTACTAGCCTCAACACTCGTGGTGGTAATAGTAGAAACACTAATGTTTCTAGCAATTTCATCTTCTCTTTCCTACTTAGCATGTAATTTAGCTAATTGTCTAACATTTTCATCAATTCTTACTTGTATAGCATTAGTAGCTGCAAAGGGATTCTCATTAGTTTCGGGTTTAGCAGCCATTTTATTCAAAGTAGATTGAGCTTCAGCCAAAGATGCTATATTTCTTTCAGCATTAGAGAGTTTTTCCTCAATAGTTTTATTGAAAGCAGTTTGTTTACTAATAAACTCTTTAAGCATAACTTCAAGTTCAGAGGGAGCACTCTTATTATTGTTGTAAGAATTTCCATAAGCATTACCATTGTTGGGAGGATATGGCTTATAATTGTTGTTACCAAAATTGTTCCTATAAGCATTATTACCATAAGCATTGTTGTCAAAGTTGTTATTTCTTATGAAGTTCACATCAACTTGCTCTTCTTGAGCAACCAAAGAGGCTAAAGGAACATTATTTGGATCAATATGGGCTTTTCCATTAACAAGCATATACATAATAATATCAATCTTATCACTCAGGGAGGAGGTTTCTTCAACAGAATTTACCTTTCTTACCTTGTGGAGCTCTCTCAGTGTGCCATTCAGAATAATTAACCATCATATTATCCAAAAGTTTTGTTGCAGCACCCAAAGTGATGGTCATAAAGGTACATCCAGCGGCAGAATCCAATAGGTTCCTTGAAGAATAGTTCAATCCTGCATAAAAAGTTTGGATGATCATCCAAGCAGTCAGTCCATGAGTGGGACAATTCTTTACCAAAGATTTCATTCTTTCCCAAGCTTGAGCAACATGCTCATTATCAAGTTGTTTAAACTTCATTATTTCACTTCTCATGGATATAATCTTAGCAGGAGGATAGTATTTTCCAATAAAAGCATCTTTGCACTTAATCCAAGAATGAATACTATTCCTAGTTAAGGAATTCAACCATTTTTTAGCTTTTCCTCTCAAAGAGAAAGGAAACAATTTCAGTTTAATAATATCACCATCTATATCCCTATGCTTTTGCATCTCACAAAGTTCAACAAAGTTATTTAGATGGGAAGCAGCATCTTCATTACCAATACCAGAAAATTGTTCTCTCATAACAAGATTGAGCAAAGCAGGTTTTATCTCAAAAAAGTATTCTCAGCCACAAGTGGAGCAATAGGTGTGCTCATAAAATCATTGTTGTTGGTGCTAGTGAAGTCACACAACTTAGTGTTTTCAAGAGTAGTCATTTTTTTGGGTTTTCAAATAAGAAAGCAAACAAGTAAAACTAATTTTTTTGTGTTTTTAAAGAACCAAAACAAGCAAACAAAGCAAAAAGAAACTAAGCAAAACAAAAACAACAAAGTAAAGAGATTGGTTATGAGGGACTCCCCTTGTGAAGATGTCCTTGACTCCCCGGCAACGGCGCCAGAAAAAATCTTGCTGACTCGTTGTTGATGTAGAGCTCGTTGGGAACCCCAAGAGGAAGGTATGATGAGCACAACAGTAAGTTTTCCCTCAGTTATCAAACCAAGGTTTAATCGAACCAGTAGGAGCAAGGAAACACCCCAAAGGTGTTACTAGCCGAGCTTTGGCAGGGCGCACTACCGGTGCTAGTAGCAACGTGGAGACCTGCACAACACAACCATAGAACTTTGTCCCCAACTTGCGATGAGGTTGTCAATCTCACGCATCACACCGGAGGCTTGCATGGTGATGAAGAAGGCCTCCAGGGTGAATTCCCCTCTCTGGCAGGGTGCCGGGAAGAGCTTAAGATCCCTCCCAATCTAGGTATGGAGATGACGGCGGCTACAGACTCTTTCGTGGATTTTTGATCGGGTACTTAGGGTTTTCGTCCCGAGGGCAACTTATAGGCGGAAGGAGAGGCCGAGGGGGTGCCAGGGCTGGCCTCACCACCCCCTGGCGCGGGAACACGGTGAGATTGACACCCTCATCGCAAGTTGGGGACAAAGTTTTGTGGTCGTGTTGTGCATGTCTCCACGCTGCTACTAGCACCGGTAGTGCGCCCTGCCAAAGCTCAGCTAGTAACACGTTTGGGGTGTTTCCTTGCTCCTACTGGTTCGATTAAACCTTGGTTTCATAACTGAGGGAAAACTTGCTACTGTGCTCATCATACCTTCCTCTTGGGGTTCCCAACAAGCTCTATATCAACACCTCCATCAAGCATTTTTCTGGGCGCCGTGCATTGAGCCATCAAGCGATTTTCTGGCGCCGTTGCCGGGGAGTCAAGGACATCTTCACAAGGGGAGTCCCTCATAACCAATCTCTTTACTTTGTTGTTTTTGTTTTGCTTAATTTGCTTGTTTTGTTCTTCAAAAACACAAAAAAAATAGTTTTACTTGTTTGCTTTCTTATTTGAAAACCCAAAAAAATGACTCCTCCTGAAACCACTAAGTTGTGTGACTTCACTAGCACCAACAACAATGATTTTATGAGCACACCTATTGCTCCACCTATGCCTGCAAATACTTTCTTTGAGATAAAACCTGCTTTACTCAATCTTGTTATGAGAGAGCAATTTTCTGGTATTGGTAATGAAGATGCTGCTTCCCATCTAAATAACTTTGTTGAACTTTGTGAGATGCAAAAGCATAGGGATATAGATGGTGATATTATTAAGCTGAAATTGTTTCCTTTCTCTTTGAGAGGAAAAGCTAAAGAATGGTTGAATTCCTTAACTAGGAATAGTATTGATTCTTGGACTAAATGCAAAGATGATTTTATTGGAAAATACTATCCTCCTGCTAAGATTATATCTATGAGAAGTGAAATAATGAAGTTTAAACAACTTGATAATGAACATGTTGCTCAAGCTTGGGAAAGAATGAAACCTTTGGTAAAGAATTGTCCCACTCATGGACTGACTGCTTGGATGATCATCCAAACTTTTTATGCAGGATTGAACTGTTCTTCAAGGAACCTATTGGATTCTGCTGCTGGAGGTACCTTTATGACCATCACTTTGGGTGCCGCAACAAAACTTTTGGATAATATGATGGTTAATTATTCTGAATGGCATACTGAGAGAGCTCCACAAGGTAAGAAGGTAAATTCTGTTGAGGAAACCTCCTCCTTGAGTGATAAAATTGATATTATTATGTCTATGCTTGTTAATGGGAAAGCCCATATTGATCCAAATAGTTTTCCTTTAGCCTCTTTGGTTGCTGAAGAAGAGCAAGTTGATGTGAACTTCATAAGAAATAACAACTTTGGCAATAATGCTTATAGGAACAATTTTGGTAACAACAATTATAAGCCATATCCTCCCAACAATGGTAATGCTTATGGAAATTCTTACAACAATAATAAGAGTGCTCCCTCTAAACTTGAAGTTATGCTTAAAGAGTTTATTAGTAAACAAACTTCTTTCAAGAAAGGTATAGAACACTTCCCTAAAAAGAGAGAAAAGATTTATTTTGCTTCTCCTATGAAAACAAAATTTGTTCTTAATGCTTCTTCATTTGAGAATACTTGATTCTTCTTCTTGCTTCTTATGCCTAACTTAAAGGCGTTAAAGAAAAGTACTTACGGGTAGATAACCCAAAAGTTTTAGATAAGTCTTGGAAGTTATTACCTCTGTAATAACAGCTCCTTATCCTTTTTATTTGCTTTTTGTGCCAAGAGTAACCTCTAATGAGAGAGATGTAATGATTGGGAAATTTGCTGTCCCGAAACTGATTTTTGTGCTTCACCGTAAAAATTCGTGAGAGACCTGTGTATGTCGGATTGAGCTGTAATGTTTTGTGCTTCTGCCCCAGATTTATATCTAACTTTCGTTAGTTCAATACTTTTTGATTTGAGCAACAGAAGGTTTTCGAAAAAATTCGTCTTACCTGCTGGTCTATTTTGACAGATTTCTGCCATTTTCTGCATTTGCTTCTTGTTGGTTCCTTTTTGAGTTCTTTTGGGGAATTGAGATTTTTTAGGGAAGTGCTATAGTAGCTAGTGTTTTAATGGAAGTTTATTTGGTGTTAGAACTGAACCTTAAGACTTATTTATCTTGAGTGCACTAATGTTGCTAATGAGATTGTGTCAAGTTTTGTATGAAGTAAAATTTTCAGGTGTATGGAAGAAATGAGTAATGAGATGAAGGATGGACTAAAGCTCAAGCTTGGGAATGCCACGCCTGTCACCCCAAGAAATATCCAAGAAGTACAAGCGTCAAAGGGGGGGATGCCCAAGGCATCCCCTTCTTCATCAATAAAAATCCCATGTTTCTTCCAAACGCTTCATTTTTATTGTTTCATGCACAGTTGTGTTGTCCTTGGAGCGTCTTCTTTTTCATTTTCGTTTTGGTTTTTAGTTTGCTTGGTTTGCTTAGTTTTCTGAATAAATTGGTTGGACCCCCTCTTTCATACATTGGTTTGCAAATAGTTTGGTTTGGTTTGGAAAAGACTAGGAAAATTCATGCTTATGTGGTAAAAAGAGCTCGTTTTTTACTGTGGCCTATGCTTTGTCATGCCATGCTGATGACCCACAAGTATAGGGGGTGTATCGTAGTATTTTCGAGGGAAGTAAAACCCAATTTATTGATTCGACACAAGGGGAGCCAAAGAATATTTATTAGCCTTAAAAACTGAGTTGTCAATTCAGCTGCACCTAGAAACAATCTTGCTCACATTAGTTTATCAGTAGCAACAGTTTTGTAGTAGGAATAGCAAAGTAACAGCAGTAGTAAAGCAAAGACAATAGTAACAAAAGCAGTAAACAGTGGGATTCGAGTGCGGTAGGCATAGGGATGGATGGACGGGCATTGCATGGACAAGAAAATTCACATAGCAATCAGAACATAGGGCAATTGCAGATAAATAAGATAAAGCACCCAAGTACTAGACACTCCTAGGCATGTGTTCCATATATAGTCATACGTGCTCGCAATGAGAACTTGTACAACATCTTTTGTCCTGCCAGCCCATTTGTAGTGGGGCCTCTAGGGAACTACTAGCAATTAAGGTGCTCCTTTCAATAGAGCACCAGAGCAAAGCATTAACACTCCGTGAACACATGTGATCCTCACATCAAAGCCTTTCTCTTCTGGTTATCCCGATTTCTGTCACTTCGGGGCCATAGGTTTCGGACAATAACGTGTGTATACAACTTGTAGATAAGACCAGAAACAATACTATCATAATGAATCAATAATAAGTTCAGATCTGAAATCATGGCACTCGGGCCCTAGTGACAAGCATTAAGCACAACAAGTCGCAACAAAGTCATAAAGCACTAATAAAAGATACTAGGCACCAAGCCCTAACAATCTGATGCCATTACATGAACCATCTCATCCAATCCCTACCATCCCCATAGCCTACATCGGGAGATTACTCACTCATAGATGGGGGAAACATGGATGGTCGATGGAGAAGCGATGGTGATGATGATGGCAATGATCTCCTCCAATTCCCTGTCCCGGCAGGGTGCCAGAACGGACTTTCTGGTGTTGTTTCGTGGAATCTGGTGGTGGTGGCGGAGCGGAACTCCTTCTGGAAAAACGTCGAACCCACCGAAGTTTTTAGGTCAGAAGGCTCCTTATAGGCGAAGAGAGAGGCCGAGGGGGTGCCTGGGGGGCCCACACCACCCCCTGGCGCGGCCTGGCCTAGCCTGCGCCACCAGGTGGTGTGGCCACCCCAGGGCTCTTCTCTGTCTCATATTCTGGCTCCTGGAGTCTTCAGGTGAAATAGGATTTTTGGCATATTTTCCAGGATTTTTCCTGATAGTTGGTTTTCTGCACGAAAAGTAGACACCAAGGCAATTCTGCTGAAAACAGCGTCACTTCACATTAGTTGCATCCAAATCACACAAGTATAGAGGAGAAACAATAGCAAAAGTGTTCGGGAAAGTAGATACGTTTTGGACGTATCAACTCCCCCCAAGCTTAGCTTATTGCTAATCCTCAAGCAATTCAGTTGAAAACTGAGTGCGATAAAAGAACTTTCATGAACACATTTGCTTCATATGATGTAAATATTCTCAGCAATGTGATCAACTACCTACACAATTCATAATAAAGAGTATGCAACCAAGTCTACTTAATAGTCATTGCAAGCTATGAAGAGATTCCAACTCAAGAATAATAAGTAGCATGAAGCACGAACATAAGCAACATTACAATGCTCATAGAAAGGTATGATAGAGTGGTATCTCGCTTGCCTTTGATTATGAATGCCAAGGCACCTCTGAAGTTCAAGTGATGACTAGAAGTAAAGATATCAAGAATACAAGCATCAAAGTCATAACACAAGTAATCAAGTAATGGAACAAACACAAAGAATGACAACTATGCTCTCAAGAAGGTGCTCAAAGAATATGTGGAGACTCAACAAGTAGAAGAAAAAGGTTTTGAATACTTTGAAAGGCTTCCAAATGCTGAAAGTATGGTACTTGTTAGCTTTGAGCTCTCATTGCTCCTATCATAGGCATCTTTAATGTGGTTAAGGTGAAAGTGACACAACTAAGAGGATATGCTTGACAAGTTATAAATTGAAGTCTCATGCCCCTTACTTACGAAGACCGATCCTCATGCTACTCAACTTCAGTCACAAGCAAGCTCTTGTCATTGTAAGTATATACGTATCATAGAGAACCGCCAACGGGGTACCCCTTGCACATGACACGGGAGCTATCCCATAATCAAAATACAAGGCAAGCAGACAATTAGCATCTCGGTGATCTTTTTATTTACTATGTGCATAGATTTTTATTGAGGATGCTTCATAGAATGCTCATTATGGTTATGCTGCAAGTTTCCACCATGATTAGGCATGGCTTAGGCTAGCAGCCCAGGCGTTTCTCTAACATACATACAAACTCCATGATCTTACAAGTTCCACTTTTATTTCACATCGCCGGGATCCATAAGCAAAAGAACATGATATCAACTAGGTACAAAGTACCTATGAAGTGTTGAAAGCAGTCCCCATGATACATGGTTCTGCTAACTTCAACTCATAAAGCGCAAGCATATGCACAACAAAGAAGGACACAATGGTTCAGGTTTATTAAGTGCAAGAAAATAAAGGTGCCATCAAGTTCATGAGAGCTTTAGTAACTAACTTTCTCATAACAAGCAAACATTTTATTCGGAAGAAAACAAGGCATATTGAATATGCACGGAGGTAGCAAATGATGCTAATGGGTAGGTATGGTGGACACTTTGGAAATATTTGGTTTAGGGAGTTGGGAACTTGAGTAAAACATACTCAGTGAAAGTGAAGGCTAGCAATAGTAAGGGAGCGACAAACGAGAGAGCAATAGTTGTCATTATAATGCTTGCAACAAAACAGGACTACTCATGGCATGAAAGTGATTCAAGATCCTCAAGGAAAAATAATTCATCGAGGCTTAACTGATTATTACAGTCATGTGCATGCATGAGCATGTGCCAAGTCAATCAAATGAAACATTCAGAGGAGGATACCGCGGTGTCATACCAATTTATGAATAGAGCAATGCAAGCAAACATTCATAAGACATGCTACCAACTATTAGCGAGCTGGAGCTAATCATAAGAAAGCAAGAACTACTAAGCATCCAAAGAAAACATACACTCTACATGAACGGACTAAGCATGCCCACAGTGATGAGTATATGTACAAAAATGAAAACAAATAGGGTTCGTTACCAGCCTCTTACCACGCCTCAAGTTGTCATTAATCCTCATTATTGCTCTTCACTTGTGTGGCTTGAATAATAATATGATACCCAAAAATCCACTGAGGACTGCCAAACCTATAGCAAACTCACAAAAACCAAAGAAGAACGACAAATATTTTTTGTGTTTTCGATTTTTAAACAAGAACCAAAAAGAGAAAAACAAGCAAAGCAAAATCTTTTTGGGTTTTCGAATAGTTCAAACAAAGCAAAAAGGGGAAAACAAACCAAGGCAAAAAGAAGAAGCAAACCAAAGATAAACAACAAAAATATTTTTGGTCTTTTTGTGTTTTTGGAGAGAAAAAGCAAAGAAGAAGGAGAACTAAAAAGAGAACGAAAACATGAATATACAAAGTACCGATGCAACATGATATGGAGATGAGTGCGGTGTCGGCGTACCTCCACCCAAGCTTAGGCTTTTGGCCTAAGTGGGTATCAATCCATGTATGAATAGGGGTTCCAAGCGGGCGGATCTTGGTAAGAATGGTCGTAGCTGGGCCCATGAGAAGAGGAGGAAGCTCCCCAATCATAAGCGGGCTGCTGATATGAAGACTCTCCCTCATTCGAGGGCTGGACTGAATCATCCGTGACCTCCCTTCTAGTGTCCTGCTCCTATTGGGAGAGCTCTCCCAAGTACGTGTCAAGCTCCTCCTCAGTGAGGGACCATCTTTCCATGTTATCAAGGTTAAACAAGACAGGTGCAGGCAAAAGAACAACACGCTCGGACTTTCTCTTTCTCCAACCAGCTTTGAGAAAGGTTATTTCATAAGACAACTCACTCAAACTAGCCCACGAGGAAATAAATTTATGTTGTATCATGGAATTAAAATCAAGTCTCTCTATGGGAAACTGTAGGTCTAGATGATGAGGCACTAAACCATGCAATGCTAGTAAACGAGAAGCAATGAGGCCTCCACAAATTCCACCTTTCTCACGGTTAGCAGCAAGACGGAAAGCTATCAAAGCACCCAAGTTGTAAGACCTATCTCGTCTAAGAGCAGTAGAGATAAATGCTAAATCAAATGAAGATAACTTATTGGCAGTTTTCCTAGCAAGAACACACTTGGCAATAAAGTAGGCAAAGTAGCGAATGGAGGGAAGATGAATGTTACGGATTTTTCCACTCTCCTTCGAGAAGCTACTCCATTGCCAAATTTCTGCATATAAATCCATCAGTGGTTCAGGTCTCTATTTAATCTTCCTACATGATCCCCATTGAGGTATAATAGCTGCACAAAAATCATCAAGAGAAAGGTCGACAGCTATATTGTAAATTTTGTAATGGACCATGGGGTTAGGCAAAGAGTGACTAAATTTGAAGTCATGCACCACAGACATGCTTAGCTTCACAAATTGACAAGGTTCATCTTCCAAAAAGTGCTCTAACCCTGCATTAGAAACCAATGTGTGGAAATCTTGTAGAATTCCTGCAACTCTCATGAACTCAGGGCATGGATAAATGGAGGGAAAAACTTCCTCCTCCCAGTGGACCTTCATGACCTTAGGCACCCAAAGCTCATGTTGGTTTAGGTGGTGTTTACTCATCTTCTATTCTGAAATTTAAACACCTATTACACAAGTGATTGCAAAGTAAATAAAATGAAGGAATCTACTCATAGGGACTTGCAAGAGGCCTAAACATGCATCAAAACTATATCTCTAAACATCAAACAAGCTTACAAGCTCTCAAAACCAGTCACCTACAGCAGCAAAATACTCAACATATAATCCACCAAACACAAATCTACTTGGACAAGGGGAGAAGTCACATACCAGGGAACAAATGCTCCAAATTTCAGCAGGAAAGATGGGCTGAGCAAGGAGATCGAAGAAATCGAGAGCAAGCACAGAAGGAACGTGATTTTGAGCTATGAATTGGAGCTTACTCGAGAGAGAGAAGAAAGTGGCAGGGGAGAGAGTTAGTGGAGGGCCAGGGGTGGCCCACACCAGGGCATGGCGCCACCTAGGGCTGGCCGCGCCACCACATGGTGTGCCTGCCTGGTGGGCCCCCCTGGTACCTACCAGGTACTCCTCTGCCCCTTTTCACGTAAAAATTTAATATGAATTTTCTGGAATTTTTCGAGACACTTTATTTTTGGGCATTTTTCAGAAATAGATGAATTATTTTTCTGACAGAAATTTTTTTTTTGGAAACATGATGCAAGGACAAAACAAGGCTAGAACTAAAGAAGTTCTAGCATGCAAGCAACTAACAACAAAAATAAAACTAAACAAAAGCGAAAACTAAAATGCAAAGGATAGAAATAAACGGAGATAATCATAATGAAAACATTGTTTTGTTCAATGGAATCCTTTTGTTAGCAAGGTTGATCAAGTCTTGCTATGAAAAAAATTGCATATGAGACAAAACTTTGTACTCCACTAATGATTATGTTACCTCAACCTTGATACCAATTGTCCCAATCATAATAGTTTCAAATTTTTCTCTTGGTATGGGACAATATATTTCTCCAACTTGAATGCCTTCAACATGTTCAATTGAATTCAAACCATAAGTCCTTTCAATCTTCTTGGGGAAATAGACAGTATGTTCCTTGTCATTAACATTGAAGGTCATCTTTCCTTGATTACAATTAATAACAGCTCCTGCAGTATTAAGAAAAGGTCTCCCAAGAATAATATACATATTATCATCTTCAGGCATTTCAAGCACAACAAAATCGGTTAATATCAAGAAAATCCTCACATATACCCACAGGAATAGTGGTGGATTTATCCGCCATTTTCAAGCTGAAGCCTCTTATAGAGAGAGAAAGGCATAACACTAACTCCAGCTCCCAAATCACACAAAGCAGTTCTAACATCACTGTTCTTAATAGAGCACGGGATAGTTGGAATCCCTGGGTCTGCAAGTTTCTTAGGAACCTTACCATTGAAGGAATAATTAGCAAGCAAAGTAGAAATTTCTTCATTAGGGATCTTCCTTTTATTCGAGACAATGTCCTTCATATACTTTGAGTAAGGAGGCAATTTAATAGCATCAGTCAAAGGAATTTGCAAGAATAAAGGCTTCATCCACTCACAAAACTTATTATAGTGTTCATCTTCCTTTGACTTGTGTTTCTTATCAAGGAAAGGCATAGGTTTTTGGACCCAAGGTTCTCTTTCACTACCATGTTTCTTAGCAATAAAATCTTCTTTGGTGTATTTAGTAGTCTTTGTGTGGTTTTCAGGTTCTTCTTCAACTTTTTCTTCATTAGGAACAACATTTTCTTCATTACCACTTTCAGTTTCAGCATCAGAGATGGATATACTATTAGGATCTAAAGCAAGTTCAAAGGGTTCTACAACAATTTTATGTTTCTTTTTCCTTTTCTTACGAGTAGAATCACAATTTTCAGCTTGTTGAGAATCCTGCTCAATCCTTTTGGGATGCCCCTCAGGATATAGAGGATCCTGGGTAGCAGCTCCACTTCTAGTTCTAATTTCATAAGCATGTTTTTCTTTAGCAGCATTAACTAGCAACTCGTTTTGTACTTTAACTAGTTGATCTATTTGAGTTTGAACCATTTGAAAGTGTTTAACAATCATTTTAACATCATTAGAGGTTCTTTCCACAATATCTTTCAACTCAACAATAGCTCTAGTGCTTTCCATTAGATGATTTTGCACCCTTTTATTAAAGTTATCTTGCTTAACAATAAATATATCAAATTCTTCTAAGCATTGATCAGGAGGTTTCAAGTAAGGGATATCACCTTCATCAAAGTGTTGGAGGGAGTGTACCTCAATAGTGGGTGAGTAGGGAATAGGCTTACATAATTCTTCTATAGGAGGTAAATTCTTGACATCTGCAGCTTTAATTCCCTTCTCCTCAAGACATTTCTTAGCTTCCTTCATCACTTCATCATTTAATTAAATAACTCCCCTCTTCTTTGATGTTGGAATAGGCACATGAATAGATGGTTCAGGTACAATTACTTCAGGTGTAACTTGTTTAGGAGGAGTCCAATCTTCATAATTTCTTGCTTATTTTAGCCATTAATTCCGCAGCTTCCTTAGGAGTCCTATTCTTGAAAACACAATCAGCACAACTATCTAGGTATGTCCTAGATTCCTCGGTTAGTCCATTATTAAATATATCAAGAAGCTCATTCTTAGGTAATGGACTTCCAGCCTGTGCATGAATCAAAGCACAAAACCTTGCCCAAGATTCGGGCAATACCTCTTTTTCTCCCTGTTTAAAATCAAAAAGTTCCTGCAAAATAGCATGTCTAGCACTAGGAGGAAAATATTTCTGCAGGAAAGTACTAATCAAGCACTCAGGGCTATCAATAGATCCAGGAGGTAAATTACTAAACCAAGTTTTAGCTTCTCCTTTCAGTGAAAAAGGAAAAATCTTAGCAACAAAGTAAGTACGCATCTTAATATCATCAGAAAACAAGCCACTCATGGTAGAAAGTTCATTCATATGTGCTACCGCACTTTCATTCTTAGTCCCACAAAAAGGTTCTTTCTCGACAATAGCTATGTAAGATAGATCGAGAGAGAAATCATAATCTTCATCTATAATAGTACGCCTCTCAAGGAGAACCTTAGCAACGCTCCTATCATGGGTGTTCTTACATTCTTCAATAAACTCATCAGTCATCTCAACATAATCTTCTTCAGTATCATAACTCTCACTAGACTCAGGTGAGCTAACAGGTGTGGAAGTGTCTTCATTAGGAGTTTCGGTATTTCTAGCTATAGTTCTAGCAATCGTAGCATCTAGGAAAGGACCTAATGAACCACTCTTATCAAGCACAGTAGAAGCATCATCATAAGCATCAGAAGTTTCAGATTCAGCAGTAGTAGCAGTGTGTGTAGCATGTGTATGTGGTGGTGTAACGAGCTTACTTAAGACATATGGTGAATCAAGAGCAGCAAAGGTATTTAGAACCGTACCTCTTCTTGTAGTAGATGGTAAAATATGAACTCTGCCATCACGAGACTTACCCATGATGGATGGATAGCAGCGAACAATAGAGAATCCAAGTGAACTTGATAAATAAAGCTATGCGCCCCGACAACAGCGCCAGAAAATAGTCTTGATGACCCACAAGTATAGGGGGTGTATCGCAGTATTTTCGAGGGAAGTGAAACCCAATTTATTGATTCGACACAAGGGGAGCCAAAGAATATTTATAAGCCTTAACAACTGAGTGGTCAATTCAGCTGCACCTAGAAACAATCTTGCTCACAGCAGTTTATCAGTAGCAACAGTTTTGTAGTAGGAATAGCAAAGTAACAACAGTACAAAAGCAAAGACAGTAGTAACAAAAGCAGTAAATAGTGGGATTCGAGTGTGGTAGGCATAGGGATGGATGGACGGGCGTTGCATGGAGAAGAAAATTCACAGAGCAATCAGAATATAGGGAAATTGCAGATAAATAAGATAAAGCACCCAAGTACTAGACTATCCTAGGCATGTGTTCCATATATAGTCATACGTGCTCGTAATGAGAACTTTCACAACATCTTTTGTCCTGCCAGCCCGTTTGCAACGGGGCCTCTAGGGAACTACTGGCAATTAAGGTGCTCCTTTTAATAGAGCACCGGAGCAAAGCATTAACACTCTGTGAACACATGTGATCCTCACATCAAAGCCTTTCCCTTCCGGTTATCCCGATTTCTGTCACTTCGGGGCCATAGGTTTCGGACAATAACATGTGTATACAACTTGTAGATAAGACCAGAAACAATACTATCATAATGAATCAATAATAAGTTCAGATCTGAGATCATGGCACTCGGGCCCTAGTGACAAGCATTAAGCACAACAAGTCACAACAAAGTCATAAAGCACTAATAAAAGATACTAGGCACCAAGCCCTAACTATTTGATGCCATTACATGAACAATCTCATCCAATCCCTACCATCCCCATAGCCTACAGCGGGGGATTAGTCACTCATAGATGGTGGAAACATGGATGGTCGATGGAGAAGCAATGGTGATGATGATGGCGATGATCTCCTCCAATTCCCCATCCCGGCAGGGTGCCAGAACGGAGTTTCTCGTGCTGTTTCGCGGAATCTGGTGGTGGCGGCGGAGCGGAACTCCTTCTGGAAAAACGTCGAACCCCCCGAAGTTTTTAGGTCAAAAGGCTCCTTATAGGCGAAGAGAGAGGCCAAGGGGGTGCCTGGGGGGCCCACACCACCCCCTGGCGCGGCCTGGCCTGGGCCACGCCACCAGGTGGAGTGGCCACCCTAGGGCTCTTCTCCGTCTCGTATTCTGGCTCCTGGAGTCTTCGGGTGAAATAGGATTTTTGGCATATTTTCCGGGATTTTTCCTGATCGTTGGTTTTCTGCACAAAAAGTAGACACCAAGGCAATTCTGCTGAAAACAGCGTCAGTTCCCATTAGTTGCAGCCAAATCACACAAGTATAGAGGAGAAACAATAGCAAAAGTGTTCGGGAAAGTAGATACGTTTTGGACGTATTACATGCTTGATATTGTTTTGGCTTTATGCATAGGATTCTTTGTTGTAGCATGACTTGTTATAAACAATTGAGATTGCTTAATGTGCCTTGGATTAATCATGCGTTGTTTTAGCATATTAAAGCATAGTATAGTGGTATTCTCCTTTGATGCTTTATTTGGGTTGACTTGGCGCATGCTCACACCATGTTATGACTATCCAAAGTCACCATAGCCTGTATGATCCTTTAGTTTTCAACTTGTAGTATCACTTTATGCTTTGATCAATGATGTTTTGTCGCTCTGTATGATTATGGCCATTATTGCTCTCTTAGTTTGTCGCTCCCAGTCTTTTGCTAGCCTCCACAACAAAGTATGAGTTCCACTCATGCATCCAACTCCCTAAACCAAGTTATTCCAAAGAGTCCACCATACCTACCTACTAGCTTATGCTATTCCAAGTATATTCATGCTTTTGTTTACCTTCCACTTGTTATGAGAAAACTAGTGATTAAAGCTCTCACGAACTTGATGGCACACTTTACTTTTTGCCTCTAATAAACTTGAACCACTTGGTCCTTCTTTGTCGCATATATGCTTGCGCTTTATAAGTTGAAATTAGCAGAACCATGTTTCATGGGGAACGCTTTCAACATTGCACTTGTACTTTGTACCCCATTGATATCATGTTCTTTTGCTTACGCATCCCGGCGGTGTGAAATAAAAGTGGAACTTATAAGATCATGGAGTTTTTATGTGTGTTAGAGAAACGCATGGGCCGCTAGCCTAAGCCATGCCTAATCATGGTGGAAACTTGCAGCATCACCATAATGAGCACTCTATGAAGCATCCTCAATAAAAACCTATGCAAATAGCAAATAAAAAGATCGCCGAGATGCTCATTGTCTGCTTGCCTTGTCATTTTGATTATGGGAAAGCTCCCGTATCATGTGCAAGGGGTACCCCGTTGGCGGTTCTTAATGATACACATATACTTACAATGACAAGAGCTTACTCGTGACTGAAGTTGAGTAGCATGAGGATAGGTCTTCGTAAGTAAGGGGCATGAGATTTTGGTTTATAACTTGTCAAGCATATTTTCTTAGTTGTGTCACTTTAACCTTAATCATCTTCAAGATGCTTACGATAGGGGCAATGAGAGCTGAAAACTACAAGTACCATAATTTTTGGAAGCTCTTTATGAGACTTGAATCCCTACTTCCTTTTACAAAGGGCCTTTCTTCCACCATTATATTGAGTCTCCACCTTCTATCTTTATGCACCTACTTTTAGAGCATCGTGGCCATTCTTAGTTCTATGTGCATTGTCCCAAGACTAGTTGATTGATGCATAACTTGTTATTGCTTGTTTTAAACTATTGTATCTAGTCACTCTTATGAACTTTGAAGGTGTCCTATGCATTTATATTTGCTACTCTATTGAGGGACAAGCTGAATACTTTTATGCTATGTTTTCTTTATGTGAAACAAACAAACGTCTTGCAAAGCATTGTTATTCATGAATCTTTTGTTTGTGCCTTTTCATGTTGCATCATAGTTTCTTTTCTTATTGCTAGAACTTTGTCTTTCATGTTATGATTGAAGTACTATGATCCTAGCTTTGAATGTTTTGCAAATACTTTGATCAAGTCTTTGATGGTGCATGTCACCTCAAAAATTATTCTTTCTTTTTATCACTTACCTACTCGAGGACGAGCAAAAGTTAAGCTTGGGGATGTTAATACATTGCAAATGTATCTATAATTTTTGATGTTCCATGCTTGGTTTTATCTACTTTCTTGTGTTTTGTTCCAACTTTGGAGTACTTTTCATATGATTTCTTGGACTAACCTATTAGCAAGAGCCACAGTGCCAGCTGCCTGTTTTCTGATGTTTTTCGTTCCAGGAAAGTCAGAAAATGAATATTCTCGGAATTGGACGGGACAAAAGCCAAAGTGCCTATTTTTCTGGAAGGGATCAAGTGCCAGAATACGAGACGGAGAAGGGCCAGGGGCCGGCCACACCACCTGGCCACGCGGCTTGGCTTGGCCCGCTCTAGGGGGTGGTGTGGTGGCTCCCGGCACCCCCTCGGCCTCTCCTTCCGCCTATATATTGCCCTCGCGACGAAAACCCTAAGTACCCGATCAAAAATCCATGAAAGAGTCTGTAGCCGCCGTCATCTCCATCCCTAGATAGGGAGGGATCTGAAGCTCTTCCCGGCACCCTGCCGGAGAGGGGAATTCACCCTGGAGGCCTTCTTCATCACCATGCAAGCCTCCGGTGTGATGCGTGATTAGTTAATCCTTGGACTACGGAAGCACGTAGTAGCTAGATGGCTGGTTTCTCCTCCTGTGTGCTTTCATGTTTAGATCTTGTGAGCTCCGTTCATGATCAAGTTCATCTATTTGTTATTCATACATGTTGTGTTTGCGGGGATCCGATGGATATTGAGATGCTATTTCAGATTGATTATTGATTCTATCATGTCTTTGTTATTTAAGATCTTGCATGCTTTCCGTTGTTAGTAGCTATCTTGGCCAAGTAGATGCTAGCAACTCCAAGAGTTAGTATTTATGCTCGATAGTGGGTTCATGCCTCTGGTAATCTGGGGAAGTGACAAAAATATCTAAGGTACTAGATGTGTTGTTGCTACTAGGGAGAAAACAACAATCCTTTGTTCATAGAACACTCGTAATGTTTACTTTACACGCAGTTCGTAAAGCAATAATCTGTTGCTTGCAACTTAATACTGGAGGGGGTTCGGATGATAACCTGAAGGTGGATTATTAGTCATAGATGCAGTTGGATGGCGGTCTATGTATTATGTTGTAATGCCCAATCAAGCCTCAGAGGAGTCAAGATGATTAGTATATGCATGTATTGCTTTCTCGGTGTTTGTCAATTGCCCCGCTGTAATTTTTTCACCTAGCATGTTATCTATCTAAGGAGAGCCACCTTTAGTGAACTATGGATCCCGGTCCTTTTTCTTTACATAGAATCTACAATATTTTACTGCTTTGTGTTTACTTTGTGCAAACTTTTACTTCTTTCCATTCGATACGTTTAATCCTTTGTTTTCCGCAAAACACGGTGAGATTGACAACCTCATCGCAAGTTGGGGACAAAGTTCTTGGTCTCCACGTTGCTACTAGCACCAGTAGTGCGCCCAGCCAAAGCTCAGCTAGTAAGACCTTTGGGGTGTTTCCTTGCTCCTACTAGTTCGATTAAACCTTGGTTTCATAACTGAGGGAAAAATTACTGTTGTGCTCGTCATACCTTCCTCTTGGGGTTCCCAACGAGCTCTACGTTGAAAGTCGAGCGCATCAAGATCTTTTCTGGCGCTGTTGCCGGGGAGTCAAGGACATCTTCACAAGGGAGTCCTTCATAACCAATCTCTTTACTTTGTTGTTTTTGTTTTGCTTAGTTTTCTTTTTGCTTTGTTTGCTTGTTTTGTTCTTCAAAAACACAAAAATATTAGTTTTACTTGTTTGCTTATTTATTTGAAAAACACAAAAAATTAGTTCCTATCCTAAGTTGTCACTATGTCTAGCCTTGCTCCAATCACTATGTCAGCCGAGGATATGATTTTCACTTTTAAACAAGGAGTTGAGGAAAGTTTTAAGGAAGCTTGGTCTAGAATCTCCGATCTACATGAAAAAACTGAGCCTAAAATGAGTCAAAGCTTGTTCCTTAGCAGTTTTTACCTTGGAATTGCTCTTTTCTATAGATATGCTTTAGATGCTGTTGTGGGAGGAGATTTCCTCCATTGTAATGAGGATGGTGCTATTAATGCTATAAAGAAATTGATCATCACTTACAACTTGCCTAGCCAAACTGATACTTCTTGCGCAAAAATATTTGCTAGGTTGGACACTCTTGAGGCTAGCATTACTAGATTGGAAAGTTGCTATAATACGCTTAGGGAGCATCACGATTATGTTCCAATAAACTCTGAACCATCAAAGTGGTTCCCGACAGTAAAGATTGAGATGAACAATGAAACTTTTGAAGCTCGCTGTGATATCATGTCTGAATTTTGCCTTATGCCCAAAGATATTTATAAATCTCTGAATACTTGGGGGCACATTGACGGCGGAAAAGAAATATCTCTTACTAATAATACTACCATATTACCTCTTGGAATAGCTGAAGAAGTGTTTAGAAAGATCCTTGGGAAAACGATTTCTATTAATTATCTTGTTATTGAATGTGCAGGAAAAGGACAAATTACACTTGGAAGGTCCCTATTAGAACGCCTTGGAGCAATAATAGATGTGGGAAAGGGGACCATGCACCTTTCTTCTCCACCAAACAATCATATTTTCCCCAAGATTAAGAATAAATGTAAGAGAGGAAAGAGCAAGAAAGTTGGTTTTAATGCTTCTTCATTTGAGAACACTTGATTCTTTCTTTGCTTCTTATGCCTAACTTAAAGGCGTTAAAGAAATGTACTTATTGGGAGATAAACCAAAAGTTTTAGATGAGACTTGGAAGTTATTACCTCTGTAATAACCTCTCCCTAACCTTTTTATTTGCTTTTTGTGCCAAGAGTAACCTCTAATGAGAGAGAAGTAATGATTGGGAAAGTTGTTGTCCCGAAACAGATTTCTGTGCTTCAACGTAAAAATTCGTGAGAGAGATTTGTATGTCGGATTGAGCTGTCACGTTTTGTGCTTCTGCCCTAGGTTGTTATCTAAATTAGTTATTTCAACACTTTTTGATTGTGAGCAACATAAGGTCTTCGAAAAAATTCGTCTTTACCTGCTGGTCTGTTCTGACAGATTTCTGCCATTTTCTGCATTTGCTTCTTGTTAGTTCCTTCTTGAGTTCTTTTGGGGAATTGTGCTTTTTGAGGGAACTGCTACAGTAGCTAGTGTTCTAATGGAAGTTCATTTTGTGTTAGAACTGAACCTTGAGACTTATTTATCTTAAGTGCACTAATGCTCCTAATGAGATTGTGTGAAGTTTTGTATGAAGGAAAAATTTCAGGTGTAAGGAAGGAATGAGTAATGAGATGAAGGATGGACTAAATCTCAAGCTTGGGGATGCCACGCGTGTCACCCCAAGAAATATCCAAGAAGTACAAGCGTCAAAGCTTGGGGATGCCCAAGGCATCCCCTTCTTCATCAATAAAAATCCCAGGTTTCTTCCAAACGCTTCATTTTTATTATTTCATGCACAGTTGTGTTGTTCTTGGAGCGTCTTCTTTTTCGTTTTTGTTTTGGTTTTTAGTTTGCTTGGTTTTCTTAGTTTTCTGAATAAATTGGTTGGACCCCCTCTTTCATACTTTGGTTTGCAAATAGTTTGGTTTGGTTTGGAAAAGAGTAGGAAAGTTCATGCTTATGTGGTAAAAAGAGCTTGTTTTTGACTGTGGCCTATGCTTTGTCATGCCATGCTTGATATTGTTTTGGCTTTATGCTTAGTATTCTTTGTTGTAGCATGACTTGTTATAAACAATTGAGATTGCTTAATGTGCCTTGGATGAATCATGCGTTGTTTTAGCATATTAAAGCATAATATAGTGGTATTCTCCTTTGATGCTTTATTTGGGTTGACTTGGCACATGCTCACACCATGTTATGACTATCCAAAGTCACCATAGCCTATATGATCCTTTAGTTTTCAACTTGTAGTATCACTTTATGCTTTGATCAATGATGTTTTGTCGCTCTGCATGATTATGGCCATTATTGCTCTCTTAGTTTGTCGCTCCCGGTCTTTTGCTAGCCTCCACAACAAAGTATGAGTTCGACTCATGCATCCAACTACATAAACCAAGTTATTCCAAAGAGTCCACCATACCTACCTACTAGCTTATGCTATTCCAAGTATATTCACGCTTTTGTTTACCTTCCACTTGTTATGAGAAAACTAGTGATTAAAGCTCTCACGAACTTGATGGCACACTCTACTTTTTGCCTCTAATAAACTTGAACCACTGGGTCCTTCTTTGTTGCGTATACGCTTGCGCTTTATAAGTTGAAATTAGCAGAACCATGTTTCATGGGGAACTCTTTCAACATTGCACTTGTACTTTGTATCCCGTTGATATCATGTTCTTTTGCTTACGGATCCCGGCGGTGTGAAATAAAAGTGGAACTTGTAAGATCATGGAGTTTTTATGTGTGTTAGAGAAACGCCTGGGCCGCTAGCCTAAGCCATGCCTAATCATGGTGGAAACTTGCAGCATCACCATAATGAGCACTCTATGAAGCATCCTCAATAAAAACCTATGCAAATAGCAAATAAAAAGATCACTGAGACGCTCATTGTCTGCTTGCCTTATCATTTTGATTATGGGAAAGCTCCCGTATCATGTGCAAGGGGTACCCCGTTGGCGGTTCTTAATGATACACATATACTTACAATGACAAGAGCTTACTCGTGACTGAAGTTGAGTAGCATGAGGATCGGTCTTTGTAAGTAAGGGGCATGAGATTTCAGTTTATAACTTGTCAAGCATATCCTGTTAGTTATGTCACTTTAACCTTAATCACCTTCAAGATGCTTATGATAGGGGCAATGAGAGCTGACTACAAGTACCATAATTTTTCGAAGCTCTTTATGACACTTGAATCCCTACTTCCTTTTACAAAGGGCCTTTCTTCCACCATTATATTGAGTCTCCACCTTCTATCTTTATGCACCTACTTTGAGAGCATAGTGGCCATTCTTAGTTCTATGTGCATTGTCCCAAGACTAGTTGATTGATGCATAACTTGTTATTGCTTGTTTTAAACTATTGTATCTAGTCACTCTTATGAACTTTGAAGGTGTCCTATGCATTTATATTTGCTACTCTATTGAGGGACAAGCTGAATACTTTTATGCTATGTTTTCTTTATGTGAAACAAACAAACGTCTTGCAAAGCATTGTTATTCATGAATCTTTTGTTTGTGCCTTTTCATGTTGCATCATAGTTTCTTTACTTATTGCTAGAACTTTGTCTTTCATGTTATGATTGAGGTACTATGATCCCAACTTTGAATGTATTGCAAATACTTTGATCAAGTCTTTGATGGTGCATGTCACCTCAAAAATTATTCTTTCTTTTTATCACTTACCTACTCGAGGACGAGCAGGAGTTAAGCTTGGGGATGTTGAAACATTGCAAATGTATCTATAATTTTTGATGTGCCATGCTTGGTTTTATCCACTTTCTTGTGTTTTGTTCCAACTTTGGAGTACTTTTCATATAATTTCTTGGACTAATCTATTAACAAGAGCCACAGTGCCAGCTGCCTGTTTTCTGCTGTTTTTGGTTCTAGGAAAGTCAGAAAATGAATATTCTCGGAATTGGACGGGACAGAAGCCAAAGTTCCTATTTTTCCGGAAGGGATCAAGTGCCAGAATACAAGACGGAGAAGGGCCAGGGGCCAGCCACACCACCTGGTCGCGCGGCCAAGCTGGGCCCACGCTAGGGGGTGGTGTGGTGGCTCCCGGCACCCCCTCGGCCTCTCCTTCTGCCTTTATATTGCCCTCGGGACGAAAACCCTAAGTACCCGATCAAAAATCCACGAAAGAGTCTGTAGCCGCCATCATCTCCATCCCTAGATCAGGAGGGATCTGAAGCTCTTCCCGGCACCCTGCCGGAGAGGGGAATTCACCCTGGAGGCCTTCTTCATCACCATGCAAGCCTCCGGTGTGATGCATGAGTAGTTCAGCCTTGGACTATGGATCCATGTATTAGCTAGATGGCTGGTTTCTCCTCCTTTGTGCTTTCATGTTTAGATCTTGTGAGCTCCGTTCATGATCAAGATCATCTATTTGTAATTCATACATGTTGTGTTTGCGGGGATCCGGTGGATATTGAGATGCTATTTCAGATTGATTATTGATTCTATCATGTCTTTGTTATTTGAGATCTTGCATGCTTTCCGTTGTTAGTAGCTATCTTGGCCAAGTAGATGCTAGCAACTCCAAGAGTTAGTATTTATGCTCAATAGTGGGTTCATGCCTCTGGTAATCTGGGGAAGTGACAGAAATCTCTAAGGTACTAGATGTGATGTTGCTACTAGGGAGAAAACAACAATCCTTTGTTCATAGAACAATCATATTGTTTACTTTACACGCAGTTTGTAAAGCAATAATCTATTGCTTGCAACTTAATACTGGAGGGGGTTCGGATGATAAACTGAAGGTGGATTATTAGTCATAGATGCAGTTGGATGGCGGTCTATGTATTATGTTGTAATGCCCAATCAAGTCTCAGAGGAGTCAAGATGATTAGTATATGCATGTATTGCTTTCTCGGTGTTTGTCAATTGCCCCGCTGTAATTTGTTCACCCAGCATGTTATCTATCTAAGGAGAGCCACCTCTAGTGAACTATAGATCCCGGTCCTTTTTCTTTACATAGAATCTACAATCTTTTACTGCTTTGTGTTTACTTTCTGCAAACTTTTACTTCTTTCCATTCGATACGTTTAATCCTTTGTTTTCCGCAAAACATGGTGAGATTGACAACCTCATCGCAAGTTGGGACAAAGTTCTGTGGTTGTGTTGTGCAGGTCTCCACGTTGCTACTAGCACCGGTAGTGCGCCCTGCCAAAGCTCAGCTAGTAACACCTTTGGGTTGTTTTCTTGCTCCTACTGGTTCGATTAAGCCTTGGTTTCATAACTAAGGGAAAACTTACTGCTGTGCTCATCATACCTTCCTCTTGGGGTTCCCAACGAGCTCTACGTTGAAAGTCGAGCGCATCAAGTTTCAAAGAAGCCTGGGCTAGAATTTCTGAGTTACATGAAAAAAATGAACCTAAAATGACTCAAGGCTTGTTTCTTAGCAGTTTCTACTTTGGTCTTGCCCTTTGTTATAGATATGCTTTGGATGTTGTAGTAGGAGGAGATTTCCTCTAGTGCAATGAGGGTGAAGCTTCTAATGCCATAAAAATATTGGTTGCAACATATGACTTGCCTAGCAAATCTGATTCCTCCATTACAAACATTATTGCTAGATTGAACAATCTTGAGACCAACACAGCTAGTTTAAAAGAATGCTATAACATGCTTAGAGAGCATCATGAATATGTTCCAATAAATTCTGAATCTTCAAAATGGCTTCCTACAGTAAAAGTTATTATAAATAATGAAACTTTTCATGCTCGTTGTGATATCATGTCTGAATTCTGTCTTATGCCTAAAGATATCTATGAATATTTATATCTTTGGGGACTTTCTGAAGGAGGATAAGAAATATCCCTTACCAATAATGCCATAATATTACCCATTGGAATAGTTGAAGGAGTGTTTACAGATATTCTAGGGAAAGTGGTGTCTACTGATTATCTTGTTATTGAATGTGTAGGAAAAGGACAAATTAGACTTGGAAGATCCCTACTGAAACTCCTTGGAGCAATAATAGATGTGGGAAAAGGCATCATGCATTTTTCCTCTCCACAAAGCAATCATACGTTCCCTAAAGATAAGAATAAAGGTAAGAAAGGTAGGGGCAAGAAATTTGATCTTAATGCTTCTTCATTTGAAAATACTTGAATCTTGCTTCATATGCCTAGCTGAAAGGCGTTAAAGAAAAGCACTATTGGGAGATAACACAAATTTTTATTCAGTGAGTTTTTCTTTTGTTGAGTCTTGGAAGTTATTGCTTCAGTAATAACATCTCCTTATCCTTTTTGTGTGGTTTTTGTGCCAAGAATAACCTCTAATGAGAGAGAAGTAAGACTTGGGGAAGTTGTTATCCCGAAACCGATTTTTTGTACTTCACCGTAAATAATCGTGAAAAATCTCTGTACATCGGATTGAGTCGTAGTTGTTTGTGATTATGCTCCAGGTTATTATCTAACTTTATTTAGTTTATCACTTTTCTATTTGAGCAGTAGAAGGTCTTCGAAAAAATAGGTTTTTACCTACTGGTCTGTTTTGACATATTTCTGCCATTATTTGCATTTGCCTCTTAATCTCCTTCTCTTTGAGTTCTCTTTGATCACTTGAGATTTTAAAAGGAATTGCTACAGTATCTTGTGTTTTAATGGAAGTTTTACTTGTGTTGAAACTGAACCCGAAGGCTTATTATCTTGAATACACTAATGTTGCTAATGAAGATTGTGTGAAGTTTTGTATAAAGGAAATTTTAAAGTGTAGGGAAGAATAATGTGATGAGATGAAGTATGGACAAAAGCTCAAGCTTAGGGATGCCATCCATGTTACCCCAAGAAATATTCAAGAAGTACAAGCGTCAAAGTGTGGGGATGCCCAAGGCATCCCCTTCTTCATCAATAAAATCTCAGGTTTTCTTCAAAACACTTCATTTTTATTGTTTCATGCACAATTGTGTTGTTCTTGGAGCATCTTTGTTTTTGTTTTTAGTTTTATTTTGTTTCGTTTGCTTAAATAAATTGGTTGTACCCCCTGCATTCATACGTGGTTTCAAATAAGTTGATTGGTGATTGGAAAAGAGTAGGAAGCTTCATGCTTATAAGTAGTACATAAGGAGCTTGTTTAGACTGTGGCCTAGACTTTATCATGTCATGTTTGATTTTGTTTTGACTTTATGCTTAGTGATTATTGTTGTAGCATGACTTGTTGCAAACAATTTAGATTGCTTAATGTGCCTTGAGAGAATCATGCGTTGTTTTAGCATACAAAAGCATAATATTGTGGTATTCTCCTTTGATGCTTTATTTGGGTTGACTTGGCACATGCTTACACCATGTTAAGACTATGAACCAGTCACCTTAGCCTCTATGATCATTTAGTTTTTTGACTTGTAATATCACCTTATGCTTTAATTAATAATGTTTTGTCGCTTTGCATGATTATGACCATTATTGCTCTCTTAGTTGGTCACTCCCAGTCTTTTGCTAGTCTCTACCTATACCAAGTATGAGTTCCTCTCATGCATCCAACTCCCAATGAAACCAGGTTATTCCAAAGAGTCCACTATAAATTCCTATGCATGGTGTGTTACACCATTCCAAGTATATTCATGCTCTTATCTACCTTCCAAATTAAACTTGTTATGTGAAAATTAGTGATTAAAACTCTCACAAACTTGATGGCGCACCTTACTTTCTTGCACTTAATAAACTTGAACCATTGTGTCCATCTATGTTGCTTATATGATTGCGCTTTATAAGTTGTGAATTAGCAGAATCATGTTATCATGGGGAACGCTTTAAACATTGCACTTATTATTCAGTTGATATCATTTTGTTTTGCTTATGGATCCCGGCGGTGTGAAATAAAAGGGGAGCTTGTAAGATCATGGAGTTTATATGTGTGTTAGAGAAACGCCTAGGCCGCTAGCCTAAGACATGCCTAATCATGGTGGAAACTTGCAGCATAACCATAATGAGCATTCTATGAAGCATCCTCAATAAAAACCTATGCAAATAGCAAATAAAAAGATCACTGAGATGCTCATTGTATATTGCCTTGTCATTTTGATATGGGATAGCTCGTGTATCATGGGGCAAAGGGTACCCCGTTGGCAGTTCTCTATGATACACATGTACTTACAATGACAAGAACTTACTAGTGACTAAAGTTGAGTATCATGAGGTTTGGTAGTCGTAAGTAAGGGGCATGAGATTTTCAACTTATAACTTGTCAAGGATATCTTCATATTTGTGTCACTTTAACCTTAATCACCTCAAGATTCTTATGATAGGGGCAATGAGAGCTGGAAGCTAATAAGTACCATAATTTTTGGAAGCTCTTTATGAAACTTGAATCCCTTCTATGAAGGGCCTTTCTTTTACTTTTATGTTGAGTCTCCATCTTCTATCTTTATGCACCTATTGAGAGAGCATAGTGGTCATTCTTAGTTTAATGTGCATTGTCCCCAAACTTGTTGATTTATTCATAACTTTGATATTGCTTTCTCTTAAATTATTTGTATCTAGTCACCTTATGAACTTTGAAGGTGTCCTATGCATTTATGTTTTGCTATACCATGAGGGACAAGCTGAATACCACTTTTATTATGTTTTCTATATGTGAAACAAACAAACGTCTTTCAATGCATTGTTATTCATGATCTTTTGTTTGTACCTTTTCATGTTACAACATAGTTGCTATGTCTTATTGTTAGAACTCTATCTTTCATGCTTATGTTTAGAGTACTTTGATCCCAGCTATCAATGCTTTACGAATATCTTGATCAAGATTGTGATGGTGCATGTCACCTCAAAAAATATTCTTTTTATCACTTACCTACTCGAGGACGAGCAGGAGTTAAGCTTGGGGATGCTTGATACGTCATAAACGTATCTATAATTTCTGATGTTCCATGCTTGTTTTATATCTACTTTCTTATGTTTTGTTCACACTTTGAGGTATTTTTATACATTTTTTGGAACTAACCTATTAACAAGATACCACAGTGCCAGTTGTCTGTTTTCTGCTGTTTTTGGTTTCAGAAAAGCTAGTAAAGAAATATTCTCGGAATTGGACGGGACAAAATCCAAAGTCAATATTTTACCCGAAGCAATACGGAGACCGAAGGGGATACGAAGTGGCGCACCAGGGCGGCCACACCTGGTGGCCTCGCGGCCAGGGGGCACGCCACCTAGGGGTGTGGGCCCCCTGGTACTTCACCGACCTTGCCCCTTCGCCTATACAAGCCTCTCGAGACGAAAACCCTAAGTACCTAACCCAAAATCCACGAAAGAGTCTGTAGCCACCACCAACTCCATCCCTAGATCGGGGGGATCCGAAGCTCTTCCCGGCACCCTGCCGGAGGGGAGAGATCACCCTGGAGGCCTTCTTCATGACCATGCCTGCCTCTGGAGTGATGCATGAGTAGTTCACCATTGGACTATTGTTCCATATAGTAGGTAGATGGTTGGTTCTCCTCCTTTGTGATATCATGTTTAGATCTTGTGAGCTCCGTTCATGATCAAGATCATCTATTTGTAATCATACATGTTGTGTTTGCAGGGATCCGATGGATATTGAGATACTATTTCAGATTGATTATTGATTCTATCATGTCTATGTTATTTGTGATCTTGCATGCTCTCTGTTGTTTGTAGTTATCTTGGCCAAGTAGATGCTTGCAACTCCAAGAGGGAGTATTTATGCTCGATAGTGGGTTCATGCCTCTAGTAATCTAGGGAAGTGACATAAATCCCTAAGGTTGTAGATGTGTTGTTGCTACTAGGGAGAAAACAACAATCCTTTGTCCATGGGGCAATCGTATTGTTTACTTTGCACACTTTGCTTAATGCAATTATCTGTTGCTTGCAACTTAATACTGGAAGGGGTTCGGATGATAAACTGAAGGTGGATTATTAGTCATAGATGCAGCTGGATTACGGTCTATGTATAATGTTGTAATGCCCAATCAAATCTCATAGGAATCAAGATGTCTAGTATATGCATTGTTATGCTTTCTCAATCTGTCAATTACCCCGTTGTAATTTGTTCACCCAACATGTTATCTATCTTAAGGAGAAACACTTCTAGTGAACTGTAGACCCCAGTCCATTCCTTTACCATTTATATACCATCTACTGCTTACCGTTTAC
This sequence comes from Avena eriantha, assembly GCA_910589775.1. NCBI lineage: Eukaryota > Viridiplantae > Streptophyta > Magnoliopsida > Poales > Poaceae > Avena > Avena eriantha. The sequence continues at coordinate 263,473,844 of OU342744.1, read as the reverse complement.
TGTTTACTTTCTGCAAGCAATTACTATCGTCCACACTATGCGTTTAATCCTTTGTTTTCAGCAAAACCAGTGAGATTGAAAACCTCACTGTAAGTTGGGGCAAAGTTATGTGGTTGTGTTGTGCAGGATTCCAAGTTGCTAGCAACACCTTGGAGTTGTTTCCTTGCTCCTATTGGTTCGATAACCTTGGTTTCATAACTGAGGGAAACTTGCTGCTGTGCTCATCATACCTTCCTCTTGGGGTTCCCAACGAGCTCTACGTATCTTGAGCCATCATGACCCACCTCTCCATTTATGTTTATAGCCATGTTCCCACTTGAAAGTGCACAGATGCTACCAGAGAGGGGGGTGAATAGGCGATTAAAAACTTTTATGAGATGGGCTTAACAAAGGCGGAATAAAACTAGCGTTTACTTTGTTAAGCACAAAACCTATATATACTACGGTTCACCTATGTGCACCAAAAACTTATGCTAAGAAAGACAAGCAACAAGGTAATAGCAAGATAGAATAGTTCAAGGACGAAGGCTATCACAATGTAAAGTGCATAAGTAAAGGGCTCGGGTATAGAGATAACCGAGGCACATGGAGACGATGATGTTTTACCGAGTTCCTCTATACAAGGGAGTACATCTCGTTGGAGGGGTCGGCGGTACTAAGACCACCAGTGCCACAAGATGCCTCACCCTATTATCTCGAGCACCCTGAAAGAAAAATTTATGATCCCTATAGTTTTGTGGGTAAGATAACAATATCAAGGATTATTTAACTGTGTATTGATTGTTGTAGTGTTTCTCCAAAAATAACTACAAAGCAGATGTTCAGGGGGCGGGGGGGATTATCCGCCCCTGGCAAGGGAAGGATTATCCGCCCCGGCCTCAACTGACAAAAGGAGCTATGGCGCATCACGCGGTATCGGGCGAAGAATTGCCCAGATTCTCCGACCAGGGAGGACATTTTGCCCTGGAAGGATAATCCTCCCCCAGGGAATTTTTGCAAAGGAGCCAATGCACGTCACGCGGAGAGGGGGCGGAGGATACCCTTGGATTCTCTGACCCAGGCTGGACATTTTGCCCTGGCCAGATAATCTGCCCCTCCTAGGGGCCCGGATAATCCACCCCGAGGGAATTCTCGCTAAGGACTTGAGGCACGTCATGCTGTGAGGGCGCGGACTATTGGCCCGGATATTTCATTCCGGGCCGGAGGTTTTCCTCGGCCAGATTATCTGGTCCCAGTTTGCTTCAATGGTAGCTTTTTGCGAGGGGGTACAAATACCCCATCTGATCTTTAGTTCAGACTCTCTCAGATCCAACAAAAAGCTGACCCCTGTTCAAATTGATTCTACACGAGGTCTCCACTTTCAACCACCCGAAGGCTTTGATCTTTGGGGAATCGAAGGAGGAGGCCTCGATCTGCATCATCACCAATCAAAATCTTCACTTCCTCTCCCGTTCATTTGGGGGAAATTCGATCTAGAGTATCTTTGAATTTCTAGATCGCGGTTTCATTATTTCATCACTTGTTTTATTGTGACAGCTTGTTGTCATCACAGGAGCCTCCAATTCAGTTGTGGATGTGTGCCCCGGTAGGGTTGTAAAGGCACCGGTTCCCCCCTCGAAGGGTACCACATGGTGGAAAGGTGGATCACGCCAGTTGTGGCGAGATCCACCAGAGAACAGGATGAGGCCTATTGTGGCATGGTGTCATAGTACCGCCCACCCCTCCAACGTAGCGTTTCCCTTAACACGGACGGAACTGCGGTAAAACAAATCATGTGTCTCTGCTTGCTCCACTTCGGTTACCTCGTTCCCCTCACCGTCTTTACTCGCTTAGTAGCTAGGCTGAGATATAGGGAAATTCATCTTAGTTGCATATCTAGAGAATTTACCTTTGTGTCAAACCTAAAACTAAAAAACAGTTAAAATTTGGAGTACCACCTATTCACCCCCTAGGTGCCCATACGATCCATTTCACACCTGCCGCATGGCAAGCACCCAATCCACTATGGGATACTTTAGGGCGGCCACCAAAACCATACAAGATTTGGGAAATCTCTACAACTTAATTGGAGGCTCCCAATAATCACCACCAAGACCACTTAACCATATAGCGTTCCAAGAACTTGAGAGTAATAAACTTCTTGATTTGACCACCCAAATACTTCGAGGAGAACTCAAATCGATGCACCTAATGCAATGGCAAGTCCTTCACTCTCAAACTCCACCAAAGCTACAAAAGCTATTGGAGGAATAAGAGAGAGAGAACACAAGAGGAAAACCACAAAGTCTCCAAGATCTAGATCCCAATATGTCCCCCTCACTTAGAGAAGAGATGGATAGGGGGGATTGTAGATCTAGATCTCCTCTCTCTTTTCCCTAAAAAAGCAAGAATCATGGGAGGAAGAAGGAGGAAGCAAGCTTAAGAGAATCAACAATGGAGGGGGCAAAGAGGTCAAAGGGATAAGGTCCAATGGAGAAGAAGGGTCCCTTTTATAGGGGGGCATGAATCTGCATGTTGGCTGCTGCGAAGAGTGGTAGTACCAGACTTGGTAGCAGTAGTACCGAAGAATCCCGGTACTACCGGCCTAGTACCAGCGCGAGCAACCGGGCGAGCCAGCGAGAAAATCCAAGGAGATGAACCAGCTTAGAGGCGATTGGTAGTGCCAACCCCAAGGGTAGTACTACCGCTTACCATGATAGTACTGGGAGGAGGTATCGGACGTTCCGGTGGAGGAAACCTAGCTTGCTGCTGGGTTCAGATGTGACTGGTACCTCCGGGCGGTACTACCAGACAAAAAGTCTGGTACTACCGGACACGACATGTAGTCTAGTAGCAGCAGCAAATGCAATAAGATATAAAATATTGTATACAACCAAGGGACAAAATATCAAGTGTTGTTATGTGAGATACCTCCCTTGGTGTAGAGCCAAAAAACCTCCAAGGTCAAGAACGTAATAAGGTATAAAAGAGAAATCTGTTTTTAATGAACTAGAGCTTGTTATGAAGATTATCACAAGCTCTAAAACCTCACTTGAATAATATCAAAATAACAACAAAGAAAGATGATGCTTAGTATGAACAGGTTTGAGCTTTCTTCGAAAGATATGATCGAGTTACTCACTCGAGAGCCCCTCTTGATAGTATGGTTATCTATCATAAACCTGGTTTCCCAATATGAGACCGGTAAAAGGAAAAACCTATCAAGATCATACCTTTGCCTTGAGCATTCAACTTGATCTTGATGTAGAAAATCTTGTCCTCCTCAAAATGGGACATCTTTATTCATTTCTCTTGCTCGCGCTCGCTTGATGAAGTCTTGTGAATTTCACCCCCCATACACATGGGGAAACTCTTTCTTATAACTTGTCTTTACCGATCCATGATCATCGAGGATGGCAAGCTTCAAGCATGAGATCTTCTAGAGATGGCACATCTTGAGCTTGTACTTTATTTCTTCTAACTTCATTTGGATGATGTCTTGAAGATACACATGAGGAACTCCATCTTCTTCTTCAAGAAACTCTTGATCATCTTTTATTTATTCTTCTTCTTCTATAAGATTCCAATAGGCCCAAACGCCCTTGGACATTCACTACAAGAAATGTTTCCATCCGCAATGATTTGGCCCGTTGGTCGTTGTAAAGGGCGCGTCTTTCGCAACGAATTTCTTCACTAGACTGTGGCCGATTGAATTTTTTCCCGGTTTCTCTCCCCTCTACTATGACGAAACCGCTAAAAACAAGGAAGAAGCTCGTCCAGCGCGTGGCAGAAGTAAGATTTTCGGTTCCTCGCGCAATGTTGACCGAACGAAATCTTTTGAGGCATGCAGGTCCCAAATGTCAGTGTCTTTAGCGGACCAAACTTTTTGGTCGTGCCTCCCTGATTTGAACTCGATAACGTTGCTCGATGCATTTGCTATTTAGTTAGGCTACTGGGTCCCACATGTCAGCCTCTCATTAGAAGAATCGTGTGTATGATGAAATTTTTTTCTTCGCTCGCGCTACCCTGTTCCGAACTTGATAGCGATGCTCGATGCATCTGCCGTTTATTCAGGTTGATGGGTCCCACTTGTCAGCCTCTCATAAGAAGAATCATGTGTATGATGAATTTTTTCCCTCATCTTGTGCCTCCCAGATGTGAACTCGATAACATTGATCGATGCATCTGCTGTTTAATCAGGCTGGTGGGTCCCCATGTCAGTCTCTTATTACAAGAATCGTGTGTATACGGAATTTTTTTCTTCACTCACGCTTCCCAGTTCCGAACTTATAACGTTTCTTCGACGTATCCACCATTTGGTCACGCTATTGGGTCCCACATGTCAGTATCTCATTAGAAGGAACGTGTGTATGTTGGAAATTTTTTCTTTGCTTGCGCCTCCCTGTTTTGAAGTTTATAACATTGATCACCGCATCAGCCGTTTATTTAGGCTGTTGGGTTCCACGTGGCAGCCTTTCATTAGAAGAAACGTGTGCACGGTGGACTTTTTTTTTCTTTGGCTCGTGCCTTCCTGTTGTGAACTCAATAACATTTCTCGCTACACCAGCCATTTATTTAGGCTACTGGGTCCCACATGTCAGTCTCTCATTAGAAGAAATCCGTGCATGTTGGACTTTTTTTTTGACCATGTCCGTTACTTTGATATTCTTAAAATATCTCGATACATTAGTGTATGTCCTAGCTAGTAGGTCCCCGATGCCAGCCTCTCTATATAAGTACTTACCTTTTTTTTTAAACCTGTGCATTAAATTCGAGGGACGTTGTAGTGGGTCTGTGATGTCAGCCTCACCGTAAAACAATATTGCTACATCAGCCGTTTATTCAGAGTGCTGGGTCTCACATGTCAGCCGCACATTAGAAGAAACGTGGGCATGATGGACTTTTTTTCTTTGGCTCGTGCCTCCCTGATGTGAACTCGATAACGTTGCTCGCTGCATCAACCTTTTATTCAGACTGCTAGGTCTCACATGTCAGCCTCTCATTAGAATTTTGCGTGCATGCTGGATTTTTTTCTTTCAGTCGCATTTGTTACTTCGATATGCTTAACATCTCTCAATGCAGCCATGTATGTCATGGTTGGTGGGTACCTGATGTCAGCCTCTTCGTACAATTACTTAACTTTTTTTCAAACTCGCCCATTAAATTCGAGGGACACTGTAGTGGGTCCACGATGTCAGCCTCAACATAAAGCAATATTGCTACAAAAAATGTAAACCCAACATATGTACGTATAGAGGATTCGAACTGAATACTTTCAATAAATGTAAACTGAGTGCGTCGCCACTATGCCAACGATATTTCTAGAAAAGATACCATAAACGATTTATTTAGTACGTATAACTTATGTATTAGTCTTCTTAAAAATATTTGGTGTGTACATATTTATCTCTTCTAATATAAAAAGGCTGCACTCCTGGTATATAAATTTATTAAATGCAACATAATGGAGCAGTTTCTTAAAAACATGGGTTGGCAGAGTTTTTTTAAAGACGCGTGGCAATGCCTAAAATTCCAAATTGAAAAGATTTTTGCTATTCTGCATGAGCTATACTCCATGTGGTCCATTCTCAAATTTCACTCGGTTGTGCTCAGCAGTCCCCTGGCCCCAAAAAAGCCGAATTAGAAGATTTTGGGCTAAAGAGAGACCTAATGACCTAGCTTTCATCTGCTCGTTAGTAAAAAATGCATTGTGCTATGGCTCGGCTGGATTTAAAAAAATACCTCGCCAAGGGAGGAAAAATAAGAGATACTCACTCTATCCACAAATAACCGAGTCATATTTATCTAAACTAGATTTAGTGGTGCGCCTTGTAATTAAGTGGAAATAAAAATACTCTTTACCTAATGGACACTATGGATATGATCTTAGCCGTAGCATCAAGGCTGAAATGTGATAGGAGATTATAATTTAATGGCAATATTTACAAATTCAAAAAGATATGTTGATTGTAAGGAGGTTTATATTTAGAAGCTTCGGAGCTGAATTTATGGATGACCTAGCCCGTGAAATGGTCAAGGTGAGCATTGCAGTTGTGTCTATTTAAATGAATTTAACTCTTCTTACGAACTAAAATAATATCATAGCTAAATTCAGAATATAAAATAACAATAAGGAGGAATTGACCTATCACCTTGCTAAATATTGTTCCATTACAAAGTACGGAAGGGAAAGAACAACAAAAACAAACATCTACATCAGCTGCCTGTAAGCATTGTCGCAGCATGGTATTTAGAGGACACAACACGGTCCTGCACCACCAAAAGCCGACACCGCTGCAAATGAAAAGATGAATTAACTAACGGTTAAATGTGAGGAAAATCAGAGAAATCAATACGTCGTCACTAGTTATTATTATTCCATATCATGAGATATTAGTATGCACTATGATCTTCAGCGGATTTTATCATTCCCTTCACATCATCATGTCCTAGCTCACTAAATGCCTCGCTTGTGATTCCATTGTCCAAATTGACAGCACATAAATGCAATTTGCAATAATTGAGTGTCCTGACTATCTCTCATGGGATATCAGTGATCAAGACATATAGCATGCAAGACAGGGTGACAGTTCCTAACCTATAGGGAGAAAAAAAAGCAAGTTTTTCCCTGACTTGAGACATTTAAGGAGGCAAATGTAGCTCATACTTTCCTAAGTATATATTAGCAAGTTTGTATACATGATAACATACATTTCTCGTTGATTTCCTCCAAAAAGGTGTACCTAAAATTACACGATATCAAACATTAATAGCATCTTAAGGACTAGGTATGTACAAAATGATCTAGAAATATAGACAAGCCGCTACGAAAGTTAATAATCCATTAGGGTGAACAAAAGACAATCTCGAAAGGATAGGGGAGAGAATGGATAATGGCATCGGTGGGAAACCACAGAAGCGAAGGCTGCTTCTTCGGTGCCCTAGTCTCCTATTGTCCGTGTGTGCCTGTGCCACTGAATACTATATGTATTACGCAAAAAACAAAAACCCTGAGAAAATCCTAGAAGTCAGTATGTAGGAAAAAAATTTGAACAAAAGGACCAGTCAATTCATTAATGCTTCAAGTTAAAGTGACATGAAGCATGAAGAAGCACAAATTTTCTACCGTGGCACCTCTATGAGCAGTCAGCAAGGCTATAAAATGTCTACTGAGTAAAGCAAACGCCTCACAAGGGTTAGCCTAGTCATCTCTAGAATTCAGTCTAAAATTATGGATTTGTTTGGCTTCGGCATAGCAAAACTAAGAACATTAAAAAAGGGAAATACTATTTCCAGGTACTGTTTTTCGGATAGATTAAGAGTTGAAACTACTTTTTTGTTCATCCTCTTTGCATCCAGTTGTTTAAAAAGGGGCCATGATATCAAGCAATTTGTATTAATTTTTGGTAATATCTTACTCAAACATAAGCACATAACCAAGAAAGTAGAATAGAAAGAGTAGCACTTGTAGTCCGACTCTCCAACCGTTTTTTAGTGCACCTTCTGAAGGGTTCGCACCATAGAAAACAAAAAAATTCTACGATAGGAATTATGCCAAGATCTATCTACTAGATACAAACAACGGGTGGATATACATCCATAGAGAACTTACCCTCGAAGACAACAAAACTTTGTTAACGAGTTGGAACTCGTGGATGATGTAGTCGTACACTTGCCGATCTCAAGATCGTGATGAAGTCCAGCAGGTCCGGCTCCAGCACGTCCATCAGATCCAGCTCCAGCAATTCCAGCACCAACAAGTCCACCACCGCAAAGTAGCGGTGCATCCGTGATCGCACACACGTATGGTACCCCGACAACCTCCGTCCCTCGCTCCAGCAAAGCAGCGGAAGCAGCAACTCCTTTCTAGATAAAGCCACCGAGAACATGTATCTCGCTAATCCGAGATCATGGGGAATAACTAGAGGGGGAGAGAGATCCATCACGAGGAGGTGTGAGTATGAAGGTGTGAGAGGGGGTGTTTATAGGAGGAGGGGAGGGTACCCCTCCCATGGCCGGCGCCCATGGAGGGTGTCCCTTAACCTCCCCCATTCATGTGGTGGTAACCCCTCCACATTAAAATGCCCCTTCACATTCTCTTTTAAAGTGTCCACTTTAAATGCATTAAAATTCTCTAAGTTTAATGCTCTCTCATTTAATAAAACTCTTTTGTTAAATTTATTCAGAATTTTGTTAATTACTTTAATTAACAAACATTCACATAAAACCCCCTGCAACATTTCAATATTACATGCAAACCAATTTCAGCAATTTCACCCGAAACAGTTTCGGTGTCTATTGAAATAATTCCAACGCTTTCTTAAATCTTTTATATGAAACATATTTGCTCCAAATGGTGTTGGTATCCCTTAAGTGTGTCACCCTACGGTTCGCGAATAATGCAGACATGATCGAGACCCCTCTCAGATCAATAATAAGAAGCGGAACCTGGAGATCCATACTGACTCCTACACATTCAACGATGACTTCTGTGATCGTGAGAACCTTTAACGCTAGTAACTAAATCCCTTTGTCTCGTGATATATTACATGTCCGAGATTCGATCATTGGTATCAAAATACCTAGTTTGATCTCGTTACCGACATGCACTCTTTTCTCGTTCCCGTGATATAACATTCTAGTGATCACATCACTTGCTTGCAATCTATCTTAATGTGATATCACCGAGAGGGCCCAGAGTATATCTTTCCATCATCGGGATGGACAAATCCCACTCTTGATCCATGAGACTCAACATAACACCTTCGTAGTACTTAAACCCACCTTTATAGTCACCTTGTTACGGTGTGACGTTTTATGTTATCAAGATACTCTTCCGGTGTTAGCAATTAACATGATCTCATGGTCTAAGGACTAAGATTACTTCGTATGATGTTATAGAAATATAAACATAATGACTCTGATCGTAATGCTATACTTCGTATGAATGTTCATCACATCATTCAACTAATGTTGTGACCTCGTTATTAACAACATCCAATGTCCATGATCAGGAAACCTTAATCATCTTATTAATCAACGAGCTAGTTTATATAAGAGGCATTACTAGGAACTTTATATTTTGTTTATTAAACACACATGTATTAACGTTTCCAATCAATACAATTATAGCATGCAAAATAAACATTTATCATAAACATAGAATAAGATAATAACCACTTTATTATTGCCTCTCGGGCATATTCCCTTCAGTCTCCCACTTGCACTAGAGTCAATAATCTAGTTTGAAAACTTTGCGTATTGAACACCTATGGCTTTCTGGCGTTGCATATACGCGATTGCTAGTGGTTAACATAATCTCTGGATCTGACAGTTTCAGGTCCGTGTGTATTTGCATGTCTTTGCGTCTCTACGCATCACTCATTCTCAAATGAGATGGCATTGTATAAATTTGGTCCTTTGGTGAGACCTTTACTTCGTTCGGGTTAAAATATGTTGATATTATTGTCACACAATATATCTTCATAGTATTAGCCCACTTTGAACCACACCTAGTTTGATAACAAACTACTTAACACAAATGCCCTCCTTTGCTGCTACTATAGCAGTTATATACTTAGCCTTTTGCTGTAGTATCCGTCACAATTTCTCAACTTTGGAACTCATCCAAATCCTTCATGGAACATCCTTTCCATTACATTGTGCCACCCATAGTCTAAATTGAGATAAATTTAATTTGTATCTTGTGACAAAAATAGTATCAATGTAACACTTTACAATGAACTACCTTTAACTATTTGTCACTTATACATGTTATATTCTTAGTTCTTCCAAAGCTCATAATAATATCTTTACTATCGTCCAATCATCATCTTATGAATCATTCAGGTATGTGCTCATAACATTTAGACCATAGGACATTTTGGATATATACATATCATGGTATAATCGATCAAAATCTTCATGTGATTTTACTCACCAAGTGTTGAAACACTTGAATCTTGATACAATTATTTCCTTGCAGCAAGAACCTTTCTTGTTGTTTCCATATTGAACCCTTTCAATATCTCATATATGTATGTCTGGCACAACCATATTAGCGCCTTAATCTATCCATATAGATATTGATGCCAAATATTCTGGGTTTGCCCAAGTCTTTCATCGAAATCTTATTTTAATGAAATTCTTAACTTGTGTCAATACAAGATACATCATTTTCAATCAACAATATGTCCTCTACATAATGTATTAGAAATATGTGTCAGCGCTCCCACTTAATTTCTTGCAAATGCAAGCATCTTCATCATCTCCGATGAATTTAAACTCCTTTAACATTTTTCATCATGGTGAAGATTCCAACTCCGTTATGCTCACTTCAACTATTAAAGATTGCATGCCCTTTTAGCATCCTTTTAATTAACAAAACCCTTCGGACCGTGTCATGTACACATCCTAGGTAACCATTCTATTAGAAGAACCTTGTTTTGTTTATTCAACTACCATATACCAAATTATACGTAGTGGTTGCTACATTAATCCGTCAAGACTAAATATCGCTATGAAAGATCAAATCTTGTCATAGTCAACTCCTTGAACATTGTCATAAACTTCTTTCCGACATGTCGGCTATTTCATAGATGTTAAACATCCATGTCTATTTCTTTATAGATCCAAACACGACCGATAGGCTTCATGCCTTTTCGGAGGGTCTTCCAAGTTTAGAAACTTGATTTCTCGTGTATGGATACTATCACAGATTCTATGACTTCTAGTCATTTTATGGAGTCAGGGCCCATCATCGCTTGTTTCCATGTAGTCGGTTCATTATTGACAAAACAATAATGACTTGCTTATCAAATCACACTATTTGATTCTTACCGACCCACATGGTTCAATAGGAACTCTACTCTCCGAGATCACAACCTTTGTAATCACGGGAGCCATGAGCATTGTGGCCGCCACCGGGACACTTTTCGGCGCTGCGCTACTTAGCATATATAGCTAAGGTTCAACAACCTTATCAAAGTTCTATTGTCCTCCCACTTAACTTTTCACGAAAAATTCCTTCTCAAGAAACTTGACGTTCCAAGTAACAAACTCTTTTATCCTCGGTGTTATGGAGAAATTCCCAACAAATTCTTTGGGATAACCTACAAAGACGTGCTTATCCGACTTTGGTTGTAAACATTTTACTTATGCTTAGCATACCAAAATTTAAGAAAAGACAATTTGGGTTTTATCCCAAACCATAACTTATATGATGTCATTTCAACGGATCATGATGGAGCTCTTTTCAGTGTGAAAGCGGTAGTCTCTAAAGCTTCAATCCTTAAAACATAATGACAGTTTTATAAATGACACCTTTGATCTTACCTTTTCAAACATGGTTTGATTTCATCTCTCGAATATGCCATACTCCTATGGTTTATCGGGAAACACAAATCATGGAACAATTCCTCAAATCTTAGGTGTTTTGCTAAACATGTAACTCAAATATCTTCCTTTATGATCGAATCATAAACTCTTTATTTTCTTGTTACAATGATTTTCCACTTCATCTTCAAAGTCTTTGAAGAATTTTCAAATGTTTCATACGTCTTCCTTATTAAGTAAATATATAGATATATTCACTTAAATTTCTGGAGAAAGCATATGAAGAAAAAGGATCCATCGCATATGGCTACACATAACGGACTATATACATCAACATGCATAACATCCAATAAGTTAGTCATCCGTTCCTCTTTGGCCTATGAACGGAGTTTTAATTATCTCGAGGAAAGTTTCATCAACGTCAATTGATCAAAATCAAAAGACTCCAAAAATCCATCAACATGGAGTTTCTTCATGTTTTCTTTCCAATATAATTTAAACAGCGATGTCACTTCATAAGTGATCTTTCAATCATTTGTCTTGTAACATTTTAGCAATAGTGTTTATGGATGTGATTTCTCCCACTAGACTTGTAAAAGGTCATCCATCCTTTATGGAATACGGTAATTATTTGAACAACCATTGTTCTCGTAATACCGGAACAAAATAACAATTATTAAAACAAATCTTGAAGGCTAGGTTTGACGACAACGAAGAACACAATAACACTTTATTTGTTTTTGATGAACATCATCACTTATTCTCTTGCTAGTTACTTAGGCCATTGCAGTTCATGAATTGTGTTGTCCTGCATGACACTTCATACCAACCATATCGGTATCCAACACCGGTATCCAATACCTAAGAACCACATTGTTTAACAAGCAAGGAATATAGCCATAACGTGTATATCTTCTATATACCTAAGTTGGACATCTCCAACCTTTTATGTCGTGGTGGTGTCACGACAGATGCCATGGATAGGCTAAAGGTGGGGACTAATACACGCTAGGGGAATCCAGGGAGGGATAGTGAAGTGATTCTCCACACAGTTGTTTGTATTACTCAGTTCCCAAGATTACAAATGCTCCTAGAGCTGTATTGGCGAGAGGAGGAAGAAGGATCTCTCTTACTCTCACCCACAGATCACACCCAAAACCCTAGCCAAACCAGAATAGTAAAAACTCATCGACCCCTTCTACTGAAACCCTAGCCCTTCTTTTATAGAGGGAGCTCGGTCTCTGCCTAGGGCATACGTGGAAGCATATTCCTAAGAATATGCTTCCCCCCAAAGTAGTAAGCCAACCGGGGTGCTTTTCCCCCGCGTCACACATGCAGAGGCTACGTGAGCCTCTGCGGCGCCCGCGTCAGCCGACATGGGCATCGTCACTCTTGTCGGCCATGCCCCGGTGGTCCTGTCCTTGCTTGCTTCGCTCAGGTAGTGCGTACCGGGGCTTCTTTTGACCAGCGAGATTCCTTCCTTCTCTTAGAAGATAGACGTGACCCGGATTATAGTTCATCCGGCTACACCCGTTCCTGCATACAAAATAAAACAAACACCTCCGACTTACGCCTTAAGTCAGTTGAGACTTAGTCAGGCGAACGCCCCCTGGTCCGGGTTACCCCGTGATTCAGCCTGCCTTTAGGTGACCCGGCCAGCATCAGCTTTGGCCTTGCCGAACCTCGGCTAACGTGGCTGTTATACCACGGCGTGACCCTACCCGGGGGTATCCCCCCAACATTTTATTTTCTACCAAATATTTTATAGATTCTTTTTCAGCAATTCCTTTTATTTTAAAAGAATCTATCAACATCAAGAGTGGTGGCATTCACATGACACATAGTACAAAGTGGATATACTCAAATACTAATACCTTTGGACTTGAACTTTGAAGTGGATCACCATCATCAAGTGTTTGGTGTTCTTTCAAAAATCCATTCTTTAGTAATCTTTTAGTGTAGTAAACATTTTACTTACATCTTCTATTCATCCTTATCATGACAACTTTCATGATCAAGCTACTATGGCCTATAAGGAAGAATGACGAGTATAATTTTAGTTCCCGAAACCTTTTGGGAGATTTGGATGCCTAGCATCTCCATCCTTCACAAATTCTCATACAATATGAGAACATGTATTTTTCTAAATTATACTCTATCATAATGCAACCAAAAACATTGTTTCAGATATCACAATATCTTTCACACATGATGGTTTCTGAAACAATTTTCAGCTCCTATATAATCTTGATATTAAAACAACTTTTGAATATCAATAATCATGGAGGCAAACATGATACTTTAGATACTAACATTGGAATTCTTACTCTTGATTTAATACTACTTATTAAACTTCATGGAGTAAATAGAGTTTGCTGAAAGTTTGCAATAGGACTTCTAAACTTTAAATTGACATTCAAAACAATACGATACCAGTTCGTAAAGTAAAGATCCAAAATTCTATAGTTCTATTATCTCAATTAAAACTAAGCATAAGGTAGTGAACAGACGCCAATGACTACAACACATTATTCAAATTCACTTTGATTTAGTTTACGACAAATTTAGTTCGACTAATCCAAATTAGAACTGAACTCCCACTCAAAAAACGACATCCCTCGTGCCTTTTTGGTGATTCCATGAACCAAATCCACTACACCAAGTCCGATCATCACGTGAGTCGGTGTAGCTTCAAAGGCGAGCATCAATATGGGCATCACATCAACTATATGACTCATGCTTAACCTTTCGGTCCGTGTTCCGAGGCCATGTATGTACATGCTAGGCTCGCCAAGTAAGAACCTTAGTATTCGCTTGTGTAAAACTGTCTTACACCCGTTTTTATGAAAGCGTAGAGTCGAGTACACCCGATCATCATGTGATGTCTCGAAACACGATCCATAAAATGGTGCATACTTAAGGAAGAACACATTTTCTCTTGATATTTAAATGAGGGATCATCTTATAATGCTACTAAAACGCCAAACTAGCAATGTAAGATGCAAACATCTAATGTGTAAAGTGGGATGATATGGTCCATGCATTTGATCTCTATCATATGCATCGTGGTATGATCTCTATCATTCCTTTATGTGTAAGGCCAAGGTATATGGAACTTACACGTTAGGTGTGTTGTAAGAGTATCTGTCATACAACTACTTACAACATCACCATATCATGATACTAGCCCAGCAATGATCTAAACTAGACGCCTCTAATTTATCAATTTCAAGTTTTACGTGGCTTAGGGCTTTCGAAGATAGAACCGTTCTTACCTACGAACGTGGAACCACAACGAGGATAACCAAGTTATTAGCAACTCATTGTAAATCAGATATTGACTATAATAGGAGAGACAGACACCCGCCAGCCACTTATGCAAAACTAGTTGCATGTCAGTCGTGGAACCGGTCTCATGTACGATGACATGTAAGGTTGGTCCGGGCCGCTTCATCCCACTATGCCACCAATATCCAAAATACATAGAAGATGCAATAACATGAACATCATCACCCACATATAAACATATGTGTACTACCCGTGCAAAGCACCTACGCATAGATCAGGCACTGATACCACTGTTGGGGTTCGCAGCATAGAAAACAAAAAATTCCTACAATGGGAACTATACGCCGAGATCTATCTACTAGATACAAGCAGCAGGTGGATATACATCCATAGAGAACTTACCCTCGAAGACAACAAAGCTTTGTTAACGAGTTTGAACTCGTGGATGATGTAGTCGTACACTTGCCGATCTCAAGATCGTGATGAAGTCCAGCAGCTCCGGCTCCAGCACGTCCATCAGATCCAGCTCCAGCAAGTCCAGCACCACCAAGTCCAGCACCGCAAAGCAGCGGTGCATCCATGATCGCGCACACGTCCGGTACCCTGACAACCTCCGTCCCTCACTATAGTAAAGCAGCGGAAGCAGCTACTCCTTTCTAGATAAAGCCACCGAGAACATGTATCTCGCTAATCCGAGACCATGGGGAATAACTAGAGGGAAAGAGAGATCCTTCACGAGGAGGTGTGAGTATGAAGGTGTGAGAGGGGGGACTTTTATAGGAGGAGGGGAGGGTACCCGTCCCATGCCCGGCGCCCATGGAGGGTGTCCCTTCACCTCCCCCATTCATGTGGTGGTAACCCCTTCACATTAAAATGCCCCTTCACATTCTCTTTTGAAGTCTCCACTTTAAATGCATTAAATTTCTCTAAATTTAATGCTCTCTCATTTAATAAAACTCTTTTATTAAATTTATTCAGAATTTTGTTAATTACTTTAATTAAAAAACATTCACATAAAACCCCCTACAACATTTCAATATTACATGCAGAACCAATTTCAGCAATTTCACCCGAAACAGTTTCGGTGTCTATTGAAATAATTCCAGCGCTTTCTTAAATCTTTTATCTGAAACATATTTGCTCCAAATGGTGTCGGTATCCCTTAAGTGTGTCACCCTACGGTTCGCGATTAATGTACACATGATCGAGACCCCTCTCAGATCAATAATCAGAAGCAGGACCTGGAGATCTATACTGACTCCTAAACATTCAACGATGACTTCTGTTATCATGAGAACCTTTAACGCTAGTAACTAAATCCCTTTGTCTCGTGACATATTACATGTCCGAGATTCGATCATCGGTATCCAAATACCTAGTTTGATCTCGTTACCGACATGCACTCTTTTCTCGTTCCCGTGATATAACATTCTAGTGATCACATCTCTTTCTTGCAAGCTATCTTAATGTGATATCACTGATAGGGCCCAGAGCATATATATCCATCATCAGGATGGACAAATCCCACTCTTGATCCATGAGCCTCAACATAACACCTTCGTAGTACTGAACCCACCTTTATAGTCACCCTGTTACGGTGTGACGTTTGATGTTATCAAGATACTCTTCCGGTGTTAGCAATTAACATGATCTCATGGTCTAAGGACTAAGATTACTTCGTATGATGTTATAGCAATATAAACATAATGACTCTGATCATAATGCTATACTTCGGATGAATGTTCATCACATCATTCTACTAATGTTGTGACCTTGTTATTAACAACATCCAATGTCCATGATCAGGAAACCTTGATCATCTTGTTAATCAACGAGCTAGTTTATATGAGAGGCATTACTAGGAACTTTATATTTTGTTTATTCAATACACATGTATTAACGTTTCCAATCAATACAATTATAGCATGCAAAATAAACATTTATCATAAACATGGAATAAGATAATTACCACTTTATTATTGCCTCTCGGGCATATTCCCTTCACCATCTATGTAGATCTTTGCACGTGAAGGAACAAGCAAAAAATAGTTTATTGACTGAACAAATAGTTCGAACCTAAATATTCAGGCCAGTGTATCATTCTTAAGACTTATATATTTGTAGGTCCTCAAACTACCGCCAACACAATCTTGGGGATTTGCAATGTGGTCAAAAGTTTCCCTAAACCTCTGTCATAATACATCACTCTAAAACCTTAAGAATAATAATAAAACTGTAAATGAAAACCATAGATTCCCATAATCGATGAAAGAATAAAACACATCCTGAAAAAACGAAACAAAATTGGTGACTAAGAACATTTTATAACTTGTTTTTCATAATAATATGGAGTTTTGTGGAGGCTTCCAAAAGATAGAGAAGAATCCAAAGCATCATTAAAAATAGACCTTCCCAGTTTGGTTTGGTAACTTTTCATGTCTGGATTTAGTCCAATCTGGCAGGGATCAAACCTTATTTTCCTCATCCTCTTTATCAAGATGATATTCTTCACTATCTATCAGAGATCAGTACATATATTAATCTAATGATCATGCTACAGAATATGAACCTATATAGGAAACCAAGAATGTATATTTAGAAGATAACTAGACAAATATTTAAGAAAATAACTCTCGACTCAAACCACCTAGGGAAACTAAAGCATGAGAAACAATTGTATTCTAATTTGTTGGAATAGGAAGAAAATTACCTTAAGAACAGAGACCTTTATATGCAGGAATAGCCACACCAGCCTTGTTGCTCCAGCCTCCAACCCTGTAAACCGCCACTATACTCTTCCTCGTTGGAACAATTGGTGATTGTAAAATACATTGTGGCATATGGATATAAGAAATGCATGATAGCAAGGGAATAATAAAGGGAGGTAATAACAACATAATGAGAATATGGATTCCATTGCCACAATGGCTATGACTGGTGCTCAGTTAGATACACATATCAAGAGTATGACAACATAAATTGTTAAATTTGAAATCAACAGAAAGAATGGAAAAGTAGTATCACTCCCATGTAGCTGAGAATTTAAAAATTACACGACAGGTGTTTAACATATACTGTGTTAGTTTTTTCTTAAAATAGTATAGATGGATATTATTACATGTCGCTCATTCAGTTTGTACATTATCAAGATTATTTAGGGCATACCTTCTAAAATAGCTAACCAAACATTCAACCACACATTTTGAGACAAAAAAGAAAATTTATAAATGAAGTTATATGTGGAAAAGAAAGATTGCACACACACATTTTCATCATCTATTATATAGTATATCCTCACACCCTCGATGCAAGAAAACATTGGAGCAAAGATTATTATCGTTGTCCTCGTCATGTAAAATCCCAGTCAATACGAAAACAACACACCCCAGTCATGTGCAAATAGAAAATTAGAGAGCTTACCACTTGATCATAAAACACCCTAAAAGAGGAAAGATCTAGTCAAGAAAGATAGCAATGGTTGAAAAATACAGGAGACGTTTTGGTAATTCAGGATTGGGAAATCAAATTGATAAGAGCCTCTTTTACCCGAAGGGATATTCTAGTTGCAAAGTGAATGACCATGCTCCAAAATAATAATAGAAATCTAAGATGTAATAAAAATACATATGAATAAATATTGACGTAGGGTGTCTTAGAAATGTGTCTACCATTTAGTCAACCATGATAGGAAAGTGATTTGTCAAATACAATTACTCTGGCCTGGTTCTATGGTTCTTAAACCACAAAAGGAACCCACCGTTGCTTTTTAGGCTCTTGGGGGGCTCTTGGGCATAGAGAAATTAACACTCACTTTCTTAGCAATCACAACAATCTATATAAATGACAACAATCATTAATCGCAACATCAGTTTCAATCAAGAAGCTAGCGCCTTTTTGATAAGCTCAATGCATTCAAAGTTACTGAAGGAGGCATATTGATTCTCCAAAGCTGGGTCGACCATTTTCTAGACCAATGTGCTACACATTTTTAGGACATTTTCATGGTGAATCTGGGCCATATTCAGTAAATTTATCGCTGAAGCTTGATTGCCACAGTAAGAAAAAAGAAAGACCAATATTAATCTACCAGTTACCACTGAACAGACATGTGCCACTTGATGACCCACAAGTATAGGGGGTGTATCGCAGTATTTTCGAGGGAAGTGAAACCCAATTTATTGATTCGACACAAGGGGAGCCAAAGAATACTTATCAGCCTTAACAACTGAGTTGTCAATTCAGCTGCACCTGGAAACAATCTTGCTCATAGCAGTTTATCAGTAGCAACAGTTTTATAGTAGGAATAGTAAAGTAACAGTAACAGGAAAACAAAGACAGTAGTAACAAAAGCAGTAAATAGTGGGATTCGAGTGCGATAGGCATAGGGATGGATGGACAGGCGTTGCATGGACAAGACAATTCACATAGCAATCAGAACATAGGGCAATTGCAGATAAATAAGATAAACCACCCAAGTACTAGACAATCCTAGGCATGTGTTCCATTTATAGTCATACGTGCTCGCAATGAGAACTTGCACAACATCTTTTGTCCTGCCAGCCCGTTTGCAGCGGGGCCTCTAGGGAACTACTGGCAATTAAGGTGCTCCTTTTAATAAAGCACCAGAGCAAAGCATTAACACTCCGTGAACACATGTGATCCTCACATCAAAGCCTTTCCCTTCCGACTACCCCGATTTCTGTCACTTCGGGACCATAGGTTCCGGACAACGACGTGTGTAAACAACTTGTAGATAAGACCCAAAACAATACTATCATGATGAATCAATAATAAGTTCAGATCTGAAATCGTGGCACTCGGGCCCTAGTGACAAGCATTAAGCACAACAAAGTTGCAACAAAGTCATAAAGCACTAATAGAGATACTAGGCACTATGCCCTAACAATCTGATGCCATTACATGAACGATCTCATCCAATCCCTACCATCCCCATAGCCTACAACGTGGGATTAGTCACTCATAGATGGGGGAAACATGGATGGTCGATGGAGAAGCGATGGTGATGATGATGGCGATGATCTCCTCCAATTCCCCGTCCCGGCAGGGTGCCAGAACAGAGTTTCTAGTGCTGTTTCGTGGAATCTGGTGGTGGCGGCGAAGCGGAACTCCTTCTGGAAAAACGTCAAACCCCCCGAAGTTTTTAGGTCAGAAGGCTTCTTATAGGCGAAGAGGGAGACCGAGGGGGTTCTTGGGGGGCCCACACCACCCCTATCGTGGCCTGGCCTGGCCCGCGCCACCAGGTGGTGTGGCCACCCCCTGGCTCTTCTCCGTCTCGTATTCTGGCTCCTGGAGTCTTCTGGAAAAATAGGCACTTTGGCTTTTATCCTGTCCAATTCCGAGAATATTCATTTTCTGAGTTTCCTAGAACCAAAGACAGTAGAAAATAGGCAGCTAGCACTGTGGCTCTTGTTAATAGGTTAGTCCAAGAAATCATAAGAAAAGTACTCCAAAGTTGAAACAAAACACAAGAAAGTGGATAAAACCAAGCATGCAACATCAAAAATTATAGATACATTTGTAATGTATCAACATCCCCAAGCTTAACTCCTACTCGTCCCCGAGTAGGTAAGTGATAAAAAGAAAGAATAATTTTTGAGGTGACATGCACCATCAAAGACTTGACCAAAGTATTTGTAAACATTCAAAGCTGGGATCATAGTACTTCAATCATAACATGAAAGACAAAGTTCTAGCAATAAGCAAAGAGACTATGATGCAACATGAAAAGGTACAAACAAAAGATTCATGAATAACATGCTTTGCAAGACGTTTGTTTGTTTCACATAAAGAAAACATAGCATAATGGCATTCAGCTTGTCTCTGATAGAGTAGCAAATGTAAATGCATAGGAAACCTTCAAACTTTACAAGAGTGACTAGATACAAATAGTTTAAAACAAGCAATATCAAGGTATGCATCAATCAACAAGTCTTGGGACAATGCACATAGAACTAAGAATGGCCACTATGCTCTCAAGAAAGTGCTCATAGAATGTGTGGAGACTCAACAAGGAAATGAAAAGGTTTTGAAAAGTTTGAAAGGCTTCCAAATGCTAAAAGTAAGGTACTCATTAGCTTTCAGCTCTCATTGCCCCTATCATAAGCATCTTTAATGTGGTTAAGGTTAAAGTGACACAACTAAGAGGATATGCTTGACAAGTTATAAATTGAAGTCTCATGCCCCTTACTTACGAAGACCGCTCCTCATGCTACTCAACTTCAGTCACAAGTAAGCTCTTGTCATTGTAAGTATATACGTATCATAGAGAACCGCCAACAGGGTACCCCTTGCACATGACACGAGAGCTATCCTATGATCAAAACTACAAGGCAAACAGACAATGAGCATCTCAGCGATCTTTTTATTTACAATGTGCATAGATTTTTATTGAGGATGCTTCATAGAATACTCATTATGGTTATGCTGCAAGTTTCCACCATGATTAGGCATGGCTTAGGCTAGCGGCCCAGGCGTTTCTCTAACAGACATACAAACTCCATGATCTTACAAGTTCCACTTTTATTTCACACTGCCGGGATCCATAAGCAAAAGAACATGATATCAACGAGGTACTAAGTACCAATGCAATGTTGAAAGCGTTCCCCATGATACATGGTTCTGCTAACTTCAACTTATAAAGCGCAAGCATATACACAACAAAGAAGGACGCAATGATTCAGGTTTATTAAATGCAAGAAAATAAAGTGTGCCATCAAGTTCGTGAGAGCTTTACTAACTAACTTTCTCATAACAAGCAAACATTTTATTAGGAAGAAAACAAGGCATATTGAATATGCACGGGAATAGCAAATGATGCTAATAGGTAGGTATGGTGGACACTTTGTAAATATTTGGTTTTAGGGAGTTGGAAACACGAGTAAAACGTACTCAGTGTAAGTGAAGGCTAGCAGTAGTAAGGGAGCGACAAATGAGAGAGCAATAACGACCATAATCATGCAAAGGGACAAAACATCATTGATCAAAGCATAAAGTGATACTACAAGTTGAAAACTAAAGAATTATAAAGGCTTATGGTGACTTGAGATAGTCATAACATGGTGTGAGCATGTGCCAAGGCAACCCAAATAAAACATCAAAGGAGAATACCACTATACTATGCCTTAATATGCTAAAACAACGCATGATTCATCCAAGGCACATTAAGCAATCTCAATTGTTTATAACAAGTCATGCTACAGCAAATAATACTAAGCATAAAGCCAAAACAATATCAAGCATGGCATGGCAAAGCGTAGGCCACAGTCAAAGACAAGCTCTCTTTACCACTTAAGTATGAACTTTCCTACTCTTTTCCAAACCCAACCAAAACTGTTTGCAAACCAACGTATGAAAGAGGGGTTCCAACCAATTTATTCAGCAAACTAAGAAAACCACGCAAACTAAAAACCAAAACGAAAACGAAAAAGAAGACGCTCCAAGAACAACACAACTGTGCATGAAACAATAAAAATGAAGTGTTTGGAAGAAACCTGGGATTTTATTGATGAAGAAGGGGATGCCTTGGGCATCCCCAAGCTTTGACGTTTGTACTTCTTGGATATTTCTTGGGGTGACACGCGTGGCATCCCCAAGCTTGAGCTTTAGTCCATCCTTCATCTCATTACTCATTCCTTCCATACACCTGAAATTTTTCCTTCATACAAAATTCCACACAATCTTTATTAGCAACATTAGTGCACCAAGATAATAAGTCTTTAGGTTCAGTTCTAACACCAATAAACTTCCATTAAAACACTAGATACTGTAGCACTTCCCTCCAAAAGCTCAACTCCCCAAAAGAACTCAAGAAGGAACCAACAAGAAGCAAATGCAGAAAATGGCAGAAATCTATCAAAACAGACCAGCAGGTAAAGACGAATTTTTTCGAAGACCTTCTGTTGCTCAAATAAAAAAGTGTTGAACTAACGAAAGTTAGATAACAACCTGGGGCAGAAGCACAAATAATTACAATTCAATACGACGTACAGAGCTCTCTCAGGAATATTTACGGTGAAGTAGAAAAATCTGTTTCAGGACAGCAACTTTCCCAATCATTACTTCTCTCTCATTAGAGGTTACTCTTGGCACAAAAGCAAATAAAAAGGATAAGGAGCGGTTATTACAGAGGTAATAACTTCCAAGAATCATCTAAAACTCTTGGGTTATCTCCCAACAAGTACTTTTCTCTAACGCCTTTAAGTTAGGCATAAGAAGCAAAAACTAAAATGGATAGAATAGAAGTAAGCGGAGATAATCATGGTGAAAACATTGTTTTGTTCAATGAAATCCTTTTGTTAACAAGGTTGATCAGGTATTGTTACCAAAACAATTCCATATGAGACAAAACTTTGTATCCCACTAATGATTATGTTACCTCAACTTTGATAGCAATGGTCCCAATCATAATAGTTTCACCTTTTTCTTTTCGTATGGGACAATATATTTCTCCAACTTGAATGCCCTCAACATATTCAATTGAATTCAAACTATAAGTCCTTTCAATCTTCTTGGGGAAATAGACAATGTGTTCATTGAAGGTCACCTTCCCTTGATTACAATTAATAACGGCTCCTGTAGTATTTAAGAAAAGGTCTCCCAAGAATAATAGACATATTATCATCTTCAGGCATAAAAGTTTGAGAGGATGCTCTCATAAGAAATATGAGTTGAAGTAGAAGAGAGAATCAAGGAGCAAATTTAAAACACATTTAAGTCTAACCCACTTCCTATGCATAGGAATCGTGTAAGCAAATAACAAAGTGACAGGCATAGGAAGATAAAACAAGAGTAACTTCAAAACTTTCAGCACATAGAGAGGTGTTTCAATACCATGAAAACTTCCACAACCATATTTTCCTCTCTCATAATAATTTTCAGTAGCCTCATGAAGAAACTCAACAATATAACTATCACATAAAGCATGCTCTTCATGATCTACAAGCACTAGAGCTTTATTATAAACATTTTCAAGAGAAACCTCAGGAACATAACATTCATTCTCCTTTAGTAAGCAAGGGGGACACTCAAATAATGTAAGGGATAAAGAGTTACTCTCATTAGAAGGTAGGCATGGGTAGCTAATCCATTCTTCCTCCTTTTGTTCATCACTCTCCTCCTCTTTTTCATCTAATGAGATTTCAGGTTCATCAATTTCTTCTTCCATAGGATCCTGCAAGGCATTAGTCTCTTCCATTTGTGGAAAGCATCTATTAAAATATTCAAGAATATAGCCATTTTCATCCTTGTAATTATCAAAGCAAAATTTAAGTATACCATACACCTCATATTTGTAAGGTGAATCATCAATATTTTCAAGCAAACTAGCAAGTTCAAAAGCACCCTTCCAAGCAATAAATTCTTCAATTTGTTCCGCATCATAAAAGTCATAAATTCCTTTAGCATAGGAAGATATGGTATCATTATCACTATACTCACATTGAAAAGGGAGGTGTTTATACCTCTTTCTGCAACAAGACTCATCACAACAATAAGTAACATTATAAGTAGAGCACACGTTCCTAGCAATGGTATACAATCTATCAATTTGTTCCCATAAGTATTTCCCTTTTTGTGACAAGCGGTGTTCTTTATAATAATATTTTTGATCTTCCATGAACCCACCTTGCCAATAAGCTTCAGTTTCAAAGAAGCCAAAACCATTGCCAACAAGCATGATAAGGCAAGACAATAACAGACCAACGAAAATAACAACTAGAGTAGGAACTAATTTTTTTTGTATTTTTGATAAAGAAACAAGCAAACAAGGAGAAGATAAACTTAGCTTGAACAATAGTGAATCCAAGTGAACTTGATAAATAAAGCTATGCTCCCCGGCAACGGTGCCAGAAAATAGTCTTGATGACCCACAAGTATAGGGGGTGTATCGCAGTATTTTCGAGGGAAGTGAAACCCAATTTATTGATTCTACACAAGGGGAGCCAAAGAATACTTATCAGCCTTAACAACTGAGTTGTCAATTCAGCTGCACCTGGAAACAATCTTGCTCACAGAAGTTTATCAGTAGCAACCGTTTTGTAGTAGGAATAGTAAAGTAATAGTAGTAGCAAAACAAAGACAGTAGTAACAAAAGCAGTAAATAGTGGGATTCGAGTGCGGTAGGCATAGGGATGGATGGACGGGCGTTAAATGGACAAGACAATTCACATAGCGATCAGAACATAGGGCAATTGCAGATAAATAAGATACAGCACCCATGTACTAGACAATCCTAGGCATGTGTTCCATATATAGTCATACGTGCTCGCAATGAGAACTTGCACAACATCTTTTGTCCTGCCAGCCCGTTTGCAGCGGGGCCTCTAGGGAACTACTGCCAATTAAGGTGCTCCTTTTAATAAAGCACCAGAGCAAAGCATTAACACTCTGTGAACACATGTGATCCTCACATCAAAGCCTTTCCCTTCCAGCTACCCCGATTTCTGTCACTTCGGGACCATAGGTTCCGGACAACGACGTGTGTAAACAACATGTTGATAAGACCCAAAACAATACTATCATGATGAATCAATAATAAGTTCAGATCTGAAATCATGGCACTCGGTCCTAGTGACAAGCATTAAGCACAACAAAGTTGCAACAAAGTCATAAAGCACTAATAGAGATACTAGGCACTATGCCCTAACAATCTGATGCCATTACATGAACGATCTCATCCAATCCCTACCATCCCCATAACCTACAGTGGGGGATTACTCACTCATAGATGGGGGAAACATGGATGGTCGATGGAGAAGCGATGGTGATGATGATGGCGATGATCTCCTCCAATTCCCCGTCCCGGCAGGGTGCCAGAACAGAGTTTCTAGTGCTGTTTCGTGGAATCTGGTGGTGGCGGCGAAGCGGAACTCCTTCTGGAAAAACGTCGAACCCCCCTGAAGTTTTTTGGTCAGAAGGCTTTTATAGGCAAAGAGGGAGATCAAGGGGGTGCCTGGGGGGCCCACACCACCCCCTGGCGCGGCCTGGCCTGGTCCGCGCCACCAGGTGGAGTGGCCACCCCCTGGCTCTTCTCCGTCTCGTATTCTGGCTCCAGGAGTCTTCTGGAAAAATAGGCACTTTGGTTTTGTCCCGTCCAATTCCAAGAATATTCATTTTCTGACTTTCCTGGAACCAAAAACAGCAGAAAACAGGCAGCTGGCACTGTGGCTCTTGTTAATAGGTTAGTCCAAGAAATCATAAGAAAAGTACTCCAAAGTTGGAACAAAACACAAGAAAGTGGATAAAACCAAGCATGGAACATCAAAAATTATAGATACATTTGCCATGTATCACCACTATATAAAACAGGTTGTGCAAGTGGTAAGCATCTTCAATGTGTTGGTCAATGAGGAAAATTACAAATGAATATAAATAAGTGTAGAAGGACACCATGAACCAACAAACAACGATGGCTTTCACGTTCTCCAAATCTAGACATACTTTTTTGAATCAACACAATTTCTACCTTTACTACTTAATATTTCAGGTATCCAATACTATTGATACCTTTTGCATGCAGAATTATGGGGAAGCCTCTACTCCTCTATTCATAGCTCTTCTAATATTGACATCCCATAATATATTTATCAGGCCGATAATCATAACTATTACGTAGAAATCTCAAATTGTACGCTCCTGTCAATTTGAAAAGAAACAAAAACAATGAGTTTAGTACCTGCAGATCGCTCCAAAAAATAGCACACGATTATATGCGCAAGCTTTTCTGTCATGCATGCCCTAGCTAGAATTCCTAGTATTATGAACTAAAACAACACCGGATTTATAGTCAAAATGAAAAATGACAATATGGAGGGAAATATGGGCATGAATGAGGACCAAATAACTAGCTCCCCAAATTTCCCTATGTAGATATTTGTAGATCAAATAACCCATCTCCCAAATTTTCCTACAAATCCACCCGTATCAAGCATTGTTCGGCGCACAAGCTTTAGAACAAAATTATAGAGAGCCGATACTTACTCTAAAAAAGACCACATCGTCATTATAAAAAATGAAGTTACAACAGTGCACCAATTTTCATACCATGCATCCTATGATGAACATGTATGTGAATTTTAATATATACCAGCTTTAGTGTATATCATTAGAATAACAATATCAGTAGTCATAAGTCCAAATAAGGGCTGGTCTGACCACTTGCACCAAATGTATCAAAAAAATTATGGCTCCTTATTGTAGATTATTTCCTAGAATGCCTTTCTTTACAAATACAAAACATCTTTCCCATGTCATCATGTCTAACATCTGTAATCTAGCATCCCATCTGTCTAACATCTATAATGCTACATGGTCTAATAATAAAATGATGGAACTTTTACTTTATACTGTTATAACTGTTGTTAGTAATCAACGTACATCCGTCTATCATTGGTTAGGCAGATGGTTAGCGAGTATTTATAGACTTGTTAGTATTATATTTTGCTGCAATTGCGTCACCCCAGGTATATGTCCCCTTTAGAGGCATAAAGACTTGCTGAGTACCCCTAGGGTCTCACACGATAAATTGTTTGATTCAGATGAACAGGTGTATTCGCAAGATGGATACTGGGTGGAGGAGTCTGATGATGCTGGCAACGATCACTCGGTGTAGAGATTCCGGGGATGGGGATCCGCGAGATCTGTGGGCGGGATGTGTTTATTTATGTGGCATCTTATGCCGATTTGCTTCTTATCCGTACTCGGATCTTGTTCTCCGCTTTCCCCTAATACTCTGGTGTTTGATGTATGAGGAGCTATCCTACACTATTATCTCTATCTAGGATATTTGGATCTTGCCATATGGCGTTGCAATATTTCTATTTCTTTTAGATGGAATGGCTCTGAGAACTGTTGTATGGTAGCTTGCATACATACTCACTTGTGTATGTATTTGATCTCTTCGTCTGTTGCCTACGCCGCTCGCTCATGTCCCGATGTCTTGGAAGTGGTTAGGACGGCCGACGGGTCTACACGTGGGTGGCCCCTGGACCCCGCTGTACTATTTTAGCCACTTCCGGTTCATCTAGGCTTGAACTTAGAGCGTAGGGTCCGAGGTTGTTACAATTGGTATCAGAGCCATCCCGCCCTTCAGGGTCTCAGCCAAATGGTCGTTGTCAGTCTAGCAAATATTTTTGGTAGCTATGTATACTAGGGAAAAACAAAAACGTGAGAGTAGAACTGCTTCCATTTTTCTTCTTACCCACCCACCCACCCTTTTCTGGTAAGGAAGTGTAACGTTTTCAATCCTCTCCTAAAAATTCAAACTAGGATTCACGTGTTCTGGGTTCCGTAGTACCATAGGTTGTGTGTGTGTGTGCGTGAATTCCTTGTCTATCTGTTGCATCCAACTTGTTATCGCTATCTACCTTTTGGTTATCAACTGTTGGTACATTCCATACCGACAGGCTTTTGTAAACCGACGCGATCTATCTGATTTATTGTATACCGGTGCAATCTGTCTTACTCTTTGTTATCCGACATTATCTTGTTTGGGGTGTTCGTTTTTGTAGTTACTAATCTTTAGGTTCATCTTACGAAGAAGGTGTTGGGATATGTGTTTTACTTATTCATGTGCGGAGTAATGATTTGAGTGCGGGATGGAGTCGCGACCATACCACTACTTTTATCATTCGCTCTTGTATATTGAATTGGTAGAGTTACTAATCTTGATTCATTAAGTGGGTTTGCGCATATAGTGGTATTTTAATGTCGAAATTTGCGGAATTTTTTTCTTTGTTAGCTTGTGTACCACACTCCTTGTTCAGTCGTGTGCGATATGCTTAATATCTTCTAGGTGCTTTGAACTTTGTTGATATTTTAATGTCATCTTAGTAAATTGTATCCTTTAAATCTTGGTTAATTCCATTTTGGTACTATTTTGGATTATTATTATTTTCCATTATGGTACTGACTTGAGTTTTATATCAATCACAGGATGGCACCACCACGCTGTTCTAACGAGGACATACCACCTGAACTGGGGCTGTGTTGGCAAGTATTGCCAATGCCTTGGGAACAATGCAGTAGAACTAGCAGCGTTTTGAAGAAAGTGTCAGGAGGAATGAGTTTGTTCCGCTACCTCCACCTCCCAAGCGAGGAGACATCAAAAGCTTTCTGAAGTTCAACCCGCGCCACTTTGAGGTGTCTGATCAGCCACTGGACGCTGATGATTGGCTGCGTGAGATGTCAAGGTTGCTGATGACTGTTGATGTTCCAGAGCAAGAATGGGTAAAATGTGCCACTCACCTTTTGAAGGGAGACGCAACTCTATGGTGGGAGAATTACCTGAAGGCAAACCACTCTGGTTTTCAGCCTACTTGGGAGCAGTTCACTGGGGCTTTCAAAGAGCAATACCTGTCAGAAATTGTCATGGAAAGGTTGAAAGAAGTGTTTCTCAACCTCAAGCAGGGCAATGACAATGTCAATACCTATATCAGACACTTCATGAACCTTTCTCGGTATGGTGGCGATGAGATCTCTGATGACAAGAAGAAGCAAAAGAGGTTCAGGCAAGGGCTCAATGCATCTATCAAATATGCAATCACTCATGCAAGGCCGGGGTCTTTTCTGGAACTCCAACATACAGCTCTGCAGGAAGAAGCAAGTAGGCAAGTGTTTGAGGAGTCCAAGAAACACAGCCGAGACGCAGCAAGCTCTTCAGCTATGTCAGCTCCTTCTAAGGGCCATGTGTGGGTTCCTAACACCCCATCGTCGCTCCTGGCTCCACCAAGACCGTCAAGCTACGTGGCAAGGCCACCAAACTCCTTCACCGCGGCTCCTAGGGGCTACAACCACAACTACCCTGGAGCGCATGGCGGAGTCCCTGGCTACGCTGCTCCACGTCCACCTAGTGCCTGTTACACCTGTGGGAACACTGGGCATCAACACTGGAGTTGTTCCATCAACAACAAAGCTCTTCCTCCACCTCCTCCAAGACCTGCGGCAAGTTCTTCTATGGTTCGTGCACCTCCACCTCGGGCTCTCAACATCAACACCAAGCCCGGGTCTACGGTTGCTCGTGCCAACTGTGTCAATGTCGCTCAAGCTGAGCATGCACCTGGAGTTGTGATGGGTATGCTTCCTGTTAACGCAGTCCCTGCACGAGTTTTGT
Source organism: Avena eriantha (assembly GCA_910589775.1). Classification (NCBI taxonomy): domain Eukaryota; kingdom Viridiplantae; phylum Streptophyta; class Magnoliopsida; order Poales; family Poaceae; genus Avena; species Avena eriantha. The sequence continues at coordinate 263,444,116 of OU342744.1, read as the reverse complement.
TTGATTCTGGTGCTTCGCATTCTTTTGTTTCTCACAAGTTTGCACACGAGCATGATCTGGCTATGGGTCCTCTATTGCATCGTCTTGTGGTACAATCTCCTGGGTCAAACATGAGGGCTGCTCACATCAGCCATGGCAATCAAATTGAGATTGGTGGCTCTTCGTTCCCGGCTTCCTTAATTATTCTGGGCAATTCTGACATTGATGTTATCTTGGGCATGGATTGGTTAATAGCAAATGCAGCTGTGATTGATTGTGCTGAACGCTCGGTTTCTCTGAAAATCCCTGAAGGCCATATAGTCTATTCTCCAAGTCTGACTCCTGCTATTCAACTTTTCTCTTTGGCGGCTCTGAATGATGATGCTATGGAAGCTATTCAGAGTGTTCCGGTGGTCTGTGAGTTCCCAGATGTTTTTCCTGAAGAGTTACCGGGTATGCCTCCTGATCGTGAAGCCGAGTTTGTGATTGATCTTGAACCTGGAACCGCTCCTATCTCCAAGCGGCCTTACAAAATGGGTCCTGCTGAATTGGCTGAACTCAAACGTCAGCTTGAGGAACAAGAGAAGTTGGGTTTTATTCAGCACAGTACTTCTTCTTAGGGTAGCCCAACTATCTTTGTGAAGAAGCGAGACAAGACTGATAGACTTTGTGTTGACTATCGGGCTCTCAATGCTAAAACCATCAAGAATAAATATCCCCTTCCACGGATTAATGATCTCTTCGATCAACTAGCTGGAGCTGTGGTTTTCTCTAAGCTGGATTTGAGAAGTGGATATCATCAAATCAAGATTCGCAAGGAAGATGTTCCCAAAACATCTTTCACCACCCGCTATGGCATGTATGAGTACACGGTCATGTCTTTCGGTCTCACCAACGCACCTGCCACCTTCTCGAGGCTTATGAACTCGGTTTTCATGGAGTATCTAGATAAGTTCATTGTGGTTTATCTGGATGACATCCTAATCTATTCTAAGTCAAAGGAAGAACATGAAGAACACCTTCGGTGTGTCCTAAACAAGCTTCGTGAGAACCGCCTATATGCAAAGTTCTCCAAGTGTGAGTTCTAGCTGCCTGAAGTCACCTACCTTGGTCACGTCATCTCTGCCAAGGGCATTGCCGTCAACCCAGAAACTGTTCGGACAATTGTTGACTGGCTTCCACCCAAAAATGTCAAAGAAGTCCGAAGTTTCCTTGGTTTGGCTAGTTACTGTCGTCGCTTCTTCCGAACTTCTCGAAGATTGTGAAGCCTCTTACCGATCTCCTCAAGAAAGGCAAGAAATACCTGTGGTCTCCTGCATGTCAAGCAAGCTTTGAAACACTCAAAGAGAAGCTCACTTCCACACCAGTCTTGATTCCTCCAGATACATAAAAGCCTTGATTCCTCCAGATACATAAAGGCAAGAAATATCTGGAGGCACTACTTTCTTGGCAACCGTTGTGAGATATTTTCTGATCACAAGAGTTTGAAGTATATCTTCACACAACCAGATCTCAACCTTCATCAGAGGAGGTGGATTGAAGCAATTAATGATTTCGATCTCACAATAAACTACACTCCGGGCAAAGCTAATGTCATGGCCGATGCTCTCAGCCGAAAAGCTTATGTCAACAACCTCATGGTGGAAGAACAACAGCCTCTCTTGTGCGAGGAATTCCGCCAACTCAACCTTGAAATTGTGGATCAAGGGTATCTTCTGAATCTTCTAGCAACCCCTCTCTTGGAAGAAAAGATTCGTGCTAGTCAGCGAGGTGATGCTTATGCCAAAAACATCATCTCCAACATTCAGCTGCCGAGGTATGAGTCCTTCCACGTCGATGATCAAGGAGCTCTATTCTTTGAACACCGGATGTTCGTTCCGAACGACCCGGGTTTGAGAGAGCAAGTTCTTAAGGAGACGCATGATTATGTTCTTTCTATCCACCCTGGCAGCACTAAGATGTACATGGACTTGAAAACACAATATTGGTGGCCTGGGTTGAAACAATGTTGTGCCAAGTATGTCTCGGAGTGTGATGTCTGCCGCAGAGTTAAAGTTGTCCATCAGAAACCTTCCGGTCTTCTACAGCCATTGAAGCTTCTGGAATGGAAATGGGAGAAAGTAGAGATGGACTTCATAACTGGTTTTCCAAGGTCGCAGAAGGGCAACAATGCAATCTTTGTTGTCATCGACAGGCTTTCTAAAGTGGCTCACTTCTTTCCCGTCAAGGAAAAAAATTCTGCAATTCAGTTGGCGGAGCTCTATATCAATAGAATTGTCTCTCTGTATGGGGTTCCTCTTGAGATCAGTTCAGACCGTGGAAGCATCTTCACTTCCAAGTTCTGGGGAAGTTTCCAAAATGCTTTGGGAACAAAGTTGAACTTTAGCACAGCTTACCATCCTCAGTGGCAAGGACAAGTTGAAAGGATCAATCAAATTCTAGAAGATATGCTCCGTGCTTGCGTTATCTCTTTCGGCATGAAGTGGGAAGAATGCCGTCCTTATGCTGAATTCTCTTACAACAACAGCTTCCAGAAAAGTCTAAAGATGGCACCATTTGAGGTTCTCTATGGCCGCAAATGCAGAACTCCGATTGGTTGGTCGGGCGCAGGTGAAAGAACATTGTTTGGTCCCGACATTGTAACTCAAGCGGAGGAGAATGTTCACATCATTCTTGAAAACCTGAAGGTTGCTCAAAGTTGCCAGAAGAGCAACTATGATAGAAAGCACACGGACATGGAGTATGTCCCTGGTGATCTCGTTTACCTTCGTGTCACTCCCATGAGAGGCACGCACCGGTTTGGTATCAAAGGAAAGCTGGCTCCTAGATACATCGGTCCTTTCAAAGTTCGTGGAAGAAGAGGAGAAGTCGCTTATACTCTTGAGCTCCCTGAAAAACTCAAGGTCCATGATGTGTTCCATATCTCTCAACTCAAGAAGTGCTTCAAGGATCCCGACAGGACCGTGGACCATGAACTCATCAATCTCCAAGAAGATCTGTCTTATCAAGAACACCCCATAAAAATCCTAGAAGTCGTAGAAAGAAGGACTCACAACAAGTCCATCAAGTTCTGCAAGGTGCAGTGGTCGCACCATTCCGTTGATGAAGCCACTTGGGAACGCGAGGATGAGCTCCGTGCCAAGTACCCTACCCTCTTCGGGTCTTCTTCTTCTTCCTAGAATCTCGGGGCGAGATTCCTGTTTAGTGGGGGAGAGTTGTAGCATCCCATTTGTCTAACATCTATAATGCTACATGGTCTAATAATAAAATGCTACTTCCTACATATAATTGTTGCACCATAATTATATCATGCTCATGTCATCATGCCACCTTGCATTTGAGCATCATATAAAACCCTTTTCATTTGGTTCTTATCTCATATGCATTTATTAATTGTATTTGTCTCTTGATACATTGTAATTGGTTCTTGATATATTGTTAATGCCCAAATTGAGTTGGGGGCATATCTTTTTCAACTCCACCACCCTTCTTTGTCACCACCACATAATTCCACCATCCAACTAAATGTGAGCGTTGCATTTTATTTGGGTTTACCTCTAGCTCATGTGGGTTGGGATGGGTCCACTTACAATTCCACATGTTCCCATATATGCACCATGTTGATTTCACATTATTGGTATATGAGAGCCACATGGCCACCTTTGCATGCTATGTGAGCGGTACCCCTTTTCAAGCTTCCATATGGGTTGATTTTGAATGAATGCTCATGTTGGAATATTTTTGAGGATATTATGCACCTAGTGGGACATACACACTAGCATGTCCAAATTATATTCAAATATGGGCATCCTCCATCTACTCCACATGGAACATTCCCCTTTTATTTTGGCTTGGCCTAGATCCATAATTTTGGAATGCATGTGAATAAATGCCATGAGACTTTATTATTGTTTTAACAAAAATAAACATGGCATTTATTGCTATGCATGGGCAACGCAAGTTCACCACCATATTTTCTCCTTTGGTTTTTCTTTGATTTTTGAGTGGATCATGGTCTTTTGGGATCATGTCAAATAGCTCTATTCTTTTGCTCTTGTTAAACCTAACCATTTGACCTTTTGCTCCTTTCTCCTTGTTGCTTGATCTTGCTCTTGATCATGTTAAAACCCTAACCCTACCACCTTACCCCTACCCTACACCCTCATCTCCCTTTCTCTCTACCTAACCTTACCACCCTAACCACCCCATGCCGAGGCACCACCCCAGCCCTAGTCTAACCCATCTACCCTAACCTAACCCGAGCCACCCGCTCTCCAACCCTAACCCAAGCTACCCCCAACCCTAGCTCCATGCCACCCCGAGCCTCCCCCTCTCGGCCTCTCTTTCTCTCTCGCTCCCAGGCAGGCCCCACACCATGCCACCCCACCCCATTCTCGCGGTCGGGCCCAGCTGCAGCCTCCCTGCCCTCCCTAACCTACCGAGCACGTGAGCGTGAGGAGGAGAGAAAGAAAAGGTGGCCGAGCCACCTTTTTCCTCCACCGTGCCCCCATGTGCATCCTCCCCTCCCCCTCTTCTTATCTACCCCTCTCTCCCGGCCTCTGCCGTCTCTCAGCCCCGTTCCCCAAGCCTCTGCGCCGTCCCTCTCTTCCGTGCCACCACCTCCCCTCCATCGCCGGCCACCACGTCGGTGTCGACGTCCATCTCTTGCACAAGGCGGCGGGCGAGGCATTGACGGTGTCGAGGAAGGCCACGTGGACCCTAGCGTTGTTCATGTGCACGTAGCGAGGAGGAGTTGCCTCAGCAGCCGCGGAACGCCGCCGCACGCCGACGAAACCCTAGCTCGTGGGCGTCTGTGCCGTCGCTGATCCGCCGCTCCCCGGCCCGATCCGACCCCTCCGGCAGCCCCGCGGTGAGCTCCCTAACCTCCCTGACAACACCCCTCCGTTCGACGCTTCCTGGTCGCACCGGACCTTTTGACGAGCAGTCTCGGTGAGCCGGTGTGCGCGTGCGTTTGCTCGTCGCCGCACCACTGAAGGAATACCTAGCCGCGCCTGCGGTTCCTAACACCAATCCCCCATCCACCGAAGTGGTTCCGCCCCTCTGCGCGCGAGCGAGCGCTCGCGGGTTCGAACCCCCGCGGCGTCGCGCACCTTCCTGTCGTTCTCGTCAGTTTCGTCAGAGAAGAAACATAGTAGCAGTGGCATTCTTGCAGATAAGCCCCCCCCCAAACCTTTTTCCTCAACCCGCAATCCACCAGGTCCCACCTGTCATCGTCGCGGGACTTTTTACAAAAAGAGACCCAGGTTTCCAGCCCCTCAACCCGCAGCCCCTAGATCCCCCACGTGGCACCCCCCGTTTCGCTTGCTGTCGCGTGGGCCTCTTTTGGCGCCGGACCCACCGGTCAGTCCCTCTGGTTGGCTGAGCGCGCGGTAGCAAAAGACCTGGCGCGCGCAGTGGCGCCAACTCAGTGAGGCCCCACCTGTCCGTGTTCGTGGCTAGATTTCTCCGGGTGGAAAAAGTATCTGCATTTCACTGTTTTTATAAAATGAATCTCAGAAATGTTTAAATATGAATTTAAATTCTGTTTTAATAACTTTTAATTGCTAATTCCAAATAATACAAATAATATATGTTTTTGAATCAGAAAAATGTGAGGATTTCAAATCTGCTATCCAAATTAATGTTTGACTAATTTGAATTTTCGAAATCGTTTAAATGCAATAAAAATGCCTTTTCTCAATTAATTAATAACTTTAAATCTACAACTCCAAATATGACAAATAATATGTCTAAATCGATCAGCGCGACGAGCCCGTTCTAACTATGCATTCCATGTTCTGAATTGCAGCATGCATCATATAAATATTAAGTGGACAGCATGTGTTATGGGAGCAAAACATGACTAAAACTTAATAAAATGCTTTATTCTTGTACCCCACACCTCACCCATGCCATGCTACATTATTGCCATGTAAATTGTGCATCATTCATCATGGCATGCTTGATTGCTTTTCGCATTTGATTCATATGCTTGTGCACTTTATTTATGTTGGCCCTTGTTTGTTTGGTTCTTCTTCGAATAGACGCCGAGCAAGGGAAATATCAGGAATCCCAGGAGTACTACCCAGATCCGTCTCCCGCTTCAACTGAGCTGCCAGGCAAGCACTACCACATGCTTGCATACATATAGTACCTATTACATCTATCTTATTCTTGCATCATTGAGACGCGATTGCATTAAATGGAATCCCAAGTACTGCATAGCCTTTACTTTTAAATCCCACCGAAACTTGTTCCTCCACCCCATGAGACATTACTACAGGAGTTGTTTGAGCCATGCGAGTCGTAGAACAGCATGTGTAGGGTATGTGAGTGTCTGATGGATAACGAGGTACCTAAACAACTTAACCGGAGTAGTAATGGGATAACTAATGAAAGAGGCACTGGTGGGCAATGTCGCCTATTTGGTTTTTCATGCTCACTTGTGTCCCGTAGGACCTCGAGTACTTGATTCCTGTTCCTTGACTATTCGCACTATCCACATCCGGGAGGCCGTGAACCCGCCTGAGCTAGAGCTTGATTCATTTCTATTTCTTGGGGCCAAAAACTAGTTTGGGGTTTTATTACTATCCTGTACTTATGCCATGCTTTACTGTTTTATTTACGATTGTGCGTGGAGCACCTGTACTGTTTTGGATCGTGACACGTTTTCGCTGTATCGACAAGCCCAGTCACACTTTCGGGTTCCTAGTCGTTTACCGCCATCCACACAAACCATGGGCCCGTTCCGGAGCCGGCCAACTTCGTTGCGGGTAGCTTAGTGGGGTGGCCCCCTGACATATTTTATGAATCTTTTGATCGCTTTGTCGTGAATGCCTCGTTGGGTTTTAAGTTCTTTTTCCGAGGTTGATCGAGGGTGTGTTGCTATTTGTGCACCCCTGCAGGGTAAATCTTTCTGAAATTCGTTTCCGCGGTTATGGACGACTTGGAGCACAGTTTCTCGATCATACACAAGTATAACTAAAGTACCGCTTTAAATTTGACTAAATACCTGACTAGTAAATAGCGCAATACTCATGGAATGGTTAATAAAACTGCCCACAGATGGGTTGTTCGTCCGCTTTCTCGTTGGTAAGCGAGAAGGAGGATGGATCTGTTACTTTATACTGTTATAACTGTTGTTACTAATTAACGTACATCCGTCTATCATTGGTTAGGCAGATGGTTGTTAGTATTATCTTTTGCTGCAATTGCATCACCCCAGGTATATGTCCCCTTTAGAGGCATAAAGACTTGCTGAGTACCCCTAGGGTCTCACACGATAAATTGTTTGATTCAGATGAACAGGTGTATTCGCAAGATGGATACTGGGTGGAGGAGTCTGATGATGTTGGCAACGATCACTCGGTGTAGAGATTCCGGGGATGGGGATCCGCGAGATCCGTGGGCGAGATGTGTTTATTTATGTGGCATCTTATGCCGATTTGCTTCTTATCCGTACTCGGATCTTGTTCTCCGCTTCCGCCTGATACTCTGATGTTTGATGTATGAGGAGCTATCCTACACTATTATCTCTATCTAGGATATTTGGATCTTGCCGTATAGCGTTACAATATTTCTATTTCTTTTAGATGGAATGGCTCTGAGAACTATTGTATGGTAGCTTGCATACATACTCACTTGTGTACGTATTTGATCTCTTCGCCTGTTGCCTACGCCGCTCGCTCATGTACCGATGTCTTGGAAGTGGTTAGGACGGCGGACGGGTATACATGTGGGTGGCCCCTGGGCCCCCGTTGTACTATTTTAGCCACTTCCGGTTCATCCAGGCTTGAACTTAGAGCGTAGGGTCCGAGGTTGTTACACATAAGCATCCAGGTAATCATACCTATGTCAGTAGCCCCCGAGACCCCACTTGAACCGCAGTTTCAGGTTGAGTCTCAAAGTTTCCTTTTTCCTTATTTCTGTTCCTCAAATTTATTTTTTGTAGGGATTTCTGTACAACGAGTCTGATGCTTGCGATGGATTAGGAATCACTTAATTGCTTCTGGGCAAAAACAAGGTTGTCCTACATCAAATTCAAGTCCCTAGGCTCGAACTCGGAATTTGCTACTGGTGTAATCCAGTTCGAGCCTCTAAGGTCTTATCGAATACTGAATTCCAGTTTTCTATTTTTATCGGGTACCCAACGCGTCCGTCGGGATTTTTGATCGTATGGTTGATACAGATATTTTACTAGCAGGGCGCATTCTTGTGCGATTACCAGGCCACACAGGACGAATCCTGGGGTCTTACCTTCATGTTTCTGAACACGACATTCGGATTTTCTGTCGCACCTGAGTGTGATCCGAGAATTTTGCTTTTTTGGCGGTTGGCCTGCGGGGCCGCCAAGGTTTCTGATTTTATCAGATAGTTTCAATGCTTTATACTGTCTCCGAATGGGTGTAATACCTTTTTGAGGATACACTGGTGTAAAACTCAAAGGTGTTTGCAATCATGATTATACTTTTATGCACAACTAGATTTCTATCGGGTGCGCGCCAGCGCTCCCGATGGGAGTAGCCCCCCGGGCTATGTTCGGATTCCTGTATCTGGACATAGGCTTATAGTTGTTATTTGCTTGATGGAAAGCATTGATCTTTTGAAAAATAAAAGGATTAAGGTACAAATAACTTATCTCTATATATATAAGGCGAAAAAATCGATGATACATTATTCTTTGAACAGATGGACTTTAGTCGTTGTCCTGGTTATTCTGGCTTAATAAGCCGAACTTTAACCCTTATCATATTACTTATGCGTAAAAGCGTCGTAGCTGTGCTACGTTCCATGGATTTGAGTAATTTACTCCTATCTTCTTGTCTTGTAGTCAATATGCTCCTCCGAGAATAACTTCTGTGACGATCTATGGTCCTTCCCATGGCGATTCTAACTTCTTGTGGCCATCTTGCTTGAGGCGAAGAACTAGGTCCCCTACTGCAAAGGACCTAGGCCGCAATCTTCTGCTATGGTAATTGTGCAGGTTTTGCTGGTACATAGTTTCTCTTTAGAGGGCTTCATCTCGAGCTTCATCAAGTGCATCCACATCATCTTGAAGTGCTTCTCTTGATTCCTCTGCATCATATGCAGCTACTCTTGGGGATTCGTGTGACACCTCAACAGGAAGCACGACTTCCGCACCGTGGACCAAAAAGAAAGGCGTCTCTTGTGTTGAATTATTTGGAGTTGTACGTAAACTCCATAATACAGATGGCAATTCATCCACCCATGCTCCTTTTGCTCTATCAAGTGGTTCTAGTAGTCTTTTCTTGAATCCAGCGGTAACTAGTCCATTGGCTTTTTCTACCAGTCCATTTGTTTGCGGGTGAGCTACCGAAGCGTAGCTTATTTTGATGCCCATCTCCTGGCAGTACTCTTTGAACACATTGGAAGTGAAGTTGGTACCATTGTCCGTGATGATGCTGTTTGGTACGCCAAACCGAAATACTATGGATTTAATAAAATTCACAGCCGAAGTCCCGTCTTGGGTGGTGACAGGAATTGCTCCGATCCATTTAGTAAATTTGTCTTTCTGCTACAGAAAGACGTGTCCTCCTGGCGATGATATGTGAAGTTTTCCCACCATATCGAGTCCCCACTAAGCAAACGGCCAAGCCAGAGGTATAGGATTCAACTCATTGGCGGGTGCTCCAGGATTTGTTGCGAAGCGTTGACATGCCTCACATGTTCTGACAATGTCTTTTGCATCTTGAACTACAGTGAGCCAATAAAATCCTACTCTAAATGCTTTTGCAGCAATTGCTTAGCTACTAGCATGGTGACCGCAAACTCCTTCGTGTATATCTTTGAGTATGATTTTTCCTTCTTCGGGTGTTACGCAACGCTGCAACACGCCCGAAATACTTCTCTTGTATAGTTCTCCTTTGATTATCCTGAAGGCCTTCGATCGTCAGGTGATTCACCAGGCTTTTATCACATCTTCTGGTATCTCTCCCTTGGTCATATATGCTATATATGGCTGCATCCAGGTGGGCTCAATTAGCATCACCTCTTCAATTTCTTGTTCTTCTTCTTTGATGGCTTCTTCTATGTTCTTGGCTTCTGAAGGAGCCCTCGAGTCTTTTTGTGGATGTTTCTTTTTCCCTGTTTTTGGTGCTACAACCTCGGAGACTCTTTTTTTGTTTTATCGATCGCTCTGTTATTTCCTCCCAAAAAACTCTGGGTGGTATTGGTAAGCACAAGGACCCGATGTTTGCTAGATTGTCGGCTTCCTCATTGCTTGCTCTTCCTATATGTGATACTTCACACCCATCAAATTGAGCTTCCATAATAGTATATAGATCGCGATAAGCAATCATATTTTCGCTGACAGCGTCGCACTTGTTCATTAATTGCTGTGCCACAAGATTGGAATCTCTGAAGAGTTTGAGGCGAGTTGCACCGCAAGCTTTGGCCATTCGCATGCCATGCAACAGAGCCTCGTATTACGCTTCGTTATTGGATGCGTTCGCAAAGCTCATCCGAAGTATATAGTGCATTTTGTCGCCTTGAGGTGATATTAGTACGACTCCTAGTCCTGCTCCCTCCAGGCACTAGAAAGGTCTGGTGGACCCGCACATTGCAACTCCGTCCACTCTGTGATGAAATCCGGTAGAACTTGTGACTTAATTGCTTTGCGCTTCTCATACGTGATATCCCGAGGGGATAATTCGATGCCCCATAGAGAGACACGTCCAGTTGCTTCTGGATTGTTGAGGATGCTTGACAAAGCCGCTTCGTTGACCACTACGATTGGATGCTCCGAAAAATAGTGGCGTAGTTTTCGTGCTGTCACAAATACCTCGTATGCTAGTTTCTGATAGTGTGGGTACCTTTGTTTGGATAGCGATAGAACCTCGCTCAAGAAGTAAACTGGCCTCTACACACCATGGGTATTCCCTTCTTCCGGTCTCTCTACGACCAAGACCGTGCTGACCACCTGATTTGTGGCGGCAATATAAAGTAGTAAAGGCTCTTTCTCTTTTGGCGACACTGTTAGGGTAATAGATCTCTTGTATTACCAGAGGGCCAAAGGCCAGAATATATAGTACATGTACAGGTGCAAATATACAGAAAGCCCCCTAACATATGGGGAAACTACAATATAGAAATATACTCTAACACCCCCCCCCCTCAAACTCATGGTGGATCCACAACACTGAGTTTGGAGAGTAAGAAATCATGCTGAGTGCGGGTTTGTGCCTTTGTAAGAAATCTGCCAACTGCAAGTGTGAAGGCACATAATGGAGCGCAACAACCTTATCCTGCACCTGAGCACGTGTATAAAAAGCATCAACACCAATATGCTTGGTCAGCTCATGCTTGACCGGATCACGTGCAATACTGATAGCACCTGTACTATCTGACAAAAGTGGAGTGGGTGTCGTAACAGAGACACCAAAATCTGCAAGCAACCACCGTAACCAGGTCACCTCAGCAGTCACCGAAGCCATAGCCCGCAACTCAGCCTCAACACTCGAACGGGAAACCGCTACCTGTTTCTTCGTCTTCCAAGCAACAAGCGAACCACCAAGAAACACACAGTAAGCAGAAAGTGAACGACGATCCGTAGGATCATTCGCCCACGTAGCATCCGAGTAGCACTGGAGCTGGAGAGAGCTAGAACGAGGGAAGAAAAGGCGACGAGTAATCGTGCCACGAAGATAACGAAGGACATGGAGGAGATGACCGTAGTGAACAGTGGTAGGAGCTGAGACAAACTGGCTCAGAATATGAACATGATAAGAGATATCAGGACGGGTGACAGCAAGATAAACAAGACTCCCAACAAGATGGCGATAACGAGTGGGATCGGGAAGAGGATCACCATCCGTAGGACGAAGATTAACATGAAGCTCCATAGGAGTCTCAACGGTGCGCTCATCCGCAAGAGCAGCCCGAGCAAGAAGATCCTGAATATACTTTTCCTGAGAGATAGAAAACCCATCAGAAGTGGAGGAAACCTCAATCCCAAGAAAGTAGCGAAGAGGACCAAGATCAGTCATAAGAAACTGATCATGAAGACGAGCCTTGACAAAGGCAATATACTCACGATCATCACCAGTAATGATCATATCATCAACAAAGAGAAGGAGAAGAGTGCGTCCACGAGGTGAAGTGTGAACAAAAAGCGCTGGATCATGAGAACTAGGAGAGAAACCAGCAGCAGTCACCACAGAGGCAAAGCACTCAAACCAGGCATGAGGGGCCTGTTTCAGGCCATAAAGGGAACGTCGAAGACGACAAACCATCCCATCGGGAACAGAATACCCAGGAGGAGGCTGCATATAAACCTCCTCACTCAACTTGCCATTAAGAAAAGCATTCTGAACATCAAGCTGGGACACAGACCAGCGTCAGACAGAAGCAACAGCAAGAAGAGTACGCACAGTGGTCATATGGGCCACAGGAGCAAAGGTCTCATCATAGTCACGACCATGTTCCTGCTGAAAACCACGAGCCACAAGACGCGCTTTATAGCGCTCAAGAGATCCATCAGAGTGGGTCTTAATTTTATAGACCCACTTACACGTGATAGGACGAACACCAGAAGGGGGAGAGACAAGATCCCAGGTGCCAGTGAGCTCAAGCGCAGCGATCTCCTCAGCCATGGCAAGCTGCCATTCAGGATGACACGCGGCATCCCGATAAGAAGTCGGCTCGGAGACTACAGAGAGACCATACTGACTAGGGGAGTACCGGTCTGGAGCACGACGCTGACGAATAGGTCGTGAGGAAGGAAGCTCATCCGCGGAAGATGACTCATCAGAAGAGGAGGAAGAAGGAGGCGTGGAGGAAGGATCCGAAGCTGGAGACCGAGGAGAACTAGGGGAACTAGACGGAGGAGAGGATGGCACCGAAGACAGAGGAGGCGTAGCATAAGGAGGAGGTGGAGGAGTAGAGACAGCGGAAGGTGTATCAGGAAAAAGAAGAAAAGAGAGATCATCCGTTGGGTAAGTACCAGAGGTGGGGCGAGGATAGAAAGGACGCGTCTCATCAAACGTGACATCACGAGAGATGTGCATACGATGACCAACGGGGTCCCAACAGCGATAGCCCTTATGCTCATCACTATAGCCGAGAAAAACACACTCAACAGACTGAGCGGTTAGTTTGGTGCGTTCACGAGGAGGGAGAAGGACATAGCTAGCGCAACCAAATAAACAAAGAGTCGAGTAGTCTGGACAGGAGCCAGAGAGACGCTCGAGAGGAATGCCACCCTGAAGAGTAGCTAAAGGCTGGATATTAATGAGGTAAGTCGACGTAGCGACAGCCTCAGCCCAGAAATGCGGCGGAAGAGAGAAAGCAATCATCATAGCGCAGGTAGTCTCAAGAATATGACGATGCTTACACTCGGCGACACCATTTTGAGCATGGGCGCCGGGACACGAGAACTGAGCAAGGGTGCCCTGCTCAGCAAGGATGCCATGCAGGTGTTGGGAGATATACTCTTCTGCAAAATCAGCACGAAACACACGAATAGGCGTGGAATACTGAGTACGAACCATGGCCACAAATCGCTGATAAATAGCAAGCACCTCGCTGCGAGAGCACATAAAAAATAACCAGGTGTACCGTGAAAAATCATCAATAAACAAAATATAGTATCGGTGGCCCCCTTTTGAAGCAAAGGGAGCTGGACCCCACACATCTGAATGAACTAAATCAAAAGGTCGCTGAGATACAGACACACTAGTAGGATAGGGAAGCTGAATCTGTTTACCTAACCTACAACCCTGACACGAATGTAACGACGACACATCTCCTAAGACAAGCCCCAGAAGATCACGACGAACTAAGGATGATAAAGGGGGGCCACAAAGATGACCCAGCCGATGATGCCACTGCTGAAACGAGCCAGTGACAGAAGCAGCAACCGCAGGAGAAGTGGCAGAAGAAGTGTCAGCGGAAGGATCGCGAAGCCAGTCTAACTCCCATAGCCCCGGAGACTCAATGCTGCGAGGGCCAGCTCCAACCAGAGCCTGTGTACGACGGTCCTGAACAGCACAAGAATCAGCATCAAGAATGACATGACAACCAGAATCAGTAAGCTGACTAGCAGAAAAAAGGTTCATCTTAAGGCTAGGAACATGAGAAACATCAGGAATAGAGAAGGAGGAAGTAGAGAGGGTGCCTTGACTGGAAACAGGAAGAGAGGTACCATTAGCCGTAATAACACGGACAGGAGAAATAAGAGAGCGAAGAGCATAAAGAATAGAAGACGCAAAAGTCATATGAAAAGAAGCTCCAGAATCTAGATACCATGGGGATGACATACCTGACTGTGTAGAAGGTGATGGTCACGCGGTGCCAGAAGAACTAGGCACAGAACCAGTAGTACCCGACGAGGAGGAGCCTGTAGCAGCGAGTAGACTACGAAGACCACGAATAATATCCTGATCAGACAGAGCACCAGCAGGAGGTCCAGAAGCACCAGCAGGAGGTCCAGAGGCAATAGCAGAAGATCCTGAAGAACCAGACTGGCGATGAGCAAGATACTGCTGACGTAAGCGTGGATCCCTCGTCCAGCAACCAAAGATATCGTGGCCAGGCTTGCCACAGTGGGCACAGGGAGGACGAGAACCACGAGGCTGCTGAGACTGACTCTGACCCTGGGCCGGTGGAGCAGAAAGTAGCGGCGGCGCGAGAGACCGCGACGAAGCCGGCGGCACGGGGGGACCACGAGCAGCAAGAACAGAAGGAACCTCAAGAAAACCGGCACCACAAAGACGAGTCTCCTCAGCACGAAGCTCAGCCAGTACCTCAGAGAGCGGAACACGACCACGGGCAAGCAGCTGGGCACGGCGCGGCTCAAACTCCTTGCGGAGCCATGACAAGAACTCAAAGACGCGCTGAAACTCTAGATCCGCGCGCATAATCAGACAGCAGGGACAGGTGTTACACACCGCTGTACGAAGAGAGTCAAGCTGACGCCAAATAGCAGCACTCTGAGTATAGAAATCATCAATAGTAGAATCACCCTGCTTAAGATCATGCTCCTGACGAACTACAGACAGATAAAGAGCATATCCAGATGGCTGATAGCGCTGACGAAGAAAAGCCCACTGAGCAGTAGCACTGGGAAGACCCATGAACTCAACAGCATACTGAGGCAGAACAATAGAAGTGAGAACAGCAGCAGCATGAGCATCCTCATCTATCCACTGAGTGTAGTCAGCCAGATCCAACCGGTAGGTCGTAGTAGCAGTAGAATGCTCTTGGACCTGGCGCTCATAATCAGCTCGAGCAGAATCATCAGCACTCTAGGCTGCATCCTTGACCGCCTGAGTAGCATCGGGGGCAAGGACAACGGGCGTCGGTGCACGAGGCACTGGAGGCACAACGGGGCGCGGTGGACAGGAGACCTCACCGGAAAGCACACCCCAAAGGCGAAGACCGCGCATATGGACGCGCATGAAGGCAGCAAAATCAGGATAATTCGCGCCATCAAAAATCACCGGGCAGCGAGGAATCGCAACATAGCCCGACGAGGAAGACATTTTTTTCAAACCGAACGAGATCAGACCAGATCGGATCTGGCAGCGGCTGGGCGGCGGCGACCGGGGGCAGACCGGGGGCGGATTCGGGCGGCGGCTGCGGCGAGGGAGAGGACGGGGCGGCGGCCGGCGGCGGTTTCGGGCGACGGCGACGGCGAGGTCGGTCCGGCGGCGGGGGTGACGAGGGAGAGGAGGCGGCGGCGACGGGGCGGGTCGGCGGCGACGGCGACGGCGGCGGTGGCGGGGCGGCCGGGTCGGCGGCGGCGGCCGGGCGCGGCGGCGGGGTCGTCGGCGGCGGCCGGGCGCGGCGGTGAGGTGCCGGGGCGGGCGGCGGGAAAAAAAGGCCTTACGACTCTGATACCATGTTAGGGTAATAGATCTCTTGTAT
Source organism: Avena eriantha (assembly GCA_910589775.1). Lineage (NCBI taxonomy): Eukaryota > Viridiplantae > Streptophyta > Magnoliopsida > Poales > Poaceae > Avena > Avena eriantha. Next base: position 263,428,252 of record OU342744.1, on the reverse strand, counting down.
TACCAGAGGGCCAAAGGCCAGAATATATAGTACATGTACAGGTGCAAATAAACAGAAAGCCCCCTAACATATGGGGAAACTACAATATACAAATATACTCTAACAGACACGATGACAAGAGATGTCGAAAGTGTCCTTTTAAGATCTTCAAAGGCGCGCTGAGCTTCTTCCGTCCACTCGATTATTTTTAATTTCCTCATGAGGGTGTAGAATGGAAGTTCTTTTTCTCCTAACCTTGCAATAAAACGACTGAGTGCCACTACTCGCCCTGCCAGTTGTTGTACGCCACGCAGATTTGTTGGCTTCTTCATTGTTAGGATTGCTTGTATTTTTTTAGGATTGGCCTCGATTTCCCTGGCTGATAAAAAATATCCGAGGAGTTGCCCTGTTGGGACTCCAAAGGAACATTTATTCGGGTTCAGTTTGATGCTAAACTTGTCGAGGTTTTTGAATGTTTTTTTGAGGTCCTTGATCAGCGCAGATCTTTGACATGTTGTAACTATGACGTCATCGATATACACTTGCACATTTGTGCCTATTTGGCTCCCTAGACATTTCTGCACCATCCGCTGATATGTTGCTCCGGCATTCTTGAGGCCAAAAGGTATTGTTGTGTAGCAGAATACACCATAGGGTGTTATAAACATCGTCTTCTCCTGATCTTCTTCCTTCATCCTAATCTGGTGGTATCCTGAGTAAGCATCCAAGAAAGAAAGACGTTCACATCCCGTAGTTGCATCCATTATTTGATCGATTAGCGGCAATGGGAAGTGATCTTTTGGGAAATGCTTGTTCAGTGTAGTAAAGTTGATGCACATCCGAAGTTCTGCAGTGTTTTTCTTTGGAACACATACTGGGTTTGCTAGCCACTCTGATTTCGTTAGTTCTTTGATAAAATTGGCATCAATGAGGCGATGGATCTCCTTTCCAATGGCCTTGCGCTTTGGCTCTGTGAAGCGACGAAGAGGCTATTTTACTGGCTTCGCCTTTGGCTCTAGATTTAATGCGTGCTCAGCGAGTTCCCTGGGAATTCCCGACATGTCAGAAGGTAGACATGCGAAAATCTCCCAGTGCTCATGGAGGAACTCGATGAGCGTGCTTTGCTATGTGGGGTCAAGGTTAGAGGCCACGAATGTTGTTTTCGTCGGGTTGGCAGGGTGGATCTGTACTTCTTTTGTGTCTTTTGCTATGTCAAAAGCCTGGTCAGGATTGACACGCGCTACTTCTAGAGGTTGTGCATTTGCTGAAGTTTTGAGTTGTTCAAACTCTGTTGCCATCTCGAAAGATTTAGAAATTTTGTTGAACTCCCGATCATAGCTATCGGCCGTGTGAAGCTTCCTTGTACCGTGATAATTCCCTTTGGTGCTGGCATTTTCATCACTAAGTATGCATAATGCGGCACTGCCATAAACCGTACAAAGGCTGGTCATCCCAGGATTGCATGATATTGTGATGGCCAATCCATAACCTCAAATTCTAGTTTTTCTCGCCTGAAATTTATCTTGGAACCAAAAACAACGTTAGGAAATACTTTGCCTAAAGGGATTTCGGCTTTACCTGGTACTATTCCATGGAAACATGTTTCTGTTGGCGCGAGATTGTCTAGGGGGTAGCCTATTGTTCTCAGTGTTTTTGCGTAGATCAGATTTATGCTACTTCCTGCATCCATGAAGACCTTGCTCATATCGAACCCGCCTATTTGTGCTTCGACTATCAAGGCTGAGTGACCCGGTCGTGGAACCCAAAGTGGGTGATCGGCTCTGCTGAATGTGATTTATAGCTCTGGCCAGTGGAGATATTTGGGTGTGGTTGATGTTGTTGTTTCCACCATATTGATTTGTCTTGTGATGAGCTTCTGAATTCTGTTGGATGGGCGCCCTTTTCGAATCATGGACATTGCCCCTTTTGACCTGGGGTACTCGTTGTTTTGATCGTTGATGTTTTTTGGTCGTGCCGCTGGTGGTGGTGGTGGTGCACCAATGGCTAGTGTACCAGGCATGGATGCGTATCCTCGATTTTCCGCTTTGGTTGCCTTTTCATTACATAGCTCCTACATCTTCAGGAACGTTCGGCAGTCTTTCATGAGATTGTCGCATGCCTGCTGAGTCGGCCTAAAAATGCATATTACAGGGTCCTTCCAACATTTGCATTGTGGACATAGGTGGGTCTCGTGCTCTTGGCTGGTACCACTGTGCGGACTGGCTTCCTCCAACGTCATCCCTGTTCTGGCGGTATCCGCTATTGTGGTCGTTGCTTCTGTTGTTACCTTCTCCCAAAAACCCACTGCGACATAAATTGGTCCTGTGTTTCCATCATTATTCCTTCTTCTTCTATCATTGCCACGCCTATCCTTGTCTTCTTTGGGTGATCACGTGTGTTTATTATGCAGCGCATCCTCCCCATCAGCCCAACGATTTTCTATTTCCATTAGCTGGGAAATTGTTTTGGGTTTGACCCGTCCTAGTTCTTCTATGAATTCTCGTCGACGGAGGCTGTCGTTGAGGGCGTCGATGGCCCTTTCGTCGGATATGGACTCATCTGAGTTTTTAATGATATTCCATCGTTGGATGAATGCTCTTATGGATTCCCCAGATTTTTGTTTGCACGCTCGCAGTTGCTCCAAGGATGTTGGTCGCTGAAACGTGGATTGGAAGTGCCGGATGAACTTGTCTTCCAGGTCGTTCCAGCTCCCGATGGAATCTTTGGGTAACTGTCTTAGCCATGATCTTGCTGCGCCGGTGAGATGTAGTTGTAGACTTTGCATTGCGGTAGTTGTGGAGCCACCCTGTAGTTTGACGGTGGCCAAATAGTCTGCTAACCAAGCTTCGGGTTCCTGGAGTCCATCGTATTTGTGGCGGTCGTGTGGAAGTTTGAAGTCCTTGGATACTGAGGCCTTGCGAATCCTCTGCGTGAAACAACTGGCCCCGCATTGCTTGTGATCGTCTTCATCGTATCCATCTTTATATCGTCGGCTGCGGCTTTCATATCTGGATCCGCTGCTCCTATGTTGGGTGTTGTCGTTTCTTGTATTGCTTCGCGGCTCAGATCCTACGAGATGCGCCTGGTGTGGTGATTGAGATCATCGGGTGTGTCCTACTTGTCGAGGACTGTTGTGACGGTGTGGGGATCTTTCGGGTTGACGTGTGATTCCTTGTTCTGCTTCTGCGAGAGAGGCTCCTACCATGCCAATGTTCATCAGGGTGGAGCGGTGAAGGGCCGCACGCGGATCGTCGGGTGCGGGTTGAGTGGTGATCAGATATGTTTGTGCGGCCACAATGGCTGCCTGAGCTGTTTTTTCCTTGATGTTTCCTGCTTGATCCATGAATGATAGGTCGAGATCTTAGATGATTCCACTTGTTTCTGCTTCGGGGATATTCTGTAGTTGAGATGTTGCCCTTCTTGGTGGTGCTGCTCCTGTTACACTCCTTGATCCTCGAGTAGAGCTTAATTGTGCCCGTCGTAAGCTGGATTCGTCGGCTAATCTCTTTCTTTCATCAAGTTGCCTTTGCAGCCGAAGTAGGTCTCTCTTGTGGTGGAGCAGATATTGGTATGCTAGTAGATCCTCATGTGAAGCATCCGCTGTCATCAGGACTGCTCCCAAAATTTCCTCCCTTGCTTTTTTGCCATGCCGACACTGGTAGCCGAAGTCCTTGTCTCTCTTCTGCGTGTGGTTCTCCGCCTCTTCCTTGGACTATGCGATTATTTGTTGTTCCTCCTCCGTTTCCGTGGTCTCCTTCATTGTCGTGGTTTCCTGCATGGTCATCTGACAAAATATCATCGGGGTTGAGGATAGGATTACCGTTTTCGTCGCGTGATATTGAGGTATCTCCGTTGATCATGCACACTTGGTGGCGTGTTACGCGTGGCATAATGGCGTCATCTCCTGCTTCAAAATTTGGGCTGATAGTATTTCGTGATCGTAGTTCTGGATAGATTTTCGCCATCCTTTCATCGAAGTCGACGTTTTTGCTGCTTTCATCGGGTTCTGAGTTTGTCGGATTTGCTTCGTATGGTGGGGTTGGCTGATGACCTTCTTCGCCTGTTTCGATCTGTGTTGTGACGTCCGTGAAGGATCCGACGGAAGATGCTGGTACCTCCGTAGGCGTGGCTATTCCCACCGACGGTTCTGATGCGATCAGCGCCGAAGGGTGTGATTCTTGCGGGTTGTCTGTTTGGAAGTGGAAGCTTCTGATGATTAGATCAGATCCGCCTTTAAAATTGGCGGGTACTAATACAGGGATGGGCGGGCGTGGATCTGCTTTCGTCGAGTTAACGTTTGGTGGAGAGCGTTCCACCGAATCCGTGTTTCCAGCGTTCAGGTTTCCCACAGATGGCGCCAATTGACGAGGGGTACCTCAGCAATGCCCATGGTGATGGACTTGGGATTTCATGGAAAAAAGAACACTAGGGATTTCGTCGGATGTCAGGAAAACAATAGAGTCAAAGTCGCCTAAATATTGTGCAATTGCTTGTTACAAGTCTTCTAGATGTCGGTCCCCCCGCTTGGGCTTCTCTCATCCTATATATAATAGGCCGGGTCTTAAAGCTGTATGCGGATAGGTTTTATACACGCGTGATTACAATACCAACACAATATCGATTTATAGTCTCTTTCCTAATACAATCAAAGCCTTTGTCGGTTCCTTCCTTGGGCCGTCGTCTAAAATCTTTATGGACCATAAGCCTTTTACCCAATATAGGATAGCGAATCATAATCATCCGGGTAATCATACCTATATATCATACCTATGTCAGTGTGCATTAGTCAGATAAACACAACGACATGTACCATTCAAGAAATTTGCATACGAGCTGAAAGGTGTTTTTTCTTTACGGGAGCTACGACCCCAAAGATCAGCTCGGCGGACATGACACCAAGCTCCTATGCATTGATACCTCGTTTTTTGCCGTGTCCTAAGCTGCATGAAAAAGGGAATCGGAATTGAGCATATTTGTGTATGCCTCAGAGATATAGAAAGAGAGAAAGACAGAGAGGAACCTCAGCCTTTTTTATCTTGTACTGTTGCTATACTCTGGACTGGACCCCCTTTGTCGTCATCCTCGTGTCGAGGAAGCATCCATACACCTTGTTTCTTCCATCAGCTAAATTATCCAAGTGGAGCATGCAGCATGAAATAAAAATCATTTTTACCACGAAATGGTGTACAAAATGAAACACAACTGAGAATCGGTATAATTTGAGTGCTAATTCTTTTCTAAGAGAGAGAGCCGAAAATAATCAGGACGGGGAACCTGACCATACTTGTAGTTTTTTAATCTTTATTACTTTTGGGAGAAAACTTAGCTAGCTGCATTTAATATTTAGAGAAATGTTACACTGCATGGCAGAATAACAAGTGTGTTCTTATTTTACCCTTGCAAATAATTTAGTTAGATATCTGATGTATGCACCTTTCAACGTGAATAACATGAACTTATACATGGAAAAGGCATAATACTAACAAGAGGATGTTACTCCAACAACAACCGTGCACTGTAATAATGAGGGGTTGGGTGTGTTTAGTTGGTGTCACGAAGTGAAATGGAATGGAATGGTTCCACACTTGAGAACCGTTCTAGTGTTCAGTTGAGAAATGGAATGGAACGAGGTGGTTTCTCAAAAGAAAATATTCCCTCTAGATCCAGAATGCACTCATTCCACCAAATTGGTGGAATCTCTCCGCTCCTCTATGCTAAAGCCACCAAACATCATCGCTCTCTCTATTCTCTTGCCATCTTTTTTGCTAAATGCACCTAAACATAGAACAAAACCATTCTATTTCACTTTTTTGGCCCAACCGAACATAGGATAAAACCATTCCATTACACATTTTTTGTCCTAACCAAACACAAGAACGGAACCAACCATTCCAATGAAATGGAACCATGACATTCCATATATACAGTGGGTGGTATATATACCCATAACTACACGGAAAGGGGGATGAAAAGTAGCACACCCCAATATCAACCGAAACGCCAAGAATTATGTATTTATCTTCTCAAACTCCTCGGGTCTATCACTGAATGTCGATGAAAGCGGTAATCTCTGCAAAGTTTGTACACATGCATTTTAGAACGCTAAACCAAAATAAATATTTCTCGTATGGGAGCACAAGATGATTAGCTCACCCGTTGGCCAGACGACCGTGAAGTCCAGTGGCAGAAGAAAAGAATCATATACTTCCCGATATAATCTCATAGCTTGACTTGTAGTTACAATAGCATGTCATAGAAAGATCGCATCACCTAGAGACCAACCTTTATTTTGCGACAAATTCGTTCAACTTGAAACCTGAATATGAAGAAGCCAGAGTCATTGTACAAAAACAGGTTTAGTTTTAATCAAATCCATGAACAGCAACCACTCAAAAAAAATCAACGATCAGCTAGGAGTAATTTAATTATCCAGTTCAGCCTGTCCTTCGTCCTGAGTTGGTGTTCCTTCCCCACTAACAGCCGATTCTAACCTCCATCTTTCTAAGAACATACGCATCATCTACCTCACACGTACTGCTCAATCAAAAGATCAGAAGAGTATGAAACAAATTAGGAGATCGAACAAAGCCATGGATGAGCATGTGAAGGAGATTACTTCACCTCTAGGAACCTCTGGTCACTGATGTCTCAAGGAATAAACCTCTGTTTTGAACAGAATAATCTTAACGAGGACATAAGAGTATGTGTCTCAATGAATAAATTTCGAAACAATTTGGTCAGCAAAATTCGAAAGTTGAGGACAAACAAGGGGAAAAAGCTACTCCCTCCGATCCATATTACTTGTCGTAGAAATGGATGTATCTAGACATGTTTTAGTATTAGATACATCCAATCCAATGACAAGTAATATGGATCGGAAGGAGCACCTACTTATTAGCAACGACGACCCTAGCGAACCCTTAATTCTTTTTATCTCTGAGATTGCTTCCATTCAGAATTCTCATAGGCTCCTCGGCTGATGGCATGCAGATGCATAAAAGTAAAAATTCAGTCTTGCGGAGGGTATGAATCAAGATGGGAGTTCAACCTTTAAATCTTTACCTTATATATAAGGTACATGCACAGATGTCCAGAGTTGCGAGCAGATACACTTGATGTTCCTGATGAACCTGCATTTCCAAATTTTTATGCTAATGCATTCACATACAAATTCTGCAATATAGGAGATAGCTACTCCATAATTAAATCGTGCTTTTTTCCATCAGTATGACAAATTATTTTGTTTTGTACATGATGAATCTCTACCACGTGAAAATAATAAAATGGGAGAATATGGGGGATTGGAGAAAAGGGCCGTTACCTTCACTTTGGAGACGAATCCACCAAAGCCATCTTCTCGCCGACGATGGACTCCATGTTGAGCAGACCGCGGACGACGACGGCCACCACGGCCAGGAGAGGCACAGATCAAGGTGCCTCACCGCTGCAACTCCTCCGTGCTTACCTCGCCTGTCTCCAGGAAGGTGCCCCCTAGACCTGCTTCCGTGCTCCTCCCATGGGTCGGGGCGAGGGGCATGAGCGCAGCCGGGCAGAGCAGGTGATGAGCCATGGAGACGGGGACGGCACCAGCGGAGGTATACTATTCGCCGCCGCTGCTCGATGTAGATGTGCCAGGGACGGAGGTTCCAGACCACCGCCTCATGCCGTTGCCGCTCCACCTTCTCTGTCTGCTCCTCCCTATGGCGCCTCCTTTCTCTGCGTTAGCTAGCACCATGGGGGGGGGGGGGGGGGGGGGGGATGGCGGCGGCGGCCCTTCTCAGCGGTTGGAGGGAGGGGGAGGGACTGGACGTAGGCAGCGACCATGTCGTGCTGCTGCTTCTCGCATGTCGAGGCAGCTCGCCGGCGGCGGCTTGGCCTGGAGATGGGCGTGGACCGGCAGGAATTAGGGAGGGGTTTCACCAGGCGCGTGCTAGGCCCATCGCCCTGCTTCCGCGCGCGACACGTGTCCAAAATTCGCGCCAAATCTCGAGTTTGCTGCAAACGTCCCGTGTTTGCTTCCGAAGCAAAAAACCGATTCATTCCAAAAATAGAACGTCTCGCCGGAGACTTTGTCGGAGACCATGCAGCAAAAAATTGTAAAAATATAGAAAAATCGACTTCACCGAAAACATCATCAAAAAAAACTCGTCGATGACTCTCGCTGGAGACCTTGTAGCAAAAAGTTGACACTATTGTAGCAAAACCAGAGTATGGTTGTAGCAAAGAAATTCTTCTAATGTAGCAAAAAACCTACTTCATCAGAGACATCGACGGAGACTTTTGTAGACACCTCTCGGATGCCTCAGCAGAGATGTCACGCAGCAAAAAAATTGTACTAATATAGCAAAATCGACTTCGCCGAAAACATCGTCGAAAAAAACTCGTCGGTGACTCTTGCTGGAGACCTTGTAGCAAAAAGTTGACACTATTGTAGCAAAACTACAGTATGGTTGTAGCAAAGAAGTTCTTCTAATGTAGCAAAAAACCTACTTCATCAGACATCGACGGAGACTTTTGTAGACACCTCGTCGGATGCCTCACCAGAGATGTCACGCAGCAAAAAATTTACGATATTATAGAAAAATCAGAAAACAAATGTAGCAAAAAAATAACAATCATGTAGCAAAACCCAAATTCACCGAAAACATTGTCGCAAAAACATGCTATGTAGCAGAATATTCCGTCGTATGTAGCAAATTTGACCACCGCGGGTAGCAAAAATTGCCAATGGAGCAACGCACAGCGGGGGCCTGTGCTCGCGCGGCCGGGGCCGGATCTCGCGCTCGTGAGCGGCCTTGGAGGTGGCTTGGGATGGGCAGGTGTAGCTTCGACTCCGGCGAGTCCTCCCCTGGCTATTGCGAGCTCTGCTGCTCCTCACATGGCGCAAGGTCGAGCCCCCCATGGCAAGGGCGAGGCACACAACGATGTATGGCGAGATGCAGAGGGGCTAAGTGGCGGCAGCGCAGCAAGGCAGAGGGCTGCGTGGCGGCGACGCAGAGGCAGAGCAGCAAGGCGGCGCAGCGGCATCGTCACGGGTGGGCGAGGGACACATATATTGAAGAGGAGGAAGGTAGGAGATGGGAGGCGATAAGGCTGGCCCCACCAATCCCTGTACGTGCGCCCGCTGCCGAACGGTGTTATCTAGGGGATAGAAGTTACCGATCCCCCGGGGGATCCCAATCCTTTTCCTTCACCGAAGGGAAGGGGCGCGAGCAGGGATGAACGGGAGGAGGCAGAGCAGCCGTGCAGCGATTGGGGAGTGAAGGGATTGCTGTTAGGGTTTTCACAGGTTGTTTCCTTTTATACAACATAGAAAAAAAACAATTAACGGGCGAGAGCTAAAGGCTGATCAATTCCGATTTTTAGGGTGAGCTCTACCCACCAATCTATATACATACGTAATAATAAAGTACGAAGTGTTTCTTACGGGTTCCGCTTTTTTCGAACCGTTTTGCCCTTGTCTCTTTGAAAATATTACCCACCCTACCACCCACGAGTCAAGATATGAGTCGTTGCCGCCGCGAGACGATGACGCTACAACAAGTTCCTGCTATTTTTTCGTTCCGTCACCGGATTAGAGTCCGTTTAGAATACAATCGATTGATGCAATCTGGTTTTCAGTTTTCCTTATTCATGCATCATGAGACTCCTTCCACGGAATCGACACCTCTACGATACCCCAAGTGGTCGTCTCCCCTGACCTAGCCTCCCCTTAGATGAGAGGCGGCGGGCCGGTGTTCTAGGCGAGGGATGCAGCAGCGGACGAGCAGGGCACATGGCGGTGGATTCAAGGGCCGAGTGGCGGGGTCAGGTGGTCAAGGTTGTCGTCGGATTGGGGACAAGTACGCCATGAGGGGGTCCTCGAGGCGTGCGAAAGAGAGTGGTGTGAGACGTACGGTGTTCCGGGACGGTGAGCACACTAGTTTACCCAGGATCGAATCCGCCGGCTTTAGACGGATCCTACTCCTGCTAGCAATCGAGTAATACGGCAGAGCCGGAATATGCGTTATACGGGTTTCGCCTGTGCGAGTTAAGATTGTAGACTATTGAGGTGCGTCCTAAAGGCTCTCCCTAGGAAGGCTTATATAGATATTCGGCCTAGGGTTTACAGGAGAGATCTATCCGGCTACGACTAAGAGTCAGTTACAGAGTACATATTGAACTACAAGTAACATTACAGACCTAAGTCGGTAAGTCTTCTGGGCGTTCCCGTAGTCGGATTGGACTCCGTCTTTTCTCCCTGACTGGACCGTCCATGAAACAAAGCTCTAATCCGAAGTGAACCACCCTGATCAGTGAGCTGTGAGGATATCCGGAAAGTATATCCCCAAAAGAAGTCCCGGCGGCAGAGAGCTAGGGTTGGTGTCGACCATGGAGAGATGCTCATCGGCATGGAGGTCTTGCCGCTGAGCAGCGCTACTTCGGGCAAGATCGATGAGCGTTGTAGTCGCATCCGCTGCAGGAGCGTGCTCTCTCCTTGTACAGGTGCTTCGCAGCAGTGAGCAAATCCAGCCTCCTTCTTTAACGTCGACAACGTACATCAACAGCGAGGGCCACGCGTGTGTTGACTAGGGGATTTCTACTGGGCATGAACTGACTTTGGCTAGGCAAGAAGGAACGGAGCTAGGCATCATGCGATGGGGAACCTAACTTTAGCTACGCGACTCTGGACCGAAGAAGTATTGCTGCTGCTGCTTTTGATCGTCCTAAACAGGTACGGTACTTGTGATTTGGCATTGATTAGCTTAGGCCAAGACGGGAGCTCAGGGCAATCCACCGGTCTGCAGCCCCTAGAGCCAGGAGTCGCGGCCATCCCCATTCACGATGGGTCATATGCACGCCAATTTCTTGATCCTGATAGGCTGATAATCTGGAGACTTCCAAAACTGGAATTGAGACGATTCTTTCAGTGCCGAGGACACAATTCGTAAAGAATTTTTATAAGACCTGAAACAGAGTCTGCACAAGCTGGCCCTCGACTTGCTCGTCCGACATGACAAATTTGAACAGAGTGTAACTACAAAATCATATTCGCTGAGCATGATATTTTATTTGAACTAGAAGAGTCACTTATTGGCTTGGTACGAATTTAAGATTATTGTGTAATGCTAGCAGGAACTAATGTACTTGATGAAAGGATACGTGCGGAATAGAGTGAAGGCCATGGTATTGCCGGTGTGCACGTTCTCCGGTACTCAATCTATTTAATCTTAATTTCATAGCTAAAAATTGATTCTCCTTCATCTGATTTATTGACAAGTCGGTGGTTAATCGGTCGTTTGACCCTTACGGATTGCTTCCTGAAAGGCTGTGTGTTTGATTCCAATAGCTCTACTATCTGCGTCTAAAGTCCGTGGAATAGTTGACTTGTAGCTCGTATGTACACATTGCACACGACTCCCCTTTGGTTAAATCGGTGCAAGTCCTACATGAGCTAGATGACTATCAGATCATTTTTGTTCATATAGCTTAGTGGACGATTATCCCCCCCCCTCCTATTATGAAAAAAAAACTCAATTGTAGGTTGCGATATGCGAAGTACAATCTCGTTGTCATAGTGGAGGATTTCACATCCATTTTCAGCTCCCCGTGGTCATTGACGGACGATTGTTGTAGCCAGTATGTACACATTGCACACTACTCTCTTGTGGTCAAATCGGTGAAAGCCTATGTGAGCTAGATGACTTTGAGATCACTTTTGCTCATGTAGTTTAGTGGACTATAATTTTTACCTATTGGTGAATGGCCAGCGTCGGACATCATTGTTGCAATTGTGCCCATATAACGTATACATGTGTTTTTGATTCCAATAGCTCTACTATTTGTGTGTAATGTCCGTGGAAGAGTTGACTTGTAGCCGATATATACACATTGCACACTACTCCGCTTTGGTAAAATCGGTGAAAGTCCTAAGTGAGCTAGATGACTATCAGATCATTTTTGCTCATGTAGCTTAGTGGATGATAATTTTTACGCTATTCTGAATAATTTTTTTGATTGTAGGTTACGATACACGGAGTACAATCTCGTTGCAATTGAGGAAGACTTCACGCCCGTTTTCAGCTCTCGTGGTTGATGGTGGACGATTTTTGTAGCCGATATGTGGTCAAACATTGAAAGTCTACGTGAGCTAGATGACTTTGAGATCACTTTTTCTCACGTAGTTTAGTGGATTATAATTTTTCTCTATTGGTGAACAATTTTTTCTATTGTAGGTTGCATAAAGCTTTCATAGATTCGTCGGCACCTTTTTATAAGCTTCATGTTTCTTCTATTTCTCAGATTGTTTTTAACGATAATTAGATTTTTCAAGTAGAGTACTAAAAGTGCCATGTAATCTCATTAGAGATCTATGGATATATAAAAAAAAACTTATTTCATTGTAATGGAAGAACTATTTTTTGTGTGTGTGTAGGGATGTCCGCCCTGCCACCGCTAGAGCGGCCACGAGGTGACAACAATGGTGATTCAAAGGTCATCGAGGAGGAGGCTGCTGGTAGCGCGAATAGTAGATATGCGGAGTACAATCTTGATGTCATGTTGGAGGACCGCACGCCCTTTTTCAGCTCCCGGTGGCTTGCGGCGGACATCATTGTTGCAATTGTTCCAAAAATAAGGTATACATGTAGATTTTTTCTTCCGTCGCGACGCACCCACTTTTTCTAGTTATATCTTTAGATTCGAATGTATTTAGACTAGATTCCTTCGTATCTATATCTAATAATAAAGCACGGAACGCTTCTGTCAGCCAGCTTTTTTCGGACGATTTTACCCCTAGCGTTTCGGAAATATTACCCACCAATGCCATCGCTAAGTTTCATACCGTTTCGTCCAGTTAAAAGAACATACGCTGCCCCTGCACGTTCACCTAACCTCCTCAGTCCCACGCAAGATCTCGTCCTCGATCCCGCGTCCCCGTTAGGACCTCACCGTCGCCTCGATCCCGATTTCCCCGCGTGCGCCCTGTCCCGCACGCCCTTGCTGTGCTCCCCACCGCCGGTGCCTTGACCCGCGCCAGACGCCGCTTTGTGCTCCTCCTCGACACCAAGCCCGACCTCGTCGGCCTTCATCAGGCGCTGCCCCGACGAACCAAACCTCCGAGCCGCCTCAATGCCAAGACCTGCGTGCCACGGCCGTACACGACGACCTCCTCCCCGTGCTCTCCTCTGGCCCTCGACCCCGACCCCGCGGCCTCATCCCCTGCATCACACCTCGATCCCACGCGCCGCCCCAGCGCCATGTCGCCTGTCATCGGCTCCGACACCAGCGGGACCTTGGCGGATCATGGCCGGAGAGGAGGGTGAGGGAAGCGCTCGGAGCCCATGCTCGGAGATGCGCAGGCCGGCGCTGGAGGCCACGACCAGGGAAGCCTACGGGGAGAGGGAAAACTCCGGGAGGGAGGCGCCTGTGCGGCCGGCGGCGCGGTCCTTGCAGACGAGCGGGGCGGCGGCGCGGTGAAGACGAGGGGACCATGTCGAGGTCAACGTGATCGTCCTGGGCGTCAGGGTCGTGTGTGATGTGTAGCGCGCGGCCGACGGTGCGGTCCTTGCAGATGAGTGGGGCGGCGGGGCGATGAAGACGAGGGGATCAGCCTGGGCGTCGGGGTCGCGTGCGGTGGGTGGCGTGCATCGTGGTGGGGCTGTGTGTGTTGCGTGTGGTGTTGTGTTGGGTCAGACGTTCGTGCTTGCAAGTTGTGTCGATATAGGTATACGAAAATCTATAGTGTCATAAGCACATGGATCTGTTTTGAACGATATACTATACGAAAGGCTACAGTGTCATAAGCGCGCACCTCTCACACGTACTGGAGTACTCCCGGCTTGCGTCTCTCTAGATTCGGATGCATCTTACGCTAAAACAATAATAAATACATGTGAATCTAGATAAACCAAGTCATTTATTTTGGGCAAAGGGAGTAGTATATTTGAAACAGAATCCATAATGAATCCATGATATCCCTGGCCCACCATCGCTTCAGTCAAGCCTCACAGATGCCACGTCTCGCCTCACCGCCAACAACTTTCTCGATACTTCACCACCTATGCCGTATTAACCGTCTACTAGGAGAGCAATTTTCTGAGGTCGAGCTTTCCGTCGGCAATGGAAGTCCTGAATCGATGGATCGTGCTCTACGAAGCCGGTGACGCATAAACAGCAGCATGAGCTGCAGGCAGCCGGACACACAAGCAGTAGGACCAATGACCGAGTAGAGAAGCTCGAGTTGCCGCTCGCTGGAGTTGCCGTCTCGTCGGAGTGACCACCTGCCGCAGTTTCCCGGTCACACCCGAGTCGTCGCCTCAGTGCCGCTTGTGGCTCAACCGCGCAAGCCTCGCTTAGCCCGCTGACGGTCCGGTCACCGTCATCGTTGGAGCCCATCCAGATCTAGTCGGAGTTCGCGGTCTAGGTCTCGCCGGTTGGCTGGAAACATGAAGGAGCAGTGACTGCTACTTCTCTTGGATTCTAAGTGTCTATTGGGATGCTACCTTTTCCCTGGAGGAATGATCGATTACGGCCATGGAAGCATGCATGGCACACGAGCACGACCCAAATATCACGGCAGCAATTCTCACGGTATTAAGTTGGCAGCGGTGGTTCTACTAAAAAATACCTTGTCATCCATGATGATAATATGAAGCGCGCTGCCGTATCGATGGTTCGTCCGCCCATGCGGACTGTAGTTTGCACGAGTGAATCAAAATCTTATGCGTACGACACATCCATACTACTCCTTACCTAGATAAATAACTGACTTGGGTTTATCTAGATTCGAATATATCTACATACTAAAATACGTCTAGATACATTTGAATCAAGACAAACCAAGTCAGTCATTTCTGGATGAAGTGAGTACAACAGAAGTAAGTTTCTACTATATCAAATAAAAATTCTAAATTTATGATTGAACTCTTGCAACCCCTTTTGTCGAAATAATGTGGTGCTGATTTAATTTTTTTTGGATATTCTTATTCTATAAATGACTTATTTTATTGTTTTGTGTTGTTACCGACTAATTTAGTGATTGATGGGTAGGAGAATTGGTCCGTAATCATTTGATGGCTTTTGGCTTCCTTTTTATGGTATGCTTATATTCAGTTCTTTTTAAAGGCCTACGCTCATGCATGGACCGCGATGACACATGTGCAGCCATGAGGAACTCAATTTTGATTTTTTGGGTTAGTTGTTTGTTTCTTCTCTAATATCATAAATCCTGTACTTTTTGACAGCTTACGAAACTTATGAATCTTTTTTTGCAGGAATTTGAATTCTTTAAATGTCTAGAAGAGTGTGAGAACGAGCTTGAGTTCAATGGCTCGACAACATCCGCCAAGATTAATATCATTTCCTTACGGCATTGCAACCTGACAAGAAAGTACCATATAAAAATCTCGGTTGCTAAACTAATGTTAAATCAATTTAACCCGTAGCAACACACGGGCTTATTTCCTAGTCTAGATAAAGTTGAGAACACTAATATGGACCAAACGGAGTATAAAAACTGTTCGGAGAGAATCAGTTGGTTCAGATTTAAAAACCTTGGTGGAGGGTCAGTTTTCCCCCTCAGAGTTCAATCTGCTTATTCTCCAGCAGTCCATGGCCTAAATACAAATTAAGATGGAACACAATTATTGTTATAATAGTTGGTCATATTGGAAATCGTCATATAGATACAGATATACCATACTAGTACGTACTAGTAATAGATCCAACCCAGCAAGAGGTTGTTACCGTTTTACCACCTATATATGATCTGTAGAGATAAGACAACCACGTAATTAATTACAAAAGCATGCGACCAAAGAGCTAGACAACTAGGAACTTCATGACCAAAGCGCGACATTTAGAGAACCGAGATACATCGACCTTCACCATTCTTCTGATGGTAAGTTTGGCTGCTTTCCTGAACTTGATGCACCTAGAAGTAGATGCTAAGCGCCCATCTGTCTAGTTAACGGCATAGTCTCTCTCGATTTGCACTCCTTTGCTCTGCATCTTGAAGACTATTATGCCCTTTCGTCTGGCATGGAGTTGCTTTGTGGCACTCTTAGGCAGTTTTTGAGTCAAAGTAAGAGATAGACGCACAATTAATAAGAGCAATATACTAAATTATGTGAAACTTAAGGAAAAGACATTCAGGGCAGTTTATTTGTCGCCATATACTCACAAACAATGTCCTATGTGACCTGGTGATCACACATGTGTAGGATAAAGACAAAACAGTTCCCAGGCTGGTGCAGGAGTTTGTGATGGTGCCTATGATGGGTTTAGTGCCGGTGCCGGTGCCTGTGCCGGGGCTGGTGAAGTAGCCGGTGCTAGTGAAGGAGATGGTGCTAATGCATATATTTGTATCGGGGCTGGTGCAGGAGCCAGTACCAGCGAGAGCGCTAGCAGCTTGATGCTGGATTTCTTTTGAGGGGTAGGTAAGATGATTGTAGGAATGGTAGAGGCATATGAGAGTGTACATCAAAATGCTCTCTTATACAATAGTTACTCGCAAGACAATGATTATAGGATATGATGAGTATACAAGAAATTAAGTTACTACCTATATTTTTTCTATCGGAGAAGTGTCCCGCGAAGGAACGAGGGTCCAACGAGCCCTGAGTTTGAGAGGTGGTTGAATCACACGTACCGAGCTTCTTGGCGACGGCGAAGACGGCGGTGCACGAACACGACAGAGAGGTGGACACGGGTGTTTTTACCCAGGTCCGGGACCCTCGTGAGGAGGTAAAGCCCCTACTCCTGCTTGGTTGTATTTCTCATAGTACTTCACGAGGGTACAATGGATAACTAATGTCTAGGCTTACATATTCTAGGAATCGACCTCTGCTAAGGTAGAAAAAGACCTCCTTTTATAGGGCGACCGGGCCTCTTTCCCCCAAACGTTGGGTGATAAGGGTCTCCACACTGCCGCCCTTTGAGGACCCGGTCAACAAGACTACTTTAGGTGGACTCGGTGCTCTTTGCCTTGGTCGTCTGCTAGTCCTTTATAAAGTTGGTCCTTCTGGCGCCGTCCTTCGCTCCCCGACGCCACGCTTATCCTCTTAGCACCAAAGCAGTAAGGGACAACTGCCCTGGACCTGCTGACATCCTTGGCGTATTTACACCAGATGGGGGATGTATTGACCTTTCTATACTGAGGCAACCCGTCAGGGCCCAGTCTTCCCTACTGGGTCTTGTCTTCTTCTCCTGTATCCTGGAAGGGTTACCGGCATGCCCTTGGGTGCGCTCTGACCCTCCCGGGGCCTGTTCGGGGACCTAGGGGAGTCGGACTTCAACCGAGGGAAATGGCAGGGCCCGGAAGGGCCCTCACAAGGCGCCAGCCTTGGACTCCCCTCGTGGGGCCTTCTACCTGTCTCACCGCCACAAGCAAGGGCGGTGGCCCCGTTAGTGTGATCGTCGTCCATAGGATCGAGGTACCCAGGTACCAGGACTCCGATAGTAGCCCCCGGGCACTTGCCGTGCATGTGCCCTCTCATAGGCGTGAAGGGGCGAGGTCCCCAATGGTCGGTGGGCCCCACCTTAGCCGCGACTGACATAGTGCTCAGCCCCTAGGCGTATCTCTGTCGGGCCCTAGGAACCGTCAAGAGAGAAGGGATCCGTCCTACCTCGTGAACCACTCGACATGCCATGGCAGTTCGTTGAGGGGGTCTGTGACCCATGCCACGCGTCTGGCTCAATGATGCCATCCTTTGCCTTGTTAAATTGGGGCCCGGGCGCAGTGCCTCCTCTTCGACGTTGTCCTTCCTGACCCTCTGATCTCCCTCCTCCGCTTTGGAGCTCGAAAAACCCGATTTCCCCCATGGCACCCGAACGACTCTCCGTGGGCGAGAACGGAAAATCTTTGGCGACGGAAGAGGTGGACGATCTCTCCGTGAAGCGAGGACGGGGGAGGCCTCGGGGTAGCGTCCGCGGGAAGCTTGGCAGCCTTGGTGTCGAACCGGCTGGTGCCATGGCTCTCGGGGCCACCGCGACCATCGAGGGGGAGATGCTGGTGAGGCAAGGGCGCAGGCGGCCATCCGGGAGTGGATGCGGGAGGCGCGGTGGTCGCGGCACCTCAGATTCAAGGGCTGCGACGACCATTGGTAGGGAGACGCTGGAGTGGCAAAGTTGCGGCCACCCTTGCGGCAGCGGCCGGGGACGTTGTGGTGGACTCGAAGGGGGGCGTGGCGCTGGTGTGGATCCCACGACACTTCCTGCTCCCCTGCCTGCGGCAGACATGATCAAGCTTGAGGATGACCCTGAGCCAGAGCGGGTCATCGACTTTGTTCTCATCCTCTGGGACGCAGATTGGTCCACTTGGGTGAAGCTCTCCCGGAACTTTGCTCTTGGGATCGCGGGCGATATCCCTAGAGGTGTGCTGCTGAAGCACTCCGGTGGTGGCAATTGGTGGAGCGTGAACATCGAGACCCCTACGCCGGGCGATATGTACCTCACTGTCGGGTAGGCCAAGTTCGTCCGTGACCACCGC
Source organism: Avena eriantha (assembly GCA_910589775.1). NCBI lineage: Eukaryota > Viridiplantae > Streptophyta > Magnoliopsida > Poales > Poaceae > Avena > Avena eriantha. Next base: position 263,409,804 of record OU342744.1, on the reverse strand, counting down.
ATCCGGCAAGGCTCTTCTGCGATTCCGTTATGACAGCGGAGGGGGTTTCACCGTGATGGTCTTCGACCCTCTGATGTGCCGTGTTGAGTTCTAGTGCTACCTCTAGAGGGTCCAGCCTGTTGGGTCCGCAGCATAGAAAACAAAAAATTTCCTATGATGAGAACTATACGCCAAGATCTATCTCCTAGGTACAGAGCAACAGGTGGACATACATCCATCGAGAACTTACCCTCGAAGACAACGAGTTTTGTTAACGAGTAGGAACTCGTGGTTGATGTAGTCGTACACTTGCCGATCTCAAGATCATGAGGAAGTCCGAGTGCCGCAACTCAACAGCGCATCCGTACTCGCACACACGTTCAAGCCACCGGAGAACCTCCACCTCCTCGCTCCAGCGATCCAGCGGAAGCAGCAACTCCTTCCAGACGAAATTCCACCGGGAACATGTATCTCGCTAATCCAAAACCATGGGGGAATAATTCTAGAGGGGGAGAGAGATCCTTCACAAGGAGGTGTGAGGAAGAAGGAGGAAGAGGGTGGCCTTTTATAGGAGGAGGGGGGTGCCCCTCCTTCATGGCCGGCGCATGGGAGGGTGACTCCTCACCTCCCCCATTCACGTGGTGGTAACCCCTCCACATTAAAATGCCTCTTCACATTCCCCTTTAAAGTCCCTACTTTAAATGCATTAAACTTCTCCAAGTTTAATGCTCTCTCATTTGATAAAACTCTTTTATTAAATTTATTCAGAATTTTGTTAACTACTTTAATTAACAAACATTCACATATAACCCCTTGCAATATTTCAATATCACATGCAGAACCACTTTCTGCAATTTCACCCGAAACAATTTCCGGTTTCTATCGAAACAATTCCTGCGCTTTGCAATTCTTTCGTCTAAAACATATGTGCTCCAAAATGGTGTCCGGTAACTCTTAAGTGTGTCACCCTACGGTTCGCGAATAATGCAGACATGATCGAGACCCCTCTCCGATCAATAATCAGCAGCGGGACCTGGAGATCCGTACTGACTCCTACACATTCAACGATGACTTCTGTGATCGTGAGAACCTTTAACGGTAGTAACTAAATCCCTTTGTCTCGCGATATATTACATATCCGAGATTCGATCATTGGTATCTCCATACCTAGTTTGATCTCGTTACCGACATGCACTCTTTTCTCGTTCCCGTGATATAACATTCTAGTGATCACATCACTTGCTTGCAAGATATCTTAATGTGATATCACGAAGAGGGCCCAGAGTATATATATCCGTCATCGGGATTGACAAATTCAACTCTTGATCCATGAGCCTCAACATAACACCTTTGTAGCACTGAACCCATCTTCATAGTCACCCTGTTACGGTGTGATGTTTGATGTTATCAAGATACTCTTCCGGTGTTAGTAATTAACATGATCTCATGGTCTAAGGATAAAGATTACTTCGTATGGTGTTATAGCAATATAAACATAATGAATTTGATCGTAATGCTATACTTCGGATGAATGTTCATCTCATCATTCAACTAATGTTGTGACCTTGTTATTAACAAAATCCAATATCCATGATCAGGAAACCTTGATCATCTTGTTAATCAACAAGCTAGTCTATAAGAGAGGCATAACTAGGAACCCATTTTATTTCTTAAACACACATGTATTGATGTTTCCGATCAATACAATTATAGCATGCAAAATAAACATTTATCATAAACATGGAATAAGATAATAACCACTTTATTATTACCTCTCGGGCATATTCCCTTCAGTCTCCCACTTGCACTAGAGTGAATAATCTAGTTTGAAAAACTTTGCGTATTGAACACCTATGGCTTTCTGGTGTTGCATATACGCTATTGCTAGTGGTTAACATAATCTCAGGATCTGACAGTTTCAGGCCCGTGTGTATTTGCATGTCTTTGCATCTCTACGCATCACTCATTCTCAAATGAGATGGCATTGTATAAATTTGGTCCTTTGGTGAGACCTTTAGTTCCTTCGGCTCAAAATATGTTAATATTATTGTCACACAATATATCTTCATAGTATTAGCCCACTTTGAACCACACCTAGTTTGATAACAAACTACTTAACACAAATGCCCTCCTTTGCTGCTACTATAGCAGTTATATACTTAGCCTTCTGTTGTAGTATCCGTCACAATGTCTCAACTTTGGAACTCATCCAAATCCATCATGGAACATCCTTTCCATTACATTGTGCCACCCATAGTCTAAATTGAGATAAATTTAATTTGTATCTTGTGACAAAACTAGTATCAATGTAACACTTTACAATGAACTACCTTTAACTATTTGTCACTTATACATGATATATTCTTAGTTCTTCCAAAGCTCATAAGAATATCTTTACTATCGTCCAATGATCATCTTATGAATCATTCAGGTATGTGCTCATAACATTTAGACCATAGGACATTTTGGATATATACATATCATGGTATAATCGATCAAAATCTTCATGTGATTTTACTCACCAAGTGTTGAAACACTTGAATCTTGATACAATTATTTCCTTGCAGCAAGAACCTTTCTTGTTGTTTCCATATTGAACCCTTTCAATATCTCATATATGTGTCTGGCACAACCATATTTGCGCCTTAATCTATCCATATAGATATTGATGCCAAATATTCTGGGTTTGCCCAAGTCTTTCATCGAAATCTTATTTTAATGAAATTCTTAACTTGTGTCAATACAAGATACATCATTTCCAATCAACAATATGTCCTCTACATAATATATTAGAAATATGTGTCAGCGCTCCCACTTAATTTCTTGCAAATGCAAGCATCTTCATCATCTCCGATGAATTTAAACTCCTTTAACATTTTTCATCATGGTGAAGATTCCAACTCCGCTATGCTCACTTCAACTATTAAAGATTGCATGCCCTTTTAGCATCCTTTTAATTAACAAAACCCTTCGGACCGTGTCATGTACACATCCTAGGTAACCATTCTATTAGAAGAACCTTGTTTTGTTTATTCAACTACCATATACCAAATTATACGTAGTGGTTGCTACATTAATCCGTCAAGACTAAATATCGCTATGAAAGATCAAATCTTGTCATAGTCAACTCCTTGAACATTGCCGTAAACTTCTTTCCAACATGTCGACTATTTCATAGATGTTAAACACCCATGTCTATTTCTTTATAGATCCAAACACAACCGATAGGCTTCATGCCTTTCCGGAGGGTCTTCCAAGTTCAGAAACTTGATTTCTCGTGTATGGATACTATCACGGATTCTATGTCTTCTAGTCATTTTGTGGAGTCAGGGCCCATCATCGCTTGTTTGCATGTAGTCGGTTCATCATTGTCAAAACAATAACGACTTGCTTATCAAATCTTACTATTTGATTCTTACCGACCTACATGGTTCAATAGGAACTCTAATCTCTGAGATCACACCTTTTGTAATCACGGGAGCCATGAGCATTGTGGCCGCCACCGGGACACTTTCCGGCGCTGTGCTACTTAGCACATATAGCTAAGGTTCAACAACCTTATCAAAGTTCTATTGTCCTCCCACTTAACGTTTCGCGAAAAATTCCTTCTCAAGAAACTTGACATTCCAAGTGACAAACTCTTTTGTCCTTGGTGTATGGAGAAATTCCCAACAAATTCTTTGGGATAACCTACAAAGATGTACTTATCCGACTTTGGTTGTAAACATTTTACTTATGCATAGCATACCAAAATTTAAGAAAAGACAATTTGGGTTTTATCCCAAACCATAACTCATATGGTGTCATTTCAACGGATCACGATGGTGCTCTTTTCAGTGTAAAAGCGGTAGTATCTAAAGCTTTAATCCTTAAAACATAATGGCAGTTTTATAAATGACACCCTTGATCTTACCACGTCAAACATGGTTTGATTTCATCTCTCGAATATGCCATACTCCTATGGTTTACCGGAAAACACAAATCATGGAACAATTCCTCAAATCTTAGGTGTTTTGCTAAACCTGTAACTCAAATATCTTCCTTTATGATAAAATCATAAACTCTTTATTTTCTTGTTAAAATGATTTTCCACTTCATCTTGAAAATCTTTGAACAATTTTCAAATGTTTCATACTTCTTCCTTATTAACTAAATATATAAATATATTCACTCAAATTTCTGGATAAAGCATATGAAGCAAAAATATCCATCGCATATGGCTACACATAATGGACTATGCACATCAGCATGCACAATTTCCAATAAGCTAGTCATCCGTTCCTCTTTGGCCTATGAACGGAGTTTCAATTATCTCGAGGAAAGTCTCACAAGCGTCAATTGATCAAAATCAAGGACTCCAAAATTCCATCAACATGGAGTTTCTACATGTTTTCTTTCCAATATAATTTAAAACAGCGATGCCACTTCATAAGTGATATTTTAATCATTTGTCTCGCGACATTTTAGCAATAGTGTTTATGGATGTGATTTCTCCCACTAGACTTGTAAAAAGTTCATCCATCCTTTATGGAATACGGTAATTATTTGAACAACCATTGTTCTCGTAAACCGGAACAAAATAACAACTATTAAAACAAATCTTGCAGGCTAGGTTTGACGTCAACGAAAAACACAATAACACTTTATTTTTTCGATGAACATCATCACTTATTCTCTTGCTAGTTACTTAGGCCGTTCCAGTTCATAAATTGCGTTGTCCTGTATGACACTTCATACCAACCAATTCGGTATCCAATACCTCAGAACCACATTGTTTAACAAGCAAGGAATACAGCCATAACATGTATACCTTCTATATACCTAAGCTGGACATTTCCAACTTTTTCTTTTCTGCCAAATATTTTATAGATTCTCTTTCAGCAATTCCTTTTCCTTTTAAAAGAATCTATCAACATCAATAGTGGTGTCATTCACATGACACATAGTACAAAGTATATATAGTCAAACACTAGTACCTTTGGACTTGCACTTTGAAGTGGATCACCATCATCAAATGTTTGGCATTCTTTCAGAAATCCATTCTTTAGTAATCTATTAGTGTAGTAAACATTTTACTTACATCTTCTATTCATCCTTATCATGACAACTTTCCTGATCAAGCTACTATAGCCTATAAGGAATAATGATGAGTATAATTTTAGTTCCCGAAACATTTTGGGAGATTCGGATGCCTAGCATCTCCATCCTTCACAAAATATCATACATTATGATAACATGTATTTTGCTAAATTATACTCTATCATAATGCAACCAAAAACATTGTTTTAGATATCACAATATCTTTCACACATGATGGTTTCTGAAAAAAAATTCAGCTCCTATATAATCTTGATATTAAAACAACTTTTGAATATCAATAATCATGGAGGCAAACATGATACTTTAGATACTAACATTGGAATTCTTACTCTTGATTTAATACTACTTATTAAACTTCATGGAGTAAATAGAGTTTGCTGAAAGTTTGCAATAGGACTTATAAACTTTAAATTGACATTCAAAACAAGACGATACCAGTTCGTAAAGTAAATATCCAGAATTCTATAGTTCTATTATCTCAATTAAAACTAAGCATAAGGTAGTAAACAGATGCAAATGACTACAAAAAATTATGAAAATTCACTTCGATTTAGTTTATGACAAATTGAGTTCGACTAATCCAAATTAGAAATGAACTCCCACTCAAAAAGACATCCCTCGTGCCTTTTTGGTGATTACATGAACCAAATCCACTACACCAAGTCCGATCATCACGTGAGTCGGTGTAGCTTCAAAGGCGAGCATCAATATGGGCATCATATCAACTATATGACTCATGCTTAACCTTTCGGTCCGTATTCCGAGGCCATGTCTGTTCATGCTAGGCTCACCAAGTAAGAAACTTAGTACTCGCGTGTGTAAAACTGTCTTACACCCGTTGTATGAAAGCGTAGAGTCGAGTACACCCGATCATCACGTGATGTCTCGAAACATGATCCATAGAATAGTGCATACTTAAGGAAGAACACATTTTATCTTGATATCTAAATGAGGGATCATCTTACAATGCTACCCAAAGCGCCAAACTAGCAGTATAAGATGCTAACATCTAATGTGTAAAGTGAGATGATATGGTCCATGCATCTGATCTCTATCATTTGCATCGTGGTATGATCTCTATCATTCCTTTGTGTGTAAGGACAAGGTCTATGGAACTTACACGTTGAATGTGTTGTAAGAGTATCTATCATACATCTACTTACAACAATACCATATCAATACACTAGCCCAGCAACGATCTAAACTAGACGCCTCTAATTTATCAATTGCAAGTTTTACGTGGCTTAGGGCTTTCGGAGATAGAACCGTTCTTACCTACGAACATGAACCACAACGAGGATAACCAAGTTACTAGCAACTCATTGTAAATCAGATATTGACTATAGTAGGAGAGACAGACACCCGCCAGCCACTTATGAAAAACTAGTTGCATGTCAGCCATGGAACCGGTCTCATGTACGATGACATGTAAGGTTGGTCCGGGCCGCTTCATCCCACTATGCCACCAATATCCAAAATACATAGAAGATGCAATAACATGATCATCATCGCCCACATATAAACATGTACTACCCGTGCAAAGCACCTACGCATGGATCAGGCTCTGATACCACTGTTGGGTCCGCAGCATAGAAAAAAATTCCTACGATGAGAACTATACGCCAAGATCTATCTACTAGATACAAGCAGCGGGTGGATATACATCCATAGAGAACTTACCCTCGAAGACAACAAAGCTTTGTTAAGGAGAAGGAACTTGTGGTTGATGTAGTCGTACACTTGTCGATCTCAAGATCGTGAGGAAGTGCGAGCGCCGCAACTCAGTAGCGCATCCGTACTCGCACACACGTTCAAGCCACCGGACAACCTCCACCTCCTCGCTCCAGCGATCTAGCGGAAGAAGCAACTCTATCCAGACGAAATTCCACCGGGAACACGTATTTCGCTAATCCGAGACCATGGGGGAATAATTCTAGAGGGGGAGAGAGATCCTTCACAAGGAGGTGTGAGGAAGAAGGAGGAAGAGGATGGCCTTTTATAGGAGGAGGGGGGTGCCCCTCCTTCATGGCCGGTGCATGGGGGGGGGCGACTCCTCACCTCCCCCATTCATGTGGTGGTAACCCCTCCACATTAAAATGCCTCTTCACATTCCCCTTTAAAGTCCCTACTTTAAATGCATTAAAATTCTCCAAGTTTAATGCTCTCTCATTTAATAAAACTCTTTTATTAAATTTATTCAAAATTTTGTTAATTACTTTAATTAACAAACATTCACATATAACCCCTTGCAATATTTCAATATCACATGCATTACCACTTTCTACAATTTCACCCGAAACAATTTCCGGTTTCTATCAAAACAATTCCTACGCTTTGCAATTCTTTTGTCTGAAACATTTGTGCTCCAAAATGGTGTCCGGTAACTCTTAAGTGTGTCACCCTACGGTTCCCAAATAATGCAGACATGATCGAGACCCCTCTCCGATCAATAATCAGCAGCGGGACCTGGAGATCCGTACTGACTCCTACACATTCAACGATGACTTCTGTGATCGTGAGAACCTTTAACACTAGTAACTAAATCCCTTTGTCTCGCGATATATTACATGTCCGAGATTCGATCATTGGTATATCCATACCTAGTTTGATCTCGTTACCGACATGTACTCTTTTCTCATTCCCGTGATATAACATTCTAGTGATCACATCACTTGCTTGCAAGCTATCTTAATGTGATATCACCGAGAGGGACCAGAGTATAACTATCCGTCATCGGGATTGACAAATTCCACTCTTGATCCATGAGCCTCAACATAACACCTTCGTAGCACCGAACCCATGTTTATAGTCACCCTGTTATGGTGTGACGTTTGATGTTATCAAGATACTCTTCCGGTGTTAGTAATTAACATGATCTCATGGTCTAAGGATAAAGATTAATTCGTATGGTGTTATAGCAATATAAATATAATGACTTTGATCACAATGCTATACTTCGGATGAATGTTCTTCACATCATTCAACTAATGTTGTGACCTGGTTATTAACAACATCCAATGTCCATGATCAGGAAACCTTGATCATGTTGTTAATGAACAAGCTAGTCTATAAGAGAGGCATAACTAGGAACCCTTTTTATTTATTAAACCCACATGTTTTGATGTTTCCGATCAATACAATTATAGCATGCAAAATAAACATTTATCATAAACATGGAATAAGATAATAACCACTTTATTATTACCTCTCGGGCATATTCCCTTCACAGCCAGGGTTCTACCACAGTCGTGGATATCAGCCGTCGTCGTCATTTCATAGCGTCTTTCTACCCTTTTGTCTTGACGGTGTTCGACCCTCTAATGTGCCGTGTTGAGTTCCCGTGCTACCTCTAGAGGGCTCGGCTAGGGTTCTGCCGCAGCCGCAGCTATCAACTATTGTCATCGTGTCGTAGCTTCTTTCCAGCCTTTTGTCTTGTAAAGCAAGTTTGCGTTGAACTTGCTTATATGGTTTATTTTCTCCGGTTCTATTTGCTAGTGGCACTGTCCGGGGCCTCGTAGTAGAACTTGCTTTCGGGTGTCGTCATGCTCACCACCACCCTTCCTTGCGCTTACGTTGGAGGCGCCATTCACCTTGTCTGACAAGGAGCTACCTTTGCTGAGGCCTCTTGGCACTTGTTCGGTACTTCTTCGGAGAGCCTTGCGAGGGGTGCTTCCCCGAGAATGTCTCGACGGCAGAGGTGTTCTCCTATCGGGTGGCGCGTATTGTCGCCCGGTGTCGGGAGCCCTAGGTGGGGCGACCCGCTCTCATGGCTGGTATTCAGGAGTCACCTCGTGAGGTCATCACCAAGACGCATGCTCAGGTTGTTGGTCGCTTGGAGGGGTCCGTAGGCGTAGCGCCGAGCTTGGCCGCTAGAGCATGATACCCTCCCGAGCCGCCCTGTGAGCCTCCCGAGGGAAAGATCATAGGGAAAACGCTTATCATGTTAGCCTCGTCTAAGAAGAAGACTCTAGGTCTGGCGTGGGTTTTGGCCGCCAGAGGGGGATACCCTCATGAGCCGTCTCGTGATCCTGCCGAGGGAAAGACCATAGGGAAAATGCTTATCCTGTTAGCCTCCTCCGAGGAGGAGACCGTAGGTCTCGAATTTTGGCTGCTGGAGGGTGATACCCTCACGAGCCGCCCCGTGATCCTCCCGAGGGAAAGATCGTAGGGAAAATGCTTATCCTGTTGCCGTAGGTCTAGCCTAAATTTTGGACGCTGGAGGGGGATACCCTCATGAGCCGTCCCGTGATCCTCCCGAGGGAAAGACTGTAAGGCCAGTGCTTATCCTGTTAGCCTCCTTCAAGGAGGAGTCCGTAGGTCTAGCATGAATTTTGGCCACTGGAGGGGGATACCCTCACGAGCCGCCCCATGATCCTCCTAAGGGAAAGACCATAGGGAAAATGCTTATCCTATTAGCCTCCTCCGAGGAGGAGACCATAGGTTTAGCAGGAATTTGTGTCGCTGAAGGGGGATACCCTCACGAGCCGCCCCGTGATCCTCCTGAGGGAAAGACCGTAGGGAAAATGCTTAACCTATTAGCCTCCTCCGAGGAGGAGACCATAGGTTTAGCAGGAATTTGTGTCGCTGAAGGGGGATACCCTCACGAGCCGCCCCGTGATCCTCTTGAGAGAAAGACCGTAGTGCCAGTGCTTATCATGTTAGCCTCCAAGGAGGAGGAGACCATAGGTCTAGCATGAATTTTGGCTACTAGATGGGGATGCCCTCACGAGCCGCCCCGTGATCCTCCTGGGGGCAATTACCATAGGGAAAGTATGCTCTGCTGGGGTTCCCCATGAGTGTCACACGAGTATCCCAAGCCAGGGGTCATGGGTGACTCATCGCTGGGCTGACCTTCAAGTTCAGAGCTCGACACTTTAGGTCCTGGGTCGAAAGGCAATTGCCCATTCATGTGCTAGGAACCGTGGGTGAGTTGACTTGTTGCCGAAACCGCCCCTCTCAAGCACTAGGTATCGTGGGTGAGTTGACTTGTAGCCAGAGCCGGTCATTAAGTTCAGAGCTCCACATTTTAGGCCCTGGGTCGACGAGGCATGGCCTCCTTCGAGCACCAGGACGTGGGCAAGGTGAAACATTACCGAGGCCGCTTTGCAAGTTCAACGCTCAACACTTTAGGCCCTAGGTCGATAGGCCGTGGCCCTGTGATAGGAACTATGCCTAGCCCCTACTCGCGTGGTAGTCGTCGAGGAATCCCATCAACACACAGCTTCGGAAAACATTTTCTCAAAAAGGCAATAAAACAATGGAAAATTTGGCGCCAGCCATAAAATCTGGAAAAAGAGGGAATGGCGAGTAAGTCTAACTTCGTGGAGCAAAGCGGGGGGTTCACCTTCATGGAGCTGTGAAGACGGCTTGTTGACAGGAGTGATGTTTGGACTAAGGGGATCATAGGGGCACGCTAGCATGACCACCCGAGCCTTGTGGGGGTAGCCCCCCAGGTCCCCGTCCTCGATAGTGCCTAACTGGTAGACGGGGGCATACTGAGGGTGTGCGTCGTAGTCCTCTGGAGCCCTCGGGTCCCTGTCCTCGGCAACGGCTGGCTGGAAGATCGGGGGAATACCAAGGGTGGGTGTTGTAACTCTCTGGAACCCCCGGGTCCCCATCCTCGACAACGTCTGGCTAGAAGACGGGGGCATACCAAGGGTGGTGATTTAACTCTGTGGAGCCCCTGGGTCCTCGTCCTCGACAGCGTCTGGCTGGAAGATGGGGCATACCGATGGTGGGTGCTGTAACTCTCCGGAGCCCTCGGCCCCCATCGTCGACAGTGTCTAGCTGGAAGACGGGGCATACCGAGGGTGGGATATCGAGGCCCTGGGAGCCCCCCATGTCCATCACGGCGAGGCGTCCCTTCGGTCACCACGCTAATGTTTGGGTGGCCCGGCCCGGTATTCTCCTTTTGGTCCTCAGTTGAATGTCTGCCTAGCCGACCGCCTTGCCCGCTGCCGTGCTTGCGTTTCTTTTGGCCTTTGTGTTCCATTCGTATCGCCTTAAGCTTGAAACATTGGCTAGTGTTGTGCCCCCGGAAGCGGTGGAAGACGTAGTAAGGCCGCTCTTCGTCCTCCTGCTTCAAGTCCTTCCCGCGGGGGCGCTTCTGCTCGACTCCTTTCTGATGGGTTCCCATGGCCCCGCCCTCGGAGTTGATGCGTGCCACTGCTCCGGTTCCGCCGTCGCCCCTGTCGCGGGTGAGCTGGCGCCCGGTCGGTGGCCGGGGGCACGGGAAAGGGCGCCACAGGGACTCGCAGCGGGCGGAGGCATACTCCTCCGAATCTTTGAGCGGAGCGGCGAGCGACGAGTGGGGGCTGACCAAGGTCCGATAGGCCCTTGCAGGAGGCCTACCCCTCCAATCCTGGGCGCATCCTTCCGGCTCCCGGGGAAGTAGTCTGCCCTAGCTCAGTTGTCTATTCCGTCTGCCCACATGCCGATAGGGCAGCCTGCTAGGAGCTCACAAGGGCATGGGGCTCTTTTCCATCCTAGAGGCGGGGTGTTTCGATGCTCACCCTCCGACCAGGCGGCGGCATCACAGCGCCTGGAAGCCTTCCCTTGCGAGGTCATCACCATCTCTGGCACGCTGTCTAGCTTCTCCGCTCCACGCGTCGCCAGCGGCAGCGTCGAGGTCATGATGGGTGGCTTAGGCAAGGGCCACCACCATCCTCTGGAGCGCAATGTGGGAGGCAATGACTCCACTTCGTGTGAACAGGACCAAGATCCGCTGGCCACCTCCATCCAGCACCTCCGCAATCCCATCATCCCTGGGGCGGATTCGGCAGCAGCTACAGCCGCGCTGGAGGCCACACACCAAAACCTTCTAGAGGAAGAAAACAAAGTTGCCGCCTAGCAGCATTGGCTAAACGCGACCATGCGGGAGTACAACACCGCACATGGCTTCGCCCGCCTGCCCGGCGCCAACCGGCAGATTCCTCCCCAGTCTCGTAACCTTGGTTCCGAGCTGGATCGTGCGAATGACCCGTGGACCCCCGCGGTTCAGCCGATTTATAATACTCCCGCCAAGAACATGAGGGCCGCGGAGGTAGCCGCCGTTGAGCTGAGCCACCATGAGGGCGACGAGCTACGCCGCCAGCAGTCATGCATTCAGCTCCTCGTATCCATGAACAACAAGGAGCAGGATAAAGCAGGCATGAGCCTCAAGTGGGGAACAGCAAGAGCCAGCCACCTCGTCGGATGGTGGACCCAGTAGTTAGCGGCAGCAAGGCCCCCTCTCTAAACGGAATGAAACAGAACAGCCATCCACGTGGCGAGTCAGTTGGCCATGGGCATCATCCGCATGACGTCGTGGTGGTCACCAACAGAAAGCACCCTCCGGCTGATGGAGCCGAACAAGGGCAACGTCATCAACCGGCTGACGAAGCCGAAAGAAGCCTCGTGCCGCCCAAGTCCGCCTGACAGGGTGACTTGGCCCATGCGAGCCGGAAATGCATGATGCGTGCACCGGATCGATCTCCTGATACAGTCGCGCGCTCGAGGAGGAAAGCCCAGCCGTTCCAAGATGCTTCAGACTACGCATCCGACAAAAACTGTTTCCAAAAGGATTTTCGCTCCCAAGTGACACACTAAAGTACAATGACTCGGTCAAGCCAGAGGACTAGCTGGTGGACTATGTCACCACAGTAGGAATAGCCACCGGCAACCGGCGAGTGACGGTGCGTTATGTCCCCCTCATTCTCCTCGACTCGGCCAGAACCTGGCTGAACAGTCTCCCAGACAACAGCATCAACGCCTGGGTTGACTTCGAGGAAGCAGTCATTCTCAACTTCACTGGTATCTACAAGTGGCCTGGGCATCCTCGCAAGCTCTCCATTTGCGTTTAGGGCATGGACGAGTCTGACCACTCCTACCTCACCTGGTGGACAAGCATGCACAACTCCTGTGAGGGGGTGCGCGAGCACCAAGAAATTGACTTCTTCGTCAATGGCTGTAGAGGCGACACCATGCTCAAGCATAAGCTCAGCCGGGTGGAACCTGAAACGATGGCTCAAGCCATGGCCATCGCGGACAAGTACGCCACCACCAATACGGCAATGAAGAAGGCCATCGTAGTGGATGACCAAGGGAAAATCATTGTGGACAACTCCACAGATCGGCGCCAGCCAGATGGGCATCATAACAACTCTAGGCGGCATGGCCATGACAACCGCCATGGCAAAAGAAAGGACAACTAGTTGGACAACCGTTACGAGTCTGGCAACCGTCCAAGAGGATCCGACCGCAGGCGGTAGCCGGAGGCAGGAGCCCGACGATCGGCCACCACGACCCAAGTGTACCATCGAATCTATGCTTGATGGCCCATGCAAGTTCCAAAGAGGTGGCAACAAGCTGGCTACGCACACAACTTGCCATTCCACCTGGACAAAGAACATGGCCGAGGTTTGCAGATTACCACCGCCGCTGCCTCTACCAGCCAGTGGCCAACAGGACAACCATGAATGCCAGAACCGCTAGGATGAGGAGGACAGTGAATACCCTCGCCTGCTAGGGAAGTACCACATGTTCACTACCGAATCGGATACCAAGCATAGCAAGAGGCGCCACGAAGCGGAGGTGAACGCAATTGTTCCCCCATTCCTCAATACCTCAACTGGTCTGAGGAAGTGATCGTGTGGAGCTGGAAGGACCAGCCAGCCGTGCTGCTTCACCCATTAACCTACGTGATGGTCATGGATCCTATCATCATCTCCAAGAAGCACTCTTGCAGATTCTCACGCGTCCTTGTGGATGGGGGAAACAACATCAACCTCATGTACCACAGCTCGTTGGACCGGCTCGGCATCAGCGAGGCTCAGCTAGAGCGGTCCAGCACCTCCTTCCACGGAGCCCTCCCGAGTCCTTCGCATTCGCCCATCAGCAAGATTTGTATGGATATCATCTTTAGCATGGAGGGCAATTTCCGCCGCAAGCCCATCTGGTTCGAGGTGGTCAACCTCTCCAGCGCATATCACGCCATCCTTGGACGCCCAGCGCTCACAAAGTTCATGTTGTGCCATACTACGCTTACCTCAATATGAAGATCCCCGAGCCCAAGGGAGTAATCAGCATCGCCGGTGACTACAGGTGGTCGGTGGAGTGTGCCACAGACGACTCGAAGCTAGCCGAAGCCATAATCATCACGGAGGAGAAGCGCATCATCATGCAGAACGTGGCAGCCCTACAGGCAGAAATGCTGGCTGGCAAGCCAAAGCCAGCCGGAGAGGCACAATTCTAGCCATCCAAGGGCATCAAGAAGATTTTTCTCAATGAGACCAAGCCGGGAAAGTTCATCCTGGTCGGAGTAGGCCTTGCCAACAAATAGGAAAGCGCGCTCATCGAGTTCCTCCATGAGAATCGGGATATCTTCGCATGGTCCCCCAAGGACATAGCTAGTGTTCCGAGGGATCTCACCGAGCACTCTTTACATGTCAGGACGGACGCAAAGTCGGTCAAGAAGTCTCTACACTACTTCACTATGGAAAAGAGAAGAACAATTGGTGAAGAAATCACCTAGCTCCTTACACCCGGATTCATCATGGAAGTTGTCCACCTGGAATGGCTGGCAAACCCAATGCTACTGCTTAAAAAGAACAAGACTTGACGCATGTGTGTTGACTACACGAGCGTCAACAAGGCATGCCCCAAAGATCCATTCACCCTGCCAAGGATAGATCAAGTGATCGACTCCATAGCCAGCTATGAAATGTTGTCGTTTCTGGATGCGTATTCCAGCTACCAGCAGATCCGCCTGAACCCCGCTGATTAAATAAATACAAAATTCATCACCCCGTATGGGGCTTACTATTATACCACCATGCCATTTGGACTGAAAAATGTAGGGGCAACATACCAGCGCTACATGCAGAAATGCCTACAATCGCAGATCGGTAGAAACGTACACACCTATGTCGATGATGTGGTGGTCAAGACAAAGGAACAACAAACACTCCTCGAGGACCTAAAGGAGACATTCGCCAACCTCCGTCGGTTCCATATGAAGCTGAACCTGGAGAAGTGCGTGTTTGGCATTCCAGCCGGCCAGCTCCTCGGTTTTCTCGTCTCAGAAAAAGGAATCGAGGCCAACTCGGAGAATTTCGACGCAATCGAGCGCATGGAGCCGCGGCAAAACCTGCGCAACGTGCAGAAGTTCACTTGGTGCCTGGCCTCACTCAGCTGGTTTGTCAGCCGGCTGGGGGAGAAAGCACTCCCGCTGTACCAGCTGATGAAGAAAACAGACAAATTCGCCTGAGCGGCCCAGGCGGACAAGGCCTTCCGCGACCGCAAGCGCATGCTATCCTCCCCACCAATACTGGCGGCCCCGCTGCAAACAAGCCAATGCTAATGTACATCGGAGCTACCAACCGGGTCATCAGTGTCGTGCTCGTGGTTGAGAGGACAGAAGAAGGAAATGCAGAGCCGGTCCAACGCATGGTGTACTACCTGAGTGAGGTACTCTTACTCTCGAAGTAGAACTACCCTCACTACCAGAAGCTGGTGTATGGTGTGTACATGGCCGCCAAGAAACTGAAGCATTACTTCCAAGAGCACTCCATCCGGGCAGTGGCCTTGGCACCACTTTCGGAGATCATCGGCAACAGGGATGCCCCGGGCAGGGTGGAAAAATGGGCAATAGAGCTCGCCGCCCACAATATCCAATATGAGCCACGAATGACGATCAAGTCTCAAGCCCTGGCGGATTTCCTCGTTGATTGGGCAGAAACTCAATACCTATCACTATGCCCTGAGTCCATGCACTAGAAGCTACACTTCGATGGCTCCAAGATGTACGGGGGGCTCGGAGACGAGGTTGTCATCACCTCTCCAAAAGGAGAGCGGCTGGAGTATGTGCTGTGAGATCCACTTCCGTGCATCCAACAATGTTGCCGAATACGACGCGCTCGTCCATGGCCTCAAAATGGCAAAAGAGATCGGCATCTGGCACATCCTCTGCTTTGGTGACTCGGACCTAGTCGTGTAGCAAGTATCGGGCGATTGGGACGCCAAGGATGCAAACATGGCCCTGTACCGCTTCTTCATGCAGCAGCTATGCGCCTGCTTTAAGGGGTGCGAGTTTCACCATGTTCCCCGAGCCAACAATGAGGCCCCTGACGCACTCGCCCGTATCGGGTCAACAAGGCATGAAATTACCCTCGGAGTCTCCCTCTAGCACGTGTGCAAGCCATCCATCACGCCATCTCCAGAGTTCGACTCCACATACTGGACGCGGACCCAGTGAATGCTGGCTCCAAGCAGCGAGAGACTACCGCAAAGCTCCTGGGGACTGCCACATCAAACCTGGGACTGTCACACCAATCACGAGGACTTCCGGGTTGGAGGCCCCGACACTCTCAACCGGCTCTAGTAGCCTGGGGACTACCGGCCCCGCTATTCCACCTGGCAGACCGCCTGATGAGCCTAAACCGGTCGTGCGCAAGGAAATCAAGCTGATCATAGAGACCGTGTATGCCATCCAGGAAATCCTGGCATGGGCCAAGCCGTTCATGAATTTCCTAGCCAAAGGGGAGCTGGCTGACAAAGAGGTCGAGGCAAGGCAGATAACGCAGAGAAAGTGCATATACCATCATCAATAACGAGATGTACAAGCACAACGTCGGGGGAATCTATCAGCGTTGCGTAAGCCAAGAAGAAGGAATCCGACTTCTAGTGGACATTCACAAGGGCGAATGCGGTCACCAAGCATCATCACGGGCCATAGTGTCCAAGGCGTTCCGCCATGGTTTCTGCTATCCTACTGTGCTAGAATATGCCGAACAAATGGTGACATGGATATACCCTGCAGGTACTCGAGCCTAGTATATACGGTCCAGATACGGTGAAAGCCCATGGTGTTGCCATGGCCCGATGAAGACTTCGAGTGACCCACAGACTCTCGATTACTTGCGAGACAGGAAGAAGCTTACAGATAGAAAGTTTAAAGGGAAAACCCTAATCTATAACCGACTCGACCTGCTACCCGAGACCTAGCCTATCTATATAAAGGCCAGGAGGGGGCGGCGAGGAGCACACACACAACCCTAGTTTCCACAACTCTCGCCTGATTGCATCTGCGCGCCCCTGTAATCTTCGATTCCTCCGATAATTCCAAGGGCAGACAAGCAGGAGTAGGGACCTCTACGAGGCCTGAACCTGGGTAAACCTTGCGTCCCTGTGTGCTTGTTTGCTAGCCGATTGATGCTTCCAGCGCTCCCTCCTTCTCCAAAACCCAAGTCCATAACAATGGGCATTGATGAGTTAAGCCCTCGTCAATTGGCGCCGTCTGTGGGAATTGGGAGTGCTGATGTTGCGGCTTCTTCGGCCCCATAACCGCAATCTACAACTCCGCAACAGCAGAGATTTGCCAGCTATTTGGCACGTTCGACTTCACTGTCCACACGCCGGCCACTCGCCCGGCTTTCGAGTCTGTGGGCGATAGAATCAGCCTGGCGACTGGGAGCTTCCGCTTCCAAGTTGGTCAGATGGGCACGCTTCGCATGCCTGACCAGCCAGCAGCTTCCGCGATTTCTCCAGTATCATGGTTCCCGCCACCAATCGGCGCCCTCAGCGAGCTCAACACCTCAGCAGCAGCTGAAAGCACGGACAGCGACAGCACTTGCGAATTCGATCTGGGCGGCCTAGCAACATAAGATGGGGTCTACGGCTCCAGATCCGAAAGTTGCGGAAGCAACAACATCCCCAACCACTTCATGTGCGCCGTCATCAACACCGGCGAAACCAGCGCCAATCGCAAAAACGGTGGCAATGGTCCTAATCCACCCAACGGTGGCATACCTAACGGCGGACCACCCAATGGCGGCCCCACTAACAGTGGCAATGGCGTGCCCGTCAACAATGGAGGGTCAGTCGAACCTCCAACCATGGTGAACAAACACACTAGTGAATGTGTCGTGATCAAACTCAACGATCTTGAGTGGGCCCGTTGCCGAGAAGCTCTGAGAGGCAATCCTCTGCCACCGACACGCAGCAAGAACTACTGATGGGATATCATTGGCTACTAAAGGAGGAGTACAGACGCCAGTTACAAATGATCGCGCAACTCGAAGGGCGTAAAAAGGTGGCGGACGAGTCAAGCCTCCGGAGGGCCGGGCTCTCCTCCCACGGACGATCCTCCTCCAAGGGCAACGAGTACGTGGCCAACAAGAGGCGATCTCGAATGGCCCACCTCACCGAGTAGGAGCGCATAGAAGTTGCAAAAGCCCTTGACTTCAGCTCTATGACAGTCGACACACGAGGCAACATGGTCCCAAAGACGTCGCAAGCTGCAGGAATAGCGGCCACCATGTACCTCCTCAATAACCAGCCGCCAACTGGGGATCCCCGAGCCGCCATGCACCGATCTACGATCGCGGGCTTGGGGTTAATCGAGGCTACCCTCGACAAAGAGCCAACGCCAGAGCCAAAGAGAAGTAAGGCTCTGGAAAAATGTTATTTCTCACCCTCATCCAGCGACGACAGTCATGATCTGTCTCAACGTCGCCGCTCACGGCGACACGACCACGACTACGATGCGCGCAATGACCTCACGCAGCGCAAAATCGACAAATGGAGGGCACGACATGCCTGTTCGACTGACTCAAAGGACGAAGGTGTGGAGCTTTGTGGCGCCAGATGCTTCAGCAGAGCCATCAGGCAGAAGCGAATGCCCAAGGGGTTCAAGCTGCCATCAGAGAACCAACAATTTGACGGCCTATAGGGCCCAAAAATCTGGTTGGAGGATCACATCTCCTCCGTTAGGCTCCACGGCGGGAGTCAAAGCATGGCCATGCAATGCCTGCAACTACAGCTGCAGGGCGCCGCCCGGGCATGGCTCAACAACCTCCCGCGCGGATCCATTCGCACCTGGGAAGAGCTGGTCTGTAGTTTTGTGCGCAACTTCAAGGGCGCCTACAAAAGGTCCGCATCAATCGAAGAACTAAGATGCTGCCAGCAAAGGTCGGGCGAATCGCTACGCTCGTACATCCAGAGGTGGTCCATCATGAAGAACTTCGCAGAAAACATCTCGGAGGATCGCGCAATCGACGCATTCAACGGTGGCGTTCGCCGCATAGAGCTCAGGGAAGATCTGGGGTGCTCGAAGTCCAAAACAATTGTCCACCTGATGGAAATCGCAAATCGGTGGGCAGATGGAGAAGACTCGGTGAAAAACCGCGTTCACTCCGACGACGAAGCAGAACTTGAGCGCAGACATGATCGCCGAAGCAAGCATCGAATGCACATCTACGATGATCGTGACGACATCAACATGGTCGCAGCCGGCTACACCGACAGGCGGGACGACAACCGCAACAGCGGCTATCGTAGCGGCGGGCACCGCGACTCCGAGAAAACCACGCAGGTATGGCAACGCCGCACTCGCGAAGAGGCACCCATAACAAGAATTGAGGACAAACTGTCCGAGCCGTGCAACGTGCACTTCTACATTGACAAGCACGATGGCAAGAAAAAATTCAGCCACCTTCTCAAGGACTGCCGCGAGTTTCTCAAACTCCATGAGGGTCTGGCTCGGATGAATCGCGACGCGATCAACAGGGGCTACGGAACTGCCCCAGGCGCCGTGGCACATGGAGCTCCTCCACCACCGCCCAGACCACCACCGCCCGCGGCTGCACCAGACCAGCATCACGGAGGTGAGCCATACCCGCGAGCCGTAGGCAACATGATGATCCAAAAGGGGCGCCCCTCAAATCGGGTGCAGAAGGCCATCACTCGCCAAGTCAACTTGGGACAAACTCTCTGCCCTCCACCACTGAGTACCTTAGTGGAAGCGACTCCTGCATCACCTTCGACAAACGCGACCATCCGCGCCAAGTCCCTTGTCTAGGCCATTGTCCCCTCGTACTCGAGGCACAAACCAGAGGCTTCAACATGAGTCGCGTCTTCATGGATGGCGGGAGCGACATCAACCTCATGTTCGCAAGCACCTTGTGCACGATGAGGATTCCTCTGACATGTCTAGAGGACTCTGATATAACATTCCACGACATCGTCCTAGGCAAGGGCATATATCCCCTGGGCAAAATCAACTTCGATGTCATCTTCGACACGCTGAAAAACTTTCAATGCGAACGCATCGACTTTGAAGTCGTCGACTGGCCCTCACAGTACCACTACATCCTCGAACGCGTCGCGTTCGCTAGGTTCATGGCAGTGCCGCACTACGCCTACCTGCAGATGAAAATGCCAGGCCCAAATGGCGTCATCACAATCAACAGAAGCTTCGACATGCAGGAAGAACTCGTAAGATTAAAGGAGTTGATAAACAACAGTTTGCCTCCCCTGAGCCGTCCAAGTTCACCCGATCTATCCTTTGATTCGTCTGTGCACAAGAAGAAAGTCCAGGTCCACCCATCGGACCCGACCAAGACGACCCTCATCACCAACAACTTGAGTTCCGCATAGGAACGCGCGCTCGTCGAATTCCTCCGTGAGAACTGGGAAATCTTCGCCTGGTGTCTAGCGGACATGCCAGGGGTTCCTAGGGATTTCGCTGAGCACGCACTCAACGTCAACCCAGATGCAAGGCCAGTCAAACATACAATTCGGCGACTGTCCGAACCAAGGGCACATGCGGTCGGAATGGAGATCAACCGACTCCTCGCCGCCAACTTCATACGCGAGATCAAGGAGAGCACTTGCCTCGCAAACACGGTGCTGGTACCTAAAAAGACACGAACATCTGCAGGATGTGCATGGACTTCACCTCCCTAAACAAGCACTACCCAAAGGATCACTTCCCGCTACCGCGAATCGACCAAATCATGGACTCCACCGCGGGATGTGACCGCCTCTACTTCCTCGACGCCTACTCAGGCTATAATCAGATTCGAATGAAGAAGGAGGATCAAGAGAAAACGACGTTTACAACACCTTTTGGTGTGTTCTGCTACAACACAATGTCCTTCGGGCTCAAAAACGCAGGAGCCACCTATCAGCGGTGCATGCAGGCTTGCCTCAAGAATCAACTTGGTCACAACATCCAAGTCTATGTTGACGACATCATCATCAAAACCAAAGAGGAAGCCTCGCTAATCGACGATATACGCGAAACCTTCGCTAACCTCGACCGCTACCGGATCAAGCTTAATCCGGACAAATGCGCCTTCGACGTACCATCTGGGAAACTACTCGGGTATCTCATCTCTGCGAGAGGGATTGAGGCGAACTCGAAGAAAATAAAAGCCATACTGGCCATGGAGAAACCGAAGAACGTAAGAGGCGTCCAGCAACTGGCTGGGCGAATTGTGGCGCTCAGTCAATTCATCAGTCGAATGGGCGAAAATGCACTGCCTTTCTACCAATTTCTCTGCAAAGCTGACAAGTTTGAGAGGACCGACGAGGCACAGGAAGCATTCGAAGACCTCAAGCGTCTACTATCCACCTCGCCAGTACTAGTGACTCCACGCAAAAAAGAATCATTGTTGCTATACATCTCCACCACCAACCAGGTGGTCAGCACGGTACTCGTGGTAGAACGAGCCAAGGAAAACAAGGTCCATGGGGTGTAGCGCCTAGTCTACTACCTCAGCGAGGTGCTCATGCCAACAAAGCAGCGGTACCTGCACTACCATAAGCTGGCATATGGCGTCTTCATGACAGCCAGGCGACTGAACCACTACTTTCAGGAGCACCCAATCGTGGTGGTCAACGACGCCCTGCTTGGGCATATCCTCAATAACCCCAACGCCACTAGACGAGTCGCGCTATGGGGAATCGAGCTGTCTCCACGAGAAATTACATATGAAAAGCGCGACGCAATCAAGTCACAAGTCCTCCCTGATTTCCTCGTGCACTGGATGGAGAACCAGCTCCCCGAAAAGCTAGATATGTCTTACCTCTGGACAATGCACTTCGATGGATCCAAACGAAAGGACGGGGCTGGCGCAGGTGTCATACTGACCTCGCCCCAGGGAGACAAGCTGAAATACATTCTATGAATGTAGTTCACTACCTCCAACAACAAAGTTGAATACGAGGCCTTGCTACATGGGATGCAGATGGCGAAAGCCTGCGGCGCCAAGAGGCTCATCATCTACGACGACTCCAAACTGGTCGTCAACCAAACAATGCACGAGTGCGACGCGATGAACGACAATATGATCGCCTACCGCGACCTCTACGACACACTTGAAGGGGACTTCGATGGCTGTGAGCTACGGCACGTAGGCTGCGAAAGAGATGAAGAGGCGGACACACTCGCCAACATTGGCTCTACCTACGCCCCCATACCACCTGGGGTATTTCTCGAGCGTATCTGCAAACGCTCCATCAAGCCAAATGCCGCAAAGAAGAAAACAAGCGCAACAACGGACTCGGGGGCTACGCCACCCAATGAGCCAATGGCACTTGACGACATGGAGCTTGACACAGGACTCGAAGGACCAATGGGGGTCATGATGATCGAGCCATCTTGCACTCAACCCTACATCACATACCTTCTCAGCAAGAGGCTACCAGACGACCTGACTAACGCGCGACACATTGCATGGCGATCCAAGGCATTCGCCGTCATCAACGGTGAACTATACAAGTGCAGCATCACAGGAGTACTCCAACACAGATGGAAGGGCATCATGCCGGTAGTCGCGCCCTCATTGCCAAAGCGCTACGAGCTGGATTCTACTGGCCCACGGCCATGCACGACGCCAAGGACATAGTCCAGAGATGCAACGCCTATCAACGATTCACGGACAAACCGCATGCACCTGGCGCGGAACTCCGGCCAATACCATTGGCTTGGCCCTTCGCGCAATAGGGACTCGACATCGTAGGCAAGCTCCCAAAGTCGTCACGAGGAGGCTACATCTACCTCTTGGTCGCAGTCGACAAATTCACCAAGTGGATAGAGGCCATTCCGGTGACAAACCAGTCAAGAGCCAGTGCAGTCCAATTCTTCTAGTCCATTGTCTACCGCTTCGGAGTGCCACACAGCATCATCACGGACAATGGAACAAACTTCACCTCTAAGGAATTCCAGGGTTTCTACGAAAACCTGGGAATCAACATAAGCTATGCCTCCGTAGCTCATCCACAGACCAACAGTCAAGTCAAAAAGGCTCGTCTACGGCGGAATCAAGAAGCGACTCCTTCGGCCACTCGAACAAGCCGCCGGATACTGGCCAGACGACCTGCAATCTGTACTCTAGAGCCTACACACAACTCCTAACAGTGCCACGGGGTACACCCCATTCTTCATGGTGCATGGTGCTCAAGCGGTGCTACCCGCAGAAGTACGCTACAAAGCCCCGCGGGTGGTCGCTTACAGCGAGCAGGAGTCAACTCTTGCACTCGAAGACTCCGTCGATCTCCTTGACGAGGCACGGGACATCGCAGTAGAAAGATCGACGATCTACCAGCAGAACCTGCACAAATACCACAGCAAAAGGCTATGCCCCAGATCCTTCGTCAAATGAGACCTGGTCCTGCGACTGAAGCAGCCAGGGCACCTCAAGCTCGAGTCCCCTTGGGAAGGACCATACGTGATTACAGAAGTAATCCCAGGTGGCGCATATCTCCTCAAAGATTTCGAGACAGGAGTCGCATACTCCAACCCCTGGAACATCGCCTAGCTGTGGCGCTTCTACCCTTAGTCGTCTTTTTTTTCTTACATTGCAAATAAGGCTATTCAACCAAGGCTACTTAGACACACATTGTACCTCGTACTGATTCTGCGAATAAATAGAGCTAAGTGCTCCAAAACTCTATGTTTTTCTAGCAATTATATCACCCGGGGGCTACGCCACCCTTTACACCCTAGTTCTACGAACAATACATAGTATCCCGAGTAGCTGACACAACAACGATCGAACCCTTGATACACCAACCCAGTTGCAACACACCTGACAGGTTGGCATGGTGCTGAGATAAAATAAGTCAGGCTAGCAAAAAGGAACTGCAGAGTACAAATACACTCGCAAAACATACGAACTAGCAAGATCTTTACACATCAATATCAATTAATTATATACAGCATACATATACGAACTTTACAACACTGGTACATTTTATGTGCAGGATACAGGTTAAACTACTGCTGCAGCAGAAGAACGTTTGTCTGTTCCTCAAAGAAATCGACAATTTCTTCTGCTGGGCGATCCACCGCCTGATAATGGGGAACCATGTTCCTGGTCGAGCTTGCCGGCGGCGTCAGAGGTCCAGCAGCAATAGTTGCAATGTCCACATCAGGCCTGCACAGTCGCACTAGCGACAAAGCAACCTTGGCACCAGACACCAACTGCTGTCGCACGCAATCGCGAATTGCACTCAAATCCCGAAACTTAGCGAGTAGAGGCAACATGCTCGAAGGGACGACGTCCAGCGGAAACATCATCTGGTAGATATTTGATACATTGCAAATGTATCTATAATTTTGGATGTTCCATGCTTGGTTTTATATACTTTCTTGTGTTTTTTCCACAATTTGGAGTACTTTTCATATGATTTTTGGATTAACCTATTAACAAGAGCCAAAGTGCTAACTGCCTATTATCTGCTATTTTTGGTTCCAGGAAAGTTAGAAAATGAATATTCTCGGAATTGGACGGGACAAAAGCCAAAGTGCCTATTTTTCCGGAAGTCATCAGATGCCAGAATATGAGACGGAGAAGGGTTGGGGGCCGGCCACACCAGCTGGCCGCACGACCAGGCTTGACCCATGCCAGGGGGTGGTCTGGCCGACCCCAGCACCCCCTCGGCCTCTCCTTCCACCTATATATTACCCTCGGGACCAAAACCCTAAGTACCCGATCAAAAATCCACGAAAAAGTCTGTAGCCACCGTCATCTCCATCCCTAGATCGGGAGGGATCTAAAGCTCATCCCGACACCCTGCCGGAGAGGGGAATTCACCCCGGAGGCCTTCTTCATCACCATGCCAGCCTCTGGTGTGATGCGTGAGTAGTTCATCCTTGGACTACGGATCCATGTAGTAGCTAGATGGCTGGTTCTCCTCCTTTGTGCTTTCATGTCTAGATCTTGTGAGCTCCGTTCACGATCAAGATCATCTATTTGTAATTCTGCATGTTGTGTTTGTGGGGATCCAATGGATATTGAGATGTTATTTCAGATTGATTATTGATTCTATCATGTCTTTGTTATTTGTGATCTTGCATGCTTTCCGTTGTTAGTAGCTATCTTGGCCAAGTAGATGCTAGCAACTCCAAGAGTTAGTATTTATGCTCGATAGTGGGTTCATGCCTCTGGTAATCTAGGGAAGTGACAGAAATCTCTAAGGTACTAGATGTGCTGTTGCTACTAGGGAGAAAACAACAATCCTTTGTTCATAGAACAATCGTATTGTTTACATTGCACGCAATTCTTAAAGCAATAATCTGTTGCTTGCAACTTAATACTGGAGGGGGTTTCGATGATAACTTGAAGGTGGATTATTAGTCATAGATGCAGTTGTATGGCGGTCTATGTATAATGTTGAAATGCCCAATCGAGTTCCAAAGGAGTCAAGATGATTAGTATATGCTTGTATGCTTTCTTGATGTTTGTCAATTTCCCCATTGTATTTTTTTCACCCAACATGTTATCTATCTTAAGGAGAGCCACCTCGGGTGAACTATGGACCCCGATCCTTTCTGTTTACATACAATCTACAAAATGTTTACTCATTTGTGTTTACTTTCTCCAAACTATTACTTCCTTCGATTCGATATGTTTAATCCTTTGTTTTCAGCAAAACCGGTGAGATTGACAACCTCATCGCAAGTTGGGGGCAAAGTTCTGTGGTTGTCTTCTGCAGGTCTCCACGTTGCTGCTGGCACCAGTAGTGCGCCCTGCCAACGTTCAGCTAGCTACACCTTTGGGGTGTTTCCTTGCTCCTACTAGATTGATAACCTTGGTTTCTTACCGAGGGAAAACTTGCTGCTGTGCTCATCATACCTTCCTCTTGGGGTTCCCCAATGAGCTCGATATATTTGGGCCATCAAGCATATTTTCTGGCGCCGTTGCCGGGGAGTCAAGGACATCTTCACAAGGGGAGTCCCTCATAACCAATCTGTTTACTTTGTTATTTTTGTTTTGCTTAGTTTACTTTTGCTTTGTTTGCTTGTTTCTTTATCAAAAATACAAAAAAATTAGTTCCTACTATAGTTGTTATTTTTGTTGGTCTGTTATTGTCTTGCTTTATCATGCTTTTTGTGAATGGTTGGTTTCTTTGAAACTGAATCTAATTGGCAAGGGGGGGGTCATGGAAGAACAAAAATATTATTATAAGGAACACCGTTTGTCACACAAAGGGAAACACTTATGGGAACAAATTGATAAATTGTATACCATTGCTAGAAACGTCTGCTCTACTTATAATGTTACTTATTGCTTTGATAAATCTTGTTGCTGTAAGAGGTATAAACACCTCCCTTTTCAATGTGATTATAATGATGATGTTACCATATCTTCTTATGTTAAGGGAAATTATGACTTTTATGATCTGGAACAAATTGAAGAATTTATTGCTTAGAAGGGTGCATTCGAACTAGCTTATTTGCTTGAAAATACTGATGATGCACCTTATAAATATGAGGTTTATGACATACTTCAATTTTTCTTTGATAAGTACAAGGAAGAAAATGGCTATATTCTTGAATATCTTAATAGATGCTCTCCACCATCAGAAGAAACTAATGCCTTGCAGGAGCCTATGGAAGAAGAAATTCCTGAAACTAGAAGCTCATTGGATGAAAACAAGGAGGAGAGTGATGATTAAGAGGAGGAAGAATGGATCAAACCATTCCTACCATCTAATGAGATTTTGTATGAAGGAAAAATTTTAGGTGTATGGAAGGAATGACTAATGAGATGAAGGATGGACTAAAGCTCAAGCTTGGGGATGCCACGCGTGTCACCCCAAGAAATATCCAAGAAGTACAAGCGTCAAAGCTTGGGGATGCCCAAGGCATCCCCTTCTTCATCAATAAAAATCCAAGGTTTCTTCCAAACGCTTCATTTTTTATTGTTTCATGCACAGTTGTGTTGTTCTTGGAGCGTCTTCTTTTTCGTTTTCGTTTTGGTTTTTCGTTTGCTTTTGTTTGCTTAGTTTGCTGAATAAATTGGTTGGACCCCCTCTTTCATACATTTGTTTGCAAATAGTTTGGTTTGGTTTGGAAAAGAGTAGGAAAGTTCATGCTTATGTGGTAAAAAGAGCTTGTTTTTTACTGTGGCCTATGCTTTGTCATGCCATGCTTGATATTGTTTTGGCTTTATGCTTAGTATTCTTTGTTGTAGCATGACTTGTTATAAACAATTGAGATGCTTAATGTGCCTTGGATGAATCATGCGTTGTTGTAGCATATTAAAGCATAGTATAGTGGTATTCTCCTTTGATGCTTTATTTGGGTTGACTTGGCGCATGCTCACACCATGTTATGACTATCTCAAGTCACCATAGCCTTTATGATCCTTTAGTTTTCAACTTGTATTATCACTTTATGCTTTGATCAATGATTTTTTTCACTCTGCATGATTATGGCCATTATTGCTCTCTTAGTTTGTCGCTCCCAGTCTTTTGCTAGCCTCCACAACCAAGTTTGAGTTCTACTCATGCATCCAACTCCCTAAACCAAGTTATTCCAAAGAGTCCACCACACCTACCTACTAGCTTATGCTATTCCAAGTATATTCATGCTTTTGTTTATCTTCCAAATTAAACTTGTTATGAGAAAACTAGTGATTAAAGCTCTCACGAACTTGAAGGCACACTTTACTTTTTTGCATCTAATAAACTTGAACCATTGGGTCCTTCTTTGTTGCGTATATGCTTGCGGTTTATAAGTTGAGATTAGCAGAACCATGTATCATGGGGAACACTTTCAACATTGCACTTGTACTTTGTACCCCGTTGATATCATGTTCTTTTTTCTTATGGATCCGGGTGGTGTGAAATAAAAGTGGAACTTGTAAGATCATGGGTATTGTATGTGTGTTAGAAAAACGCCTATGCCGCTAGCCTAAGCCATGCCTAATCATGGTGGAAACTTGCAGCATCACCATAATGAGCACTCTATGAAGCATCCTCAATAAAAACCTATGCAAATAACAAATAAAAAGATCGCTGAGATGCTCATTGTCTACTTGCCTTGTCATTTTGATTTTGGGATAGCTCCTGTATCATGTGCAAGGGGTACCCCGTTGGCGGTTCTTTATGATACACATGTACTTACAATGACAAGAGCTTACTCGTGACTGAAGTTGAGTAGCATGAGGTTCGGTCTTTGTAAGTAAGGGGCATCAGATTTCAGTTTCTAACTTGTCAAGCATATCCTCTTAGTTGTGTCACTTTAACCGTAATCACTTCAAGATGCTTATGATAGGGGCAATGAGAGATGAAAGCTATAAGTACCATAATTTTTGGAAGCTCTTTATGACACTTGAATATCTACTTCCTTCTATGAAGGCCTTTCTTCTACCATTATATTGAGTCTCCACCTTCTAACTTTATGCACCTACTTTGAGAGCATAGTGGCCATTCTTAGTTCTATGTGCATTGTCCCAAGACTAGTTGATTGATGCATAACTTGATATTGCTTGTTTTTAAACTGTTTGTATCTAGTCACTCTTATGAACTTTGAAGGTGTCCTATGCATTTATATTTGCTACTCTTTGAGGGACAAGCTGAATAATATTATGCTATATTTTCTTTATGTAAAACAGACAAACGTCTTGCAAAGCATTGTTATTCATGAATCTGTCGTTTGTTCCTGTTCATGTTGCATCATAGTTTCTTTGTCTTATTGCTAGAACTTTGTCTTTCATGTTATGATTGAAGTACTATGATCCTAGCCTTGAATGTTTTACAAATACTTTGATCAAGTTTATGATGATGCATGTCACCTCAAAAATTATTCTTTCTTTTTATCACTTACCTACTCGAGGACGAGCAGGAGTTAAGCTTGGGGATGTTGATACATTGCAAATGTATCTATAATTTTTGATGTTCCATGCTTGGTTTTATAAACTTTCTTGTGTTTTGTCCACACTTTGGAGTACTTTTCATATGATTTCTTGGACTAACCTATTAACAAGAGCCACAGTGCCAGCTGCCTAGTTTCTGCTTTTTTTGGTTCCAGGAAAGTCAGAAAATGAATATTCTCAGAATTGGACGGGACAAAAGTAAAAGTGCCTATTTTTCGGGAAGTCATCAGATGCCAGAATACGAGACGGAGAAGGGATGGGGGCCGGCCACACCCCCTGGCCGCACAGCCAGGCCTGGCCTAGGCCAGGGTGTGGTCTGGCCGACCCCAACACCCCCTCGGCCTCTCCTTCCGCCTATATATTGCCCTCAGGACCAAAACCCTAAGTACCCGATCAAAATTCCACGAAAGAGTCTGTAGCCACCGTTATCTCCATCCCTAGATCGGGAGGGATCTGAAGCTCTTCTCGGCACCCTGCCGGAGAGGGGAATTCACCCTGGAGGCCTTCTTCATCACCACGCAAGCCTCCGGTGTGATGCGTGAGTAGTTCATCCTTGGACTACGGATCCATGTAGTAGCTAGATGGCTGGTTCTCCTCCTTTGTGATTTCATGTCTAGATCTTGCGAGCTCCGTTCATGATCAAGATCATCTATTTGTAATTATGCATGTTGTGTTTGCGGGGATCCAATGGATATGGAGATGCTATGTAAGATTGATTATTGATTCTATCATGTCTTTGTTATTTGTGATCTTGCATGCTTTCCGTTGTTAGTAGCTATCTTGGCCAAGTAGATGCTAGCAACTCCAAGAGTTTGTGTTTATGCTCGATAGTGGGTCCATGCCTCTGGTAATCTGGGGAAGTGACAGAAATCTCTAAGGTACTAGATGTTCTGTTGCTACTAGGGAGAAAACAACAATCCTTTGTTCATAGAACAATCGTATTGTTTACATTACACACAATTCGTAAAGCAATAATTTGTTGCTTGCAACTTAATACTGGAGGGGGTTCAGATGATAACCTAAAGGTGTATTATTAGTCATAGATGTAGTTGGATGGCGGTCTATGTATAATGTTGTAATGCCCAATCAAGTTCCAAAGGAGTCAAGATGATTAGTATATGCTTGTATGCTTTGTCGATGTTTGTCAATTGCCCCGCTGTAATTTGTTCACCCAGCATGTTATCTATCTTAAGGAGAGCCACCTCTAGTGAACTATGGACCCCGGTCCTTTCTGTTTACATACAATATACAAATTGTTTACTCCTTTGTGTTTACTTTCTGCAAACTATTACTTCCTTCCATTCGATACGTTTAATCCTTTGTTTTCAGCAAAACCGGTGAGATTGACAACCTCATCGCAAGTTGGGGGCAAAGTTCTGTGGTTGTGTTGTGCAGGTGTCCACGTTGCTGCTGGCACCGGTAGTGCGCCCTGCTAATGTTCAGCTAGCTACACCTCTGGGTGTTTCCTTGCTCCTACTAGATTGATAACCTTGGTTTCTTACTGAGGGAAAACTTGCTGCTGTGCTCATCATACCTTCCTCTTGGGGTCCCCCAACGAGCTCGATATATTTGGGCCATCAATATTCCTCAGGCACGACTGTGATTTCTTCATAAAGTGGAGCACTCGCGAGGCACGATCCTGCAGGGTCGCAAGTGTGATTGCGCGATCATGATCCACCCAGAAGTACCCACTCGCCTGCAGCTATTCCTGGGTCAGGTCGTTCATGCGAATAGCGATCCTGTCTTTCTCATCCTGCGGATGTCGTGTGATGACAACTATACCAAGCAAGAAGCAGAAGTATAAAGACAACAAACTACCACGGTTGACTACAAGAAAAGATAAGGAGGAAGGAAGCTAAGCATTGAACTGGTCACCCACTTGCGCCACCTCCTCTAGTAGATATTGCTCTCGGGCGGTGGCCTTCTCCACCCTCGACTTCCATACATCCGTGTTACCGCGGAGGACGGGCAGTTCACATTCCAGCTGCTTAACGCGATTGCGCAGTCGCGAAAGCAGGGACAACTCATCCTCCCTTGAGTGCGACTACACTAAGGTATCGCCAGCGGATGACAGATCCCGAGGTTCCCTCGAAGGACCACTCCATGTACCCTATCACAAGCCAATCAAGTGAAAATAAGGGACCATGCAACACATGGACAAAAACTCAAGTGCATTCAAACATAGAAGAAGTATCAACAGAGACACTTAGCAAGCGGCATATTTTCAACAAAAGGAGTCGAGCTATTAACTATTACAAATATAACTACTGAGGAGCAGCTTGTTTCTTCGACTTGGACTTCGGCTTCGGGGGCTTCATCGAGTTCCTGGCAGTATCAGATGCCACAGACTTCCCGCCGGCCCCTGACGCTGCAGCCCTCGCCGCCTTCTTGGCTCCCTACAGCTCCTCAGAATACTTGGCGACTGTGTTGATGAGTTGCGGCCCGTACTTGCCGCAGACAGTTGCAAAGGGAGCAAAAACTACCTATGGACCATCTGCGCCGATGGGCATCGCCTTGAAGGCTGCAGCTGGATCCATCTCCACTCCATGGGCTTGCACCATGGCGAGTGCCATGGAGGCGCCGACCGCACGGTGTGATTTCCTGAAGTCCGAGGAGATACCTCCAGCGAGGGACTCCACCAGGTCATCCAAGTTCTCAATCAGCTCAGCCTTGGGCGCCAGCTCCTCGCGGATGCGACTGAGTACACCCTTAGCTTTGGTCCGCGTTCCCTGAATAGAAGCGTTGCGGTCTTCGACTGCCGGGACAGCACCTTCCAAGGCATCGTCGCACGAAGCACTTGGGCATCAAAGCTCAAACCGCCAGCATTGACATAGATCAAAGCGTCAACACAATAGCAATACATTGAAGAAAGAAGCAATCAAGATCTAGAAGAAAAGATACCTGAAAGGGACTTGGCAATCGAGAAGAGCTGTTCTTCGAACAACTTCTCCCTCACAACGATGGAGGCGCGCAAATCCTCTTCGCGTTTCCGTGATTCATCAAGCACAGCGACTGCCTCATCATGGCTCTTTACCGCTGCGGCGAGCGTGTTTTCAAGAGAAGCGGCTCCACGAAGAAGTTCGTTATGCTCAGCTGCAAAAATACAAGATGGACTGTCAGTCGAATGTATAAAAACATCACAAGGACAAAGAAGAAGAAGCAAAAAAAATACTAACTTTCAACCACATGATGGCGATTGTCTAGCAATGTCTGTTGTCGACCCATTGCAAGTACCTGCTCCGCCAGGCAACAACTTCCTTCACAATAAGCTGCCAAAGAAGAAAAATAAAAGGATCTGCAGATAGCATGGACGACTAATTCGACTGCAAAAAGCAACATCACACATACATGCTCCTCTAGAGACTCCGAAGTCGATTGCCGCGCAATCGTCTGGACAATCACCTGGTGCTCCACAGCGTGTGGAGACCTCGATGAATTGTGCCTGGAGTGGGCCGACAATGGAGGAGAAGAAGATCGCTCAGCCACTGCCTTGGCCTTGGAGTCCGCGACTCCAAATTCCTTCAAAAATTGGACGTCGCCAGAAGACGACGACACCGGTTGACTACGAAACAAAAACCAGCATCAAGAAATGCAACGCCAAAAGGAACCAAGACGAGAATTGTAGACTTACCAGTCAAATTTATCAAAATCGAAGGTCTGGTCCTCCAACTCTTACGACTCCTTCGGCAGCCGCATCTTCTTGCGAGCACATGGCGCCATTGAGCTCACAGGAATAGTAGGAATCGGCGACTCCGCACCAATAGCTGGGCCTTCTGGAGTCGAAGGAGACAACACATCCGAATCTTTGTTGCGCGAACGCTTGCGAGTGTTTGGACAGCTGGACTTGGGGGCTTCCTCCTCCTCTTCAAGTGGGACGGTCGATTCCGACTCGTCCTCTTCATCTACTTCGCGAGGAATAACCCCCTCAGGAAGAGGGGGCAAACTGGGAGACACCTTCCAATCCTGCATACAGAAAACAAGTCAGCACACGTTAAGAAAATCAGAAGCACTCGACAAATAAAGCTACTTTGTAGCACAATCATACCTCAGGAGGAGGGTTAGAGGCATCAAATGGAGGCACGACTGGTTCACTCGGGAGGACATCCTTGGCAGTGTACTTGGTCAACAGTCACACCCTCTTATCTACTTCACCCATGGAAATGCCATCGGCAGATACGCGAGTGACATCGTCCGCACCAGCCCATTGAAACATGGGGTGGATTTTGGCCTGCAGGGGCTGGATGCGACAGCGCAACCATGTGCGAATGAGGGCACAACCTCCCTCTTCTTTACCCATGCGATTCTCGAGGTTGCAGACGCGCTCGTACAACACTTCTGTCTCCTCTGACTCGCCAGGCATCACCACATTCTTCCAAGAATGCGTCCTCTTATACGGCATCGAGGGATCGAAGGGCGAGTCCGTAGTGCTCTCCGTCGGCCTTCTGGTCGCGGATGTAGAACCACTTGTCCCTCCACCCTTGGATGGACACCATGAGCTTGATATCGAAGTATGTGACGGAGGAGTCGACATGGATCCCGCAGCCTCCTACGTCGTAGACTACGGATCTAGATGCGGACTGACGCTTCAGCTTGAAAAGCCGTTTGAATAGACCAAAGTGTGGCTCGACTCCGAGCCAGAACTCGCAAAGTGTAATATAGCAGGCGATGTGGAGAATAGAGTTTGGGGACAGCTGATGCAGCTGGAGCCCATAGAAGCAAAGGAGGCCCCTGAAGAAAGGATGCAGGGGCAGAGACAGACCGCGGATGATGAACACTAGGAACATCACCCGGAAACCAGCAGGAGGACAAGGGGTTACCTCGCCACCTGGCACTCACGAGTCACCAACGACGGGAGACAGAACTCCATATTGACGCAGAAGATGGAGCTCGGATGATTTGATGATGGACGCGCGCCACACACCATTGGTGACGCGGGTACCCACGCCCTTCTTCTTCCCAGCACCTGCGGTCCTGGTGCCCATAGCGGCGGAGCTGCCCTTCTTCTTGGCAGCGGCAATGGCGGCGGCGGACTTAGCGGCGGCGCCTCCTTTCTTCTTTGCCATCTTGCGGTGGCAGTGTGAGCGGAGAAAATAGCTTGGAAACACGCGGAGTTGGTCCATCACCGTGAAGGGGACAAAATCTAGGAAGCAGAGAGTAGCAGCAATGGCGATGGAGGCACAAGTAGAGAAAGAGCAGATGGGAAATTACCGCACCTGCGCTGCTACTTAACCCCCTTGCGGATGCAATCCAACGGCCAGCAGAAACCCTATTGGACGCGTGGCGCACATCGCGATCGACATGTGGAGAGGCTAAAACACGAACGGTCCCCCACTACCCCCATTACACGCGGAAATCGAGGAGGCGCAATTAAAACGAAAGATTACGCACGCCCGGTCAAGTCAGGGTCAGAAAATGGGACCCGCCGCTCGTCACGTCCCGTTAAAGCCGCTCACGCGGGCAACTGAGGTCATCACATCGTCAGCACTAATGTCATCAAAGATGAGCACTACAAGACTTCGACTACTTTAGTCCTTGCTCGAGTCTTCGACTCCACCAAGCACTCGGGGGCTACTCCCATAGGGAGCGATGGTCGCGCACCCTACGATTTTATTTTTTATGCAGGAATATGGACGTTCAAAGTATACCCAACCACTCGAATCTATGATTCGATTATGGATCATGGGTTATTCCCATAGGGAGTGGCGGAAACAAATTCGACTGAAACAAGCAAACAAAAGACGACAGCAGTCACAAAAGTTCTTTAGTCCCTGCCTGAGTCTTCGACTCAACTAGGCACTCAGGGGCTACTCCCATAGGAAGCGCTGGTCGCGCACCCTATAATTATTTGTACATCGTATTGTGTGTTCATAACATCCACACTCAAAGTCTATGGCGACACCGCCTCGTATTTTTCCCTACAAAGAGACTGCGTCTCCTGGGTCACCCGAATCATCTCCGCGATGACAAAAATTCGGATGCCGCGCTTGCAGCGTGAAGATAAGATCTGAATAAGGCCCGGCAATGCATTTGCTGCGCACTACCAAAAATATATCCGTGCCTATAGGTACGATCAACATGCCTTGACAGACGCGTCGAGTGCTCACACCCATATACTGGAATTTGACTCCTGTAAGACCTCTGCGGCTTGAATCGAATTACACCAGCACTTTTGCGAATTCGAGTCTAGGGACTCGAGTTCGAGTAGATTGCATTGTTTTGCCCTAAGGCAGTTAACTGATACCAATACATCGGTTAAATCAGGCACGCATATCAACAATCCCTATGACATAAACATAACACTTGAAAAATACTCAGTCATGCACTCGAAAGGCTACATAAAGTCCCAGTCGAATCTACGATTCCATTGGACACTCGGGGCCTACTGACATGGGTATACCCTGCAGACACTCGGGGACGACAGCATGCTCAAGCATAAGCTCAGCCGGGTGGAACCTGAAACGATGGCTCAAGCCATGGCCATCGCGGACAAGTACGCCACCACCGATACAACAATGAAGAAGACCATCGTAGTGGATGACCAAGGGCAAATCATTATGGACAACTCCACAGATCAGCGCCAGCCAGATGGGCATCATAACAAGTCCAGGCGGCATGTCCATGACAACCGCCATGGCAAAAGAAAGGACAACTAGTTGGACAACCATTACGAGTCCAAGCAGGTGGCAGCCGTCCAAGAGGATCCGACCGCGGGCGGCAGCCGGAGGCAGAAGCCCGACGATCGGCCACCACGACCCAAGTATACCATCGAATCAATGCTTGATGGCCCGTGCAAGTTCCAAAGTGGTGGCAACAAGCCGGCTACGCACACAACTTGCCAGTGCACCTAGACAAAGAAGATGGCCGAGGTTTGCAGATTACCACCGCCGCTGCCTCTACTAGCCAGTGGCCAACAGGACAACCATGAATGCCAGAACCGCTAGGACGAGGATGACAGTAATTACCCTTGCCTGCTAGGCAAGTACCACATGTTCACCACCAAATCGGATACCAAGCATAGCAAGAGGCGCCGCGAAGAGGAGGTGAACGCAATTGTTCCCCCATTCCTCAATACCTCAACTGGTCTAAGGAAGAGATCACGTGGAGCAGGAAGGACCAGCCAGCTGTGCTGCTTCACCCATTAACCTATGCGATGGTCATGGATCCTATCATCATGTCCAAGAAGCACTCTTGCAGATTCTCACGTGTCCTTGCGGATGGGGCAAGCAACATCAACCTCATGTACCATATCTTGTTGGTCCGGCTCGGCATCAACGAGTCTCAGCTAGAGCGGTCCACCACCTCCTTCCGCGGAGCCCTCCCGAGTCCATCGCATTCGCCCATCAGCAAGATTATTCTAGACATCATCTTCGGCACGGAGGGTAATTTCCGTGGCAAGCCCATCTGGTTCGAGGTGGTCAACCTCTCCAGCGCATATCACGCCATCCTTGGACACCCAACGCTCACAAAGTTCATGTTGGTGCCACACTACGCTTACCTCAATATAAAGCTTCCCGGGCCCAAGGGAGTAATCAGCATCGCCGGTGACTAGAGGTGGTCCGTGGAGTGTGCCACATATGGCTCCAAGCTAGCCGAAGCCATGATCATCACGGAGGAGAAGCGCATCATCATGCAGAATGTGGCAGCCCTGTAGGCAGAAATGCTGGCTGGCGAGCCAAAGCCAGCCGGAGAGGCACAATTCAAGCCATCCAAGGGCACCAAGAAGATTTTTCTCAATGAGACCAAGCTGGGAAAGTTCATCCTGGTCAGAGACAGCCTTGCCAACATATAGGAAAGTTTTCTCATCGAGTTCCTCCGTGAGAATCGAGATATCTTCGCATGGCCCCCAAGGACATACCTAGTGTTCCGAGGGAGCTCACCGAGCACTCTTTACATGTCAGGCCAGACGCAAAGCCGGTCAAGCAGTCTCTACACTACTTCACTACGGAAAAGAGAAGAACAATTGGTGAAGAAATCACCCAGCTCCTTGCACCCGGATTCATCATGGAAGTTGTCCACTTGGAATGGCTGGCAAACCCAATGCTAGTGCTTAAAAAGAACAAGACTTGGTGCATGTGTGTTGACTACACCAGCGTCAACAAGGCATGCCCCAAAGATCCATTCACCCTACCAAGGATAGATCAAGTGATCGACTCCACAGCTGGCTATGAACTGTTGTTGTTTCTGGATGCGTATTCCAGCCACCACCAGATCCGCCTGAACCCCGCTGATCAAATAAATACAAAATTCATCACACCGTATGGGGCTTACTATTATACGACCATGCCATTTGGACTGAAAAATGTAGGGGCAACATACCAGCGCTACATGCAGAAATGCCTACAACCGCAGATCGGCAGAAACGTACATGCCTATGTCGATGATGTGGTGGTCAAGACAAAGGAACAAAAAACACTCCTCGAGGACCTAAAGGAGACATTCGCCAACCTCCGCCGGTTCCATATGAAGCTGAACCTAGAGAAGTGCGTGTTTGGCATTCCAATCGGCTAGCTCCTCGGTTTTCTCGTCTCAGAACAAGGAATCGAGGCCAACTCGGAGAATTTCGGCGCAATCGAGTGCATGCAGCCGGCGCAAAACCTGCACAACATGCAGAAGTTCACTTAGTGCCTGGCCTCACTCATCTGGTTTGTCAGCCGGCTGGGCGAGAAAGGACTCCCGTTGTACCAGCTCATGAAGAAAACAGACAAATTCACCTGGACGGCCCAAACGGACGAGGCCTTCCGCGACCTCAAGCGCATGCTATCCTCCCCACCAATACTGGCGGCCCCGCTGCAAACAAGCCAATGCTAATGTACATCGCAGCTACCAACTGGGTCATCAGTGTCGTGCTCGTGGTTGAGAGGATAGAAGAAGGAAATGCAGAGCTGGTCCAACGCCCGGTGTACTACCTGAGTTTGGTACTCTCGCTCTCGAAGTAGAACTACCCTCACTACCAGAAGCTGGTGTATGGTGTGTACATGGTCGCCAAGAAACTGAAGCATTACTTCCAAGAGCACTCCATCCGGGCAGTGGCCTTGCCACCACTTCCGGATATCATCGGCAACAGGGACACCTCGGGCAGGGTGGCAAAATGGGCAATAGAGCTCTCCACCCACAATATCCAATATGAGCCATGAATGACGATCAAGTCTCAAGCCCTGGCCGATTTCCTCGTTGATTGGGCAGAAACTCAATACCTATCGCCGTGCCCTGACTCCATGCACTAGAAGCTACACTTCGATGGCTCCAAGATGTACGGGGGGCTCGGTGACGGGGTTGTCATCACCTCTCCAAAAGGAGACTGGCTGGAGTACGTGCTGTGTGATCCACTTCCGTGCATCCAACAATGTTGCCTAATACGAAGCGCTCGTCCATGGCCTCAAAATGGCAAAAGAGATCGGCATCCGACGCATCCTCTGCTTTGGTGACTCGGACCCGGTGGTGTAGCAAGTATCGGGCAATTGGGACGCTAAGGACGCAAACATGGCCCTGTACCGTTTCTTCATGCAGCAGCTATGCGCCTGCTTCAAGGGGTGCGGGTTTCACCTTGTTCCCCGAGCCAACAATGAGGCCCCAGACGCACTCGCCCATATCGGGTCAACAAGGCATCCATTTCCCCTCAGAGTCTCCCTCGAGCACGTGCGCAAGCCATCCATCACGCCATCTCCAGAGTCCGACTCCACATACTGGACGCGGACCCAGTGACTGCTGGCTCCAAGCGGCGAGAGACTGCCGCAAAGCTCCCGTGGACTGCCACATCAAACCTGGGACTATCACACCAATCCCGAGAATTGTTGGGTCGGAGGCCCCAACACTCTCAACCGGCTCTAGCAGCCTAGGGATTTCCGGCCCCGCTCTTCCACCCGGCAGACCGCCTGATGAGCCTGAACCGGTCGTGCGCAAGGTAATAAAGCTGATCATGGAGACCGTGTATGCCATCCAGGAAATCCTAGCATGGGCCAAGCCGTTCATTAATTGCCTAGCCAAAGGGGAGCTGGCTGACAAAGAGGTCGAGGCAAGGCAGATAGCGCAGAGCACGTGCATATACCATCATCAATAAGGAGATGTACAAGCACAGCGTCGGAGGAATCTATCAGCGTTGCGTAAGCCAAGAAGAAGGAATCCGACTGCTGGTAGACATTCACCAAGGCGACTGCGGTCACCACGCATCATCGCGGGCAATAGTGTCCAAGGCATTCCCCCACGGTTTCTGCTGTCCTCTTGTGCTAGAAGATGCCGAACAAATGGTGACATGGGTATACCCTGTAGGTACTCGAGCCTAGTATATACAGTCCAAATACGGTGGAAGCCCATGGCGTTGCCATGGCCCGATGAAGACTTCGAGTGGCCCACGGACTCTCGATTACTTGCAAGACAAGAAGAAGCTTAAAGATAGAAAGTTTAAAGGGAAAACGCTAAGCTG
Organism: Avena eriantha; assembly: GCA_910589775.1. Taxonomy (NCBI): domain Eukaryota; kingdom Viridiplantae; phylum Streptophyta; class Magnoliopsida; order Poales; family Poaceae; genus Avena; species Avena eriantha. The sequence continues at coordinate 263,370,378 of OU342744.1, read as the reverse complement.
TAACCGATTCGACCTGCTACCAGAGACCTAGCATATCTATATAAAGGCCAAGAGGGGGCGGCGAGGAGGACACACACAACCCTAGTTTCCACAACTCTCACCAGATTGCATCTGCGCACCCCTGTAATCTTCGATTCCTCCAATAATTCCAAGAGCAGACAGGCAGGAGTAGGGACCTCTACGAGGCCTGAACGTGGGTAAACCTTGCGTCCCTGTGTGCTTGTTTGCTAGCCGATTGATGCTTCCAGCGCTCCGTCCTTCTCCAAAACTCAAGTCCATAACAATGGGCATTGATGAGTTAAACCCTCGTCAGATGGTGAAGGCATGCAATGGGTGTTAACATTTCAGCCAACAAAAGCACACTCCGACTGCAACCCTCAAGACAATACCCATCACTTGGCCATTTGCCGTCTAGGGATGGACATGGTTGGCCCCTTCAAAACAGCGTGATCCGGCATAACACACTTGTTGGTGGCGGTGGAAAAATTCACCAAGTGGATCAAGGCAAAGCCAATCAAGAAGTTGGACGGACCAACAGTGATCAAGTTCTTCATAGACATCATCACACGCTTCAGCTACCCCAATAGCATCATCACTGACAATAGCACAAACTTTGCCAAAGCGGCCTTCACGTGTTTCTGCGGAGAAAAAGGCTAGAGTGCACCTCGCAAGACAAACCACTCCGTCACGCACCGCTAGCCAAATGGGAAGTGCGAATGAGGTAACAGCCTGGTCCTAGCCGGAATCAAGCCACGGCTGATAGAGCCACTGATGAGATCCCCCGGATGCTAGATAGAGAGTTGTCGGATGTACTATGGAGTCTGCGCACCATGCCAAACCGCTGCACTGGGTACACGCCATTCTTCCTCGTCTAAAGAGTAGAGGCGGTCCTGCCAGCTGACATCAAGTTTGACACATCTCGCAAGTTGTTATACACAGAGCAACAAGCCAAAGAAGCACGTGAGGATAGCATCGACCTCCTCAAATAGGCGCGCGGGCTAGCCTTGTCTAGATCCGCCATCTACCAACAGAACCTGCGCTGCTACCAAACCAGTCGGATCCACCACATCTCGTTCAAGACACCAAGGGGATGCGCAAGCTGTCTCCACATTGGGAGGGTCCATTCATCATCAACCGAGTGATACGTTTCTAACGTATCCATAATTTTTGATGTTCCATGCTTGGTTTTATCTACTTTCTTACGTTTTGTCCACACTTTGGAGTAGTTTCTATATACTTTCTTGGACTAACCTATTAACAAGAGCCACAGTGCCAGCTGCATGTTTTCTTCTATTTTTGGTTCTAGGAAAGTCAGAAAATAAATATTCTCGGAATTGGATGGGACAAAAGCCAAAGTCAGTTTTTCACCGAGGGACACACAGAGCCAGAATACGAGACGGGGAGGGGCTAGGGGGCCGCCACACCACCTGTGCGCGTGGCCAAGCCTGGCTCGTGCCTATATATTGCCTCCAATACAGAAACCCTAAGTACCCGATCAAATTCCACAAAAGAGTTTGTAGCCACCGTCATTGATACATTACAAATGTATCTATAATTTTTGATGTTCCATGCTTGGTTTTATCCACTTTCTTGTGTTTTGTCCACACTTTGGAATACTTTTCATATGATTTCTTGGACTAACCTATTAATAAGAGCCATAGTGCAAGCTGCCTGTTTTCTGCTGTTTTTGGTTCCAGGAAAGTCATAAAATGAATATTCTCGGAATTGGATGGGATAGAAGCCAAAGTGCCTATTTTTCCAGAAGTCATCAGATGCCAGAATACGAAACAGAGAAAGGCTGGGGGCCGGCCACACCACCTAGCCGTGTGGCCATGCCTGGCCCCCGCCAGGGGGTGGTTTGGGCGACCCAGCACCCCATCGGCCTCTCCTTCCGCCTATATATTGCCCTCGGGACCAAAACCCTAAGTACCTGATCAAAAATCCAAGAAAGACTCTGTAGCCGCCGTCATCTCCATCCCTAGATCGGGAGAGATCTGAAGCTCTTCTTGGCACCCTGCCGGAGAGGGGAATTCACCCTAGAGGCCTTCTTCATCACCATGCAAGCCTCCGGTGTGATGCGTGAGTAGTTCATCCTTGGACTACGGATCCATGTAGTAGCTAGATGGCTGGTTCTCCTCCTTTGTGCTTTCATGTCTAGATCTTGTGAGCTCCGTTCATGATCAAGATCATCTATTTGTAATTCTGCATGTTGTGTTTGCGGGGATACGATGGATATTGAGATGCTATTTCAGATTGATTATTGATTCTATCATGTCTTTGTTATTTGTGATCTTGCATGCTTTCCGTTGTTAGTAGCTATCTTGGCCAAGTAGATGCTAGCAACTCCAAGAGTTAGTATTTATGCACGATAGTGGGTTCATGCCTCTGGTAATCTGGTAGATGTGTTGTTGCTACTAGGGAGAAAACAACAATCCTTTGTTCATAGAACAATCGTATTGTTTACATTACACGCAATTCGTAAAGCAATAATCTGTTGCTTGCAACTTAATACTGGAGGGGGTTCGGATGATAACCTGAAGGTGGATTATTAGTCATAGATGCAGTTGGATGGTGGTCTATGTATAATGTTGTAATGCCCAATCAAGTTCCAAAGGAGTCAAGATGATTAGTATATGCATGTACTGCTTTCTCGATGTTTGTCAATTGTCCCGCTGTAATTTGTTCACCTAGCATGTTATCTATGTTAAGGAGAGCCACCTCTAGTGAACTATGGATCCCGGTCCTTTTCTTTTACATACAATCTATAAACTGTTTACTGCTTTGTGTTTACTTTCACCAAATTACTTCCTTCCATTCAATACGTTTAACCCTTTGTTTTCAGCAAAATCGGTGAGATTGACAACCTCATCGCAAGTTGGGGACAGAGTTCTATGGTTGTGATTAGCAGGTATCCATGTTGCTGCTGGCACCGGTAGTGCGCCCTGCCAACGTTCAGCTAGCTACAACTTTGGGGTGTTTCCTTGCTCCTACTGGATTGATAACCTTGGTTTCGAACTGAGGGAAAACTTGCTGGTGTGCTCATCATACCTTCCTCTTGGGGTTCCCAAAGAGCTCGATATATTTTGGGCCATCAAGCATATTTTCTGGCGCCGTTGCCAGGGAGTCAAGGACATCTTCACAAGGGGAGTCCCTCATAACCAATCTCTTTACTTTGTTATTTTTTTTGCTTAGTTTCTTTTTCCTTTGTTTGCTTGTTTCTTTACCAAAAAACACACAAAAAAATAGTTTTACTAGTTTGCTTTCTTATTTGAAAACACAAAAAAATTAAGTCTACCTTAGTTGTTGCCTCTTCCTTAGCTCACCATGTTGATCCCCAAATTCACCCTGAAAGACCTTTCAATAGGTAGTGGTTCTATAATCGGAAAAAATAATATTGAAGAATTCTTTAATCATGTTAGTAAACATGAGGATATTGAGGATAGATCCCTTGCAGAACTTGCTCCAAACTATGAGATTGCTATAGCTTCTTTAATTCATACGTTAGAAGCTAGGTTTGTCAACCTCAACCCCTTAATGCAAGTAATGTTTCTTAAGCTTAAAGAAATTGAGGACCCTGAAAAGAGGGATTTTATTCTAGAAACTTTGTTTAAGGAATTCTATGATGTTGCCAAGGAAGCTAGAAAAGTCTTTGAACGTTTCAATATGCTAGGCTCATGTGTAGATGTTGTTGGTACACGAGAAAAGATGAGTAAAACTGAACCTAATGGGGAGGAACCTAAGATACCAATACCCTTTAAACTAGTAGCAATGCATGAAGCCATAGAAAAGAATCTTGATTGGATCGTTCCTAAAAACCCGTTTGATGAAAGTAGTGAACCTAAGAGCACTAAGAGAGGATCCTCTAGAACTTATTTGGATGATATACCTTGCCTTGTTGAAAATATTTCTGGTATTGATCTTAATGCTTCTTCATTTGAGAACACTTGATTCTTTCTTGCTTCTTGTACCTAACTTAAAGGCGTTAAAGAAAAGTACTTATTGGGAGATAACCCAAAAGTTTTAGATAAGTTTTGGAAGTGATCACTTCAGTAATATTGCTCCTTATCCTTTTTATTTCCTTTTTGTGCCAAGAGTAACCTCTAATGAGAGAGAAGTAATGATTGGGAAAGTTGCTATCCTTAAACAGATTTCTGTGCTTCACCGTAAAAATTCATGTAAAATATCTGAACGTATTTTTGAGGCATGAATTTTTATGCTTATGCCCCAGGTTGTTATCTAACTTTCTTTAGTTTAACACTTTTTGATTTGAGCAACAGAAGGTCTTGGAAAAAATTCGTCTTTACCTGCTGGTCTGTTTTGACAGATTTCTGCCATTTTCTGCATTTGCTTCTTGTTAGTTCCTTTTTGAGTTATTTTGGGGAATTGAGATTTTTGAGGGAAGTGCTACAGTATATAGTGTTCTAATGGAAGTTTATATGGTGTTATAACTGAATTAAGGCCTATTATATTGAGTGCACTAATGTTGCTAATAAAGATTGTGTAAAGTTTTGTATGAAGGAAAAATTTCGGGTGTATGGAAGGAATGAGTAATGAGATGAAGGATGGACTAAAGCTCAAGCTTGGGGATGTCACGCGTGTAACCCCAAGAAATATCTAAGAAGTACAAGCGTCAAATCTTGGGGATTCCCAAGGCATCCCCTTCTTCATCAATAAAAATCCCAGGTTCTTTCCAAAAGCTTCATTTTTATTGTTTCATGCACAGTTGTGTTGTTCTTGGAGCGTCTTCTTTTTCGTTTTTGTTTTGGTCTTTCGTTTTCTTATTTTGCTGAATAAATTGGTTGGACCCCCTCTTTCATACATTGGTTTGCAAATAGTTTGGTTTGGTTTGGAAAAGAGTAGGAAAGTTCATACTTATGTAGTAAAAAGAGCTTGTTTTTGACTGTGGCCTATGCTTTATCATGCCATGCTTGATATTGTTTTGGCTTTATGCTTAGTGTTATTTTCTTTAGCATGACTTGTTATAAACAATTGAGATTGCTTAATGTGCCTTGGATGAATCATGCGTTGTTTTAGCATATTAAAGCATAGTATAGTGGTATTCTCCTTTGATGCTTTATTTGGGTTGACTTGGCGCATGCTCACACCATGTTATGACTATCTCAAGTCACCTAAGACTTTATGATCCTTTAGTTTTCAACTTTTAGTATCACTTTATGTTTTTATCAGTGATGTTTTGTCGCTCTGCATGATTATGGCCATTATTTCTCTCTTAGTTTGTCGCTCCCAGTATTTTGCTAGCCTCCAACACCAAGTATGAGTTCCACTCATGCATCCAACTACCTAAACCAGGTTATTCAGAAGAGTCCACCATACCTACCTACTAGCTTATGCTATTCCAAGTATATTCATGCTTTTTTTACCTTCCAAATTAAACTTGTTATGAGAAAACTGGTGATTAAAGCTCTCACGAACATGACGGCACACTTTACTTTTTTGCATCTAATAAACTTGAACCATTGGGTCCTTCTCTGTTGCGTATATGCTTGCGCTTTATAAGTTGAAATTAGCAGAACCATGTATCATGGGGAACGCTTTCAACATTGCACTTGTACTTTGTACACCGTTGATATCATGTTCTTTTGCTTATGGATCCCGGCGGTGTGAAATAAAAGTGGAACTTGTAAGATCATGTAGTTTGTATGTGTGTTAGAGAAACACCTGGGCCGCTAGCCTAAGCCATGCCTAATCATGGTGGAAACTTGCAGCATCACCATAATGAGCACTCTATGCATCCTCAATAAAAACCTATGCAAATAGCAAATAAAAAGATCGCTAAGATGCTCATTGTCTACTTGCCTTGTCATTTTGATTATGGGATAGCTCCTGTATCATGTGCAAGGGGTACCCCATTGGCGGTTCTGTATGATACACATATACTTACAATGACAAGAGCTTACTCGTGACTAAAGTTGAGTAGCATGAGGTTCGGTCTTCGTAAGTAAGGGGCATGAGATTTCGGTTCATAACTTGTCAAGCATATCCTCTTAGTTGTGTCACTTTAACCTTAATCACCTTAAAGATGCTTATGATAGGGGCAATGAGAGCTGAAAGCTATAAGTACCATAATTTTTGGAAGCTCTTTATGAGACTTGCATCCCTACTTCCTTTTATAAAGGCCTTTCTTCCACCATTATATATTGAGTCTCCACCTTCTACCTTTATGCACCTACTTTGAGAGCATAGTGGCCATTCTTAGTTCTATGTGCATTGTCCCAAGACTTGTTGATTGATGCATAGCTTTGATATTGCTTGTTCTTAAACTATTTGCATCTAGTCACTCTTATGAACTTTGAAGGTGTCCTATGCATTTATGTTTGCTACTCTATGAGGGACAAGCTGAATGCCACTATGCTATGTTTTCTTTATGTGAAACAAACAAACGTCTTGCAAAGCATTCTTATTCATGAATCTTTTGTTTGTGCCTTTTCATGTTGCAACATAGTTGCTATGTCTTATTGTTAGAACTTTGTCTTTCATGCTATGATTTAAGTACTATGATCCCAGTTATCAATGTTTTACAAATACTTTGATCAAGTTTATGATGGTGCCTGTCACCTCAAAAATTATTCTTTCTTTTTATCACTTACCAACTCGAGGACGAGCAGGAGTTAAGTTTGGGGATGTTGATACGTTGCTAACGTATCCATAATTTTTGATGTTCCATGCTTGGTTTTATCTACTTTCTTACGTTTGGTCCACACTTTGGAGTACTTTCTATACACTTTCTTGGACTAACCTATTAACAAGAGCCATAGTGCCAGCTGCCTGTTCCAAGAAAGTCCGAAAATGAATATTCTCGGAATTGGACGGGACAAAAGCCAAAGTCAGTTTTTCACAGAGGGACACACGGAGCCAGAATACGAGACGGAGAGGGGCCAGGGGGCCGCCACACCACCTGGCCGTGCGGCCAAGCCCGACCCACGCTAGGGGTGGTCTAACTGCCTCGGGTACCCCCTCGGCCTCCCCTTTCGCCTATATATTGCCTCCGATACAGAAACCCTAAGTACCCGATCAAAATTCCACGAAAGAGTCTGTAGCCGCCGTCATCTCCATCCCTAGATCGGGAGGGATCTGAAGCTCTTCCCGGCACCCTGCCGGAGGGGAGAATTCACCCTGGAGGCCTTCTTCATCACCATGCATGCCTCCGATGTGATGCGTGAGTAGTTCATCCTTGGACTACGGTTCCATGTAGTAGCTAGATGGCTGGTTCTTCTCCTTTATGCTATCATGTTTAGATCTTGTGAGCTTCGTTCATGATCAAGATCATCTATTTGTAATTCTACATGTTGTGTTTGCAGGGATCTGATGGATATTGAGATGCTATTTCAGATTGATTATTGATTCTATCATGTCTTTGTTATTTGTGATCTTGCATGCTTTCCGTTGTTAGTAGCTATCTTGGACAAGTAGATGCTAGCAATTCCAAGAGTTAGTATTTATGCTCGATAGTGGGTTCATTCCTCTAGAAATCTGGGGAAGTGACAGAAATCTCTAAGGTACTAGATGTGCTGTTGCTACTAGGGAGAAAACAACAATCCTTTGTTCATAGAACAATCGTATTGTTTACTTGACACGCAATGCGTAATGCAATTATCCATTGCTTGCAACTTAATACTGGAGGGGGTTCGGATGATAACCTGAAGGTGGATTATTAGTCATAGATGCAGTTGGCTTACGGTCTATGTATAATGTTGTAATGCCCAATCGAATCTCAAAGGAGTCATGATGAGTAGTATATGCATGTATTGCTTTATCGATGTTTGTTAATTGCCCTGCTGTAATTTGTTGACCCAACATGTTATCTATCTTAAGGAGAGCCACCAGTAGTGAACTATGGACCCTGGTCCTTTCTTTTATCATCAATCTACAACTGTTTACTGCTTTCTATTTCCTTTCTGCAAACCATTACTTTCTTCCACACAATACAGTTAATCCTTTGTTTTCAGCAAAACCGGTGAGATTGACAACCTCACTGTAAGTTGGGGGCAAAGTTCTGTGGTTGTGTTGTGCAGGTTTCCACGTTGCTGCTGGCGCCGGTAGTGCGCCCTGCCAAAGTCCAGCCAGCAACACCTTGGAGGTGTTTCCTTGCTCCTACTAGATTGATAACCTTGGTTTCATAACTGAGGGAAAACTTACTGCTGTACTCATCATACCTTCCTCTTGGGGTTCCCCAACGAGCTTGTTAATACACGAGTCAGCACTGAGCATTGTAGAATAACTCATATTACCTCATCGACGTGCTCCCGCCGACAAAGAACAAGATTGACCGTTCCGGCCCGAGTGCCCATGGAATGCGAACATGCTTCTCCCATTTTACACTTAAACAAGAAGTGTATGTATCTTAATTTTATGTAATGAACAAGTTGAGGAGCCTCGACATAGTCTTGGGGACTCCATAATCATTTGGCATTCCTTGGTATGTTATTTGACATTTTTCGGCTGCATTATTTTTAACACTGGATCTGGCGATGTCCTGCGGACTCACCGGATGGCCTAGATGGCTACGCATTCCAAACAACGAAGTACTATATGCGGCTCTAAGGGATTCCTCTTCGGTTCCAACTGCAGACAGTAATCGGACTGACAGTTCGGCAAGAGCAAAAAGCTCGAGGACCACTACACAAAAAGTCATAAGGAAAACAAAAACGTCTGGACGTTCCGGTTGCGCTTGCTCGCTCGACACTGATAACGGAAATCTGAAGTATCGTGTAGTATGCTTACTAGTTACCCCTTTGGTTTCGGCTACAGACCGTAACCCGGCTCTCGACCGGCAAGGGCACATCTTAAATGGCTAATGCTCACTGAGAAAAGTACAAAGTTGTTGGCCTAGCGCAAAATGGTAAAGTTTCCAACCTCAATGAATGAACTACAAACTATGTTCCCCTTCTACATATCTAACACAGAAACTATCACTTGTGTTTTATTTTTTGCACGAGTCAAAATTCAATAAAGGGCCAGGGCCGGGTGTTGATCACCCCCACAGATGGAAGAAGGCACAAAGAAGCTTCGACCTGGCTGGATCCTCCAGCCGGCCCGAACCTCGGGTACTACACCCCATGGGTGCGCTCCTGCGCCCCCACACAAAGGCCTACAAACAACAAAAGCGGAAAGGACCTTCGACCCGGCTGGATTCTCCAGCTAGCCCGAACCTCGGGGACTACACTCGGTGGGTGCACTCCCGTGCCCTCACACAAAGCTTGCAAATAGCAAATACATATCAAACAATCAGAAAGTGCAAACAAAAGAGAACAAGATAATATCATAACACAAAAAGGAGACGAAGCTCTCGTCAGACTTCAACGTAGCACAAGGACAAGCTGTTCACGCGCACGCAGACAAAGGACAAGTTTCAGATAATACAAATACTCCTAGCATACCAGGGATTAGGCCTAGGGCTCCAAAGAGGGCTAAGTGGCATCCGCCGCAGACTGTTTACTGGAGGCGATGTCCGTAGAACGCCCCTAGCCTTTTCGGGTCGCTGAAGTCCCGATCCAGCTGGACGAAGCTCCCAATCTTGACACCGCAAGAACGGATGTCAGGGACCTCGGCGCGAAGCTGGTCGTAACTGGTCCCTTGCTGGAACCCTCGGGAAAGGCTCCGAAGATCCATGCCAGGGTACCAGGACTTTAGCAGCGTGAGCACCATCTCCGAGCCGCTGCACCACCCATTCCCGTGATACATTCATGAGATCAACAACAACGCCAAGTTTGGTAGCTAGGGCATCGATCGAATAGGGCAGGGCTTCGTCAGGCCAGAGGTAGGTGAAGATGTCCAGGGCAGCGCTACGCAGCCGATTGGCCTCCTCACTCACCATTGCATCCAGCTCCTTAGGGAACATATCCCTGGCCGGCATCTGCCTCAGGCATGCGGGCAAGAGCTTGGTCAGTCGCCTTAGGATATTGAGCTACGCTCGGCCAAAAAAACTATTACAAAACGGCTACAGCAAACAAAAAAACAAGTTCAGCAGATGAAGAAGGACTTACTGATGACGATCTCTGCGATCTGCTTTAGCTCTACCTATGCGGCCTTCTCCCGAGCCTTGGCATCCTTTAGAGCTTCCTCCTGCTTATTGTACAAGCCCTCAAGGTTCTTGAGACCATCAGCGCGAATACTGGCAGTTTTCTTAGCCTGGCCGCCTGCAATCTCCATCTTTTTTTGATGCTCTACCATCTTGTTAATTTGAGACTAGCGAGTGTCGTTGGAGTCCTGCAGCCGGAGAACCCCCGTCTTCAGCCGTTCCACCTCCCGCTCCCTGTCCACTATCATGGCTGCAGAGGGTACCTGATGGTCAAAAAAATCGTGGAAATTTGCCCAATTGGGAGGACATGGCAGAGCATGCAATATTACACCCTAGGTCCCGCGTATTCTTGGTCGCCTCAACAAAAGATTTTTGCAGAAAAGGAGAAGTGAAAAAGAGAACGGGGAAACCGGTTGAGGAAAAATAACAAAACCATGAGGAGATATTTACCTGCAACGAAGCACCCATCGCTTTGGCCTAGCCAAGTCCCTGCTCCATCACTTCTACTAGGTGGAGTGCCTAGCCGAGGGAGATGGGCGCTAACTTAGAGAGCTGCGCCAAGACATTGTCCGGTGTCAGCGTAGCCAGGGCTGGCCTCCAGCCGGTAACCTGGAGATCGTCATCATCGCTAGTGGCGACCTGCGACGCCTCCACCGCCACCACCACATGGGCCTCAACGCCAATGCCACCAGCGTCGGAAGCCGCCTCCCACTCACTGCTGCCAGCAGCTGGTTGCACGGAGGCTTCTGGCACCTCCACCTGGTAGGCGACCGAACCTGTCTAAGCATCGCTCATGACCGGGTCCGCACCCTCTGTCAGCCAGAACGGAGGAACGACTACATCACGCCCAGCCACAAACGCCTCAGCAAACCTGGAGGTGGCGGGGGCATGATGCAGAGGCGCGGAGGCAGCCGACGGAGATGGCTCCAGCGCGGCCGCAACGGTAACCGGCATGGCAGAAGGTGGCACAACCGGCCCAACCAACCCCTCAGCTCTAGCCGGAGCGAGGGGGACGTGGTGGCGATGATGACGAAGCCGTCCCGTGACATCACCTTGCTACATAGAGAAAACAAGATTAAACTAAGCAAAGAACAAACCAACGATTATATAGAAAAGAGCAAAGGCACACACCCGGCAACACTGGGTGCGACAACCACGGCCCTCGACCGACGATACCTCTTCGCACCACCTCCCGCAGGGGAGGCGCTGGCCGAAGCCGCCCCTTCCCCCTTTCCCTCGCCACGGCGGCATGGGAAGGAGTGGTCAAGAAAACGAATGCAAGGAGGACTGGCTCACCGAGCGGGTCCTCACAACCCTCGTCGGCCCGGTGGGGAACTGCACCGGCTCCGTCTGCGGGTACTTCTACGGATTGAGATCGACCGAGAAGAGGGGGAGCTCTTGGTCGCCCATGTCGTCCTCCGCTAGCTATGCTTTAAAAAGTTACTCAAAGGGGGAAGATGTAACACCCCAAAAATATTAATCAAGATTATCAAATTCTAATCACCCAAATTTAGGGTTAACAAAAAACTTTTATTATTAAATCTAATATGAGTGTATGTGTGAATTGCATTAGTGTATGAATGAGTGCAATTGCCATGTTTGATTGCTACAAATGATAAGGAATGGTTTAAAGATGAATACTACATCATCTAGGACATTTACAAACAAAATCAAAAGAAAAGAAAATCAAATATGAATCAAATAAGCAAATGGTCATTTTGACCAAAATTATCCACTAGACCACTTGGAGTGTTTCTAGTAAAAGGTTTCTAACAGAAAGTTTCCCAATTCTTTTCACCCCTTGCTAGACCAAGTAAAACTGGACCCAAGCCCACCTTGCAAACTAATAGAAACAAATTCCAAATCTATTTAAAGGACATTGCAAAATTGAATAAAGTTCATATGCATAGATTACCATTTTTCAAAAACCACCCAAATCAATTCACCTTGACTTTTCAAAGCAACCATAGACTATCAAGCAAGTACTCAGAACACTCACCAAAATTCATCCAAAAATTCAAAACTTAAATTCATGCGACCATTTGGTCGAGCACCTTGCAGACACCAGAAAGCCACTACCTAAATTCTACTGTTCTGAGCAGTGATCAATCACCACTAGTGCCTTAAATCTCTCCCCTGGTCTCCCCTAGCACCTAGCATTGCAGTGGACACACTCCCCCTTTGCCGTTTGCGCCAGTGCAGTGTCGCCCGAAGCTCACCGTGCCGGTCGACCAAGAACCCAGTGCCACAGCCAGCGCTGCCCTCTCCCACGAGGCCCAGGAGACAGGCGCCACACCACCGCCACCCTCTGTCCACCCCTTGAACATAGACACACCATGGACTAGCCGTAATCGCCGTGCCCACCTCTTTGTCTGCCATGCTGAGAGCGTGCCAAAGCACCGCATCCGACACGTACACACATGCTGCGCCTTGCCCTCACCGCGCGTGCCCGCAATCACTATGACCACAGCTACCCCCCAGATACGCCCGTTCGCCACCGCGTGACCCGTAGCCACTGTGCACCGTCTCGAACACCGCCGTTTCCGCCCAGAGCACGGACTGTTCTCGACTGCCCCTTGTCGCGCTATCACTCGCATGACGATCGCCCTGAAGCACCGCATCGACCCCTATCCTCAGCCATGCTGATAACCCTCTGTATCAACGTCGCCGATGAGGCCGAACCATGTCGCTCTGCCCCTCTCGCCATTGTATAAATAGAGGCCACCCCAGCTCCAATTCGCCACACCATCTCACTTCCCTCCCTCTCAGACACCTCCCACACCTCTCCTCGGAGCAAGGCGAGCACCAGCCCGCCGGAATTTCATCGGAGCCTGCCGCTGTAGAGGAGAGGAGGAACTGGAGCTAGGAGCCGCCCCAAGAGCCGCCACGACCACCATTCGACTCGCCGTCCATGACAACCCCATTCGGCCCCATCGCCGACCTAAGTTGGAGCCCTGGTGAGCCCCCACGTACCACCACCGTCGTGTTAGGGTTCATTCTCGCCGGAGCTGTGCGACTGAGACCACGATGCTCAGCTGTCGATCGTGCTCTAATCGCACGGCCTAGATTGAAACTTACCGCGTCGCGTTAATTGAGTCATTGACCAGTAGGACCCGCCTGTCAGCAGCCCGCTGCGCACGCGTCGCGTAGCTGGGCCGGCCCATTTAGTTTTCTGCGCAGAGCCCGTCGATTCAAATAGACTTTTTCCATTTTAGTTAAAACTAGATTCTAGCAGTAGATTCGAAAATCAATTCAAAGAGATTCGTTGAACCAAATTGCATGATTCCAATTTTTTAGAAAGGTATTCAAAATATCTATCCATGCCCGTTAGATTCAAACCATTTGAAATTATAGATCACCTATACCAAAAATAACAAGACAGAGGCTTTTGCCACTTCAAACATTTTTCAAAAATCAACCATAAATGCTTTTGAGTTGATTCCAACTCTCAAAAATAACATTTGACAAGATATATCTGAATATGTAAAATTATGTAGGTTTACATGCAGTGATCTTGGACTAGTACTAAAAGAATGCTATATAGGCATTTCTAGTCACTTTAATTGTATTAAATAGTGATTTTAAACCTTATAAAATATGACCACTAATTTAAATTACATTCCCAAGTATTAGAATATGTGGTGATGACATGTGTCAATATGATCCCATATTTTAATTGGAGAATATTAAATCTTAAGTATTTTTCAAGGAGTAGAAATTACTTTTCCAAAATAAGAGAAATAAGACTAGGTCTTTATTTCATGTGATGATTGTGATGATGCTAGATCATCTGGTGTGAACCTGTGTGTGCTAAATAGAAGTAGTTAAGTATTGTTTGGTGATTGTGTACCTCATATTCATTTATATACGCTAGTACCGACCCGGGATATGAGGAGGAGGAGTACTACGAAGAAGAAGAAGAAGAGAACTTCAACCACTACACTACTCAAGGCAAGCTTAACTATGCAAGCCTAACACTACAAGTTAACTATGCAAGCCATCCTTGCAAGATAACCTATGCAAGATGCATTAGGCATGCTTTGGTTATGCAATTTTGATTATACCAATCCCAAGTTTTACTTGTAAGCTTTATTCTTTTACTTTTACCAAAGTTCTTTACCTTTAGTTAGTAAATTGTGAGTATTGGAAAAATAGGATAGATACCATAAAGAGTATAAAAATAGGACTAAGTAGTTATACTTAGATGCCATTAAAAAGCATAAAACTAGATTTGGATAGTTACACTTGATTAGCACCCCTTAATAGTGACACCCTCATTGCTAGTTGCTAGTGCTAAACTACTACTGATCACTTAGATGGGAATATTGGGAGGAAATGATTATGAAGACCTTGGAATGATGGTTCATTCTATTGAAATGTTTTGACATGTGTGATGAACACAAAATGAACTGATGATGAAACTTCTTGAGGCATGAGCCTTGCTTTTGATAAAAACTGATGGTTGGGTTCGAATGCGATACCATTCCAATTTTACCGTACAACCACAATACCTGAATTGGGTAGGGCTTAACTGGAAGTTTATATGCCTTAGTATGGGTTCCCTCGCGGAAAGAGGTTGAGCTGAGGCTACCTCGTGAATGTGAATGTCCACCTATGAAGTGCTCAGGATGGCAGATGGCCATGGCTAGGAGGCCAAGCTCATAGGGGAGCTGCCTATACTAGAGTGTGTAATTGAAAGGTTGGGATTGATTATCCGCATACTAAGTATGATGATTCGGGGTTATCCCTGATGGATGTATCGAATTTTGTGGTGAAAGTGTACCACCTCTTCAGAGTGTCAAACTATTCGAATAGCCGCATCTACGGTTATGGACAGTTGGAGTGGCCATACTGTTCCGTTGTCAGATGTTTTCAAAAATGACTTGTGAATTGAACTATGACCTTGACTTGACCACAACAGGGTTGTGGACATGAAAACTAGGTTCCCACTTAGGTGATGTAGAGAATTAAATTAGGTTCTTTAGTTTTGAACTCTTATGAAATAAACCTGGCTTTTTGCAAACAAACCTAGAGCTTAAGATTCCTACTAGAACTACCTTACTTGTTAGTGATAGTTTGTGAGTACTTAAAGAGTACTCATGGCTTTGTCCCTGGCTATTCCCGTGGCCAGACTATGAGGAGGACTACCAGGAAGATGGACAACAGGAGGTCTATGACAACTAGGATCATCTCCCATTGTCAGCATTGCCTGTGACCCTGAAGATGGAGCCCCTACTACGTTTACTTTTCGCTGCTTTGATTGTATTAAGACTGGATCATGAGATACTTTATTTGTAAGACCTTTATTATGGTTTGTAATGGATGATGTACTGTGGTACCAATTCTGTTATGTCTCACAAAAATGGTAATCCTGGGATTGCGATGTATGGCATAACAGGCATCTAGGATTAAAAATCCGGGTGTTGATAGAAGATAAGAAGCAAGAAAAAACCCTTCGGGAAGAATCCACCTGGAAATAAAAGAAAACTAACCTTCGGTGGTAGGCGGCCCTGATGGAACGGTTCACAAGAGAAGCTCCAGCCCTCCTCCAGGTCCTGCTTCGAGATTGTGGCAAGCCACTCTCGGAGAAGCTCATGTGGCACCTCCAGCCGGGAGACCAGCGTAGGGTCATTAGAGCCGGAGAGGTGGCACATCTTATGCGACCGCTACTGTAGTGGAAGCACACGGCACTAAATCCAGGACAAGGAGATAACCCGGGAGGCAAGCCGCTCCCTCTCCACCAGCACCTCTAGTCAGGCCGCCATCTGGTCCATGTCCGCCTGGGCTCCCAAACCCTTCACGGTCTAGGCCTTTCGGGTAGATGGGACATTGGCGAAGGGCGGCAGCCAGATCCAAACAATGTTGGTGGTGTTACGCACGTTGAAATACAAGTGCTACCAAAACTTCACCATGTTGGGGAGATCCAGCCACGACATCACGGACGACGGTCGCGGGTAGATGGCGTAAAAGCCGGTCTCCATCAAGGGCCCGTCCTTCCCCACCACCTGGGCCTTGAAGTTGAAGAATTCGAGGAAGTTCGTCGCGTCTGGGCAAACCCCCAAGTAGGACTCGCAGCAAGCTACATGATGCGACAGCTGCGTGATGGTGTTTGCCCCTAGATGGTGAAGCTAGAGGTCAAACATGCCAAAGATCTCAAGGACAAACTTTCTCGCAGGAAAGCTGAAGCCACGGGCGAAGTGCGCGAGGAAGACCATGAGCTCGCTGGGCTGAGAGTTGGGGACACTCTCCCCCTCCAGCGTGAGGCAGTGCTTCACCACCCGCTCTGACGGGATGAACTATCCCCACCGGTACTTGAGGATGAGGACCTCAATGACGTAGGAGCCACACCAGCCTCCGCCTGCTCCGGCATCACATGTCGAGTGAAGATGCCATGGCGGAAAAACAAGGCCCCGTCGTCGCATGGAGACGCAGTGGCGCTGGCGACCAAAGACTGGTGGTGCAAGAACGCGAAGAGGCAGAGCACAAGGACATGAGCGGCAAGTAGCAGGAGGAAGATGAAGTGGGGAAAACTCCCCTCCCCGTGGCCCTATTTATCACCGAGGGTTGAGCATGCCCCCTGCACTCCCTTCCACCACATGTTAGCCAAGATCCCACTACCCCCACGACGCTTCAGTTGCGGATCCCGTGCGCTAGCGTAACACCCACAGAAGATCTCGCATGCTTTACTATGGGAGGCGAGGCATGCACACGACTCCCAAGAAACCGCAATGATCAATCATGCGCGCGGTTACCAAAAACTTCCACCGTTGATAAAATGGTCAATATGACGCGACGTGCGTCAGAACTACCAGACATGGCTGGCGTAAGCGCTGACCTCAGCAACCAGGCGATCCATCTCCCCTCTCTGGGGCCACCGATTTCGTAGGCAGTAAACTCCAGCCAGGAAACAACAAGTATCTCGAGCTGGAAAACGACAAGCGCTTCAAGGCAAATCTACAAGAAGTTTTTTTCATCACTAACCATTTTAGTTCTTTGAATGAGAACGCAAGAACTTCTCCACAAGGCAAAGTCAAAATGCACTCGGGGACTAGTGTCGGGGGGATGACCCCCGGATAGGCCAAGCCATGCTCAACTGGCTGGCTCTAGGAGCACCTGGTCGGATGGCTGCAAGACAAAGAACCACAGCCGGGTGGACATCTCCATCCGGTTCGCACTCAAGATTCCCCGGCTGGCCCGTCTAGCCGGGTGGCAGATTCCACCTGGCCGCCTCAAATTCGGTGGAAAGGCTATGGAGGGGGTGACGCTCCTTGCTGGGTGCACCCCTAATTCCTTGCATCATCAAACAGGCTGGTGCACCGCCCTGCTGGTGCTACAAGACAACTGCGCCAAAGTGCCAAAGCGGGAAGTTGAGTGAGGCGTTGTCAGCTGACCGCTAAAGCTCCAGCTAACTGATAATGCGTCTGATGACGCCCAAAGCACTGACGGTGGGACACTATAGCGTTGTCCCCCTGAACTGAAGGTCTAACCGGGTCCTAGCCCACCAGATGGGCCCTTCCAGCCGACCCGCTTTGTAAACCCAAAGCCCAAATAGTAAACCCTAGAACCCAGATTGTAATCTACCTCTCCTAGCAGTATATAAGGGAGGGTAGAGCTAGTGTTCTAGGTAGGCTCAAGTAGATTCAAGTTCACTCTCATAGTTCATCTTCTTCCTCTAGCTCTCTATATTAGCCAAGGAAACATCTCAAGGAGCATTTGTACTGGGCATCCGCCCCCAATATAGTAGATCCTTGCAGGAGTAGGGGCTTTACCTCGCCAAGAGGGCTCCGAACTGGGTACATCGCTGTTTCTGCAGTATCTATGCCCAACCGTTGTGAGTAGCCACCAATAACATCCTGATTGTCCCCTCTCATGCCATCGATGATGGCACTGCCATGTTCCACACCACGGCACTTCCTTTGTAAACAATGTTTGAAATTCGAACATGCACCAATCTACTAGATATGAACAAGTTATCATAGATTATCACAAACATATGCACCAACTTTAAGTTAGCTTTTTCATGGAAACTAGGTAGTGCATATAGCAAGACACCATGCGAAATAAAGACATTTCTTCAATTTATATTTAATTTTAAGGGAAACTAGCTAGTGCAATAGTAAGACACCATGTGAAAGAAAGGCATTAATTCAAATTATATTTAATTTTATTGATTGTTTTATTCATAAGGCCTAGATTTGGTGGCAATAGCATTCATATCAAGAAGTTGAATCTTGCAGAACTCTTGGTGGTTTTATCTTGTTTTACTACTTGGGTACCTTCAAATGAATTTTAAAAAAATCATGAGCAAGCAGGTATCATGCACTTGTAGACCAAAATTTGAGATAATTTCATTAAATAGCCATAAAGTCATTCTACTACATGAATATGGCCATAAAAATTGAGAATTATCAATTAAATAGGTTATACTTTGTGTGAAAATTGTTGCAGTGTGCTTTTGAACCATAATCTTTGTGGTCGATTCATGACAACAACCATTGTCGTCAATTGGAAAATTTAAAATACATTCAAATATGGAAGCTCTTTTTGTAAACAATGTTTAAATACAAATATGCACTAATATACCAAATATGGATAGGTTATTATAAACTATGGAAAAGATATTGCCATGGCCTTGGTTGTCTGGTTTCAAAGCCATGCATATTCATACATGGTAGGCCATATCATTTTCCTTCTAAAAACTCTCAAATTTTTAGTTTAAATGTTTTCATGGAAACTAGCTAGTGCAATGGTAAGACACCATGCAAAAGAATGGCATTACTTCAAATTATATTTAATTTTCTTGATTGTTTTCATTCATAAGGCCCAAATTTGTTGGTATTAGCATTCATATCAAGAAGTTGAATCTTGTAGAATTCTTGGTGCTTCTCCCTTGTTTTACTACTTGGGTACCATGAAATGAATTTTAAAAAGTTGGTGCGGTGGGATTTTGAGCCATATTTTTGTAGTTACCTCATGAAAAAAGTCATTGTTATCACTTGGAAAGTTGAAAATAACTTCAATTCTAGAACCTTCCTTTGTAAACAATGTTTGAAATGCCGACATGCACCAATCTACGAAATATGGACAATACATTATAAAATATGGCAAATATATTGTCATGATTGACCTTATTCATCTGGTTTGAAAGCCATGCATGCATATTCTTACATGGTACGCCATATTGTTTGACAAGTTTATTTTTGAAATCATCAAATTTTAAGTTCAGATGTTTTCATGGAAAATAGCTAGTGTAATTCTAAGACACCATGTGAAAGAAAGGCATCACTTCAAATTATATTTAATTTTGTTGATTGTTTCATTCATAAGCCCCAAATTTGGTTGGTAGTTATAGCATTCACATATCAAGAAGTTGAATCATGCGGAACTCTTGGTGATTCTCCCTTGTTTTACTACTTGGATACCTTTAAATGAATTTAACAAAAATTATGAGCAAGCAGGTATCATGCACTTGTAGATCCAAATTTGAGATACTTTTGTTAAATTTCCATGTCGTGATTGGTTATAGGAATATAGGCATAAAGCTTGAAAATATTGCAACTTGGGTATTATCAATTATAAATAGGCTATACTTTGTGTGAAAATTGGGGTCGTGGGATTTTGAGCCATATTTTTGTAGTTGCTTCATGACAAAAGCCATTGTATTGTTATCACTTGGAAAATTGAAAATAACTTCAAATTTAGAAGCTTCCTTTGTAAACAATATTTGAAATGCAAATATGCACCAATCTATTAAATATGGACAGGTTATTATAAGCTATGACAAAGATATTGCCATGAACTTGGTCATATGGTCTAAAAGCCATGCATATATATTCATACATGGAACACCATATGGTCTGAAATTTTTTTACAAATTTGTCAAATTTTAAGTTTAAATGTTTTCATTGAAACTAGCTAGTGTAATGGTAAGACACCATGAGAAGGAAATGCATTACTTCAAATTATATTTAATTTTCTTGATTGTTTTCATTCATAAGGACCAAATTTGCTTGGTAGCTATAGAATTCACATATCAAGAAGTTGAATCATGCGGAACTCTTGGTGATTCTTCCTTGTTTTACTACTTGGATACCTTTAAATGAATTTAACAAAAAATATGAGCAAGCAGGTATCATGCATTTGTAGATCCAAATTTGAGATACTTTTGTTCAATTTCCATATAGTGATTTGTTATAGGAATATAGACATAAGTCTTGAAAAATATTGAAAATTGGGCATTATCAATTATAAATAGGCTATACTTTATGCGAAAATTGGGGCCGTGGGGTTTTGAGCCATATTTTTGTAGTTGCTTCACGACAAAAGCCATTGTATTGTTATCACGACAAAATTTAGAAGCTTCCTTTGTAAGCAATATTTGAAATGCAAATATGCACCATTCTATTAAATATGGACATGTTATTATAAACTATGACAAAGATATTACCATGAACTTGGTCATAGGGTCTGAAAGCCATGCATATATATTCATACATGGAATACCATATGGTTTGAAAAGTTTTTTCAAATTTGTCAAATTTTAAGTTTAAATCTTTTCATGGAAACTAGCTAGTGCAATAGTAAGCACCATGCGAAAGAAATGCATTACTTCAAATTATATTTAATTTTCTTCATTGTTTTCCTTCATCAGGCCCAAATTTTGTGGCATTAGCATATTCATATCAAGAAGTTGAATCTTGCAGAAATCTTGGTGGTTCTCCCTTGTTTTACTACTTGGGGACGAGAGGGGGCGGGCGCACAGAGGGGGTTGGGCGAGGCGAGAGAGCAGTGCGCGGGAGGACTGGGGCGTGGGAGAGCGTGCGAGCTTGTCTAGCGAGCGGGAGCGAGGCGCAGGCAGTTGGGCGAGCTGGGAGCGGGGAAGCTGCTAGGTCGGCCCAGTACTACTAGCCCGCCCGGGCAGTAGTGCCGGTCAAGGACTAACGGGTGGCACAGAGTAAGAAGGCCATTCACAGATCAATACCGCCGGGCCCAAGAATAGCATTTTCCTTTTTTTATTTTTAAAACAAATAAGAGGAAACTTCAAAATGCAATAACTTGAGCTAGGAAACTCCGATTGACCCAAAACCAATTTTGTTGGAAAGAGGAAATATTGCATACCACCAATTGAGAAACCTCCAAGTATATTAAAGTGGGATACGTCACTTGGTGAGAGTCTAGAAAACCTCCAGAAACAAAATTGCAACAAGATATAGAAGGGAGATCCAATTTTGATGAGCAAGAGCTTGTTATGAAGATTCCCACAAGCTCTATATCCTCACATGGATAAGACCAACAAACAACCAAGAAAGATGATGCTAAGAGTGCAATGATTTGAGCTCTCTCTGAAAGATATGATCTAGTTACTCATTCGAGAGCCCCTCTTGATAGTACGGCTATCTATCCTAAACCTAGTCTCCCAACTAACAACATTAGACCGGAAAAAGGGAAAACCTATCAAGATTACCTTTGCCTTGAAAATACTTTGACCTTGTCTTCATCGATCCATGATCACCGAGGATGGCAAGCATCAAACATGAGATCTTCTAGAGATGGCGCATTTTGAGCTTGCACAATGCATCTTCTTCTACATTTCATCTACCTTGAAGTCAACCCATGTTCCAAGTGATGCCAATGGACAAAACCTATAAGTGCAACTTAATACAAATATTAGTCAATAAATATTGTCATTAATTACAAAAACCACACATGGGGCCCACATGCTCTTTCAACGGCCTATTTTTTGCGTATGCAAAATTCCTCTTCTATCCCTGGTCCCGAAACAAGAACCAGAGGAGCACTGCAATAATGAGGGGTAAAGGTGGTAAATGGGAGTCATCGAACCTATATCCCCCCATCGCCTCTCTACCGACCTTCCCCAAAATTTACCCTCCCTCCACCTTCCTCCACCTGCTTCACCACCGGCCCTCTCATCCACACCGGAGCTCCTTCACCGCTGGCACACGCTTCCACATAGGAGCTTCTTCACCGCCTTTGTTCTCCACACACTGGATCCATCTCTCTCCGCCCTTGTCTAGCGTAGCTGTTCTATGTCACTAAATCCCGTGTCATGGACACCGAAACTATTGACTCCCTCGCCACGTCGGATCTATTTCACAAATGCCGTTGTCTACCACACCTGGGAATTTCACTGAATAACTCGTTCACTCACCCAGAAATGCCCAGCCGCTGCCCTCTTGCCTGTCCTAGCTGCCCCTGCCGCAGGGTGGTAATTTCTCTTGCCCGTTTGTTATTTTTGGTACTCTTAAGCTACAAAAGCGTTATAATGTTGCTCAAAATCCTTCCTGCTATTGCCATTTTGTTTCCACCCACATCTGTTTGGTACTATCCACATCATTAGATTCTCGCTATTGTTTCCTTTATTGCATTGTCACACTATACAATCCTGCAACACTAACTCATAGATGATATTCTTTCCGAGCACTCGCATGGGTCATGCTAACTTCTCGTAGAGGATTCAACACTGACAATCTGATGCCAAGCAAGGTTGAAGTGTGAGGTTTTCATGTGTTACTTAGGCCAGTTTCTTGTCATGTTAATAACTCATATAACCTGTATGCATAATAAGTTAATAAGTCATTCTACCTAAAACCTTGCCCTAACATTTCCATTCATGTTTTATTGTCTTTCTATCTACGAATGCTTTGAATAATTCAGAAAATGATCATCTAGTTTGAATCATACATCTGATCATTTTTAATGCTATATTTTTGGTGTTTTCAACTACTTTCATCCTTTCGAACCAGCTAGCAAGTTTAAATCATACATCTGGTCAATTTTAATGCTATCTTTTAGGTGTTTTGAAGTGCTTTCATCCTTCCAAACTAGCTAGCTAGTTTGAATCATACATCTAATAAATTTTAATGCTATCTCTTTGGTGTTTTTAATTGCTTTCATCCTTCCGAACCAGGTGACTCGGTTTTAAATGCCATGCCTTAATGCAGAGAAAGGACAAAGGAGTACAACGACTAGAGTTCCAGCTGCTCGACTCAGATTCTATTAGCAGATTGACCAGGCATCGCACCCGCTTGAGAAGGAACTACTATGAGCCTGAATGAGTTACTGTAAGTTCATACTTACTTAAATTATATGTACTTTGTATAATACATGTTTCCCTTGTTCTTTGTTTTAACATCTTTCACCATATTTTACTAGGCTATAGTTAAAACCAAGCAGGAGTCCTCAGAAGGCAGGGCTGAAAGTTGTGATCCCTCTTCCCATTCATCCTACCATTGCATTTTGAAGGAAACCACATTGTTAATGAAGGAGATATGCCTTCGAGGCAAATATTGAAGTGTTTTATTTGATGTATCTCTTATATATGTTCATAATTCGTTTCATGATGTGCTATATTTGTGTTAATACGAAACGTTAATACACGTGTGGTATGTAAACAAACCGTGTCTCTAGTTACCTCTAGCTAACTAGCTCATTGGTCATGAGGATGATCTAGGGTTTCAAGATCATGGGCATTTATGCCGATTGACAATGAGGTAATATCATTGGTTGAATGATGTGATAGAAAAACACCCAATAGATGTATCATAATGATATGTAGTTACAAAGTTCACCATTGATGATAACAAAAACAAAACATCGCAACCTAATCCTTGGACTGTGAGACAATGCAAATCACCATTCTGGAGGGAAACTTAGATGGTATCAAGTATCAGACCATAACTAGGTGATCAAAAAGGTGCCACTCAGGTTTTCCAAACAGACATGTAGAGGAGTAGATATCAAGACCAGGATTTTCCAATCCATATAACGGATAGATACACGTGGCCATCTCGGTGATGTTGCATTAATGAAGATTGCAAGTATGTGACTAGGTCACGGAATGCAACAACATGGGAACAAGTAAACAAGTTCATCGGTAACGAGATCAAACGAAGGTATAGAGATACCGAAGATCAAACCTCGGATGAACTAGGAATCAAGTGGCAAAGGGAATATGAAATGATGTTAAACGTTCAAGCGATAAGATTTGTGAAATTCGCGGGGGTCATCATGGGCATCCAGGTCCCGCTGATGATCATTGATATGAGAGAGGTCTCAATCATGTCCGGAGTGTTTCCCAACCGAAGGGTGTCATGCTTAAGGGTGGGCACGCATAGCGATAGATGCGACACCGTAGGAGAAGTAGAGAGAGAAACCGGAATAGTTTCGGGTAATACCCGATGATGATCGGGGGTCTAGAAGGGGTACCGGAGTGAAGGAATATAATAATATGTGTATTTTATATTAATTGGTTAAATTAATATTAAAAAATATATTTCTTTTATTTATTATAGGAAGCCTATTGCAAATGGGCCTCACCCGGAGGGGAGGCCCAAAGGGGCAAGGCGCCTAGGGAAGAGGGCTAGCCAGCCAAGGCTTGGTGGGCTGCCCACGTGGGGCCCACCTAGGGCCGGAGGCTCCCCTTGGTGGCCAGCGGCTGTGGTGTTTCGGCCCATACCGCCTGCCCCTTGGGTGGTGCCCCTCCCCTCCCACTATATATGGGAGGGTCACCCTCTCCCCTTTGAATCATCCCATTCCCTCTTCTCTCTCTCATTTCCTTTGAGGATATCTCCGTAATATTGGAGATGACCTCAAGGATTTTGAGTTCTCCACTTTCACAATACCATCGTGTGATCTTTGGTCCACCATCTTCCTCTTGCGATGCTCGACTAGATCATAGCCCGTGAGACGCCGCCTACATCAAACGTGTGTAGTACTTTGGAGGAAAGTTGGGCGTGCTTGGAGCTGCTCGTCTTCATCAACATACGCCTTCCTGCCTAAGTCATTCCTCGGTCTTCGAGGGTATGAATACTGTCTTCCTTTTTTGTTACTTATGTCTACATAGTATAGATCCTGGTATTAGTGTTCGCGTAGTTAGAAATTTTTTGTTTTCTGCTCTGGAATCCTACAATTAATAGTTGTGACATCCCAATTATTAGAATTGGTACTGCATATTATACATGGCATTGCATCACGATCACCATTGAAAAAATTCAGTTTTAAAGATTTTTGTCAAAACCACCTTATAGGTGCATGTTCATCACATAAAGGAGAGTGGTAAGGTTTTACTTTCGCATCTTCTTGGATGGTATCGTATTCCCACTCTAGATTCTTAGGATCATAGGCCATCCTATTATGAACCTATAGAAATTTGTTTCACTCAGATCGGAGCTATAACACAAAAGTAATAGCCATTTTAGTTTGCAACTGAAAACAGTTCAGATATATTCAGAATAGTAGTCCAGTAATTGAATTCAGGAAAGAAAAGAAAAAGGGAAAGGAAAAAAACGGCGCAGCCGCCTCATAGCGTGAGTCAACCTAGTTGTGGTGGCCCACCCGAGGTCCAGCAGCAGCAGGGCAGCCAACACCGCTATCTACCAAACACCCCAGCCCGCGCGTGGCGCGCATCAGGCCCCTTTCACCGACAGGTGGGACCTACTTGTCAACCACCGCCACTAGTTCGTGCTCAGCACAAACATCTCGAACTACCACCGTCGTGATTTTCCTTCCGAATTCACTGTGATTTCAGTCGCCCCTCTCGTTCCCCTCTGCCCACCTACATAGCCGCTGCCACCCCAATTTTCCCCCTCCTTTGGACCTAGCTCTCATGCCGCAGAGCCAGGGGAATTCCTTGCCGGAGTTCAATAATGCCGCCGCTATTGCCGTCGGTACGAGCACGAGCTCGATCTCCCGCATCACTTTTCCGGTTTTCCTCTTCTCACAGCCTCACGCCGTCGTTCCATGACCCCCTTCCCTCCTTGCAACAACATAGGAGCAACCGCCATCATCGCCAGAGTTCGCCGCCACCGTGCCACTTTAGCCACACACCGCCGTCTTCCGAGATACTGCTAGTGAGCATCAAAGACGTCTTACGCCGGTCGTCTGATGGTGGATCGGCGGTCTGGATCACGCGATGACCGCTGACCGGTAAACCGCCACGTCGGCTTGACCCCACCAGTGTGCGGGAATATTCCCCAGGAATATTTCCCTCAGTTTTCATAGATTAATTAAATAAAAGACAAAAAAGATTTTTGACTTCAAAATTCGTAGGAAAAGATTTACTGGTCCAAAAATTACAAATAAGATATTGTTGGAATTATAAAATTGTGTAGAATTTTATTTGAAATAAAATTCCAAGTCTACAGTACGTATATTTTTCAGTTTAATAAAAGACATATTGTAGTAAAAAAATCTAGAAAAAGATTAGTACGTCCTTTTTGCGTGATTCTTGCTGCCCCTGGCTCTAAATCACGTTACCTATCCAGTAGTAATTTTTTCAAGGCTCAACAACACTGTTTATAGTATATGCTTAATATGTTTTTAAAGCCTATTAATTAGATCAAGAATTAATAATAAATGGTTTTGTTGCATTAAAGGTTTTCCATGCATGTCAGAGAATATACAAATACTGCTAAAGCCTTGATTAAATTGGCATGCATGCATTTGTGCATTTGTTTATGTTTGAGTATGAGTTGTTTATGTGTTGCAATTGTGTCGTGTAGATTGTGATGAGTACAACACTTGCTCGTGACTGTGCTTTTGATAACTGCAGTCAAGGCAAGTAGATGCTATTTTGTTCATGATTTTGTCCTACTATTTTCCTTGTATATGTAGAGTATTTCGTAGATGTATGAATAGCAATTACTACCGCTATGCTTTAACCTAAACTATGTGGTAGGGATCTCTTGTAGTTGAGCCACCGTTGGTAGATGTGCTTAGACGTGCTATGAAATACGAGGGTTGTGTTACATCGCTGAAAGTTGTTTCTAAAGTATTAGTTTTGTTAAAACTAAAACAACTTAATCAATGAATCTCCTGGGTGTGATGGGATTGCCATTTTTTGGTGGTATCAATGCAGAAAGGCACCCAGTTATCGAGAGAAAATGATTGGCTTCTTTATTTGGTAGCTTACGTGTACAACCATGTGCTAGTAAGAAATGGGTGGATGGTTGGGCTTAGTAGGTTGTGGTGACTCGAATCCACGTAGCTAGAGCTGTAGAATTTTGGTAGGTTGGAATGGTGCGTGTCGGGTTTGGAGAGCTACTTCCCAAACGGTCTCTTCTTAGACTTCTCCCTATCATCACACAATATGAGTGTGGTGGTACGAGCGGGTTGGCTGGGTCACATGGATAAAGTGTACAAACCCTTGCAGGGTGTCTAATCTAAGTACTTAGCCGTGTCCCCGGTTGTGGACAATTGAGTTGCTTAATATTGAGGTCATGACATGTTTCTTGTTCATTCTAGGTTAACTTAATTGGGATCTTTTGAAAGAAAATCTAATTAAGAAAGTAGGACAAATGCTTTTGAAAACGCAATCTAGCCAAATCTCCACTTTGCAGAATAAGCATGTAGATGCTAGGAGTACTTGTCTCCTTACTTAGCTATACTTGCCATACATTCTATGTATTGACCCTTCGGGACTGCTATGTTTTATGTTGCAGGATACTCTGATTCTGAATGATCTATTAAGTTGTGGTACTCCACTTGACACTTGTTCGCTTGTGGGTAATTTGAAGACTGGAGTAGTTATTTATTTATGTTTGCTACTTGAATATATCTGAGCTAGCCTTCGAGCTAAGTGAATATTGTAATAATTGAATACTCTGGATCTTTTGTTATTTATGATGCACGGATTATTACTTTATTATTCATCTATGTTTTATGTAAGCCAATGAACCGATTCAGGGATTGGCATGTTGTATAGAAGCTATAGTATTTTCAGTACTGTACTGTTACAGATGGTATCAGAGTCGTGTTGACTGTAGGATCATGACCTAGGATTGGAATAGGAAGCCATAGTATTACTTGAGTCTATTTAATTTCTTTCTTTATCCTGATATCCTTCATTCTATAAAATTCTTATCATTTCTATTCTCACACTTTCCTTTTTATAATGATAGATGGGAGATGTCACCAGGGTTGAGTATGGCGGGATCCATTCACCAAGGCTCTTTGCGAAGCAGTTGGGAGAGCTCTATCAGTCATTGAACATGCTGATGCCGATGTTCAAAGGAAGAAGGTTGAATGCCTATGTGCCTGGAGATCACCTATGGGAGATCACCACTATTATCCTTGCAGATCCCACTGTGCCAGGCCTTGAGAACCTGAACTACACCAAATGACATGTTACCTGGGAGGAAAGAGTGGCCTCAACCATGCATGAGGCGTTGTCACGCCTATGCCAACTTCACCAACATCGGCTGCCACAAAATTCCCTTTGCATGCATTCGGAAGCGAGATGAAGACGGGAATGTAATGGTTACCCAAGGCAATAGGAACAACATGCCACCCTATGAGAAACACATAGAGGACATGGAGATTCGAGCTTGGGAGCAAGGAGAGAGGGTGATACAGCTGAAGGAAGAAATTGACTTCGTCAAGGTCACGTTGGTTGTGCAGGAGCAGGAGATGGAAATGCTATGCATCACTGTGAACACCATGGAACAAGCACTTATTGGAAAGGATCAGACCATTGAGGATATGAATGGAGTTGTGGTGGAAAGGGAGCAAACAATTTCCACAAGAGATCAAACAATTGCTGTGAGAGATCAAACAATTGTGGACATGGCTGCTCAAATTGTTGCACTTCAAGCGCAGATGAATCCTCCACCCAATGACGACAACAATCATGGCAATGATGATGACGATGATGGAGGAAACGGTGACAACAATGGTGATGATTGAGACAATGATGATGGTGGAGATGAGGTAGTAGCCATTGCTGAAGAAAGCGAGGAGGAAGACCTTGAGGAAGTGGACTTCGAGAACTCGAGCAATGAAGATTTAGGAGAAGTGTACATGCCACCACCATGGATTGCTCGTGGACTGAAGCACCAACGCATGGATTTAAGGACCTATTTTAACCTATTCATCAAGTAGTTTGAAGTTGCCTTCCAAGTAGTCTTCGTTAGGAAATTCGTCAGTTTTATGTCATCGGTCAATGTAAACCTTTGGTTGTGTTAGTTTAATGTTTTTAGGATGAAAAATTCTGTACTCTAAAGTTCTAGAAATTTTCGTGAGTTTTCATAAATTATATTTGGCAAAGTTTTGGTTAAAATTCGTAATATTCCTATTGTAGTTTTCTGCTTGACCTGTTGTACTGCACGATTTGTCATATTTTACTGGTAACTAGGAAAAATCCGAAAAATTGGTATCTGGTGTTTAATCACCTGTAATGCATGCAAAACAATCAGCAAAATTTTCTGGCGAGTCTAAGTCATCCAGAAAAAATTGTGAACACAACAGAACTATTCTGGTAGATTTCTGCTTATTGCTTAATTGTTGCTTTATTGTATCCTAATAATGTTGCAAACGTTTTAAAACTATTTTGTAGCTATATACTGCTAAGTTAAACTCCTGTAATAATGCTTGATTGTGTGTTTCTTATGCAATGCTTGTTTGTGAATATATTGTTTTTGCCTGAGCATTACACATGGGTAGCAATTATTTCCTTAGATGCTTTATTTCTAAACTTACCTATGCTGAACCGCAGATGCCTCCCCGTCGAATCCCTGATGAGATCACCCAGCTTGTTTCAGCACAGGAACAGTTGGCCCAGGTGATGACACAATTCATGGCAAGTCAGAACAACAATAACAACAACGGGAACAATAAGCCCTAGGGAGATGCTCTCACAGGGTTCCTAAGGCTGAGGCCAGCAAAATTTTCCTCCGCACCTGAGCCCATGATTGCTCTCGACTGGCTACATTTTGTGAACAAGTACTTGGTGACTGTCGGATGCACTGATGCTGAAAAATTAAGGTTTGTTGCTCACTTATTGGAGGGATCGGTTGCTTCTTGGTGGGACACGTTCCAGATCACCCACCTTTTGGACACTGTTACTTGGGCCATGTTCGAGGAGGGATTCAAGACCAACCAGGTCTCTTCAGGGGTCTTAATCCTAAAGAGGAAGGAGTTCCGCAATCTACGCCATACCAATCGCACAGTGGCGGACTACATAGAGGAATTCAACAACTTGTCCCATTATGCACCTGAAGATGTTGACACTGATGCCAAGAGGAGAGAGAGGTACCTGGATGGTCTCAGCGATGATCTCTCACTGCAGCTGTCTGTGGTCTACTAGCCCACTTTCCAAGAGCTGATGGATAAGGCTAGAATCCTAGAAGGGAAGCACAAACAGGTGGAAAATCACAAGAGGAAGCACAACAACCACCACTCTAGTTCACACCACAGAGCCCGTACTTCCTATGATGGACACTCTGGATACTCTAGCCATGGAGGAAATGATCATGGACTCCATGGGAGCAATTACCGTCAGAACCATGGAGGCAATGGACACCGTCATGAGAGTTACATGAGCAGCAACCACAGCCACAAAGGAGGAAACACTCACCATTTTGGAGGACAATGGTCAGAACCACAACCGTGATCACCACTATGTGAAGAAGGATCTAAGTGAGGTGCTATGCTTGAAGTGCAACCAGAAAGGACATTATGCTGACAACTTCCCTAAAAAGAAGGGAATAGGAGCCAAGCCAGGCGCCAACCAGAAGGCCACAGTGAACCACATGAATGTGGAGGAAGTCCCTGATGAGTTGTATCTCGTGATTGGTAAGTTTCCAATCAACTCCCACCTAGCACTTATTATTTTCGATATTGGTGCATCACATTCATTCATATCAAGTGCATTTGTGGACAAGAATAAGTTACCTACTCAGTCTCTTAGAGGGTCTATGAGGGTAAGCTCGCCTAGAGGAGAATCGCTAGCTAGTGCGGGATGCCGCAATCTAACCGTAAGGATTGGGGCACACAATTTCATTGCACATTTGGTCATATTAGAGTCACAGGGCCTAGATGTAATACTAGGCATCGATTGGATGTCTATGCATGAGGGACACATAGATTATGCATAGCGAGCTATTTCACTCAAGACCCCAGGAGAAAAGAGAATTAGGTTTAAGTCGTCAGAATGACTGAGAAGGTGCAAGTTGAACTCTCTTAAGGTGGTTAGCATGGACACGATACCCATAGTAAGAGAATACCCCGATGTGTTTCTGGAGGAGCTGCCAGGAATGCCACCTGGCCATGATGTGGAGTTTCTCATTGACTTAATGCCGGTAACTGGACCAATATCCAAGAGGCCATACAAGATGGATGTCCATTATCAGAAGGAGTTGAAGAAGCAACTTAGAGAGTAGTTGGACAAGGGATTTATTCAGCCGAGTTCTTCATCTTGGGGGCACCTGTTCTGCTTGTGGAGAAGAAGGACAGTAGTAAGAGATTGGTGGTTGACTATCGCTCACTTAATGAAGTAACCATCAAGAATAAATAGCCTCTGCCCAATATAAATGATTTGTTTGATCAGTTGAAGGGAGCAAAGGTATTTTCCAAGATTGATCTAAGATCAAAGTATTTCCAATTAAATATTTGTGAGAAAGACATACCGAAGACCGCCTTCACCACTAG
Source organism: Avena eriantha (assembly GCA_910589775.1). Classification (NCBI taxonomy): domain Eukaryota; kingdom Viridiplantae; phylum Streptophyta; class Magnoliopsida; order Poales; family Poaceae; genus Avena; species Avena eriantha. The sequence goes on along the minus strand of OU342744.1, from coordinate 263,338,895 downwards.
GTATGGTTTATATGAGTATACGGTTATGTCTTTTGGACTAACAAATGCTCCGGCATATTTCATGACCATGATGAACAACATAGTCATGCAACACTTGGATAAATTCGTAGTGGTGTTCATTGATGATATATTGATCTATTCAAAGGATGACAATGAGCATGAGAAGCATTTGCGCTTAATTTTGGATAAGTTTAGAGAGCATAAGCTATATGCTAAGTTCAGCAAGTGTGAGTTTTGGTTGAACACTGTTGGTTTTCTTGGACACATAGCGTCAGGTGAAGGAGTTATAGCTAACCCAATCAAGGTATCGTCAGTTACTAAATGGGAGTCTCCCAAAAATGTGGGGGATATTCGGATTTTCTTGGGACTTTCTGGATATTATAGGAGGTTCATAGAGAATTTCTCTAAGATCAAAAAACCAATGACTAAGCTACTAAAGGAGAAGAAGTTTGAATGAACCGAGGAGTGTGAAGCTAGTTTCCAGGAACTGAAGCAACGCTTAGTGACTGAGCCTATCTTCTGTTTTTCTGTTTTTTAGAAGGATTTCCAAGTGTATTGTGATGCATCTCGTCAAGGACTTGGTAGTGTGTTGATGCAATATGTAAGAGTGGTATCCTACGCTTCACACCAACTTAAACACCATGAGAGGAATTATCCCATGCATGACCTAGAGTTAGCATCAGTTGTGCATGCACTAAAGGTGTGGAGGCACTACCTGATGGTTAAGCATTGTGATGTATTCACGGATCACAAGAGCTTGAAGTACATATTCACGCAGAAGGAATTGAACATGAGGAAAATGAGATGGTTGGAACTAATAAATGATTATGACATGATCCTGCAATATCATCCAGGAAAGGATAATGTTGTAGCGGATGCGTTAAGCCGCAAGGTTTATGCTAATGGTTTGACCGTGGGGGAATTACCCAAGGATGTGTCAAAAATTCAAGGACCTCAGGTTGGAGGTAGTATCCGAGGGATATTTGGCGACACTAGAATTTAAACCAACGCTTCTGGACATGATCAGGGAGGCTCAGAAGAACGATAACGACATGGAAGTAATAAGAGGAAACATACCCGAGGGTAAGGCAAAAGGATTTTGTGAGGATGAGAAAGGAACCTTGTGGTATGGAGATCGTCTGTGTGTGCCCAACGATCCAGAAATTAGGAAGCTGATTCTCCAGGAAGCCCATGACTCGCCATATTCCATACACTCTGGTAACATGAAGATGTATATGGATTTGAAGGAGACATTTTGGTGGATTAATATGAAGCGAGATATCACCGAGTATATTGCTTTATGTGATTTTTGTAGTAGAGGGAAGGCTGAGCATCAGAAGCAAGCATGATTGCTACAACCGTTACCAATACCTGATTGGAAGTGGGATAGAGTCAGAATTAATTTTATTACAGGATTGCCCAGGACCAGGTCTGGCTATGACTCTATTTGGGTAGTGGTTTGATCATATGACAAAGTTAGCTCACTTACTAGTAAAGACCACATACACCAGTGTTAGGTTAGCCAATATTAACATGGACAAGATTGTGTGCCTGCACGGAGTTCCCAAGAGTATTGTTTCAGATAGAGAGGCACCCAATTTAACTCTCACTTTTGGCACCAACCGCATGAGTCATTGGGGACTAGTTTAGAGTTTAGAACAACTTTCCACCCTCAGACAGATGGTCAGACAGAGCGAGTGAATCATGAAGGGAATATTCCCGAGAGGCAATGATAAAGCTGTTATTATCTTATTCCATGTTTATGATAAAATTTTATTTTACATGCTATAATTGTATTAATTGGAGACGTTAATACATGTGTGTTTAATACACAAAATACAAGGTTCCTAGTAATACCTCTCATATAAACTAGCTCGTTGATTAACAAGATGATCAAGGTTTCCTGATCATGGACATTGGATGTTGTGAATAACGAGGTCACAACATTGGTGGAATGATGTGATGAACATTCATATGAAGTATAGCATTACGATCAAAGTAATTATGTTTATATTGCTATAGCATCATACAAAGTAATCTTTATCTGTAGACCATGAGATCATGTTAATTTCTAACACCAGAACAATACTTTGATAACATCAAACGCACACCGTAACAGGGTGACTATAAAGATGGGTTTGGGTATTATGAAGGTGTTATGTTAAGGCTCATGGATCAATAGTGTAATTTGTCAATCCCGATGACGGATAGATGTACTCTGGGCCCTCTAGGTGATATCACATTAATATAGCTTGCAAGCAAGTGATGTGATCACTAGGATGTTATATCACGGGAACAAGAAAAGAGTGCATGTCGGTAACAAGATCAAACTAAGTATTCAGATACCGATGATCGAATCTCGGACATGTAATATACCGCAAGACAAAGGGATTTAGTTACTATCGTTAAAGGTTCTCTCGATCACATAAGTAATTGTTGAATGTGTGGGAGTCAATATGGATCTCCAGGTCCCTCTTATGATTATTGATCTGAGAGGGGTCTCGATCATGTCTGCATTATTCACTAACAATAGGGTGACACACTTAAGGGTTTCCAATCACCAATTGCAGCAAATATGTTCTAGACAAAAGAATTGCTAAGCGCTGGAATTATTTCAATAGACACCAAAATTGTTTCGGGTGAAATTGCTGAAATTGGTTCTGCATGTGATATTGAAATGTTGCAGGGGGTTTTATGTGAATGTTTGTTAATTAAAGTAATTAAAAAAATTATGAATAAAATTAATAAAAGAGTTTTATTAAATGAGAGAGCATTAAATTTGGAGAAAATTCAATGCATTTAAAGTGGAGACTTTAATAGAGAATGTGAAGGGGCATATTTATGTGGAGGGGTTACCACCACATGAATGAGGGAGGTGGAGGGGCACTCCCCTCCTCCTATAAAAGGCCCCTCTCTCACTCCTTCACACTCACACCTCCTCGCGAAGGATCTCTCTCCCCCTCTAGAATTATTTCCCCATGGTCTCAGATTAGCGAGATACATGTTCCCAGTAGCATTTCGTCTGGAAGGAGTTGCTGCTTCCGCTGCATCGCTAGAGCGAGGAGGTGGAGGTTATTCAGTGGCCTGAACGTGTGTGTGAGGACGGATGTGCTGCTGATTTGCAGCGCTAGGACTTTCACACGATCTTGTGATTGGCAAGCATTCGACTACATCATCCACGAGTTCCATCTCGTTAACAAAGCTTTGTTGTTCTTCGAGGTATGTTCTCTATGGATGTATATCCACCCTTTTCTTGTATCTAGTAGATAGATCTTGGTGTATAATAGTTCCCATCATAGGATTTTTTTGTTTTCTATGCTGCAAACCCAACAGTGGTATCAGAGCCTGGTCTATGCGTAGATGCTTTGCACGGGTAAAACACATATGAGTATGTGGGCACTAATGCTCATTTTATTGCATCTCCTATGTATTTTGGATGTTGGTGGCATAGTGTGATGAAGAAGCCCAAACAAACTTTACATATCCTCGCACATGAGACCTGTTCCACGCTTGACATGCAACTAGTTTTGCATAAGTGGCTAGCGGGTGTCTATCTCTCCTACTATAGTCAATATATGATTTACAACGAGTTGCTAATAATTTGGTTATCATTGTTGTGGTGCCATGTTTGTAGGTAAGACCGGTTCTGTCTTCGAAATCCCTCAGACACGTAAAACTTGCAATTGATAAACTAGAGGTGTGTAGTTTAGATCGTTGCTGGGATAGTGTCATGATATGGTAATGTTGTAAGTGGATGTATAGTTGATACTCTTACAACACACCTAACGTGTAAGTTCCATAGACATTGGCCTTACACACAAATGAATGATAAAGATCATACCATGATGCACATAATAGTGATCAAGTGCAAGAACCATATCATTTCACTTTACACATTTGATGTTTGCATCTTATATTGCTTGTTTGGTGTTTTTAGTAGCATTATAAGATGATCCCTCATTTAGATATCAAGATAAAAATGTGTTCTTCCTTAAGTATGCACCATTCTATGGATCGATTTTCGAGACAACACGTGATGACCGGGTGTACTCGACTCTACGCTTTCATACAACGGGTGTAAGACAGTTTTACACACGCGAGTACTAAGGTTCTTACTTGGAAAGCCTAGCATGTACATACATGGCCTCGGAACACGGACCGAAAGGTTAAGCATGAGTCATATGGAGATATGATGCCCATAGAGATTCTCGCCTTTGAAGCTACACCGACTCACGTGATGATCAGACTTGGTGTAGTGGATTTGGTCCATGTAATCACCAAAAAGACACGAGGGATGTTGTTTTTGAGTGGGAGTTCATGTAGTAATATGATTAGAGTTAAACTCAATTTGTCATAAACTAAATCAAAGTGAATTTGCATAGTTTGTTGTAGTCATTGGCATCCGTTTACTACCTTGTACTTAGTTATAATTGAGATAATGGAACTATAGAATTCTAGACATTTACTTTACGAACTGGTATCTTATTGTTATGAATGTCAATCTAAAGTTTAAATTACTATTGCAAACTTTCAGCAAAACCTCACTTACTTCGAGAAATTCAATAAATAGTATTGTATCAAGAGTAACAATTCTAGTGTTAGTATCTTAACCACCTCCATGATTCTTGATATTCAAAAGTTGTTTTAATATCGAGGTTATCTAGGAGCTGAAAGAATTGTTTCGGAAACCATCATGTGTGGAAGATATTGTGATATCTGAAACAATGTTTTTGGTTGCAATATGATAGAGTATAATTTATCAATACAAATGTTCTCATATTGTATGAGAATTTGTAAAGGATGGAGATGCTAGGCATCCGGATATCCCAAAGAGGTTTCAGGAACTAACATTATACTCGCGATTCGTCCTTATAGGTTATACTAGCTTGGTCATCGTAAGGATGAATATAATATGTAGGTAAAATGTTTAGTACACTAAAAGGTTACTAAAGAATGGATTTTTGAAAGAATGTCAAACATTTGATGATGGTGATCAACGTCAAAGTGCAAGTCCAAATGTATTAGTATTTGACTATACACGCTTTGGACTGTGTCATGTGTATGGCACCATATTGATCTTGATAGTTTGTTTTAAAAGAAAAGGAAATGTTGAAACAGAATCTATAAAATATTTGGCAGAAAAGAAGACTGGAAATGTCCAGCTTAGGTATATAAATCATATACATGTTATGGCTATATTCTTTGCTTGTTAAACAATGTGGTTCTTAGGTATTGGATACCGAATTGGTTGGTGTGAAATGTCACACAAAGCAACGCAATTCATGAACTACAACGGCCTAAGTAACTAGAAAAACAATATGTGATGATGTTCATAAAAAATAAATAAAGTGTTATTGTGTTTCTCATTTACATCAAAAATTGCCTTCAATATTTGGTTAAATAATTGTTATTTTGTTCCGATATTATGAGAAAAATGGTTGTTCAAATAATTATCGTATTCCATAGAAGATGGATGAACTTATACAAGTCTAGTTGGAGAAATCACGTAGATAAAACTAATGCTAAAATGTCGCAAGACCAACGATTGAAAGATCACTTATGAAGTGACATCGCTGTTTAAATTATATTGGAAAGAAAACATGAAGAAACTCCATGTTGATGGATTTTTGGAATCTTTGATTTTGATCAATTGATGCTTGTGAGACTTTCCTGGAGATAATGGAAACTCCGCTCATAGGCCAAAGAGGAACGGATGAATAACTTATTGGATATTGTACATGTTGATGTATATAGTCCATTATATGTAGCCATGTGCGATGGATCTTTTGACTTCATATGCTTTCTCCGAAAATTTGAGTGAATATATCTGTATATTTACTTAATTAGGAAGAAGTATGAAACATTTGAAAATTGTTCAATGACTTTCAAGATGAAGTGGAAAATCATTGTAACGAGAAAATGAAGAATTTATGATTTGATCATAAAGGATGATATTTGAGTTACATGTTTATCAAAAACACCTAAGATTTGAGAAATTATTCCATGGATTTGCATTTCCCGATAAACCATAGGAGTATGGTATGTTCGAGAGATCAAATCGAACCTTGTTTTACATGGTAAGATCAAAGGTGTCATTTATAAAACTGCCATTATGTTTTAAGGATCAAAGCTTCAGAGACTACCGCTTTTACACTGAAAATAGCACCATCGCGATCCATTGAAATGACACCATATGAGTTATGGTTTGGGATAAAACCCGAGTTGTCTTTTCTTAAATTTTGGTATGCTTGGCATAAGTAAAATGTCTACAATCAAAGTTGGATAAGAACATCTTTGTAGGTTATCCCAAAGCAACAGTTGGGTATTCCTCCATAATACTAAAGAAAAAAGAGTTTGTCACTTTGAACATCAAGTTTCTTGAGAAAGGAATTTTTCGCAAAAGTTAAGTGGGAGGACAATAGAACTTTGATTAGGTTGATGAACCTAAGCAACATGTGCTAAGTAGCGCAGTACCGGAAATGTCCCAGAGGCGGCTAAAATGCTCATGGATCCCATGATTACATAGTTTGTGATCTTAGAGATTAGAGTTCCTATTGAACCGTGTGGGTCGGTAAGAATCAAATAGTCAGATTTGAAACAGAAGTCGTTATTGTTTTGACAATGATGAGTCGACTGCATGCAAAGAAGCGATGATGGGCCTGACTCCATAAAATTACTAGAAGTCATAAAATTTGTGATAGTATCCATACACGAGAAATCAAGTTTCTGAACTTGGAAGACCCTCTGAAAAGGCATGAAGCCTATCAGTCATATTTGGATCTATAAAGAAATAGATGTGGATGTTTGACATCTATGAAATAGTCGACATATCGAAAGGAGTTTACGACAATGTTCAAGGTGTTGACTACGACAAGATTTGATATTTCATAGCGATATTTAGTCTTGATAGACTAATGTAGCAAACACTACATATAATTTTGTATATGGTAGTTGAACAAACAAAACAATGTTCTTCTCATAGAATGGTTACCTAGGACGTGTACATGACACGGTTCGAAGGGTTTTGTTAATTCAAAGGATGCTAAAAGGGCATCCAAACTTCAATGGTTGAAGCAACCATAGCGGAGTTGGAATCTTCACCGTGATGAAACTGTTAAAAGAGTTTAATTTCATCGGAGACGATGAAGATGCTTGCATTTGCAAGAAATTAAGTGGGAGCACTGAGACATATTTCTAACACATTATGTAGATGACATGGTGTTGATTGGAAATGATGTATCTTTTATCAACACAGGTTAAGAATTTCATTAAAATTAGATTTTGATGAAAGACTTGGGCAAAACCGGAATATTAGGCATCAATGACTATATGGATAGATTGAGGCGCTAATATGGTTATGCCAAACGTACATATATGAGATAATGAATAAGTTCAATATGGAAACGACAAGAATGGTTCTTGCCGCATGAAAAAGGTTGAATCAAGATTCAAGTGTATTGTCAGTTGGTGAATGAAACAAGATTCAAGTGTTTTGACACTTGATGAGTGAAATCACATGAATATTTTGATGAATAATATATACCGTGATATGTACATATCTAGATATATCCTATGCTCTAAACGTTATGAGCATATACTAGAATGACTCATAATATGATCATTGGACGATAGTAAAGGATATTCTTATGATCTTTGAAAGAACTTAGAATATGTTATGTATAGGTGACAAATAGTTACAAATAGATCATTGTAAAGAGTAACATTGATACTAATTTGTCACAAGATACACATTAAATTTATCTCAATTTAGACTATGAGTGGCATGTAATGGAGAGGATGTTCCATTATTGATTTGGATGAGTTCCAAAGTTAAGACATTGTGACGGATACTACAACAAAAGGCTAACTATATGTCTGCTATAGTAGCAGCAAAGGAGGGCATTTGTGTTAAGTAGTTTGTTATCAAACTAGGTGTGGTTCAAAGTGGGCTAATACTATGAAGATATATTGTATGACAATAATATCAACATATTTAAACCCAAATGAACTGAAGGTCTCGCCAAAGGGCCAAATTTATACAATGACATCTTATTTGAGAATGAGTGATGCGTACAGACGCAAAGACATGCAAATACACACGGACCTGAAAGTGCCAGGTCTAAAGATTATGTTTACCACTAGCAAACGCGTATATACAACACCAGAAAGCCATAAGTGTTGAATGCGCAAGTTTACAAACTAGATTATTGACTACAGTGCAAGTGGGAGACTGAAGGAAATATGCCCGAGAGGCAATGATAAAGTTGTTATTATCTTATTCCATGTTTATGATAAAAGTTTATTTTACATGCTATAATTGTATTAATTGGAAACATTAATACATGTGTGTTTATCAAACAAAATACAAGGTTCCTAGTAATCCCACTCATATAAACTAGCTCGTTGATTAACAAGATGATCAAGGTTTCCTGATCATGGACATTGGATGTTGTTAATAACAAGGTCACAACATTGGTGGAATTATGTGATGAACATTCATCTGAAGTATAACATTACGATCAAAGTCAATATGTTTATATTAGTATAACATCATACGAAGTAATCTTCATCCTTAGACCATGAGATCATGTTAATTGCTAACACCCGAAGAATACTTTGATAACATAAAATGTCACACCATAACAGGGTGACTATAAAGATGGATTTGGGTATTCCAAAGGTCTTACGTTGAGGCTCATGGATAAAGAGTGGAATTTGTCAATCCCGATGACGGATAGGTATACTCTGGGCCCTCTCGGTGATATCACATTAAAATAGCTTGCAAGCAAGTGATGTGATCACTAGGATGTTATATCACGGGAACGAGAAAAGAGTGCATGTCGGTAACGAGATCAAACTAAGTATTGAGATACTGATGATCGAATCTCGGACATGTAATATATTACAAGAGAAAGAGATTTAGTTACTCTCGTTAAAGGTTCTCTCGATCACAGAAGTCACCATTGAATGTGTGGGAGTCAGTATGGATCTCCATGTCCCGCTTCTGATTATTGCTCTGAGAGGGGTCTCAATCATGTATGAATTATTTGCGAACCATAGGGTGACACACTTAATGGTTGCAAAACACCATTTGGAGCAAATATATTCTAGACCAAAGAATTGCTAAGCGCTGGAATTATTTCAATAGACACTGAAATTGTTTCAGGAGAAATTGCTGAAATTGGTTTTGCATGTGATATTGAAATATTGCAGGGGGTTTTATGTGAATGTTTGTTAATTAAATTAATTTAAAAAATCTGCATAAAATTAATAAAATAGTTTTATTAAATGAGCGGGCATTAAATTTGGAGAAAATTCAATGCATTTAAAGTGGAGACTTTAATAGAGAATGTGAAGGGGCATATTTATCTGGAGGGGTTACCACCACATAAATGAGGGAGGTGGAGGGGCACCCTCTCCTCCTATAAAAGGCCCCCCTCTTAATAGCTATTAGTCTAGTATAAAGACATCACCGTTCGATGTGCTATATGGTAACAGGTGTAGACCACCATTACTGTGGGATGGTGTAGGTGAACGTCAGCACTTTGGACCTAATTTGATCAAGGATGCTGTGGAGAAGGTTAGTTTTATTCAGGATAGTCTGAAGATAGCACAATCAAGACAAAAGAGCTATGGCGATGCCAAGCGCAAGGAAGCGCAAGGAATTAAGCGATTTGGAATTAAGGGCAAGCTGGCACCTCGGTTTATTGGACCATATGGAATCCTAGGATGCAAGGGAGAGGTTACATATCAGTTGGAGATGCCAGAGGCTCTATCCACTGTTCATGACGTGTTCCATGCATCTCAGTTGAAGAAGTGCCATCCGGAGATGGGGGATACACCATTGAGAGACACCGTGTCGCTAGATGAGGTTCAGCTGGAGAATGACTTGACCTATGAGGAGAAACCGATCAAGATTTTGGAGATAGCAGAGAGGTTTACATGCAGCAAGACGATCATATTTTGCAAGGTGCAATGGAGCCATCACACCGAAGAAGAAGCCACTTGGGAGCGAGAAGATGACCTCCGAGAGGACCACCCACACCTATTTGCTAGCCACGTCGAATCTCAAGGATGAAATTCATCTTAAGAGAGTTAGTCTTGTCACATCCCAATTATTAGAATTGGTACTCCATATCACACATGGCATTGCATCATGATCACCATTGAATTTTTTTAGTTTTAAAGCTTTTTGTCAAAAACACCTTATAGGTGCATGTTCATCACATAAAAGGAGAGTGGTAAGGTTTTACATTCGCATGTTCTTGGATGGGCATGTTTAACCATTCTAGATGCTTAGGATCATATGTCATCCTATTATGAACCTGTAGAAATTTGTTTCACTTAGATCGGAGCTGTAACACAAAAGTTATAGCCATTTTAGTTTGTATCTGAAAACAGTTCAGACAGATTCAGAACAATAGTTCAGTAATTGAATTCGGGAAAAAGGAAAAGGAAAAAAATATAACGACATAGCCCACTCCACAGGGTAAGCTAGCCCAGCCGCGGCGGCCTGCTGACTCGTGTAATAATGAGCTCGTTGGGGAACCCCAAGAGGAAGGTATGATGAGCACAGCAGTAAGTTTCCCTCAGTTATGAAACCAAGGTTATCAATCCAGTAGGAGCAAGGAAACATATCAAAGGTGTTGCTAGCTGGACTTTGGCAGGGCGCACTATCGGCGCCAGCAACAACGTGGAAACCTGCACAACATAACCACAGAACTTTGCCTCCAACTCACAGTGAGGTTGTCAATCTCACCGGTTTTGCTGAAAATAAAGGATTAAACGTATTGTGTGGAAGAAAGTAATAGTTTGCAGAAAGTAAACGAAAAGCAGTAAATAGTTATAGATTGATGATAAAAGAAAGGACCTGGGTCCATAGTTCACTAGTGGTGGCTCTCCTTAACATAGATGACATGTTGGGTGAACAAATTACAGCGGGGAAATTGACAAACATCGAGAAAGCAATATGCAAATACTACTCATCTTGACTCCTTTGAGATTCGATTGGGCATTACAACATTATACATAGACCGTAATCCAACTGCATCTATGACTAATAATCCACCTTCAGGTTATCATCCGAACCCCCTCTAGTATTAAGTTGCAAGCAATGGATAATTGCATTACGCATTGCGTGTAAAGTAAACAATACGATTATTCTTGAACAAAAGATTGTTGTTTTCTCCCTAGTAGCAACAGCACATCTAGTACCTTAGAGATTTCTGTCACTTCCCTAGATTACTAGAGGCATGAACCCACTATCGAGCATAAATACTAACACTTGGAGTTGCTAGCATCTACTTGGCCAACATAGATACTAACAACGAAAAGCATGCAAGATCACAAATAACAAAGACATGATAGAATCAATAATCAATCTGACATAGCATCTCAATATCCATCGGATCCCCGCAAACACAACATGTAGAATTACAAATAGATGATCTTGATCATGAACGGAGCTCACAAGATCTAAACATGATAGCAGAAACGAGAAGAACCAGCCATCTAGCTACTACATGTACCCGTAGTCCAAGGATGAACTACTCACGCATCACACCGGAGGCTTGCATGGTGATGAAGAAGGCCTCCAGGGTGAATTCCCCTCTTCGGCAGGGTGCCGGGAAGAGCATCAAATCCCTCCCGATCTAGGGATGGAGATGACGTCGGCTACAGACTCTTTCGTGGAATTTTGATCGGGTACTTAGGGTTTCTGTATCGGAGGCAATATATAGGCGAATGGGGAGGCCTACGGGGTGCCTATGGCGGCCAGACCACCCCCTGGCATGGGACAGGCTGGGCCGTGTGGCCAGGTGGTGTGGCGGCCCCTAGCCCCTCTCCGTCTCGTATTTTGGCTCCTTGTTTCCCTCGGTAAAAAACTGACTTTGGCTTTTGTCCCGTCCAATTCTGAAAATATTCATTTTCTGACTTTCCTGGAACCAAAAACAGCAGAAAACAGGCAGCTGACACTGTGGCTCTTGTTAATAGGTTAGTCCAAGAAAGTGTATAAAAAGTACTCCAAAGTATGGACAAAACATAAGAAAGTAGATGAAACCAAGCATGGAACATAAAAAATTATGGATACGTTAGCAACGTATCACGTCCCACCCGGGGTCTACCGGCAGCAGGGCAGCCAACGCCGCTATCTACCGCACACCCCACCCCGCGTGCGACGCGCATCAGGCCTAGCAGCAGCCGCCGATGCCTAGTTTGCAACCCAGCACTATAGCCCGTTCCGCCCCTGTCACCGATAGGTGGGTCCCACCTGTCAGCCACCGCCACCAGTTTATGCTCAGCATGAACACCTCGAACGACCGTCGTCGTGATTTTCCTCCCGAATTCAACATGATTTCGGTTCCCCCTCTCGTGCCCCTCTGCCCACCTATATAGTCGCTGCCACCCTGATTTTCCCCTCCTTTAAACCTAGCTCTTGTACCGCGGAGCCACGGGAATTCCTGCCGGAGTTCGACCGCGCCGCCGCCGCCATTATCATCGGTACAAGCATGAGCTCGATCTCCTGCGTCTCTTTTCTGGTTTTCCTCTTCTCGCAGCCTCGCACCAATGTTCCTTGACCCCCTTACCTCCTTGCATTAACATGGGAGCAACCGCTGTCATCGCCAGAGTCTGCTGCCACTTCAGCCACCTACCGTCGTCTTTCGAGCCACCGCTGGTGAGCATCAAAGAGACCTCGCGCCGGCCGTCCGATTGTGAATCGGCGGTCTGGATTGCGAGCACTAACCGATCAACCACCATGTCGGCTTAACCCCACCAGTAACCAGGAATATTCCCTGCAGTTTTCAAAGATTAAATAAAAAAATAAAAAAAGATTTTTGACTTCAAAATTTGGTAGGAAAAGGTTTACTGGTCCAAAAATTACAAATAATATACCGTTGGAATCGCAAAATTGTGTAGAATTTGATTCTGTAATAAAATTGCAACACTATGGTATGTATCTTTTTAGTTTAATAAAAGGTATATTGTAGTAAAAAATCTAGAAAAAGACATGTATGTCTTTTTTGCGTGATTCTTGTTGCCCCTGGCTCTGAATCACGTTACCTATCTAGTAGTAATTTTGTCAAGGCTTAATAGCACTGTTTATAGTAGAGGCTTAATATTTTTTTAAAGCCTATTAATTAGATCAACAATTCATAATAAATGGTTCATTAAAGGTTTTCCATGCATGTCATAAGTGGTCATAATTATCAGAGAATATACAAATACTGCTGAAGCGTTGATTAAATTGGCATGCATGCATTTGTGCATTTTATTTATGTTTGAGTATGAGTTGTTTATGTGTTGCAATTGTGTCATGTAGATTGTGACGAGTGCAACGCTTGCTCATGTTAGGAATGTGCTTTCGACAACTTCAGCCAAGGTAAGTAGATGTCATTTTGTTCATGATATTGTCCTACTATTTTCTTTGCATATGTGGTGTATTTTGTAGATGCATGAATATACCGCTATGCTTTATCCTAAACTATGTGGTAGCGATCTTTTGTAGCTGAGCCACCGTTGGTAGATGTTCTTAGGCATGCTATGAAAGACTAGGGCTGGGTTACATTACTGAAAGTTGTTTCTAAAGTATTGGTTTTGCTAAAACTAAAACAACTTAATCTGGTGTGATGGGATTGACTATTTTTGGTGGTCTCAATGCGGAAAGGCACCTAGGTATCGAGATAAAATGATTGGCTTCTTTATTTGGTAGCTTACGTGTACAACCATGTGCCAGTAAGAAATGGGTGGCTGGTTGGGTTTAGTAGGTTATGGTAACTCAAACCCACGTAGCTAGAGGTGTAGAATTTTAGTAGGTTGGAACGGTGCTTGTCGGGTTTGGGGAGCTATGATACGTTGCAAGCGTATCTATAATTTTTGATGTTCCATGCTTCTTTTATATCTACTTTCTTATGTTTTGTCCATACTTCAGAGTATTTTTACACATTTTCTAGAACTAACCTATTAACAAGATGCCAGAGTGCCAGTTGCCTATTTTCTAGTATTTTTGGTTTTAGAAATGCTAGAAAAGAAATATTCACGGAATTGGACCAGACAAAAGCCAAAGTCGATATTTTACCGGAAGACTCACGGAGCTAGAAGACGAGACGGAGAGGGGCCAGGGGCTGCCCACACCATGTGGTGGAGCGGGTCCCCTTGGCCGCGCCACCAAGTGGTGTGGGCCCCTGGTCCACCCTCTGACATCGCCTCTTCGCCTATAAGAAGCCTCCCGATGCGAAAACCCTAAATCATCCAGCCTCAAGCCACGAAAACCTCCACAGCGTCGCCGCCAACAAAGGAGAGATTTGGGGGACAGAAAGTCTCTGTTCTGGCACCCTGCCGGGACTTGGAAGTGCCCCCGGAGCCATCTACATCGATCTCCACCACCATCTCCATCGCCGTTGCTGATTCCCATGATGATGAGGGAGTAGTTCTTCCTCGAGGCTAAGGGCTCTACCGATAGCTATGTGTTCAGCTCTCTCTATGCATGATCATATTGTGATCATGAGCTTTGTAATCAAGTAGATCTACTTTGCTACTCAAGTGCTTCAATAGATCTCTGCTCTCCCCACATGTGTGAAAGTGACAGCGTGCACACCATGGTGGCACTTAGGCTAGAGATTACAAATACTTGTTATGAGTTATATTTGGAGTTGGATGTCTCTATGAAATTGTGGTGTTTGTTGGAACCATCTAGCACTCAAGGTGATAGTGAGGGGTTATCTCGAAGGGGAAGCCGGACTTTGAGGAGTGTTGTTATAGCCCTTCCATGGATTAGAGTGTCCAACTAGAGAGTAGTTCAGAGTAGTATCATGAAAAGAAGATATTTATATGAGAGTGTTCACTAGCGAAAGTATGATCGCTAGGCCTTGTTTCTAAACATTGAAACACCGTTTGCAACTAGATCTGTTACATGTTTGCTTGCTTCCATATTTTTGCCTTTAGTCTTTACCTCCTGTCAAGCTCTTTTCTGGCACCATTGTCTTATATCCATACCACTTGTATTTCACTATCTCTTCGCCGAACTAGTGCACATATACACCTGACAAGTGTATTGAGTGTGTTGGGGACACAAGAGACTTCTTGTATCTTGATTGTAGGGTTGCTTGAGAGTGTTGGTTTTGCAGCATAGAAAACAAAAAATTTCCTACGATGAGAACTATACGCCAAGGTCTATCTACTAGATACAGAGCAACGGGTGGATATACATCCATGGAGAACTTACCCTCGAAGACAACAGAGTATTGTTAACGAGTTGGAACTCGTGGATGATGTAGTCGTACGCTTGTCGATCTCAAGATCGTGTGGAAGTCCGAGCGCCGCAAATCAGCAGCGCATCCGTCCTCACACATACGTTCAAGCCACGAGACAACCTCCACCTCCTCGCTCCAGTGAATAAGTGGAAGCGGCAACTCCTTGCAGACGCAAGGCCACCGGGAACATGTATCTCGCTAATCCGAGACCATGGGGGAATATCTAGAGGGGGAGAGAGATCCTTCACGAGGAGGTGTGCTTTGTGAGGGAAGAGAGGGGGGCCTTTTATAGGAGAGGGGGGACTCCTCCCTACCATGGCCGGTGGCCAAGGACGGTGCCCCCACCTCTTCCTTATTCATGTGGTGGAAGCTCCACTCACATCAATTTTGAGTCCACCCAAAATTCCACTCACATGCATTAAATTTCCACCAAATTTAATGCAACTCTCAATTAATAAAACTCTTTTATTTATTTTATTCAGAATTTTTTTAATTACTTTAATTAACAAACATTCACATAAAACCCCTTGCAACATTTCAATATCACATGCATAACCACTTTCTGCAATTTCACCCGAAACAATTTCGGTTTCTATCGAAACAATTCCTGCGCTTTGCAATCCTTTCGTCTGAAACATATGTGCTCCAAAATGGTGTTCGGCAATCCTTAAGTGTGTCACCCTACGGTTCGCGAATAATGCAGACATGATTGAGACTCCACTCAGATTAATAATCAGAAGCGGGACCTAGAGATCCATACTGACTCATGCACATTCAACGATGACTTCTGTGATCGTGAGAACCTTTACCGCTAGTAAATTAATCCCTTTGTCTCATGATATAATACATGTCCGAGATTCGATCATCGGTATCCAAATACCTAGTTTGATCTCGTTACCGACATGCACTCTTTTCTCGTTCCCGTGATATAACATTCTAGTGATCACATCACTTGCTTGCAAGCTATCTTAATGTGATATCACCGAGAGGGCCCAAAGTATATTTATCCGTCATCGGGATTGACAAATTCCACTCTTGATCCATGAGCCTCAACATAACACCTTCGTAGCAATAAACCCACCTTTATAGTCACCCTGTTACGGTGTGACGTTTGATGTTATCAAGATACTCTTCTAGTGTTAGCAATTGACATGATCTCATGGTCTAAGGACTAAGATTACTTTGTATGATGTTATAGCAATGTAAACATAATGACTTGATCGTAATGCTATACTTCGGATGAATGTTCATCACATAATTTCACAAATGTTGTGACCTTGTTATTAACAACATCCAATGTCCATGATCAGGAAACCTTGATCATCTTGTTAATCAACGAGCTAGTCTTGAAGAGAGGCATAACTAGGAACCCTTTTTGTTTATTAAACACAGATGTATTGACGTTTCCTTTCAATACAATTATAGCATGCAAAATAAACATCTATCATATACAAGGAATACATAATAACAACTTTATTATTGCCTCCCAGGGACTATTTTCTTCAGTCTCCCACTTGTAGTAGAGACAATAATATAGTTTCCATAGTGATAAATCTAACACCCATGGAGTTCTGGTGTTGATCATGTTTTGCCCTAGGGAGAACTTTAGTCAACGGATCTGCTACATTTAGGTCCGTGTGTACTTTACAAATCTTTACATCTTCATCCTTGACATGCTCGCAGATGGAGTGAAACCGGCGTTTAATATGCTTGGAATTCTTGTGAGACCTTGGTTCCTTGGCGTTGGCTATGGCTCCATTGTTGTCACAATAGATCACCATTGGGTCCAATGCACTAGGAACCACACCTAGTTCCATTATGAACTCTTTCATCCAAACCGCTTCCTGCGCCGCATCTGAAGCAGCAACATATTCCGCCTCTGTCGTTGATCCAGCCACCACAGGTTGTTTGGAACTCCTCCAACTAACTGCTCTCCGTTTAAGAGAAATACGTATCCGGATTGAGACTTAGAGTCATCTGGATCGGTGTCAAAGCTAGCATCGACATAACACTTAGCGACTAGCTCTTCTTCACCTCCGTATACAAGAAACATATCCTTAGTACTTCTTAAGTACTTAAGGATATTCTTGACCGCTATCCAGTGTTCCGAACCTGGATCGGATTGGTACCTACTAGTCAAACTAATAGCATGTGCCACATCTAGTCTTGTACATAGCATGGCATACATTATAGAGCCTATGGATGAGGCATATGGGATCTTATCCATTATCTCTCTTTCTTCCGTCGTAGCCGGACTTTGAGTCTTACTCAATGTCTTGCCTTGCAATATAGGTAAGAACTCCTTCTTACTTCCGTTCATATTAAATTTCCTTAATATCTTATCAAGGTATGTACTCTGCGATAGCCCAATTAGGCGTCTTGATCTATCTCTATAGATTTTAATGCCTAATATATATGATGCTTCACCAAGGTCTTTCATTGAAAATTTGCTGTTTAGATAACTTTTAACACTATTTAAAAGATCTATATCATTTCCAATCAATAATATGTCAACCACATATAATATCATAAATGCCACATTGCTCCCACTCACTTTCTTGTAAATACAAGCCTCTCCATAAGTTTGGACAAATCCAAATTCTTTGATCATCACATCAAAGCGGAGATTCCAACTCCGGGATGCTTGCATCAGTCCATAGATGGATCGCGAAGTTTGCATACCTTCTAAGCATCCTTAGGATCTACAAAACCCTTAGGTTGTATCATATACAACTCTTCTTCAATATTACCATTGAGGAACGCAATTTTGACATCCATCTGCCATATTTCATAATCGAAATATGCAGCAATTGCTAACATAATCCTAACCGACTTAAGCATCGCTACGGGAGAGAATGTCTCATCGTAGTCAACTCCTTGAATTTGTCGAAACCCCTTTGCGACAAGTAGAGCTTTATAGATGGTCACATTACCATCAGCATCAGTTTTTCTTTTGAAAATCCATTTATTCTCAACGGCCTTTCGATCATGAGGTAAGTCCACCAAGGTCCAAACCTGGTTTTCGTACATGGATTCCATCTCGGATTTCATGGCTTCTAGCCATTTGTTGGAATCCGGTCTCATCATCGCTTCTTCATAAGTTGCAGGGTCATCTATTTCATCAATCATGAAATTCATAACAGGATTGCCATACAGTTCAGGAGCTGCACATGTCCTGCTTGACCTACGAGGTTCGGTAGTGTCCTCTTTCGGATTTTCATGATCAATATCATTAGCTCTCTCTTCATTAGGTGAAGTCAACTCCGAAACAACTTTCGGTGCTGCGCTACTCGCCATTTCATAAAGAGAAGGTTCAATAACCTCTTCGAGTTCTACCTTATGACTACTCACACCTTTCGCGAGAAACTCCTTCTCAAGAAAGGACCCATTCTTGGCAACAAAAACCTTGCCCTCGGATCTGTGATACAAGGTATACCCAATCGTTTCCTTAGGATATCCTATGAAGACGCATTTTTCCGCTTTGGGTTCGAGGTTATCCGACTGAAGTTTCTTCACATAAACATCGCATCCCCATACTTTAAGAAATGACAGCTTATGTTTGTCTCCAAACCATAATTCATACGGTGTCGTTTCAACGGATTTAGATGGTGCCCGATTTAAAGTGAATGTAGCGGTTTCCAGTGCATAACCCCAAAATGACAGTGGCAAGTCAGTCAGAGACATCATAGATCGAACCATATCCAATAAAGTACGATTACGACGTTCCGACACACCATTACGTTGTGGTGTTCCGGCAGGCTTGAGTTGTGAAACTATTCCACAATTTTTCATATGTGTGCTAAACTCGTAACTAAGATACTCTCCTCCACGGTCGAACCGCAGAAATTTGATCTTTCTGTTACGATGATTTTCCACTTCATTCTGAAATTCCTTGAACTTTTCAAAAGTTTCAGACTTATGTTTCATCAAATAGATATACCCGTATCTACTCAAATCATCCATGGAAGTAACAAAATAACGATATCCACCTCGCGCCGACACACTCATTGGTCCACACACATCAGTATGTATGATCTCCAATAAATCTGTCGCCCGTTCTATTGAACTAGAAAACAGCGTTCTAGTCATCTTGCCCATAAGGCATGGCTCACATGTATCAAATGATTCAAAATCAAGTGATTCCAAAAGTCCATCAGAATGGAGTTTCTTCATGCGTTTAGTGCCAATATGACCTAGACGGCAGTGCCACATATATGTAGATATATCATTATCAAGTTAAACCCTTTTAGCATCAACACAATGAATATGCATAATACTACTATCAAGATCCAATAGAAATAAACCATTCAACACATGTGCATGACCATAAAAGATATTATCCATATAAATCGAACAACCATTGTTTTCAGATTTAAAGGAATAACCACTTTGCATCAAACACGATCCGGATACAATGTTCATGCTCAGTGCAGGCACAAAATAACAATTATTTAGATTTATCACTAATCCCGACGACATATGGAGAGGCAGCGTTCCGACGGCGATCACATCAACTCTTGATCCATTGTTGACCCACATCGTGGCCTCATCCCTTGCTAGCTGTCACTTGTTTCGCAGCCCCTGAATCGAGATACATATATTAACAACTGATCCCATATAAAATACTCAGGTGCTACTGTGAGTACTAGTCAAGTACACATCAATTACATGTATATCACATATACATTTGTTTGCCTTTCCGGCCTTCTTGTCCGCCAAATACTTGGGGCAGTTGCGCTTCCAATGGCCAGTCCCCTTGCAATAGTAGCACTTGGTATCAGACTTAGGGCCAGATCAGGGTTTCTTTTCAGGTGTGGCAATAGATTTTCCGCCCTTCTTTCCCTTCTGCCTGCCTTTCTTGTCCTTCTTGAAACCGGTGGTCTTATTGATCATCAACACTTGATGTTCTTTCCTAATCTCCACTTCTGCAGTCTTAAGCATTGACAGAAGCTCGGGAAGAGACTTCTTCATGCCCTGCATGTTATAGTTCATCACGAAGCTCTTGTAGCTAGGTGGCAAAGATTGGAGAACATGATGTATGCCTAAGTCAATGGGAATCATTATTCCCAAGGACACAAGCTTATCAGCGTACCCAGACATTTTGAGTACGTGCTCACTAACGGAGCTGTTCTCCTCCATCATGCAACTAAAGTACTTTTCAGAAGCATTATAACTCTCTACGGCAGCATGGGTATCGAAAATCATTTTCAATTCTCCCATGGTATCAAAGGCATTGCCATTTTCGAAACGCTTTCGAAGTTCTGGCTCTAGCCCATACAGTAGGCCACAATGAACTAAGTTGTGGTCCTCCTAACGAGTTATATAGACATTCTTTTCCTCGTCAGGGGCATCAGGAGCTGGTGGGGGGCCTAGCGGCGCCTCTAGCACATATTGCTTTTGTGCAGCAGTGAGGAGAATCCTCAAATTCATAGCCTAGTTGGTGAAGTTGCTACCATTCGCAGCAAGTTTCTCTTTCTCCATGAACACATTGAAATTAAAAGCAGGTGGTGCCATCTACAACAGAATTTGTAAAGTTTATTTAGACTATGTTTATGATAGATTGAGTTCAACTAATCCAAATTACTAATGAACTCCCACTCAAAAACGACATCCCTCGTGTCTTTTTGGTGATTACATGAACCAAATCCACTACACCAAGTCTGATCATCACGTGAGTCGGTGTAGCTTCAAAGGCGAGCATCTATATGGGCATCATATCAACTATATGACTCATGCTTAACCTTTCGGTCCGTGTTCCAAGGCCATGTATGTACATGCTAGGCTCGTCAAGTAAGAACCTTAGTACCCGCGTGTGTAAAACTGTCTTACACCCGTTGTATGAAAGCGCGGAGTCGAGTACACCCGATCATCACGTGTTGTCTCGAAACACGATCCATAGAACGGTGCATACTGAAAGAAGAACACATTTTATCTTGATATCTAAATGAGGGATCATCTTACAATGCTACTAAAAGCGTCAAACTAGCAGTATAAGATGCTAACATCTAATGTGTAAAGTGAGATGATATGGTCCATGCATTTGATCTCTATCATTTGCATCGTGGTATAATATCTATCATTCCTTTGTGTGTAAGGCCAAGGTCTATGGAACTTACATGTTGAGTGTGTTGTAAGAATATCTATCATACATCTACTTACAACAATACCATATCAAGACACTAGCCCATCAATGATCTAAACAAGACGCCTCTAACTTATCAATTGCAAGTTTTACGTGGCTTAGGGCTTTCAGAGATAGAACCGGTCTTACCTACGAACATGAACCACAATGAGGATAACCAAGTTATTAGCAACTCGTTGTAAATCATATATTGACTATAGTAGGAGAGACAGACACCCGCTAGCCACTTATGCAAAACTAGTTGCATGCCAGTCGTGAAACCGGTCTCATGTATGATGACAAGTAAGGTTGGTCTGGGCCGCTTCATCCCACTATGCCACCAATATCCAAAATACATGAAAGAAGCAATAACATGATCATCATTGCCCACATATACACATATGTGTACTATCCTTGCAAAGCACCTACACATAGATCAGGCTCTGATACCACTATTGGGTTCACAACATAGAAATCAAAAAATTTCCTACGATGAGAACTATACGCCAAGATCTATCTACTAGATACAGAGCAACGGGTGGAAATACATCCATGGAGAACTTACCCTCGAAGACAACAGAGTTTTGTTAACGAGTTGGAACTCGTGGATGATATAGTCGTATGCTTGGGGATCTCAAGATCGTGTGGAAGTCCGAGCGCCGCAAATCAGCAGCGCATCCGTCCTCGCACACACGTCCAAGCCACCGGACAACCTCCACCTCCACGCTCCAGCGAATCAGCGGAAGCAACAACTCCTTCCAAACGCAAGGCCACCGGGAACATGTATCTCGCTAATCCGAGACCATGGGGGAATATCTAGAGGGGGAGAGAGATCCTTCACGAGGAGGTGTGCTTTGTGAGAGACGCGAGGGGGGGCTCCACCCCTACCATGTCCGGCGGCCAAGGAGGGTGCCCCCACCTCTTCCTTATTCATGTGGTGGAAGCTCCACTCACATCAATTTTGACTCCACCCAAAATTCCACTCACATGCATTAAATTTCCACCAAATTTAATGCAACCCTCAATTAATAAAACACTTTTATTTATTTTATTCAGAATTTTGTTAATTACTTTAATTAACAAACATTCACATAAAGCCCTTGCAACATTTCAATATCACATGCAGAACCACTTTCTGCAATTTCACCCGAAACAATTCTTGTGCTTTGCAATCCTTTCGTCTGAAATATATGTGTTCCAAAATGGTGTCCGACAGCCCTTAAGTGTGTAACACTACGGTTCGCGAATAATGCAGATATGATTGAGACTCCTCTCAGATCAATAATCAGAAGCGGGACCTAGAGATCCATACTGACTCCTGCACATTCAACGATGACTTCTGTGATCGTGAGAACCTTGCTAGTAACTTAATCCCTTTGTCTCATGATATAATACATGTCCGAGATTCGATCATCGGTATCCAAATACCTAGTTTGATCTTGTTACCGACATGCACTCTTTTCTTGTTCCCGTGATATAACATTCTAGTGATCACATCACTTGCTTGCAAGATATCTTAATGTGATATCACCGAGAGGGCCTAGAGTATATATATCCGTCATAGGGATTGAAAAATTCCACTCTTGATCCATGAGCCTCAACATAACACCTTCGTAGCACTGAACCCACCTTTATAGTCACCCTGTTACAGTGTGACGTTTGATTTTATCAAGATACTCTTCCGGTGTTAGCAATTAACATGATCTCATGGTCTAAGGACTAAGATTACTTCGTATGATGTTATAGCAATCTAAACATAATGACTTGGTCGTAATGCTATACTTCGGATGAATGTTCATCATATAATTTTCACAAATGCTATGACCTCGTTATTAACAACATCCAATGTCCATGATCAGGAAACCTTGATCATCTTGTTAATGAATGACTAGTCTTGAAGAGAGGCATAACTAGGAACCCTTTTTGTTTATTAAACACACATGTACTGACATTTCCTTTCAATAAAATTATAGCATGCAAAATAAACATCTATCATATACAAGGAATACATAATGACAACTTTATTATTGCCTCTCAGGGCATATTTCCTTCAGAGAGGGATATCTTTGACCACTTCCTCCCTGAGTTCGATAAACCTTGGGTGATCCACTTAAAGGAAACTTGCTGCTGTTCTACAAACCTTTGCACTTGGAGGCCCAACAATTGTCTACAAGAATAGAAGTGCGTAGACATCAAGCTTCTTCCCGAATGATCTCTTCTTGGACTTCTCCCTATTTCTCACAATAAGAGTGTGGTGGTACGAGCCGGTTGGACGGGTCACATGGGTAAAGTGTACAAACCCCTGCAGGACGTCTAATCTAAGTACTTAGTCGTGTCCCCAGTTATGGACAATTGAGTTGCTTGATATTAAGGTTATGACATGTTTCTGGTTCATTCCAACTTTCTTCATTGTTTTAATGTTGATGGGTTAACTTAATTGGGATCTTTTCAAAGAAAATCTATAACTATTTAAGAAAGTACGACAAATTCTTTTCAAAACGCAAGACGCAAGCTAGCCAAAGCCCCACTTGGCCAAATAAGCATGTAGATGCTAGGTGTACTGGTCTCCTTACTTAGATCTACTTGCCATACCTTCCATTCATTGACCCTTTGGGGCTGCTACGTTTTATGTTGCAGGATACTCTGATTCCTAATGATCTACTAGGTTGCGGCACTCCACTCGACACTTGTTCGCTTGTGGGCAATTTCAAGACTAGAGTAGTTATTTGTTTATGTTTGCTACTTGAATAATTCAGAGCTAGCCTTCGAGCTAAGTGAATATTGTAATATTTGAATACTCTAGATCTTTCGATATTTATGGTGCACAGATTATTACTTTGTTATTCATCTATGTTCCGTAAGCCAATGAACCGATCTAGGGATTAGCATGTTGCATAGAAGCTACAGTATTTTCAGTACTATAATGTAACAATAGTCCACCTAGAACAACTCCTGCAGGTGATATATATAAAGGTTGTATTGCATGTAGAAATAAATGGTTTAGCTGCTCTTAGATCTGTAGCTAAAATGTTTAAGAAGAGGACAGATGATACGATGAAGTACATCGCCATGTATCGATCTCATATTGATGATGCGAACTCTTCTTCATGATCTTTTAAAATGCGGATCTTTTCTAATGATCTGTTGTAATTTTCAATCTGGAGAGACCAAATTTTATCGTTGTGTAATAAGTATTTTGAATTTCTCTTTTTTGAGAGACGATTTTAAATTTCTCATGTTTATTAATCAACTTGTTGGCATTCCTATGTTGTTCTGCAAAACATGGATGCTGCTAAAAATGCCGAAAAAGTAACACACCATACGGTAAAAGACCAGAACAGTAATGTACTTAATAGTGAAAGGTTGTGAGTGGTCAAACATGGATAGGTTTCTATGAATAGTAAAATGCATGAACAGTAAAAGTCCTGAACAATAAAAGGCATGAACATTAAAGGGCCTGAATAGTAAATGGCCTGAATAGTCAGAGGCCTGAACAGTCAACATCCTAAATAGTAAAAGGCCAGAAGGCAGTAACAGGCATAAACAGTATAATTTCTAATTCATTACAGGCCCAAACAGTTAACGGTCAGAAAGTAGTAGCAGGCTAGAACATTAATAGGCTAGAATAGTAGTAGGCCAGAATAGTAACAGACTAGAATAGTAATTGGCTGGAACAGTGAAATACCAGATTGGAAGAGGTCCTGAACAACAATAGGCCTTCCAACAAAAATGCCCGGAACAAACTGAAAGCAACGGGGTTTATGCACAATGATGGGCCTAGAGGAGGCCTTAACAGTAACGTCCAACAAGGCATGGGCCACTAATGGGCTGCACAGTGTTGGACCGAGCTAGGCCTTAAGCAGGACAAAACAGTAAAGGGCCTGAAAGTTAACAAGCCATAGCTGGGCTGCAAATTTGTGGGCCCAGTTAATGCAGGGTAGGCCTCCAGCATGCCGAAACAATAATGGGCCATATTCTTATTGGGCTTCTCTCATGGGCCAACCCACTTAATAGTTAGTAGGCCTTGGCTAGGCCTTAGCTTCCACCACAGTTTTTTGACCATTAACAACGGTAACTAGCCATTAACGGTGCTTGTCACGTGGCAGTTTGCATGGCATCAGCAGTCAACGAGGCTAGGAAACCAATCTATGATGACACGAATTTCCGTGGCTAAAAGTTGCGGTCCGCTACGGTCGAGAAAAACCCATGGTAGATTCTTTGGTGATGAGGCTTTTACCATGGAGGTCATCCGTCGCGGATGAATTTTGCATCACGAAAAATAGGCCTTCAACCATGAAAACCATCCGTTGTAAAAGCCAACGTTTCTTGTAGTGATTGCTTCTTCTTCTTCATTTCTTCTACCTTGAAGTCAACACATGGTCCAAGCAATGCCAATGGACAATTCCTACAAGTGTAACTCGATGAAAACATTCATCCATAGAGATCATCATTAATTACCAAAACTACACACAGGGGCCCACATGCTCTTTCAATCTCCCCCATTCTGGTAATTGATGATAATCCCTTTGAGAGGGTTTATATAAGGAATTTTACTAAATAAAATGGTAGCACAAATATAACATACTATGCAAGTATGTGATATTGATACAACCACAATATATAGCGAAAACTCCCTCACAATCTATGCGTGTGTGATGAACTAGAATTTCATTGTATATATTGCCAACCATTACCATTGGTGGAGTTTCCTCTATATATTCCACATGATAAGCAACAACAAAGATGCAAGAGCATGAAAGGCAAATTATTAAGAACAAACTCAAAGCATAAACCAACTTACCTTAAACCCTCTAAAACTTCTCCCCCATTGGCATCGAGTACCAAATGGGTAAAAAGTTCTAGAAGGACAAAATGGTGAAAATTCCTCCAAAAGTGTGTATTAGCACATATCAAAGGATGACTACTTGGGAGGAAGTAAAATATATTGAGGACCAAAAAATTGCAAAAGAAGTAAAATGGAAGAAGCATCAACAAATGAAGCATGCAATCAAAGGATCCAAACAAACCAATTAAATATACCAATATATTATGATAAGATCAAATAAGTGTTTAAATGAAATAGAGAAGCCCCCTAAGATTTGTGCACACATTATTATAATAGTTGCATTTGAATATAACATGCACAAATATGTAATCCTGACCCCCATAAACATTTAACACACAAAAGGTGATCAAGAGGGCAAATAAGCATCCTTAAATGAATTAGAGGAGCTCCCAAAAGAATATGCACCAATTATAATAACTTCATTTGGAAACATGGTGCATAACCATGAAATCCTCACACCACCAACTCATTTAACAATACAAGTCATGAGAGATCAAAAACATGTGCTCATAGATGCAAACACAAGTGACAAACACTTATTTGCCAAATACATTTGTAAGCCACCGAACAAAAAAAGAAATAAAAGGTGGTCTCCAAGGAATACGATATGAACTAAAAATTTGTATTCTCTTATGTGTATAAGTTCCTAGGAGTACACCATCACAAAGACATATGCCCACAAAGAAACATGCATGCACAAAATAGATACACATGAAAGCATATGAAAAGCAAGATGAAGTCATAAAATATACGAATAAGATTTTTGCTTGAAAGCATGGCCAAAGGCACAATTTAATCTTATTAAACATTAATGAGCTTCAAATACCAACACACCACATACATTACAACTACCACCAAGGTAAAAGGAGATAGTTGGAATATGTGGAGAAAGTCAATAAGTATCACAAAGAAAAAACCAACTTGCAAATTATCACTATTGCACATGAGAGAAGTTGAGGAAAAGATAGGTAATAAAATTGCTAGATTGACATATTTGGGATTAGTGAATCATATGCATGATTTTCTATCGTCTCTATTATATCCACTCAAATAAGGAGTTCTCTTTAAAACCAAGGCAAGAATCACAACAATTGCAAATACAAAATGCATGCCAAGAAGAAACCTACAAAAGGTTTGGAAACAAGGTAATATGCATGATAAAGAGATACTTGTTATAGAGATACCATTGGTAGGATGTAGTAGATATGAGTTCGTTGATCATCCTAGCTTGCCTCCAATTAACATGTAAGCACCCCCTTCTTCATAATTGAAGAGAAAAGAATACAATATAACTCCAATGTACATAAAATAATACTACCTCCGTCCCAAGGCTTAAGGCATATAATTTTTTGAAAAAGTCAAACTATGTAATGTTTGACTAAGTTTTTAGAAAAAAATATTAATATTTACAATATGAAATATATACCCTTGGATACATCATGAAACATATTTTCACATGGTATTTATATAATATCATAGTTCTTGATAGTTTTTTCAAAAAGTTTGGTCAAACTTTCCGTAGCTTGACTTTTCAAAAAAATTATATGCCTTAAGCCTTGAAACGGAGGGAGTATTAAGTACACAATGGCCCCCAAATAGATTGGGTCCAAAGTAGTTAGTGTAACTATAATGCATAGGAGAGATTGAACATAAATATGTGCATATTGATATGAAATTGAATTTCATGTTCACTTAGCCAATAGGATTGTTTGGAGTTTCCCTTATATATTGGATCAAATAATGCAAGAATGCCATAATATAAACATGTAGTAAATATGCATGCACAAGACTTTGAAGAACCAAAAAGGAGATACAGTTTGAAAAAACACCAAGTAAACCAAGACATCACACACAAGAGTGTGACATGACAAAAGGTGTCCAAATTGTATCAAAGAACCAAATCAACACATGAAATATCACAAGTTCAATAAATGAACTACACGAAATCCAAAGAGCAAAATATAGACAAGAACAGAAATGCTCAAGGATTTATCTCATTCCAAAAGGTTAAAACAAGAAATAAGGGATGAGACAAAACCAACTCCCAAAAAGAGCAAAGGTTCCAACAAACAAACCAAACTCTCCAAACTTTTCATGATGGAACAAAGTACTAAAATGAAAAGATTGATCTTCCAAGCACATAAAACTTGATATGGATCAAAACACGAAGCATAAAAAGGAGTGTTCTAAATAATATAGGAGAGCTCCCCCATGAATAGTGCATTATGTAGGATTTTGATTTTGAATGCACACAAATGGGATCATCACGACTACCTACATTAAATAAAACACACGAGAATGCCAATAAAATCAAATGATCCAAAGGAAGCAAGGAATACGTGGGAGTCAACACATACAAACAAAAACCAATGTAAATATGATTAAATTCTACCATATATGGAGTGCCAATTCTACAATGACAAGAAGTATAGGGATAATTTCCCGAGGTAGCTTGCAAGGATATCCAAGATCATATTCACAACATAAGAATATGGCAACATATAAGAATTAAGCTCGATGCTTAGATAGATAATATTGATAGTTCCAAATAGCAACACAATCATTAATGATTGGAGTAACTTGAAGAAAATGGTTTCCATGGAGGATATAGGGGTACAAATATGAGGAAACACATCCCAAGAAAAACTCTCATAAACAAGATCCAAAAGATGAGAAACAAAAGCATCCGAGCAAATTTGAACTTGTTTGAGCAAATATGCCACATAGGAGTTAGATAATTCTCAATATCAATTCTATGTGACACAACCTCGAATGACCACATTTTCTAGGCTTGTAATATGCACAAAGCATATGGCTCCCATAAAATGTGATAAACCATAAAATCTCAATAAGAGGCAAAAAGATCCAAATATAGATAATTAATGGACATTATAGAACTTGAATTTCTCATGAGGATGAGATACCACATAGATACTAGATAATCTTGAAATATCAATACTAAGTGGTATTCCTCATGTACACACATTTTTAGGATTGTGGAATAGCCAAGCATGACACTCCCCCAAAATGGTATAGTCCATTAATCTCCCACAAGAGCTAAAAAGGATAATGAGTAGATTCAAGAGAGGCTCCAACGCAAGCGTCACACGTACATGGTGTGCCACCCAATCATACATAAATATACTTCATAACTTAAGATAAGTAAGTGGTAAGCACAACATATACAAAACCATGCAAGGTACAAAACCAACACATGCACAAGGGGGGCAAGCAACTTTCAACGTAATGAGTGAAGCGCATGTTACTGCAAGGATGAACATTGGATATGAGATAGAAGGGTGATAATAAAAATGACTTGGCTTGAACAAATATAATAGATGAAAATCCCTCAATTCTTAATGATGTATCGAAGTATACAATGCCCTCCAGTTACACCGATTGATCATGTTTTAGCTTGTTGGTCCCCAACCAAGTTGGATCCTAAGAACTTAGTCACAATAGGCTTGGCAGCCCAAATGGTTCTTTTTTACACAATTTTGGGTACCAACATATTTGGCAAACACATTGCTCACCTCATACTTATGAAGTGAATAAGCATCATCAATCATGATAGGGTTTAATGAGGAGTTACCAATGGTGCATGAGGAAGAACTATGTCCCTTCTCGTAGAAAATGTAGCAAGTTCTTATATTGCTATCTTTATTTTTAGGTGAAGCAACAACTTGAGGAAGAGCTCGAGTCTTCTTGGGAGGAGGCCCATCTCTAACTAGAGGTAGAGCTTGAGGCCGCTTCCCTTGTTTCTTCTTGCTAAGGGGCTTCTTATTCAATGGGCAAGATCTAACATGATGCCCTTCTTCCTTACACTTGAAGCAAACAATATTGGCCAGATTCTTGACTTGTGTTTGGCCATTCTTCTTGTTACTCGTGTGCTTTAACCGGTTAGTGGACTTTTTCTTGATATTGGAGTTGAATCCAATCCCACTCTTGTCATTGGGGATTTTTGCACACTTAACATATTGTTGAGTGTGGCCTTCCCTTTATGACCCTTTTTCAAGTCATTCTTCAAAAAAGTGACTTGATACTTAAGCTCTTTGATTTACTCTACATGGTTAGTGTCAACAACAATACTACGGGAAGTAGAAGCGTCATTATTAGATAAACAAGGTGATGGCCATGAAATATAGCCATCTACATCCACATTTAAACTGGATATTATTCATATTTTTTATGAAATATCTCTCTAAGCCCTGCCACTAATGCCTAATGATCAAAGGGGTATGCAATCCTTTCTTTCTTTTCTTACCTGCACAGATAATGACATTTGATGATGGGAATCACAACATTAAAGTCAAAGATACGAGATTTTCAACAACCCAAAGAAACTAGGGGCCGTGAAGTGGATGCTGAAGCTTTGACGACCAACTATACGGCCGGAATTTTATTCCCACCATATAGTTTCGGTCGTATACTTGCCATCGGCGCCGCTAGGTCAAATAGAGCAACTTTTGTGAAGGGACCCCTATATAAAGAGTCTTTGGGCGATGAGAAACGAGCCGCGCTAGAACCCCAAAAACCTGCATCCACAACTCCGAAGAGCCGCCAGAGGAATAGATTTAGATCTAATCTCCAAACCCTTCTCCACAACCATAGCTATATTCCACCACTTGTAATAGTAGATATCATCTTCGATTGGCGACATTGTAAGACTATTTGCTATCAATCCCATGGTTTCCATTGCAATGTTTACGATTGTTGATTTCATCTCTATGCGTGAGTAATTCTCTTTGAGCTAAGGGCTTCGGCCTAACCATGTAGCTTTTGTGCATGCTATTTATCATAGATAGGATCATGTATTAGTTTGTATGACATGACGATTATTGTATCCTCTCTTGCCTCAATCCAATGACTTGTCAGGTACCCAAGACCCCGAGGATTGAGCCCGGTATAGGGAGTATGAGTAATGACTAATCTGTAGGTTGGGAACCCCAGTGAGAGAAGGGGTAGTACGGTTGTATGTGAGGGATTTACTTGGGATTAACGGTGACATCACTATGCATATCATTAGTTCTCTTTCTTCTATGGATGAGACTAGTAGGTTATTGCTATAAGCGGTTGCGGGGGCAATAGCAATTATGGATGCACTGCTGACATATAATTATCTTGCTCTAACAATTACATGCATACTTTATTATTATCTTTTATTCCCATAAGATGTTTTGCACAGCTACAGGTGAAACCGAAAGACCTAGGCCCTCTCTCTCCATTATCAACAACAACAAAAGACAACAAACTCTTGGTCCAATAAAACACAAAAAGAATTCTAGAACTCCCGAAGGTCCGTTAATGTAACTTCACTATGCTTTCTGCTTCCCAAGGATTCGATAACCTAGGTATACTAGGGAAAAAGAGCTATACTACATCCGTAATCTAGATCGAAGGTATCAACCCTTTTTCAAGCGCCGTTGCCGGGGAAGCAATAGCTACCCTAGTGAGGTTAGTAGGAACCTTGGTAGTTTTAATTCTTGTTTTTAATTTTGTTAGTTTGCTTTCAGTCTTTATTTGAAAAACCAAAAAAATAGTTAATCTTTAAATTCTTATTTTTACTATCATAAGTATTTGTTTAAGAAAACCCAAAAACATAGGAAATATGGCTGAAAACAAGGTTGGGGAGTTTGCAACTCCCAACAATGATTATTTGCATACTCCTATTACCCAGCCAGCAATTATTGCTGATGATTATGAAATTAAGCCCCACTACAACAAAATCAATTTGGAGGATCTGCTGTTGTGGACATAGGTATGCACTTGAACACTTTCACTAAAATATGTGATATGATGCGCATAAAAGATGTTGACCCTGATGCGGTCAAATTGTGCTTGTTTCCATTCTCTCTTAGAGGGAGAGCAAAAGAATGGTTGCTATCTTTTCCTAGAAATACTATTGCATCATGGGTGGAGTGTACTTCTTTATTTCTGACTAAATATTTCCCACCTGCAAAGACTATGCAACTAAGATCTAATCTTACTGGTTTTAGACAGGAAGAGCATGAGCCACTAGCACTTGCATGGGAGAGGATGAAATAATGCATGAGAAACTGTCCCAGTCATGGGATGTAAGATTGGTTAATTCTCCATTTATTTTATAATGCTCTTAACCCTGTGTCTAATTCTATGCTTGATATTGCAGCTGGAGGAACATTTATGGGCAAACATATGACCAAAGCAAAGCGGCTGCTAGACAACATGCAAGACAACCATGCACAGTGGCATGTGGATACATCAAACACAAAGAAGGTGAACTCCATTTCACCACAAGAAAATGAAGAACTCAATGCTAAGCTGGATGAGCTCATATTAGTCGTAAAAGGTAAGGAAAACCAAGTAAGAGCTATCCTAGAATCACATATTGAAGAAATAGACTTCATAGCTCATAATGATTATAACCCTGCTTGGAAGAAGAATTTTAATCCTAATTTTTAGAAACATTATTCTAGTCCTGCAGGTAACTCTAAAAATAACATGGGATCAAGTAATGATAGTCTCCAAGAAACACTTAAGTCCTTTATAGATTCACAAAATGAACAAAACAATATCCTTGTTAAAACAACGGAGAAACATGATGCTATGCTAGGTAAATTATCTAACCAAGCTATAAGTTTGAGGAATGATTTGCATGCCCTCCAAGAAAGAACAAGGATTGTTGAGGCACAACTAGGTAAGATAACCGAGAGCCAAACTCTCATTCTTGCTAAATTTGCAGGTAAAGCTGAGCCCAATCCTGCTAAAGACCTCAAGATGATGAGAATCCAAAGGGAGGAGCCTAAAGAACTTGATTATAGTAATGCTCCTTCACCAACTATACGGCGGGAACTTGATTATAGAATTTTTTTGATGTCTACAGAATGTATAACGACCAACTATATGGCGGGAATAAAAATTTCAGCCGTATAGCTTGGCCGTATAGATATCTTTGCCATCAACAAATTTTCTTTCTTAGTTACTAAACGTTTAATGACCAACTATACGGTAGGAATAAAAATTCCAGCCATATAGCTCCGGCCGTATAGTTATCATTGCCATCGTAAATTTTCTTTTCCAGGAAATAGAAGGTTTGACGACCAACTATACGGCGGGATAAAAATCCAGGCCATATATTTCTGGCCGTATAGTTGCACCGCCAGGAGGAAACCCTAAATTTTTGACATCATACCAACTATACGGCAGGAACAAATTCTTCCAGCCGAATAATTGACTCCGACCACAAAATCGCCACGGGAAGCTACCCCCAACACCAAACCTTCAATCCTTTTTCTCTCTTCTACCTCCAAACCCTCTCAAAACCTCAAGAGATCTTTATCTCTACTTAATTTCATTCGATTTCCTCGCACACAAGTGATCTACGGTATGTTTCTCCTCAGATCCTCCAATTAGTTTTTGCAAATTCATTTTTGATCTATTATCATTATCAATCTAGGGTGAGACCTACTATGAACTAATTGCCATGATTATCTTACCTAGATTATTATTTTGAGGGGACTCTTTAGTGTGCTAAGATGAGGAATATGTTATGCTTATTATTGTTGCAGCAAAAAGTTTTATTTTTGTGTTTTTCATTATTTTATTAGATGATGAACACAAGGATCCACACTCGTGCTCGTTCCGCCGCTAGTTCTACTCGGGCTGCCGCTCAAGAATGCATGGGGATACGGTTCAGGGATGAGCTCCAACGTGATCGCTTCAACTTGATCAAGAACCGAGAAGTGAAGACAACCAAGTGGGCTTGCCCCATTATATTGAATCAACTCGGTATTTCTAATGACTTCAATTTACTTTGCAATAGAGTTGGCCTACAAAACTTTGTATTCAATGATGTGCCTCCTTATCGCTGGTTAACTCTTGAATTTCCAAGTTATTTGCAAAGCAATATTATAGCATGGCATGGAGAGGACATGATTTCATTCCGACTTGTCAACAATAATTATGCTTTATCACTAGATGAATGGTGAGCATGTTTTAATTTTCCAAAAAATAATGCTCATTGTGGGTTCTCCCGGATTCAACATCCGAGAAATCCCTGTTATGTAAATATCCATGTTCCCATGATCAGTGAGCCATCGAACATAACCGACAAGTATCATTACAGCACTCGAAACATAATGAATACAAGAATTACATAGTTGCCCTTATGTGTTGGGGGGATACCCCCGGGTAGGGTCACGCCGTGGTATAAAAGCCGAGTTAGCCGAGGTTCGGCAAGGCCAAAGCTGGTGCTGGCCGGGTCACCTAAAGGCAGGCCGAATCACGGGGTAACCCGGACCAGGGGGCGTTCACCTGACATTGTCTGAACCGACTTAAGGAGTAAGTTGGAGGTGTCCGTTTTATTTGTATGCAGGAACGGGCGTGGCCAGATCAATTATGATCCGGTCACGTCTAGCTTCTAGGAGAAGGAAGGAATCTCGCTGGTCAAAAGAAGTCCCGGTACGCACCACCTGAGCGAAGCAAGCAAGGACAGGACCACCGGGGCATGGCCGACATGGGTGACGACGCCCATGTCAGCTGACGCGGGCGCCGTAGAGGCTCACGTAGCCTCTACATGTGTGGCGCGGGAGAAAAGCACCCCGGTCGTCTTACTACTTTGGGGGGAAGCATATTCTTAGGAATATGCTTCCACGTATGCCCTAGGCAGAGACCGAGCTCCCTCTATAAAAGAGGGGCTAGGGTTTCAGTAGAAGGGGGTTAGTTTTTCTGTTGTTCCGTGTTGGCTAGGGTTTTAGGTGTGATCTGTGGGTGAGAGTAAGAGAGCTCCTTCTTCCTCTCGCCAATACAGCTCTAGGAGCACTCGTAATCATGGTAACAGAGCTATACAAACAGATGTGTGGAGAATCACTTCACTATCCCTCCCTAGATTCCCCTAGCGTGTATTAGTCTCCACCTTCAACCTATCCATGGCATCTGCCGTGAGACCACCACGACAGTCGGTGCCCACCGTGGGGCTAGCGGCGCTAGCAGGGGTCAAGATCCGGACGGGAAAAATCATCGGCACCAGCGAACGCATCATCTCCGGGCTCGTTCAGCGCTTTGGAGCGCTGGATTTCATCAGCGACAATGCTGGCTGCTTCGGCACGCATCCTCTTCCGCGCAATGGCCTCTTCGTCAGGCTCAGCGCGCACAAGGTCTACGTTGCTGTTGACGTGTCGTGTGTTCATCCACGTCACGTCATCGAGGCGGGGGAGCCACCCCTCACCGTGGTTCCCGGAACGCGTATCGCTCGCTCCCAGGACCATGCAGAGGTGATGATGACTGCGCTAGGTGCGGGCGCGAGCAAGGATCCGGCGCCAGATCCGGAGGCCAGATCCGGAGGTAACGCCTAAGGCGCCGAGGAAAGGTAGGGGTCCTCCACTTGAGAGGCCAGAGAACGTGTTGAGGGAAGCATTGTATAGCTTGGCAAACCCTGTAGTAGCAGCAGTAGATCCGGCTCGAGCGCAGGCCGAGCTGGAAGAAACTAGGCAGAAAATACTAGAGGGCGCAAAAAAGATAGCCGCGACACAACAGTCGTTGAATATGATGCTGCGTGAGTACGCAAATGCGAACAAGGTTGACGCTGTAAAAGT
The DNA here is from genome assembly GCA_910589775.1 of Avena eriantha. NCBI lineage: Eukaryota > Viridiplantae > Streptophyta > Magnoliopsida > Poales > Poaceae > Avena > Avena eriantha. The sequence continues at coordinate 263,303,108 of OU342744.1, read as the reverse complement.
GAAGGGAAGAAATCTCATGAGCGAGATGAACAGAGAGGGTGATATTGGAATTGAGGAATCAGAAAACTGTTTGTCCGTGGGGCTGTCGAGGTATAGTACCCCGGCCAAGAACCTCAGAGCAGCGGATGCAGCTGCGTCCGAGTTAGAGGGTCTGACGGGTGAAACCCGTCAAAGACAACAGGATAGGGTTAATGAGCTGGTTCGGATCGTGAACAGGCAAAACGAGGAACTACTCAGAGCTAACCCAGAGAGAGCTGGAGCCTCCAAGATCGTCCATTCGGCGGTGGGTAACCCGGAGAAATCCGCTGGAGCCGCATCGTCTCCTCATGGTGGTCCAAGGAGAGAAGAGGTAGTAACCTCGGCCAGACGGAACAAACAGATCGTCCCCTATGACCCAACACGGGCAGGGAAAGGAAAAGAATCTTAGAAAAATGATGATCGACGAAGTGTGAGCCGAGGTGAAGCTGGCCGAGGTAACCACGACCAAGGCAACGCCGATCAAGGGAACATTGTTAACGGCAATGCCGGACAGCGAAACTCGGCTGGAGCAGGACACCCGCAGCAGCAGAATATACCAAGGCAAGAGCAAAGTGCCGGCCGAGGTATGCAACAGAAAGGCACTCCACGAGAGCAAGATAGGTATAATGATGGAGACTCGGAAATGGAAAACGCGGGATACCCAAGGCCGGACTATCATGTGATAGGGTCAAGATTGGGAAGCAGGGATTTGATGCTGGATGATGCCAGGTTGAAACTGGATCGACTGTATAGGTCGGAACAAATTGAATGTCAAGGTCCACCGGGTCCAGCATGTTTTGGACCCCGGATCATGAAGGAGCCACCGGTACCCAACTTCCAGCTACCCAGGGGCACGAAGACGTATGAGGGCACTACAAAGCCAGAGGATTGGCTGATAAATTATGCTACAGCTATGGAAATTGCCACTAGCAACCTGAGATGGGCTGTACGATATGTATCCCAGATGTTGGAAGGACCGGCAAGGGTATGGTTGAAAAATTTTCCACCAGGAGGCATCAACTGCTGGATAGATTTTGAGGAAATGTTCATCAACAATTTTTCGAGTACGTATCAGAGGACAAATAGGCCGCAGACCCTAGCTATGTGCAAGCAAAGGACAAATGAGACTGATCGGGAGTTTTTAACCCGGTGGTGCACTATGAGAAACTCGTGCGAGGGCGTGATAGAATCACAGGCCATAGCATGGTTTGAACAAGGGTGCAGATATGCAAACGAGCTGTGGCAGAAGTTGCAAAGGAAAATGCCAACTACGTTGGCAGAGATGATCCGGATTGCAGATTCGTATGCTTTGGGTGATCCGACTCAACCTAGGCTCGTATCAAACGAGTCAAACGATGAGTACTATCAGAGAGATGGGGCCGGATCATCCCGGAGGAGTGACTACAGAGGAAAAAGGAGAGATGATAGACCGAATCATCGATACGGTTCGCACCAAGTTGCAGCTGTAAATCAAGATCAGCCCGGAGCAGGGGGCAGTCAACGCCAAAAACCTGGAGGGAAGTGGACTCCAAGAAACGATGGCAAGAAGACTTGGACACCAGAGCAAAAGAAGCAGTGGCAAGAAAGGAAAGATCGTCCGAGGTATACTTATGAGTCGATGTTGGACCAGCCGTGTAAGTTTCACACGCCAAATCCGAATAACCCAGCAGGTCATACGACGAGGCAATGTGAGTGGATGCGCAAGATTGAACAAGGTGGTTCGGGGAATGCTCAGGCACCCCGGAATGATCAGCCTCGGCAGGAGTTACCCTGGTAGCAATTACTCTTCGTAGCGAACACGCAACAGCTAATGTTGCCTCCCCCTCCGCCGAGGTATGATAACAATGAGAGATGGGATGCAGTGCATCAGGTGGAAAATCAGCATCATCCAGATCAAAGATACCCAGAAATGAGGGGAGAAATGAGTACAGAGAGCACCATCAGAGCTATTGTGTGTTCACCACTGAGTAAACAGATAGAAAGAGCTTGCAGCGTAGGCATATGGAGGTGAATGCAGTGATGCCTGCAGTAACGAGGTACATGCCTTGGTCTGATCAGGAAGTCACCTGGAGCATCAGGGATCATCCCAAGCTTATGCCAAGCCCTGGTTCGTATACGTTGGTGCTGGATCCGACACTCATTCGACCTAGCATTAACGTAAGGTTCTCAAAGGTGTTGATCGACAATGGCAGTAGCATTAACATCATGTATGCGGAAACAATGCGCAAGTTGGGTATCTCAGAGAACATGCTGTAGGCCACGAGGACAACTTTCCATGGTATTGTGCCCGGCATTTCTTGTGAGCCCATAGGCAAGGTCCGGGTTGACGTCCTGTTCGGCACAAGGGATAACTGCCGAAACGAAAATTTGGAGTTCGAGGTGGTGAACTTGGAAAGTGCCTACCACGCATTACTCGGAAGGCCAGCCCTGAACAAGTTCATGGCAAGCTGTCACGTTAGCTACTTGAAGATGAAGTTGCCGGGACCAAATGGGGTGATTACCATTGCAGGGGATTTCCGACGTTCCATGGAGTGTGCGTCAGCCGGGTCAAACTTAGCCGAGTCACTTGTGATTGCGCAGGAAAAAAGGAAAATTCAAGAGGTGGCGGCATTGGCTCAGTCCGCCCAGCAGTATATGCCGGGGCTGAGTAACCCGCATGGAAGTGTCTCCTTCCAGGCCATGAAAGATACCAAGACGGTTCCTGTTGATGACATGTTCCCAGAGCGCACCGTAACAATCAGTGCCGGGTTAAGTGATAAATAGGAAAGCAAGCTCGTCAGCTTCCTCCGTGAGAATCGGGACATTTTTGCTTGGTCTACACAAGACTTGCAAGGTGTTCCGAGGGAGTTGGCCGAGCACTCTTTAAATGTGAGACCCGAAACTAAGCCGGTGAAGCAACCACTCCGTCGCTTCGCCGAAGATAGGAGGAAAGTCATTGGGGATGAGATAGCTCGATTGCTACCTGCAGGATTTATCATGGAAGTTCTTTACCCGGATTGGCTGTCTAATCCGGTGCTGGTGGAAAAGAAGAACGCTGACCTGAACGTGGCAGTGGTTTGGCGCATGTGTATCGATTACACGAACCTAAACAAGGCGTGTCCAAAAGATCCATTTCCGCTGCCAAGAATAGATCAGGTCATAGACTCAACTGCTGGATGTGAATTGTTGTCATTCATTGATGCATATTCTGGTTTCCACCAGATACCTCTAAATCCGGATGATCAAATAAAGACTGCGTTTATTACCCCGTATGGGGCTTATTGCTATCGCACTATGCCATTCGGTTTACGTAATGCAGGGGCAACGTACCAAAGATGTATGCAAAAATGTTTGCACGACCAAATAGGTCAAAATGTACAGGTGTACGTGGATGATGTGGTTATCAAGACCAAGGAAAGCAAAACGCTCCTTGACGATATCAGGCAAATGTTTGCGAATCTAAGGAACCTAACCCGGAAAAATGCACCTTCGGTGTCCCGGCTGGAAAATTGCTTGGTTTTCTTATTTCCAGCTGAGGTATCGATGTTAATCCAACCAAAATCCGGGCCATCAAACGAATGGAACTGCCGAAGTGTCTTAACGATGTCCAGAAGTTCACAGGTTGCCTGGCCTCATTAAGTCGGTTTATATGTCGGTTGGGAAAGAAGGCATTGCCTCTTTACCAACTCATGAAAAAGTCAGATAAGTTCATTTGGACGCCGCAGGCCGATGAAGCCTTTACCCACCTGAAGAAGATGTTAGCCACGGCACCAGTGCTAGCCTCGCCATTATCAAAGGAGCCAATGTTGCTCTATATAGCCGCAACCAACCGAGTTATAAGTGCAGTGATAGTGGTGGAGCGCGACGAGGAAGGTAAGTCGGTGCAAAGGCTAGTGTATTACTTGAGCGAGGTGTTGTCAGCCTCAAAGCAGAACTATCCACACTATCAAAAGGTGGCATATGGCGTGTACATGGCCACCAAGAAACTGAAGCTCTACTTTGAGGAGCATCCTATCCGGGTCATATGTGAGGCCCCCATATCCTAGATAATGAGTAACAAGGATGCGACTGGCAGAATTGCAAAATGGGCAATTGAGCTAGCTCCTTATGCGCCGCAATATGACAGAAGAGAGGCCATCAAATCTCAAGCTATGGCCGACTTTTTTGTGGATTGGGCCGAGGTGCAGTACGAACCGCCACTCCCAGATCGGAACTATTGGCGAATGCACTTTGACAGATCAAAACCAAAACCGGGCTAGGTGCCAAAGTTGTACTCACGTCGCCAAAGAAGGACCAATTGAAATATGTGCTGCAGATCCATTTTGCGGCATCAAACAATGTCGCTGAGTATGAAGCACTTGTGCATGGGCTCAAGGTGGCAAAAGAAATTGGGATACGTCGGATTGTATGCTTTGGCAACTTGTATTTGGTGGTGCAGCAAGTGTCGGGAGTGTGGGACGCCCTGGATCCAAACATGGCGCTGTACAGATTTCATGTGTAGAAGATATCTGGTTACTTTGAGGGATGCGAATTTCACCATGTACCCTGAGTTGAAAATGAGGCTGCCGACATGCTGTCGAAGCTCGGGTCAACCCGACAAGCAGTTCCACCGGGCGTAGCGTTAGAGCACCTCAAGAAACCATCCATTAGGCCCTCCCCAGAAACCGACTCAATCTATGTCCCGCAGGACACAGAATCCGGAGCTGTGCCCATGGACATCGCATGGGAAGTGGTGGGCGAAACCCGGGTACTGCCTCGACAAACCTGGGGGCTGCTTCACTGAACCCGGGGACTGCTTCGCAAGACCCGAGGACTGCACAGCGTGATCCGGTTGAAGTTATGCCGGTGGATCAGATGGAGATTGATGAGGATGTGTTCCCTGTGTGAGCAATACCAACTTGGGCACTACCTATATTTCAATTCTTGAAAGATGGAACGCTACCCGCTGAGGAAGTGCTGTCCAGGCAAACACAGAGGAGGGCAAAGGCGTACACGATCATCAATTCCGAACTATACAAAAGAAGTGTGACCAATGTCCTCCAGCGATGTGTTGACTGGGAAGAAGGGCTTGAGATCATCCGAGATATACATCAGGGGGAATGCGGGCATCACGCCTCATCCCGAGCCTTGGTAGAAAAAGCTTTCCGGCACGGATTCTACTGGCCAAGTGCCTTAGATCAAGCAGAAGATCTGGTGAGAAAATGTAATTGCTGTCAGAGGTATGCTACCAAGACACATATGCCAATGTCGGAACTCAAGACCATACCAATCACTTGGCCATTTCCGTATGGTGCTTGGATATGGTTGGCCCGTTCAAACCAGCAAGGGGAAATATGACTCACATTTTGGTAATGGTGGACAAGTTTACCAAGTGGATTGAAGTAAAGCCTATAAGAAAATGTGATGGAGCTACGGCCGTAACGTTTCTCAAAGATATCATCTTGAGATACGGTTATCCTCATAGTATCATAACTGATAATGGCACAAACTTTGCGGAAGGAGAATTTGCGCGTTTTTGCCGGGATAAGAAGATCCGGCTGGATCTAGCCTCGGTAGCCCACCCCGCATCGAACAGACAAGTGGAAAGATCCAACAGATTAGTATTATCCGGGATAAAACCCCGGCTCATTGAGCCGCTGCAAAGATCAGCGGGGTGCTGGATAGAAGAACTACCAGCGGTACTGGGGAGTTTAAGAACAACTCCGAATCGATCAACAGGCTATACGCCGTTTTTTCTTGTATATGGGGCAGAAGCTGTATTACCAGCCGACATAGAGCATGATTAGCCTAGGGTCACCCAATACATAGAAGCCGAAGTGCAAGAAGCCCGGCAAAATGATGTCGATCTGCTGGAAGATGCGAGAGAACTGGCATTGTCCAGATCTGCCATATATCAGCAAAATCTCCGACGCTATCATAACCGGAAAGTATGCCCCCGAGTCTTTCGGGAAGGCGATCTGGTGCTCCGGTTGGTACAACGTACTGCGGGCATGCATAAGTTATCCCCCCATGGGAAGGGCCGTTCATCGTGAGCAAGGCATTGCACAATGATTCTTATTATCTTATAGATGCAAAGCCACAGGAAAAGAACAAGGCAGACAGGTCCAGAGAGGAATCCAAGCGACCATGGAATATAGCTCTACTCCGTCCTTTCTACACTTAGCTAAGAAGTGTATGTATCCGAGTCATCTCATATGTCGGTATGTATGTCGGCAATGAGCTTATCAATGAAATGTTGGCACCTCGAGCAGTAACTCGGGGACTGCCTTAATAATGTTTGTTGTTTTTGTGCCTCAGCTAGAATAAGTTATTCTACTTAACTGGGATTAGTAATGTGTGAGCACCAAGAACCCAACTCTTCGACTTGCTGCTATCCAACAAGAATTGGCTTCATGGCAAGCAAGAGAACAAGTTTGGAATTGCGTAACATGAAAAACGACTAAGGAAAAGAATTTATTGGAGCCGACGTTTGTTTTTCAGACTAACCCTGTATTTATTTTCAAGTTATTATGCACTTTTATTTTTGAGCTAAGTCTAAAAGTTTCCCAGTATTGTTAAGACAATTTTTGAAGCTCGGATTCATAAGTCATAAAACCGAATCAAGGTAGACACGAACCGAGCCAAGAGATTGAACGAACAAGAAAAAGAAACTCGGGGACTACGCCCAAGTTAATCCGGCATAAGAACTTAGTAGAAAAATATCACATGTGTTTGGAATACAACTCCACCCGACATACCGGGGATCTGATAAATTTTCGAGTTTTTTCGCTCAAGGAGCAGCAGGAGGAAGTTCGGCATCATCTTCGCCACCTTCAATATCCGAGGCGTCATCTTCTCCTTCACCGTCCGAGCTATCCTCATAATTCTCAACCTCTTTGTCCGCAGCGGCTTCCAGGAAGCTCAGCCCCTCAACCCATTCATGAATGGAAGCGTATTTGATGAGGCTATGGGTGCAAGCCTGGCGCCGAGCTACCCACTCCGGGTCATTGGTCCATCTGGATCTTGTGCGCAGACGTGTTAGGAGGTTGAGATCGATCTTCTCATACCACGTGAGTATGTGGTGAAGAATGGTATCAGCTGCGGCACGTCCAGTGGACTCTCTCCAGAGGTCAAGCTGAGTCTCGGTTTCCATTAACTTCTCAATGAGAAGTGCGGTGGTCTCCGGGGCTTCTTTGCCGGGCCAGAACGTGTTGAAGATGTGAGCTACAGTGCCGAGGATGTCCTTGCCGTAATTTTGGATGAGCTCCACGCGAGATGACAAGCTGACCAGCAGGTCCTCTAGGTCATAAGGAATCCCTTCACCGTCAGGAGCGGCCGGAGTACCCCTTTGTCGACGGAAGTTGGCAACTGCTGCGCTCACAATAGGAGTGCCCTCTGGAAATTTGCCTAGAAACGAGGCAAAGCAGGAAGGTCAAGAAAAGACATATGAAGTAACTTGGAGAAGTAGGTCGGAAAAGGGAAAGGAACTTACATGATATATGACTGAGGATCCGGGTCAACTCCTCGGTGCAGTCATCACGTCTCTTCCGAAGCTGCTCAAGCTCAGCGTTCACCGACCCAAGCTAGATGCCGGACTCCTTGAGAAGATCCTGGTCCTTGGCGATCTGGAGGTTGAGGCGCTCGTGATTTTCTGTGTAATTCTGACCAGCCTTTTGAAGTTCGGATTGGTGCTGGGCCTTCATCTTCTCCATCTCCGCCTTGAGCCTGGCAATCTCATCATCCTTGGTCCGGAGGAGGGCGAGCTCTTCATCTTTCTTCTTAAGCTCGGCTTGGTGCTGCCCTGCTTATTCGAGAAAATGCAGCATCATATCAGGCACGGGCACACTATCTTCAAGTGATGCTGAAATAGTGTGTTGGCCCGGCAGAGCCGAGGTATGAATGTTTGTCGAGCCAAGGAGAAAAGGAAGTGGAAAGCACGGCAAGGTCGGACAGAAACTACTTACCCTTGATCTGCTCCAGATTTTTCCGCATAATAATGTTCTCAGCCTCCACCCTAGCTGCGGAAACCGAATGATGAGATTAGTTCGGCAAATGAAGATGAAGAAAAATGAAGAAGCGCTAAGGAAGAAATTTACCCCTTTTCTCGTATTCCGCAATAAGTGCAGCCTGCTTTGTGGGTAGCATCTTGTGGGTATCCAGCAAGCGTTGGAATTCAGCACTCCGGCGATTGGTGGTCACCTGAAAGGGATACAGAAACACAAGTTAGCTCGATGCATATTCGAAGTGTACTAAAATCTGGGCCAAGCGGAACTTAACCCGGCTCTAGATGTGTCCATATTCGAAGTGTACTAAAATCCGGGCCAAGTGGAACTTAACCCGGCTCTACGTGTGTGCATATTCGAAGTGTACTAAAATCTGGGCCAAGTGGAACTTAACCCGGCTCTAGGTGTGTGCATATTCGAAGTGTACTAAAATCCGGGCCAAGTGGAACTTAACCCGGCTCTAGGTGTGTGCATATTCGAAGTATACTGAAATCCGGGCCAAGTGGAACTTAACCCGGCTCTAGGTGTGTGCATATTCGAAGTGTACTAAAATCCGGGCCAAGTGGAACTTAACCCAGCTCTAGGTGTGTGCATATTCGAAGTATACTAAAATCCGGGCCAAGTGGAACTTAACCCGGCTCTAGGTGTGTGCATATTCGAAGTTCTCATGTAGCTACGTTAGTTTTCTAAAGAGCATTCGGCCGAGTAACAAGTTACTCCCCCAGAGGCTCGGGGACTAATGGTTATTATCTACAGCATGTAAAGGGGAAGCGACGTACCTCCATCATCCGCCTAGCGAGGTTAATTGCCTTTGCGGCTGTGTTCATCTGGGCGGAAAACTCGGTGGGGCCAAACTTCTCCGGGAGATCAGCGTCTTGAACTACCTCTGCTTATTCCAATTCATGACAAATTCAATCAGGCTCGGAGGGTACCGTTCACCGGTGGGCATATGGGGCGCCACCAAGCCCTTCGCGTGCGCTTCTTTCCTTTCAATCAAGGCAAGGGCTAGGCTGGTGTGCAGAACCATCTGCTGTGCATCAGTTGGCTCGGCAGGGGCGTCCTTCGCTGCTGGAGCTTTCTTGGGAAGCATTGATGCAAGGGTACGTTGCCCAGCCTCGACGAATGTTGGCTTGGTAGCGTCCGGAGCCTTCTTGCCCTTGGATTGCTGGGAAGAGGAAGCCGTCGCAGCGGATTTCCCCTTAGGAGCGGCCGGGGTAGTTCCTCGCCGAGGTTGAGAAGACTCGGACGAGGCAGAGGAGCTAGGCGCTGGTGCTCTTGTTGCTGGACTTGGTGCCGCTGCTGATGTTTTTGCAGCCGGAGTTGGTGCTGATGCCGGAGTTGGTATTGGTGCTGGTCTGGTTGTTGGTACTGGTGCTAGAGCCGAGGTAGCTTCAGTGGCTGTTGGTTGCGGTGATGCCGAAGTGGTGGATGCCGTCGCCTCGGCTGGGCCAGTCTCCCCCGCTCCAAGGTTACCCTCCTCTTGCCGAGGTGGAGCAGAACCCGAAGCGGCCGCAGAACCCTCTAGAATAGGGCTCAACGGACGTGACTCGTCGTTGCGACGGGGAGAAGGGCTAGGTCGGAGACATGAAGAGATGCTAGACCCACTTTGAGGGACCTCCACCGGAGCCCTGCAAAATCAAAAAATGTCAGAAGAGAAATTACAACGATGTAAGGAAGAGCAAGTTACAGAAGGAAGAGTGACTTATGCATCCGAGGTTTGGGCCTCCTTGGGTTTCCGAGCCTTTCATGCTGGGGCCTTGCCTGCTGGCTTGGAGGCAGTCTTGTCCCCGGACTTCTTTCGCCTTTCAGCGGGCTGAGAAGGTCCGGAGGAAGAACTTGGAGCAGCCCCGCGCATCTTCTTCGGTGCCACCGGAACAGGTTCGCCCGTAGCGAGGGGAGGATCCTCGTGAATATGACCGCCGGGGTGAGCTGATGCCGGAAAAGCAAAAGAAAGGGGGACAGCCTCAACAGGTTCAATCACCTCGACATCCGAGTCATCTTCATGATCGGGCCAATATCTAATAGAAGAGGATTTACCCGTGGGTCATTTCGTGGTGTCGGTCATTGGGAGGAATATCTCCTGGTCCGGCTCTTCCTCATCCGGAGTCTCCCGGTCTGGTGCCCACTTAAAGGTCGGATCGGTGCCGTCCTCGAGGGTCTGCTGAAGAAATTGCTGAGGAAAGGAATGAACAAAAGAGTCAAAAATACAACAATAACTGACATGTAATTAGTCCGGGGTAAGTTTGCAACATGAAGCTTACCGCGGGAGGAAGCCTATCGCGGTAATAATGCTCAATTCCCCAAGTACACTCGGAGGAGAAGTCCTTGTGGGTGGTGAAGAGAGCCTTAACCCGGCGATATATCTCCGTGTTGCTCAGCTCGAAGGATGAGGTCCGGTTGGGATCTCGGCCAAAGCTCATGTGGCACACCTTCTGGGTGCGCTTCTGGAGGGTGGAAATTCGGTTACGCGCGAAAGTGATCATAGCATCCTCGTTGCGTAGCCCGAGTTTCTTCAGCTCCATGAACCTTTGTTGACCTGGTTGGCCAAGGTCGTGGGCTTCTTGGGAACAGCGTCCCACAGATCCGGGTTAGGTGGACCCGGAGTATAGGGGAGTAACCGGATTAAGTCTTCGGTGCTTGTGTTCCGGATGTAAAAGAAAGTCCAGGCCCACCCTTTGCAGGACTCTAACCCGGTGACTCGGGGGAAAACGGAAAACCTCCGGGGTGAGATGGAAGCCGCTCCGAATTGAGTGAGCTGCTTGTCCTCCGGATCGGTGTGGATGTTTGGGATAACGTTGCGACGAAGGCCGAAAAACTGGATCCATAGCTCCTTCGTGGGCCACAGTCCGGCATAGCCTTCGATCGTGGAAGCAAAGACGGAAAGAGAAGTTATGGCGTTGGCAGGAAGATGGTGCAGCTGGAGTTGGTAGGTACTAAGCCAGTCCCGGAAAAAATCACTCACCGGCAAGCCGAAGCCCTGTTGGAAGTGGGACAAGAACACGACGTATTCACCCGGATTGGGTGAAGGGGCTAATTCAGAGGAGGCAAGACGAGCCGCAACGCCAGCAGGGATGCGCCTGGTGCGGTAGAGCCAGTCCAGGTCGTCTTCGCAGACCCAGGATCCGGCCCACGCATCGCGGTCCACCGCCGCGGCATCCTCCTCCATCTCCTGCTCAGCGACGATGAGCTCCTCCTCCGTCATCTGGTCTTCGCTACCCTCGCAGGCGCTAGCGGCGGCGGGGGGCAGAGGCCTGGATTGGCGAGGACCCGTGGCGAGAGAGTTGTGTAGCGGTGGCGGCGGCGCAAAAGTGTGAGGGAAAAGCGCGGCGGCGACGCTGCTATTTGGAGCACTGGCGGCGGCGTGGTCGCAAGGAAGAGGAAGGAGAAGGGCAACTGTAAGATCTCACCATGATAAGGTAAGATCCCTATGATTGCAGTGCTAGTCCCTGGATCGAAATGCTAGCACCCACAGTTTAAGATGAAGTACAAAGAAACAAAGGTCATTATTACATCGCACATCTAGGAGTATAATGGTTCTTACAACTCACTTAGCCCAAGGCTAAGACAGAAGTTCACATTACATAGCATAATAATAATAGAGTCTTTAGTCTTCATGTGCCACAGGCAAGCATGTCGAGTGTGGACCCACAACCCTACTCATCATCAGAGTATCCTGCAACATAATAAGTTACAGCCACAAGGGTCAATACATTTGGAATTGTATTGGCAAGTGATACCATAGATACTTAGTATAATCCAACAACTACATGAATATATGGCTAAGTGGGGTTATGGCTAGCTTTGCTAAAATTAGTTTAACTTATAGTTTTTGAAGAGTAAGATTTTCTCAGTCAAACTCTTAAGGTACCAATGATAGACATCACTGAACCTCTACCCATGTTCACCCACAAGTATTTAACTTAGAGAAATTTGGATGAGGAGATTATTGAACTGCTTCATTGTCTTGTGGCTCAGAAGTTGTCCATAACCGGGGACACGGCTAAGTACTTAGTTTTACCCTCTCAAGAGGTGGTGCACTTTCCCCACAAGACTCGACATGCATCGAGACAAGACTTTTCAGAAGCAATCCCTCAGACCAGCACGGACGCGTTCCATCCTATCATATCTACCACCTTCTGTCCGTCTGGCTGAGTTCTTGCAACTTAGTTGGTCAAGGCAGAGCCCATATGCCATGTGGTTGCACTAGAAGTTTCATGACAAGAATGTCTCCAATCTCTTTGTTCCTAGGTGGCCATCCACAAGTGTGATACACCAGCTGACCATAGACATGGCCCCTGAGTAACCACTCAACATAATCCAAGCAAGTCCCATTCCACCGAGGTGTTTCATTAATAATACTTGTTTTCTTAGTCAAAAAAAATAATATCTTTCCATACTATCTTGATATGTATTTTCCACCCATGAATTCTACTAGCATAGCTAAGCATTCTAGCATACAAAGTCTTTTAACTAGGGGATACTACCAAGATATAGTCTATAGGGTAGCATAGCATAGTATAGTAACATATGAATAATTCTATCATGCTAAGATCTACTAAAATATCACTAGTGCAATAGTAAAAATAATAGGAGATGGGATGAAATATCGCTTGCCTTGGTAGCTAGGGGAATAGGTACAATCCTCACAGCAACAAACTTCACAATCCACACAATCTACACAAGATCAATACAACAACAATAATTCAATCAATAAAACATTACAAAAACATGAATGTATGCAAAATGCAATGATATGATCACAACTCTAAAATTTACAGAGTCTACAGTACTGAGGATAGAATACCTCATCTAAATGCATAAGAAATACCCCAAAATAATTTATAGAACTATTTTTGTGAGCAAAATACTCCTAAAAAGGTTCTGCCTATAATTCAAATTTTTTAGAGGCAAAAGGGTGAAACAAGGCCTCCATAATAAAGGTCTCATTTTTCTGAATCCATAGACACCAAATTTGTATTTTTTTGATTTGTGGATCAAAAGTTATTGAATTTCTAAGTTCAATACTAAATTTGTCTATTTTTCTATTTAAACGAAATAGCCTGGCGACGTGGCGCTTTCCTATTGGCTGGTACCGGTTCGGTCGGATCGATCGCAGTGGGCCGTCAGATCTTAAGTAACTACGGACGGATCTGATTAGCCCGTACCCTTTCGTTTAGTGATCTAATCCTATCTGCTAGGATTTGATCGAACGGCTACTAAACATCTCACCGGAGACTGGCGACGCTAGCGACAGCGCGCGGCAGCGGCACGTCAGGTGAGTGACGTTCCGGTGATTCTAGAGGGGTAGGGGAAAAGGCAGTCTTACCGAGGGTTTGCGGTGGTCTCGGCGATCTGGTTGGTGGTTGCGATGGAGAGAGGGGAGCTCTGCTGCGCTCGGTATTCCTCGTCGGAGTGGCGTCGACGGCGGAGGCCACAACCACGAGACGGTGGCGTTGATCTGGTACTCGAGCAGACAAGTAAAAGGGTTAGGGGAATGCGCTTGGTTCTGCACTGTCTAGAAGTGGCCAAAAAGGAGCGGCGGGAACCTTGCCCTTACCGGAAAAACCGTCGGACGGTGGCGGCAGAGGGAGTTCGCCGGACTTGGTCCGTGTCGTCGACCTGGAGAAAGAGGGAGTACGTGGCTCGGTTAATAGGCGCGCTAGGATATGGTGAAACAGATGGGACAGAGGGGAGGCTGCCGGGCGGCCTGGGTTCACCGGAATTGTCGCCGGAATACCGTCAGTGAGCGACGGTCCGAGCTCGAAATTTGGGGAGCCTGGGGGCTCTCCGGGGGTGGCGACGAGGGGAAATAATGAGGAGGGGTAAGGGGATTAAGGAGAAGCAGTTGTCGGGGGAATTACTACGGGAAACGGCCGGAATTGAGTTGATTTTCGAAACGGCAGAGGAGGTGGGGCGGTTCGTCGCCGGGGGTTGAAGACGACGTGGTGGTGGTGACGTGGCGTGGGGTCGGTCTGTCAGTGGGAGGGGGTAGTCAATGGTGCGGTAAGAAAAACAGGGGAGAGGGGAGAGACCGGGTGGGGCTGGTGGGCTGGTTTTGGGCCGAAAGGCCAGAAGCTGTCTGCTGCTTTATTTTTTTCTCCCTTTTCTTTTTTCTATTTCTTTTATCTCCAAAAACTTTTGATTTAAGGATTCAAATTGATCCAAACCAATTTGTGAAAATTTGTAAAACTTCCAATTAGGTTTGTAAGGTATTACAGAACACATTTGTCTTCTAATTCAAATTTTTTAATAAAAAGTATTCACTTGGGCTTAATAGTTAATATAGCATTTTCTTTGATTCCACTTCCAAAAATTCATATCTTTTTATCCAAGGCCCAAAATTGCACCAAATTTTTGCAGGACATTCTAAATGCAATGCAATTACATGCCATGATGATATGAGTGCAATGATGATGATTTCAGATGAAGTTTTGGGATGTTACAAATCTAACCCCTCTTAAGATGAATCTCGCCCTCGAGATTCGGGTTGGCTAGCAAATAGGTGAGGGTGATCTCTCCGAAGTTCATCCTCTCGCTCCCAGGTTGCTTCTGATTCAGTGTGATGGTTCCACTGCACTTTGCAGAATTTGATTGTCTTGGTACGGGTAATTCTTTCTGCTGTCTCCAGAATTTTAATAGGTTTCTCTTCATAAGTGAGATCATTATCTAGCTGAACTTCCTCCAATGGTATAGTGTCTTTCAACGAAGTTTCTTCCATCCCTGGGTGACACTTTTTCAGCTGACTGACATGGAATACATGATGAACCGTTGATAGAGATTCTGGTAATTCTATCTCATATGCCACTTCTCCTTTGCGGCTCAAAATCTTGAAAGGTCCTACATAGCGTGGTGCTAATTTTCCTTTGATTCCAAATCTTTTCACCCCACGAAGTGGTGATACCCTGAGATAAGCTCTATCACCAACCTCATAGGTAACCTCTCTACGCTTTGGATCAGCATAGCTCTTTTGCCGAGATTGGGCTATCTTTAGCCTATCCCTTACCATCTTGACCTTCTCTTCAGCCTCCTTGATTAGGTCAGGTCCGAACAAATTTCTTCCTCCTACTCCATTCCATAGCAATGGTGTAGTACACTTCCTTCCATAAAGGAATTCAAATGGAGCCATTTCTATGCTTGATTGATAGCTGTTATTGTAAGAAAACTCTGCATACGGTAGACTTTCATCCCAGCTGGATCCATAATCTAACGCACATGCTCTCAGCATATCCTCTGATATTTGATTGGTCCTTTTTGTCTACCCATCTGTTTGCGGATGAAATGAAGTGCTGAATTCTAACCGAGTTCCCAGTGACTCGTGAAGTTGTCGCCAAAAGTGCGAAGTGAATTGAGTCCCTCTGTCAGATACGATACTCTTAGGTACCCCATGCAAACATACAATTATGTGCATGTAAATCTTGGCTAACTTTGAACTTGTATAAGTGGTCTTTACTGCTATGAAATGGGCCAATTTTGTCAAGCGATCAACGATAACCCATATGGAATCGTATCCAGATTTGGTCCTGGGCAGTCCAGTGATAAAATCCATACCGATTGTATCCCATTTCCAATCAGGTATTGGTAGTGGTTGTAATAATCCTGCCGGTTTCTGATGTTCTGCCTTTACACGACTGCACACGTCGCACAAGGCAATGTGCTCTGCTATGTCCTTCTTTAAATTATTCCACCAAAACCTCTCCTTAACATCCATATACATCTTAGTATTGCCAGGATGAATTGAATACGGTGAGTTGTGTGCTTCTTGTAAGATCAACTTCTTAAGTTCAAGATCCTGTGGAACACAGATACGTTTTTCGTACCATAAGATTCCTTGTTCATCTACATGGAATCCTTTTGCCTTTCCTTCACTAACTTTACTTTTGATTTCATCTATTTCTTTGTCCAACTTTTGGGCTTCTTGAATTCTATCCATTAGTGTGGGCTGCACCCCCAAGGATGCAAGGTACCCTTCAGGCACAATTTCGAGTCTCAGCTCTCTAAATTGGGCACACAACTCCTCCAACAACTCTCCTTTGTTGAGGCCATTCACATAAACCTTGCGGCTTAATGCATCGGCTACAACATTTGCCTTTCCAGGATGGCATTGCAAACTTAAGTCATAGTCCTTGATAAGTTCTAGCCATCTTCTTTGCCTCATGTTGAGCTCTTTCTGTGTAAAAATATATTTCAAACTCTTGTGATCGGTGAACATTTCACAACGCTTTCCCATAAGATAATGCCTCCATGTTTTTAATGCATGCACAACTGATGCCAACTCTAGATCATGAGTAGGATAATTTACTTCATGATTTTTGAGTTGCCTTGATGCATAGGCTACAACTTTACCTTGTTGCATTAGTACACCTCCCAGTCCTTGGTGAGATGCATCACAATAGACCTGAAAATCTTTCTCAAGATCTGGCAAACATAACACTGGTGTTGACACAAGTCTCTTTTTCAATTCCTGAAAGCTATTTTCACAAGCTTCTGTCCAATTAAACTTCTTCTCCTTCTTTAGCAGATTAGTCATGGGCTTTGCTATCTTAGAGAAGTTTTCTATGAACCTTCGATAGTACCCTGCTAGACCAAGGAAACTACGGATTTCCTTAACCAATTTAGGAGGTTCCCATTCTGTCACAGCTGCCACTTTTGCTGGATCAACAGCTATACCATTTCCAGATACTAGGTGCCCAAGAAAACCCACTTTATTCAGCCAAAATTCACATTTGCTGAACTTGGCATAAAGTTTATGTTCCTGAGTTTCTCTAGAATCAGGCGTAGATGTTCTTCATGTTCTTTGTTGCTCTTGGAATATACCAATATATCATCGATGAATACCACTATGAATTTGTCAAGCAATTCCATGAATACCTTATTCATCATGTTCATGAAATAGGCTGGTGCATTAGTCAATCCAAACGGCATCACTATGTATTCATACAACCCATATCTAGTGGTGAATGCAGTCTTGGGTATGTCATGTTCTCTAATCTTTAGTTGAAAGTATCCTAATCGAAGATCAATTTTTGACAACACACATGCTCCCTCTAGCTGATCGAAGAGATCATTTATTCTAGGCAGGGGATACTTATTCTTTATGGCCACTTCATTAAGTGAACAATAATCTATGCATAGCCTCTGACTTCGGTCCTTCTTTTCAACAAACAAGAGTGGTGCTCCCCAAGACGATGAACTTGGTTGGATAAATCCCTTTTCCAGTTGTTCTCCTAATTGTTTCTTGAGTTCTTTTTAACTCGTCAACTGACATCTTATAAGGTCTCTTTGTTATAGACCCTGTTCCTGGCAGCAGGTCTATTAGAAACTCCACATCCCTATCCGGTGGCATGCCAAGTAATTCTTCGGGGAACACATCTGGGTATTCCTTCACTATTGGCACACTGTCTAGGCTAACCCCCTTAAGATAATTAACCTTGCTCCCCTTGGGTTCAAAGTTAGACTTGAACCTGATCCTTTTCTTTTCTGGGGTGGTAAGCATAACCGTCCGCTTGGCACAATCAATCACCCCTTCATAACGGGTCAACCAGTCCATCCCTAATATGACATCTAGTCCTTGGGACTCTAGTATTATTAAACTAACCGAAAACTTGTTCTTTCCAATTTCTAGGATGATATGTCGGCACCCTAAATTTACTATCATTTCTCCACCCGGAGAACTTACCTTTATAGGACATCCAATAGTTTCAGTGGTGAGCCCGTTTTTCACTACAAATGCTCTTGCAACGAATGAATGCGATGCGCCAGTATCGAAAAGGATAAGTGCAGGAAAGGAATTAATCTTGAACTTACCGATCACGGCATCAGATCCTTCTTCGATTTCCTCCACATTAATGTGATTCACATGACCCTTTTGGAATGGGTTTGGCTTAGCCCCATCAGTCTTCTTCTCTAGGCATTCATTGGCATAGTGCCCCGTTTTCTTGCATTTGAAACATTCCACCTGACTGATGTCTTTCTTTGCTGGCTGATTGTGACGATTCTGTCCATTTTGGTTTCCATGGCCATGACCATTGTGGTTGTTCCTGAATCCACTTTTGTTATGCCCACGATGATTCTTTCCATCATGGTTGTGGTTGTTGTTATGATGGTTATTATGATTCCCATTTTTGTGGAATCCTGAACTCCCACTTCCTTCACCCTGAGAGCGCTTGTGAGGAGATCCTGATCCATACTTATCAAAATGGTGCTTCCTCTTTCTACCCTCCACTTGTTTCATCTTGTTTTCTAGGATGGTAGCTTTGTCACACAAGGATTGATAAGTTGGAACATATGCAACAGATAGTTGCATAGAAATTTCATCATTCAGCCCATCTAGGAACTTCTCCTTTCTCTTTGCATCAGTGTCAACATCGTCGGGTGCATAACATGACAAATTATTAAACTCTTCGATGTATTTAGAGATACTACGGTGGTGTTGCTTGAGGTTATGAAACTCCTTTTTCTTCAACCCCATTATTCCAGCAGAGATGTGAGTGGTGCGAAACCCATCTTCAAACATTGCCCAAGTCACTTCCTCAATAGGGTGGGTAATTTGGAAATTATCCCACCAAGCAGCTGCATGTCCTTCCAACAAGTGTGCTGCAAATCTGACCTTTTCAGCATCTGTGCACCCAACCGTGACTAGGTCCTTATTCACAGAGCGTAGCCAGTCATTTGCTACCATGGGGTCAGTGGTACCCGAAAACTTAGCAGGTCTCAGCCTTAGAAATCCGGTCAGCATATCCAAGGGCAGTGGATTATTCTGGTTGTTGTTATTGTTATTATTGTTGTTGTTCTGATTCTGGGTTGCCATGAATTGAGTCATCATTTGCATCAACTGGGTCTGCGCAGCCATCATCTGCTGCATTCCATTGCCATTGTCATCCTCGTTGTTGCGTTGGGGAGGCATCTGTGGGTTTAATAAGGGTAAGTAATGATAGATAACTCCAAGTAAAAACAATCAATCAAACAAACAAGCACATGCAAGTTCAACATCACAACAATGACCGAGTTTTGCGAAAATAAACATACTAGCATAGTCACCCACAAGTCGGTATGACTTATGCAACTCAATAATAATAGACGATAGGTAGATGGAATAGCATCACTACTCCTCCATGTCGACTTCCTCCTCCACTAGTGCAAGTCCTGCTGCTGCGAATCCTGCCTTGTATTCCTCCAAGCTTGTAGTCAAGGCATCGATCTTTGTCTGTAACTCTCTCTTCTGAGTGCGCAGCCTCTCTATCACCTCGTGATCCGCTTCCAGCTCAATGTCCTCAAGCTCTAACTCGGTCTCCAAGTCTCTAATCTTCTTGTTCTTCTCCTGAACTCTCTTCTCTTGGCTCTTGAATTTCTTCTCTTGGTCTTCAAACTTCTTCTCCATTACCTTGATTCGATTTTCCTGCTCCAGGAAGGCCTTGTCTTTCTCTTTAAGTTGGACTCATAGTTCACCGTTGCTAAGCATCACATTTATCCTATCAGTATCAAGGTGTCTGATGAGGCTCTCTAAGTCCTGGAGGTAGTGACGCATGGGCTTGATAGACTCCTTAGTGGCCTCGTCCAACACAATAGGCTCTCCATTCAAGAAATGAAAGAAGTGGCTCCTGATCGCAGAAGAGTGACGTCAACATAAGCGTCCCAATAGCTCCTACATAGCGACGTCGAGGCCCCTCTCCATGTCATCATGGAGTATCTTGAAGGCAATCTCCCCAGTTTGGGGCTCTGTCTCACGTCCTGGCTGGGTAACTCTGAATCCCCATAAGTCCTTCCTCTGAAACTTCCTCAGCTGAAGTCGCTGAATGGTAGGGATTGGAAGAGCGAGCACTTGGACTAGCTCCAATAGGCGAGTCCCAAAGCGAGTCCCCTTGAAATCCTTAGCCGTGCTGTAGACAAAATTTGGCATCTTTTGCATAGTATGGAGAAAATTAGTAACACAATGGAGAAAGTAAACACAAGTCACAAAATGAGAAAATCAACCAACAGAACAATCCAAGTAGCAATACATTATTCAACTCAAGCACTTCAAGGTTCCAGACATAACTTATTTTTGCCATACCACATAAGTTGGTATGATCAAAATATTAACGTGATAAAACGCCAAGGGTGGTGGTCCAACTAATATCTCACTCCTTAACCAAGGTGGCAATCGGGGCATCCTTGGCAGCAGTCTGTTTGTCTTGGTCACATAGCTCCAAAGCTAGGCCTATGATATCCTTACTTAGGCGTTTCACAGTGGCCTCTGAGTCTTGGACAAGACGCTTATCCTCCTTGAGATCTTCCTGGGTATTGAGCATTCTATACTTGAGTCTCTCCCCAAGTTCCTTAATAGCTCTCCAGGCAGCATTCCTTGCAGAGTCAAAGAATGACGGGTGCATTTCAGAGTTGGTGAACATGCAGAATCTCGTACTTTTGGAATCGTCCTCCTTGTCCTTGTACAAATGGAGTTGCTCCCACCAATACTCTTGTCCTTCGTCTATCACAGGACATCCCTTGTACACGGCTTCACCATTCATTCCCAAGCCAAGCATGATGTTCTTGAGTACATTGGGAAATTCTGTCTCACACTCCAGGGTCATAGTCATCAGTGGTCCCTTCTTGACAGATTCATTGATGGTGGACATCTACAAAAATAGATGAGAAGGATGATTAGGGAAAGTTTTACGAGATGAAAAGACAAGTGTAAGGTTGGAATATAGAGTTATTTTTTTCCTAAGGGTTTTCCTTAGTCTAATCCATTCTAGGGTCACAAACCTACAGGCAACACAGTGCTCTAATACCATCTGTAAGATCTCATCATGATAAGGTAAGATCCCTGTGATTGCAGTGCTAGTCCCTGGATCGAAATGCTAGCACCCATAGTTTAAGATGAAGTACACAGAAACAAAGGTCATTATTACATCGCACATCCAGGAGTATAATGGTTCTTACAACTCACTTAGCCCAAGGCTAAGAAAAAAGTTTACATTACATAGCATAATAATAATAGAGTCTTTCGTCTTCATGTGCCACAGGCAAGCATGTTGAGTGTGGACCCGCAACCCTACTCATCATCAGAGTATCCTGCAACATAATAAGTTACAGCCACAAGGGTCAATACATTTGGAATTGTATTGGCAAGTGATACCATAGATACTTAGTATAATCCAACAACTACATGAATATATGGCTAAGTGGGGTTATGGCTAGCTTTGCTAAAATTAGTTTAACTTATAGTTTTTGAAGAGTAAGATTTTCTCAGTCAAACTCTTAAGGTACCAATGATAGACATCACTGAACCTCTACCCATGTTCACCCACTAGTTTTTAACTTAGAGAAATTTGGATGAGGAGATTATTGAACTCCTTCACTGTCTTGAGGCTCAGAAGTTGTCCATAATCGGGGACACGGCTAAGTACTTAGTTTACCCTCTCGAGAGGTGGGGCACTTTCCCCACAAGACTCGACATGCATAGAGACAAGACTTTTCAGAAGAAATCCCTCAGACCACCACAGACGCGTTACATCCTATCATATCTACCACCTTCTGTCCGTCTGGCTGGGTTCTTGCAACTTAGTTGGTCAAGGCAGAGCCCATATGCCATGTGGTTGCACTGGAAGCTTCATGACAAGAATGTCTCCAATCTCTTTGTTCCTGGGTGGCCATCCACAAGTTTGATACACCAGCTGACCATAGACATGGCCCCTGAGTAACCACTCAACATAATCCAAGCAAGTCCCGTTCCACCCAGGTGTTTCATTAATAATAGTTGTTTTCTTAGTCAAACAAAAATAATATCTTTCCATACTATCTTGATATGTATTTTCCACCCATGAATTCTACTAGCATAGCTAAGCATTCTAGCATACAAAGTCTTTTAACTAGGGGATACTACCAAGATATGGTCTATAGGGTAGCATAGCATAGTATAGTACCATATGAATAATTCTATCATGCTAAGATCTACTAAAATATCACTAGTGCAATAGTAAAAATAATAGGACATGGGATGAAATATCACTTACCTTGGTAGCTAGGGGAATAGGTACAATCCTCACAGCCACAAACTTCACAATCCACACAATCTACACAAGATCAATACAACAACAATAATTCAATCAGTAAAACATTACAAAAACATGAATGTGTGAAAAATGCAATGATATGATCACAACTCTAAAATTTACAGAGTCTACAGTACTGAGGATAGAATACCTCATCTAAATGCATAAGAAATACCCCAAAATAATTTATAGAACTATTTTTGTGAGCAAAATACTCCTAAAAAGGTTATGCCTATAATTCAAATTTTTCAGAGGCAAAAGGGTGAAACAAGGCCTCCAGAATAAAGGTCTCATTTTTCTGAATCCATAGACACCAAATTTGTATTTTTTTGATTTGGGGATCAAAAGTTATTGAATTTCTAAGTTAAATACTAAATCTGTCTATTTTTCTATTTAAACGAAATAGCCTGGCGACGTGGCGCTTTCCTATTGGCTGGTACCGATTCGGGCAGATCGATCGCTGTGGGCCGTCAGATCTTAAGTAACTACGGACGGATCTGATTAGCCCGTACCCTTTCGTTTAGTGATCTAATCCTATCCGCTAGGATTTGATCGAACGACTACTAAACATCTCGCCGGAGACTGGCGACGCTAGCGACGGCGTGCGGCGGCGGCACGTCAGGTGAGTGAGGTTCCAGTGATTCTAGAGGGGTAGGGAAAAAGGCAGTCTTACCGAGGGTTTGCGGTGGTCTCGGCGATCTGGTTGGTGGTCACGATGGAGAGAGGGGAGCTCTGCTGCGCTCGGTATTCCTCGCCGGAGTAGCGTCGACGGCGGAGGTCACAGCCACGAGACGGTGGCGTCGATCTGGTACTCGAGCAGACAAGTAAAAGGGTTAGGGGAATGCGCCTAGTTCTGCACTGTCTAGCAGTGGCCAAAAAGGAGCGGCGGGAACCTTGCCCTTACCGGAAAAACCGTCGGACGGTGGCGGCAGAGGGAGTTCGCCGGACATGGTCCATGTCGTCGACCTGGAGCAAGAGGGAGTACGTGGCTCGGTTAGTAGGTGCGCTAGGATATGTTGAAACAGATGGGACAGAGGGGAGGGCGCCGGACGGCCTGGGTTCACCGGAATTGTCGCCGGAATACCGTCAGTGAGCCGTGGTCCGAGCTCGAAATTTGGGGAGCCTGGGGGCTCTCCGAGGGTGGCGACTGGGGGAAATGATGAGGAGGGGTAAGGGGATTAAGTAGAAGCAGTTGCCGGGGGAATTACTACGAGAAACGGCCGGAATCAAGTTGATTTTCGAAACGGCAGAGGAGGTGGGGCGGTTCGTCGCCGGGGGTTGAAGACGACAGGGTGGTGGTGACGTGGCGTGGGGTCGGTCTGTCAGCGGGAGGGGGTAGTCAGTGGCGCGGTAAGAAAAACAGGGGAGAGGGGAAAGGCCGGGTGGGGCTGGTGGGCTGGTTTTGGGCCGAAAGGCCAGAAGCTGTCTGCTGCTTTATTTTTTCTCCCTTTTCTTTTTTCTATTTCTTTTATCTCCAAAAACTTTTGATTTAAGGATTCAAATTGATCCAAACCAATTTGTAAAAATTTGTAAAACTTCCAATTAGGTTTGTAGGGTATTATAGAACACATTTGTCTTCTAATTCAAAAATTTTAATCAAAAGTATTCACTTGGGCTTAATAGTTAATATAGCATTTTCTTTGATTCCAGTTCCAAAAATTCATATCTTTTTATCCAAGGCCCAAAATTGCACCAAATTTTTGGAGGACATTCTAAATGCAATGCAATTACATGCCATGATGATATGAGTGCAATGATGATGATTTCAGATGAAATTTTGGGATGTTACAGCAACGGGCAGAGGGGCGCGAAAGGAGAAAAATCCTATGGGATGCGCCCCTCCGCTATTTAACCACTCCCTCAAGGGGTGAGTGGGGATCGCATCCTGCGGATCGGCCACACGCAGTGGCCGTGTATCACCTCCCCGGACCAATCAGTGGGGAGCCACACAGAGGGCCACAGAGCGGAGATGATCCCATGACGTGACACTGTGATGCGATAAACGAGGAGGTAGGCATGACGTGACCCGCGCACAGTGATAACTGACAATTACTGCGGTGGTTACTGTGCATGCCCTTAAAATAAGACAACATAATGATTACCCTTCACATGGGTTGGCGTACGAGAGAAGGAAACAAGACCCGGATGGAACTATGGTAACCCGGCCAGCAAGTGAAAACTTGGAATGTGCGGAGGGAAAGTAAAACCATGAGGTCCGAGTTAAAGTGGTAACCTGGCCGGCAAGTGAAAACTTGGAATGTGCGAAGGGAACGTAAATCCATATAATCCGAGGTAAAGAGGTAACTCGGCAACAATGACCGGAGCACAGAATTGACCTGATGTGGCCTTAGCGGCCAAGGCAGCTAAGACCGCACCAGCTTCGGGGACTAATGTTGGGGGGATACCCCCGGGTAGGGTCACGCCATGGTATAAAAGCCGAGTAAGCCGAGGTTCGGCAAGGACAAAGCTGGTGCTGGCCGGGTCACCTAAAGGCAGGCCGAATCACGGGGTAACCCGGACCAGGGGCATTCGCCTGACATTGTCTCAACCGACTTAAGGAGTAAGTCGGAGGTGTCCGTTTTATTTGTATGCAGGAACGGGCGTGGCCGGATCAACTATGATCCGGGTCACGTCTAGCTTCTAGTAGAAGGAAGGAATCTCGCTGGTCAAAAGAAGTCCCGGTACGCACCACCTGAGCGAAGCAAGCAAGGACAGGACCACCAGGGCGTGGCCGACAAGGGTGACGACACCCATGTCGGCTGGCGCGGGCGCCGCAGAGGCTCACGTAGCCTCTGCATGTGTGACGCGGGGGAAAAGCACCCCGATCGGCTTACTACTTTGGGGGGAAGCATATTCCTAGCCCTAGGCAGAGACCGAGCTCCCTCTATAAAAGAGGGGCTAGGGTTTCAGTAGAAGGGGGTTGGTTTTTCTGCTGTTCCGTTTTGGCTAGGGTTTTAGGTGTGATCTGTGGGTGAGAGTAAGAGAGCTCCTTCTTCCTCCTCTCGCCAATACAGCTCTAGGAGCACCTGTAATCTTGGTAACAGAGATATACAAACAACTGTGTGGAGAATCACTTCACTATCCCTCCCTGGATTCCCCTAGCGTGTATTAGTCCCCACCTTCAGCCTATCCATGGCATCTGCCGTGACACCACCACGACATTATGGCTACACAACATTCAGCAGCGGAGCTTCATCACCCACAGGGCGCAGTCAGGCCCCAACTACAGGCGACTTACTGGGAGGATGGTCTAGCTCGCTGGACGTCACCTTAATCTTCCGTTGTCAAGCTTCTGAAAACCTAGCCAAGTAAATAGACAGGGACAATGCCATTAGTAATTTTGAATGTACTCGCAAACCACCAAGATAAGTTAAATAAGGAAATGCAATCTGGTTGTGGCGAGATAGCTCTATCTAGGGTTATTTTGAAAAGCCTAGACTATCACTTGTAGTTATGGCATCTCCATATCTTTGTTGAAAAAGAATTTTGAAACATGCCGCCATTTTATAAATCCGGATATCCCCATATCCTTGCTGAAAACCTTTTTGAAAACAGTTTTGGAGAAAACCCTTTTTAAACCTCTTTGACCACCTCTGGTCAAAACAAGACTTTAAACTCAGGTTCCCTCAGAACCTCCATACTTTCATCCATTTTTCCAAACACCACCATTTGGGTACTCCTAGCCATCACCTTTCCAACCGTCCTTGACCATGGACCCGGCTATTCGAATAGATTATACTCTGCAGAGTTTGCGCACTTTCCCCACAAGAATCAATACATCCGCCGGGATAAAACCACGGCCCACTACACAAGGTAGACGGGGGTTCGGATAATCAAACCTAACCTTTTGCTTGTCGACCCTAGCAAAGGCTGCTTTTCCTTTTGGGTTTGTTCTCCCCGGCAACGAGTATGTGGCCCCCGGACATAGTCCTGCCTTCCGCACACGTGTATACCCAAACCACAGCTTGGCGTATACCTTAACTTGGTAACTCCACTTCCTTTCATACTACCTAAGTCATACTGTCCGCGGGAGACCCAATTGTTGCACCAGCACTCCTGCCAAGACAGTCTCACTCTTGACGAAGCAAGCTACAGACTCCAGATCCGTAGAACTGTTAGCGCCTGCCCGGAATTCAAGGGATTTCTCCCAATAAGCATTGTATCAGCTGCCTCGACTAAAGAAGACAAACTACGACCTAAGCCCCAACACCTGGGGTAATGTGGTTGCACTGATAAATTGTTCCGGTAAAGGCGTAGAACATCCCTTCTCTTTCTCTTGTCCATTTTCTCATTTCTCATCATCGCCACTTCTTTAGTTAAAACATCCGCTTGGAACGATGCCTCTTCCCAAGGGTTTTACAAAGCAGTTTTTAAACATTTGTAGTAGGGTAAATCCCAAAACAATTTATTCAACAAAAATCCGTGGTTTCCAATGAGGTAGGATGCTAATCATCATAACCTCGATCAAAATGGAGTAAATGGTAGGTTTACATTAGGGTGGGTGCCAGGAGGGACACCAAGTCATAACTTGGAGGAGCCAAGTCATTAGCGCAGTATTTATAAAACAAGACATGCAGATAAATAATGCAATTTATAAAGGAGGTACAAAACAGGTAATAAAAAGAGTAGGACAATTATTAGAATTTTGGAATGGTGGCTTGCCTGAGATCAGCAAACTGGCAATATATGTCCCTAGACTTCTTAGAATACCATAGTAATAACCATAATAACCATCTCCTTCTTATCTCCGAGATAATCGCAACTATCGCCATCAGGGAGCACACATGCAAACAAGCAAGCGCACAATCAACACAAGGCATACAAGCATCATTACAATACATCAACAAAAATTCAACACACTATTCACTTCAGTAGGTTTTGATAGATTAATATCATATCATATGGAAATGCTTTAATTGCCTTTGTGGAGTTGCCTTTGTGATTTATTTGTCAAATACCACCTAAGGAAGGGGTTTTGACTAAGGCTTGGATCTGTATGATATCAATGTAGAAAAATGATATCAACAGATAGGTACTGAAATAAAAGGGCCAACAAAAGTGGTTTCACTATTTTTTTAAAATCCATTGATTTACTAAGCATTTTCTAGTGATAAAAGCTCTAGTTTTGGGAAATAATTCACTAGAAGAGTTCTGGAGCTCGAAAAATTATTTCCTTGGAGGGTACAGTGGTGTTTGATGGAATAGTTCAGTGGGAGTTGGAATCACTTCAAAATAATTACCAGAATGTCCCCAGGAAATTCCCAGAATCAATTTTGCATGCAATTTGTCTTTTTAACCAGATTTAATCTATAGGATTTTTGGGTATGGTTCCAAATACACATGGTAGGTATTGTGAGTACCTTTCTGCAGAAATTGGAATCACTCTTTTTGGAGTTGCAGACTTACTGTATTTAGTTTATTGGTGAATTAACTATGCACAGAAATGTTTAATTCACCATAAATCAAATACAGCTCAATAAATACTGGGCTACTAGGGTTTGGTAGATGTTATGTTTTATGAACTAGGAGAGTTGGAATTAGGTCAATTCAGTTCATGGTTTGGCCTTGAGAAATTCTTAAAGTCGAATATGAATGAATTTTGTCATTTTTACTACAGATAAAACTTAGATCTTTCTGGGTGAGGTCAATGTGACAACATAGGTTTTCTACAGATCTTCCATAGAGAGTTGGAAATACCCAGTTTGGGTATACCAAACTACCAGAAAGAAAGAAATAGTTAAAAGGACACATGGTGGTATTTTATTTTCTAGGAATTACCTGTACTTTATTATGTTGTAAAACTTGTTCTGCATGTTAGGGAAGACATGTGGGAACAAGTAGGAATTTAGATCTACTCAATTGGAGTCATTTACCATTTTCAATTTGAATTAAACTAACAACTATTCAATTTTTCCTTGGAGAAAAGTTTAAATGAAAAAGGGGGCGTGGGCCAGGGGAACGAATTCGGCCCACCTTGACGGGGTAGCACGCGGGAGAGCTTTCAAATGACTGACTAGCGGGGCCTACTGGTCAGTAGGTGGAGGGGGCGAAGGGGTAGTAGGCATCCTTGGTCGTTCGATCAAGTAACCATCGACGGCCAAGCATCGTCTTCTAGCTCACGGCGGTGGCAGACGGAAACCCTAGGGGATGGCACCGGCGGGTGTAGGGGCTCACCTGGGGACTATTTCTCGCCATGGAGACGCTTCAGGGAGATGCGTACTCACCGCTGACTCCGGCAAGGGGCGGAAGAGGTGGTTTCCGCGCCGGAGGTGACCTCGCGTGACGACATCCGAGGCAGATGGTGTGGTGCTCATCGGAGATGGCCCAGGAGAGGCGTGCATGCCAACTACGAGGTTTTGGAGAGGGTTCTAGGGTCTGTACTAGTCAGGGGCCGGTGCACGTAGGGCTATCGGCGCTCAGGCTCGCGGGTGCTCGAGGGAGGAGCTCTCTCGGACATGCAAGGTGGTGGCAGTCTCCGATGTTCCTGCAGAAGAAAGAAGCAGAGGGGGATGTATATCAGAGGTAGGGAACACACTTAGAGTAGGGAGAAAGGAAGGGGTGGTCGGGATCCATGCCTATCTCCATGGAAAGCTTGCATACCCATAGGAGAGAAAGAGAGTACCCGGGCAGCAGGGGCAGAGCTTGAGATCTGGATCTATAGAGGAGAGAGTGAAGGGAGGGGAGTGTAATGAGGGAAGAGGGAGTGGTTAGGGTGGCATGTGCCTTCTTTTCTTAATAGGTCATGGTCTATGGTGGGTTGTGTCCATGAGGAGCGGGGGGAGAGCAGGGCAAGGGCATTAGTCGAGGAGGGTGGTGCTAGGAGGTTGGTGGGTCCTGGTGCTCGACCAGAGGAGTGGGGGAGGGCTGGGGCTGCTACCCTAGACTTATATTTCCAAGGTAGGCAATAATGTTAAGATCCTTTGTCTCTCTCCTTCCAAGTAGTAATGAGAAGAGAGGGGGTGTGCTATAGTGGTTTCGACTAGGGGTGAGTGCTGGTTGCTGTGCATATCAATCAAGGGCTGTGGTGGTGGTTTGGTGATAGTTTTCTTAGTGGTTTTGAATTAATTCAAATCTTGGCATTATGGATGGTCATGAAGGAAATTCTAGAGGAGTGACCTTGGCAAGATGAGGTAGTGGTACTTATAGATAGATATGGTTTAGGCACATCTCTAGGAATTATTTGAGGATTTTCTGAATATTTTAGATCCTCATTATATCACTTATTTGAAAAGTGCTGAAAGGGTTTTTAGGATTTGATTTGATATTTTTGAAATGGGCAAGATGGGTTTTTGATGTGATATGATCCTAGATATGAATCCATGCCTTGAGAAATTTTCCCATGATGTATTGAAAGATACAAGTACTTAAAGAATTATTATTCCATTCCTGCCATTTGAGAAAATAGGCAAAAAGAAATAATAAAAATCTTCAAAAATATTTATTTTTGAAGTGGGATGATAGGTTATGATATAGAGGCCTCAAATGAGCCTAAATTTGGAGCTGGGATTTGGAGAAAAACAAACTTGCCTTTGAAGGGGGAGTTTTGGGGGTTTTGTCCACTAAGGAAATTAAATAGGTTTTGGTCCATAATAATTATGGATAATATTCAATAAATCTTTATAATCAAGGAAGATGATGTATATAAGGTGTATCTAGCATTTTCAACCTTGGGTGTTGAGAATCCAACTTGATTTGGAAGGAAAATAAGGAATAAAGGATCTAGGGTGATGTTATTTTCATACCATCAAAACCTTAAAGGATCTTGGAGCTCAAAGGTCCCCTTGGAACATGGGCTATATGTATGGATATAACAAGTTATGTAGATCACCATGGTACATAAGTTTGGGCTTTATCATGCTTGAGATCTCCAAGGATTGATTCCAAACTTTGAATAAAATAAGATTGCCGAAGCAGATTACCAAATACCCTCCAAAACCTTGTGGGTTTTTGAAGCACAAGGATCCATTTGGAACAAGTGAAGTAGGTATTGCTATACCTTTATGAGTATAACACAATCATGCAAGGATTTGGTGAAAGGAAGATATCATGTAGGTGTGAGCTTCTTCCAAAGTAGGCATGTTGATAAGATTTGGAGGAATTATTATTTTCTTGCCTGCAAAACTATCAAGAACAAGGGGGTTAGAGGATGGTATAACCAAGCGAAAGAGTGGGTCTTGGTAGTACTTATTATGGTCTACAAGGTGGTTCAAGTGCATTACCAAAATTTCACAAGGGTTGATAAAGAGAGGCATTCAAAGAAGTGATGTTGAAACAGTTTCCAAACTTGGTCAAAATTTGGCAGATTTAGTGTTTTTGACTAGAATATGGGTGGGGATGTTTTTGATGGGTTATAAGGTACCAAAGCATCATCAAGAGGATGAGGTTGAAGTGTAGATTGATTAGAATAGATCCATGCTTGATATTTGTCTTCATTGACCTGGAAGCTTCTAGATTAAATCACTTCAAAATTGATTTGGTTAAGGGTTTTAGAGGATTACCTAGTGGCTATGGATCAGATCCAACTTTGATTATATTGCTTAGGGTTTATATTATTGGATTGGTTAGAGGCTAGATGATGATCTCCTAGTGTATCTCATACTACTTCCTAAGCAATCAAGTCAAGCAGCAGATCAAGGCAACTCATCTTATAAACTAAGCAAACATACTACTAGGGTTACCATCAAGCCTAGCTTGAGGTGAGTATGGGTATTTTGAAGTGTTGGATTTGAATAAGGTGAGAGTCCTTGGTATTTTTACCAACAGTAGAATTCAAAAGCTTAATAAAGGTGTTTTGGGAAACCTAGAGAGGAGAGTAGTTGAAGGTTCTGTCTTGAAAACATAAGGAGATAGTATTCTATAGCTCTCCATAGTTTGATCAATAGAAGCTACTAAAATAGTTGGTTTGCAAAGGCTTCTTGGCTCAGGTTTTGAAATGCCAGAACATTTGAGAATATGGAAATTAAGCCAAGACAGTTTTGAGAAGTAGCTTTTGTCAACTGGTGTCAAGGTAAGGAGTATATCATCTAATACACATTCATATGCATAAGCATATCCAAACAACAAGCAAACACTTCAGCATTAAACAAGAAAAAGTTTTTGTTCCCCCTGATTTTTGCATTCTGGACAACAAATCAGGGTTGCTGAAATTGGGATGTTACAGACCTTTCCCCCTTAAAAGAATCTCGTCCCGAGATTTAGGATAGTAGGGTTAGGGGATTTTTGATTCAAGGGTAGTGATACTGGTTTCAAGCGTGCTATCTTATGGTACCCGTCCTTGGAAGTGGTTACTACAACGATGAAGTTGAGCTTCAGTCTTCCGGGATGCAGGGAGAGTTGAGCAGAGTCTAGTCCTGATTGCGAGGGATGACCTTCTTTTCTTTCCAGATTCAAAATCTTAGGGGCTTAGGCTAGGCGGACTATCGGGATTCTAAACTTCACGGAGTACTCGTTGGAGGATAGAATCTACAATTTGGTGTACCTCTGTCTAAGGATTCACAGCTCTTCCTTAGGGTCATAGCATATTTAACGGTTTTAGAGTCGCACTCTTGAGTTTGCTTCTGGCGAAGAGTTACTCTATTTTTGTGGAAAAGACGTAGTCTTTCCCCCTCAGGATTAAACTGGGGTACATCATAGAGTTGACATAGTCCTTCCTTCTTGGAGTCGTAGATTGATGTTTTGAAGACTGTCGTCACTCTTTCTCCTAGAGTTGGAATCTTCCGATGACGTCCGCGAAGGTAGGTCCTACGGGGCTTATATACTACGGTTATTCGTACTTAGTCTGTTGGAGTCGTTGGAGTCTCATGTCCTCTAAGCGATTGGAATTGAGCGGTTAGCGGTTCGGTGGTCCTTCGGGTGGGTCTTCAGCTGAAGTAGTGGAGTGACTTTGTAGAATCCTCACTTCGTTTCTCCTCTCATGAACCGCGAGTTGCTACTTGGCAAAAAGACGTCGGATCTCGGGATCTTCTCTGAAGTATCTTCCGGTAGATGGTCTTCTGGAGATTGAGTGGAAAGATGTAGTCTTTCCACCTTAGAGCTTCACTAAGGTTCATCGAGAAGGGTTTGGATCTTTTGTCTTGGAAGGCTGACTTGCTGTTAGCTGAAGGATATATCTTACCTGAATCTTGAGTTGATGTCTTCGAGCGACGCCCTACTTTATCAACCTTGGCGGGGGTGGTTTCCTAACAAAACCTTTAGGGTGGTTAGCTCAAGGTAAGTTAGCGGTTTACGGCTCATCTTGTTAGCCTTCAATCTGGGTAGGAAAACTAATCTTTGGAGGTAACATCTTCATGTGAATTCCTTGTGTTGATTCAGCTTGATGGTGGAGTGGATTCGTTGTCTTCATGCATCCTTGTTATCTGGTTTCAGGGGTAGTTCTGGCCTTCCAGGGAGGAACTTCCCTTCGGTTTGGGTAGGGTCGACTAGATCAGTTAGTCTCCTGATGTGGTCAGAAGCTCTAATACACTAAATGTTAATGTGGTTAGGTCGTCACTTCTTGTCTTGGTTGACTTATCGGGTGGTTTCTTGTGGATATTGAGGATCCTTCTGTGATTGACTTCTGGCTTCAACGAGATTCTTGCGGTATTAGAATGATGAACAAAGGAGTGTTGCGCTATCGATGAGTCTTGAGAGGTGAGTTGGACGAGGTATGTCATCCTGCTTTGGTGAAGTCTTCGAGTTGTCCTGACTAGTCGATGTCGAACTCCTGGTTCCTCCAGTGCTTTTCCGTTCATAAACCCCTGAGTTTAGTCTAGATTTCCGTTAGCGAAGACTAACAGGGGTGCCTTAGGTACTAGGTGAGTTATCGCTCCTCGGGTAACACTATTTACGGAGGTCACAGCAAACCATAACATACGGACAAGGCAAACAGAGCAAGAGAATCGCAATGTCCTCGGCAGACAACACAAATCAAGCCACACATAATGCACTTACGCAAGCAAACATAGTCAACGTTAGGTACCAAGGAGTTAACTACTCGCGATGTAGGGGAATCATATTCTTAGGATTATTTATTCCTAAATATCGTCTTTCTTCAAGTCGGAGTCACTATCTTGCAGATGAAGCCTTTGTCGTATCTTGGACATTTCTTGATAGTGCAACACCCGATGTCTTCTGATTGTGAGGATTCCGCTGGTAGAGCAGTATTGTAGTCTCCTTGTGTTTGCTGGTAGTTGCTTGTCTTCATCTTGTTCTCATTGTCTTTACCGGGTTCTAGATCCTAGTTATTTAAAATCCATAGGTTTAAAGTTTGGACGAGAGTTAGAGGAAACCATTTTCGAAAGCATTTACTTAGAGTAAGATAAGAAGTAGAACTTTTTGAAACTCATTGGGAAACTAGTTTTCGAAAGCCGACGTTTTCAAAATAAGGTTCCTGTCTAACGACCATGCTAACTAAGGTCCTCCTACAGTCAGGATGGCTCTGATACCAAGTCTGTGGGTTCCCCCGGATTCAACATCTAAGAAATCCCTGTTATGTAAATATCCATGTTCCCATGATCACTCAGCCGTGGAACATAACCGACAAGTATCATTATAGCACCCGAAACATAACGAATACAAGACTTACATAGTTGCCCTTATGGATACACAACATTCAGCGGCGGAGCTTCATCACCCGTAGGGCACAGTCAGGCCCCAACTACATGCGACTGACTAGGAGAACGGCCTAGCTCACTGGACATCACCTTAATCTTCCGTTGTCAAGCTTCTGAAAACCTGGCCAAGTAAATAGCCAGGGACAATGCCATGAGTACTTTTGAATGTACTCGCAAAACACCAAGATAAGTTAAATAAGGAAATGCAATCTAGCTGTGGCGAGATAGCTCTATCTAGGGTTGTTTTTGAAAAGCCTAGACTATCTCTTGTAGTTATGGCATCTCCATATCTTTGTTGAAAAAGAGTTTTGAAACATGCCTCCATTTTATAAATCAGGATATCCCCATATCCTTGTTGAAAACCTCTTTGAAAACAGTTTTGGAGAAAACCCTTTTTAAACCTCTTTGAGCACCTCTAGTCAAAAAAAGACTTTAAACTCAGGTTCCCTCGGAACCTCCATACTTTCATCCATTTTTCCAAACACCAACATTTGGGTACTCCTAGCCATCACCTTTCCAACCGTCCTTGGCCGTGGATGCAGCTATTCGAATAGATTATACTCTGCAGAGTTTGCACACTTTCCCCACAAGAATCAATACATCCGTCGGGATAAAACCATGGCCCACTACACAAGGTAGACGAGGGTTCAGATAATCAAACCTAACCTTTTGCTTGTCGACCCTAGCAAAGGCTGCTTTTCCTTTTGGGTTTGTTCTCCCCGGCAACGAGTATGTGGCCCCCAACCATAGTCCTGCCTTCCGTACACGTGTATACCCAAACCATAGCTTGGCGTACACCTTAACTTGGTGACTCCTCTTCCTTCCATACTACCTAAGTCATACCGTTCGCGGGAGACCCAATTGTTGCACCGGCACTCCTGCCAAGATAGGCTCACTCTTGCCGAAGCAAGCTACAGGCTCCAGATCCGTAGGTGACGAGGGTTTAACTCATCAATGCCCATTGTTATGGATTTGGGTTTTGGAGAAGGAGGGAGCGCTGGAGACATGTATCGCCTAGCAAACAAGCACACATGGGACTCGAAGATTTACCCAGGTTCAGGCCTCGTAGAGGTCCCTACTCCTGCTTGTCTGCTGGTGGAATTATTGAAGGAATCGAGGATTACAATGGTGCGCAGATGCAATCTAGCGAGGGTTGTGGAAACTAGGGTTGAGTGTGTCCTCGCCGCCCCCTCCTAGCCTTTATATAGATAGGCTAGGTCTCAGATAGCAGGTCGAGTCGGTTACAGGTTAGGGTTTTCCCCTTTGAACTTTCTATTTGTACCTTCTTGTTCTTCAAGCAATCGAGAGTCCGTAGGTTACTCGAGTTCTTCATTTGGGCCTTAGAGACACCATGGGCCTCTATGTATTCAGGCCGTATATACCAAGCTCGAGTACCTGTAGGGTATACCCATGTCAGTAGCCCCCGAGTGTCCAATGGAATCGCATATTCGACTAGAAACTTTATGAATCCTTTCGAGTGGATGACTGAGTATGTTTTTCGACTGTTCTGTTTGTGTCATAGAGATTTTTGATGTGCGTGCCTGATTTAACCGATGTATCGGTATCAGTTAACTACCTTAGGGTAAAACAACGCCATCTACTTGAACTCGAGTCCCTGGACTCGAATCCGGAAAAGTGCTGGTGTAATTCGACTCAAGCAGCGGAGGTCTTACAAGAGTCGAATTCCAGTATATGGGTGTGAGCACTCGACGTGTCCGTCAAGGCATATTCATCGTACCTGTAGGCACGGATATATTTCTGTTAGTGTGCAGCAAATGCGTTGCCAGGCCTTATTCAGGTCTTATCTTCACGCTGTAAGCGCAGCATCTGAATTTTGTCATCGCGGAGACGATTCGGGTGACCCAGGAGACGCAGTCTCTTTGTAGGGAAAAATCATGAGGCGGTGTCGCCATAAGATTCGAGTGCGGATGTTATCGACACACTTTACGATGTACAAATAATCATAGGGTGCGCGACCAGCGCTCCCTATGGGAGTAGCCCCCGAGTGCCTAGTTGAGTCGAAGACTCAGGCAGGGACTAAATAACTATTGCGACTGTTGTCATATTTTGTTTGCTTGTTTTCAGTCGAATTTGCTTCTGATGCTCCCTATGGGAGTAACCCATGTCCATAGTCGAATTGTGGTTCGAGTGGTTGGGTTTTCTTTGATTGTCCATGTTCCTATAAAAAGAAAAATCGTAGGGTGCGCGACCAGCGCTCCCTATGGGAGTAACGCCCGGGTGCTTGGTGGAGTCGAAGACTCGAGCAAGGACTAAAGTAGTCGAAGTCTTCTGCTGCGTAATTTTTGATGACGTCAGTGCTGACGATTCCGTGACCTCAGTTGCCCGCATGAGCGAGTTTGACGGGACGTGACGAGCTGTGGGTCCCATTTCCTGACTTTGATTTGACCGAGCGTGCGTAATCTTTATTTTAACTGCGCCTCCTTGATTTCCGTGCGTAATGGGAGTAGTGGGGGACGGTTCGTGCTTCAGGTCCTCCACGTGTCGAGCGCGATGAATGCCACGCGTGTGACAAGGTTTTTCTTAGCCGTTGTATTGCATCTTCCAGGGGGTTAAGTAGCGATGTGGCGACGGTAAATTTCACATCTACTTCTTTTTTGCCTTTGCCTGCGTCGCCATTGCCGCTGCTCCTCTGCTTCTTTGCGCTCCTTTCCTTTGCGGCGCTAGACCAGCTTCGCGTATTTCCCAGCTACTTCCTCCAGTCACACCACCGCCGCGGAATGGGGATGAAAAAGGGAGGTGCCGCGGCGGATTCCGCTGCTGCCGCGGCTGCCATGAAGAAGAAGGGCGGCTCCGCCGCTACAGGCACCAGTACCGCCGCCGGCGGGAAAAAGAAGGGCACAGGCACTCGCGTCACAAATGGTGCGTGGCGTGCATCAGTGATCAAGTCCTCACAGCTTTGTCTTCTTCGCCAAGACGGAGTTTTGTCTTCCGCAGTCGCTGACGCGCGCGTCCCTGGCAGCGAGGTAATCCCCTATCCTCCTGCCGGTTTTCAGGTGATGTTCCTAGCGTTCATCATCCGCGGCCTCTCGTTGCCCCTGCATCCTTTCTTCAGGGGCCTTCTCTGTTTTTACGGGCTCCAGCTCCATCAGCTGTCCCCCAATTCTATCCTCCACGTAGCTTGCTACATTACTCTCTGCGAGTGCTGGCTCTGAATCGAGCCGCACTTCGGCCTCTTCAAGCGCCTCTTCAAGTTGAAGCGCCAATTGGCGTCTGGCTCCATAGTCTATGATGTAGGCGGTTGCGGTATCCACGTCGATCCCTCCGCCACATACTTCGACATCAAACTCACGGCGTCTGTCCAAGGGTGGAGGGACAAGTGGTTCTACATCCGCTACCTGAAGGCGGACGGAGACCACTACGGACTTGCACCCTTCGATCCCACGACACCGTGCAAGAGGATGCACTCCTGGAAGAACATGATTATGCCCGGCGAGTCCGCGGAGACAGATGTGCTATACGAGCACATCTGCGACCTCGAGAGTCGCATGGGCAAAGAGGAGGGAGGCTGCGCCCTCATTCGCACTTGGCTGCATCGTCGCGTCCAGCCCCTGCAGGCCAGAGTCCACCCTATGTTCCAGTGGGCTGGCGCGGACGATGTCACTCGCGTGTCTGCTGATGGCATGTCCACGAGTGAGGTAGACAAAAGGGTGCGACTGGTCACTAAGTACACCATCAAGGATGTGCTTCCCAATGAACCAGGCGTTCCTCCGTTCGATGCTGCTAACCCTCCTCCCGAGGTACAATAGTGCTACGTAGTAGCTTTTTTGTCGACTGCTTCTTTGTTGTTTCATGACTTTGTGCTGAATTGTTTTCTGTATGCAGGATTGGGCGGTGTCACCCTTTATGCCCCCTCTTCCTGAGGGGGTTATCCCTCGTGAAGCCTTTGAAGAGGACGAGTCGGAGTCGATCGACCCATCTGATGTGGAGGAGGAAGCCCCCGAGTCGAGTGGTCTAGACACTTGCAAGCGTTCACGCAGTGAGGATTCGGATGCGTCGTCTCCTTCAACTCCGGAAGGTGCAGGTGTTGGTGCAGAGTCGCCGATCCCTGCCGTTCTTGTGTGTACCATGGCACCATCCTCTCGCAAGAAGATGCGACTGCCGAAGGAGTTGTCGTCATAGTCGGGGGACCCTTCCTTCGATTTTGATAATTTTGATTGGTAAGTATACGAGTCTTCCTTTTTGGTTCTTCCTTCGAGTTACCTTTTCTTGACGTTGGTTTGGTCTTGCAGTCAGCAGGCGTCGTCATCTTCTGGCGACATCCAATTTTTGAAAGAATCTGGAGTCGCGACCTCCAGGGCTAAGAAAGAGGTTGAGCGTGCTCCTTCCCCTCCATTGGTGGCCCACTCCAGGCATAATTCATCGAGCTCTCCACACGATGGGGAGCATCGGATGACTGCTCATCAATCGACTTCGGAGTCATTGGAGGATCATGTAAGTGTAGTATCTCTTCTTCTGATGTTACAGTCATTTTATGTATGTCATCTGTTGATCCTTTGTTGTTTTCCTTTTATGACAGCTCCTTGTGAAGGAAGCCGCTCACTTGGCGGAGCAGGTGCTTGCGATGGGTCACCAGCATGCAATGTTGGATACGCGCCATCGCGTGGTGGAAGGTAGGTGCCTTTTACTTCTTCTTCTTCTGTGTCGTTGTTATGTATTCAACTAATAGCCTATCCTTTTTGTTTGTTTTTCAGCTGAACAAAATGCCCTTCTTCGTGAAACCGCCACCCGGGAAAAGACGCTCGCCGCGGCTGTGAAGAGCCGCGATGAGGCAATCGCGGCGCGTGACGAGGCGCAAAAGCACGAAGAGGATCTGCGTGCCTCCATCGCAGCTAGGGAGAAGTTGTTCGAAGAACAGATTTATTCGATTTCCAAGGCTCTCTCAGGTATTTGCAGGTCTGCAATTTCATCAATTGACTTCGATGATGTTATCTGCTGCTGATGTTGTGCCAATGCTCGATTTTTGTGTAGATGCCAGCGGGCTGAGCTTTGACGTACAGGCTCTCCTACGTGATGACGCATTGGCGGGTGCCGTCTCGGTAGTCGAAGACCGCAACGCTGGCATGCATGGTACGCTCGCCAAGGTTAAAGGCGTGCTCAGCCGTCTTCGGGAGGAGATGACACCCAAGGCTGAGCTGATCGAAAATCTGGATGAGCTGGTGAAATCACTTGCCGGAGGCGTTCCTGCGAGCTTCAAGAACTCGCTCTGTGCGGCTGGTGCATCAATGTCACTCGCGATGGTGCAAGCCCACGGAGTCGAAGTTGACCCTGCAGCAGTCTCAAGGGCGATGGCTGTCAGCGCGGACGGCCAGCAGGTAGTCACTGCCCCTTTCGCGACTGCTTGTGGCAAGTATAGGCCACAGCTGATCAACACAGTTGCAAAGTACTCCGAGGAGCTGCAGCGAGCCAAGAAGGCGGCGAAGGCTGCAGCGTCAGGGGCCGGCGAAAAGTCAGTGGCATCTGATACCGCCACGGAGTCGATGAGGCCCCCAAAGCCAAAGTCCAAGTCGAAGAAACCAGTTGCTCCTCAATAGTCTTGTAATAGTTAGATAGCTTATGTCTCTTGTCGAAAACATGCCTTTTGGCGAGTGTATCTGCTGATACTTTTGCTAATCTTGAATGCACTTGAATCTTTTGTCCGTGCATCGCTTTAGTCTTCTTATTGCTTCTTGCTTGACTTGTGATAGGGCACATCGAGTGAACCGTTGAGGGAACCTCAGGATTCGCCACCCCTTGATGACACTTTGGCACCGCCGCGCTGAAGGGTAGATGAGATGTCTCTGCTCTCGCGACTTCGTGATCGCGTGAAGCAGTTGGAGCGTGAATTGCCCGTACTCCGCGGTAATGCGGATGTATGGAAATCGAAGGTAGAGAAGGCCACCGCCCGAGAACAATATCTATTGGGGGAGGTGACGCAGCTGGGCGACCGATTTAAATGTTAGCTTTCTTACTCTTATCTTTTCCTTGTAGTCACTCGCAGTGGTTCGCTCTCCTCATACTTCTGCTTTTGCTTTGTATAGTTGTCAGCGCGCGCCATCCGCAGGATGAGAAGGATCGAATTGCCATTCGCATGAATGACCTGACCCAAGAGCAGCTCCAGGCGAGTGGGTACTTCTGGGTAGATCATGATCGCGCAATCACGTTGGCGACCCTGCAGGATCGTGCGTCACGAGTGCTTCATTTTTTTAAGAAGTCGCTGTCATGCTTGAAGAATATTTACCGGACGATGTTCCCGTTGGACGTCGTTCCATCAAGCCTGCTGGCCCTTCTCGCTAAATTTCATGACATGAGTGCGGTCCGCGAGTGTGTATGGCAACAGTTAGTGGCTGGTGCCAAGGCTGCTCTGTCACTGGTGCGACTGCATAGGACTGATGTAGACGTTGCAGCAATTGCAGCTGGACCACCTGCGCCTCCAGAGGGTTCTTCTTGGAACATGGTGCCGCACTACCAGGCAGTGGATCGCCTAGCAGAGGAGATCGTCGACTTCTTCGAGGAGCAAACCAATGTTCTCTTGCCGCAATAGTAGATTAGTTTGTATCCTGTACATAATTGTACCAATGTTGTAAAGTTCGTATATATGCTGTGTATAATTGATTGTTGATGATGTATAAAAGATCTTGTTAGCGTGTATGTTTTGTGAGTGCGTTCCACTATGCGACTCCTTTTCGTTAGCCTGGCTATGTGTGTATCTCAGTCCCTTGTCAACCTGGCAGGTGCGTTGCAACTGGGTTGATGTTTGTCAAGGGTTTCGATTGGTGTGCCAACTACTCAGGATATCGCGTTTTAGTTCGTAGAATAGATGTGTATAGGGTGGCGCAGCCCCCCGAGTGGATAATTTGCGAAAAATAAAGGAAAACACAGAGTTTTGGGGAACTTAGCTTTATTTATTCGCGGGATAGTACGAAGTACAATGTGTGGCTAAGTAGCCTTGGCTGAGTAGCCTTATTTGCAATGTAAAAGTAAAAACGCGACTAAGGGTAGAAGCGTCGCAGCTGCGCGACGTTCCAGGAGTTGGAGTATGCGACTCCTGTCTCTAAATCTTGAAGGCGATAGGCGCCACCTGGGATTACTTCTGTAATCAAGTATGGTCCCTCCCAGGGGGACTCGAGCTTGAGATGCCCTTGCTGCTTCAGTCGCAGGACTAGGTCGCCTTCGACGAAGGATCTTGGGCGTAGCCTCCTACTGTGGTAGTAGCGCAGGTTTTGCTGGTAGATCGTTGATCTTCCCACGGCGATTTCCCTTTCCTCGTCAAGGAGGTCGACGGAATCTTCGAGAACCAGAGTTGACTACTGCTCGTTGTAAGCGACCACGCGCGATTCTTTGTATCGTACCTCGGCGGGTAGCACTGCTTCAGCCCCGTGCACCATGAAGAACGGCGTGTACCCTATGGCGTTGTTTGGAGTTGTGCGCAGGCTCCAGAGTACCGATTTTAGCTCGTCTGGCCAGCAACCTACAGCCTGTTCGAGTGGCCTGAGGAGTCGCTTCTTGATGCCGCCGCAGACGAGCCCGTTAGCTTTTTTGACTTGACCGTTGGTCTGAGGATGTGCTACGGAGGCATAGCTGACGTTGATTCCCAGATTCTCACAGAATTCTTGGAACTCCTTGGATGTGAAGTTTGTCCCGTTGTCCGTGATGATGTTGTGTGGTACTCCGAAGCGATAAACGATGGACTCGAAGAACTTGACT
Source organism: Avena eriantha (assembly GCA_910589775.1). Lineage (NCBI taxonomy): Eukaryota > Viridiplantae > Streptophyta > Magnoliopsida > Poales > Poaceae > Avena > Avena eriantha. Next base: position 263,261,801 of record OU342744.1, on the reverse strand, counting down.
GCGCTGGCTCCTGACTGGTTAGTCACCGGCATGGCCTCTATCCACTTGGTATTGTCCACTTCGACCAAGAGGTAGACGTAGCCTCCTCGTGAGGACCTTGGGAGTTTGCCGACCATGTCGAGTCCCCATTGCGCAAAGGTCCAGGCCAATAGAATTGGCCGGAGCTCTACGCCAGGTGCATGTGGCTTGTCCGCGAATCGCTGGCAAGCGTTGCATTTTTTGGCGATGTCCTTGGCGTCACGCATGGCCGTAGGCTAGTAAAATCCAGCTCGTAGAGCTTTGGCGATGAGGGCACGACTGCTGGCGTGGTGCCCACAGGTCCCCTCATGGATGTCGAGGAGAACAGCTCTTCCATCAGCCATGGAGACACATCATTGGAGTACTCCTTTAATGCTGCGCTTGTATAGTTCGCCGTCAATAACAACAAATGCCTTGGAGAACCGTGCGATGTGCCGGGCGTCAGTCGGATCGTTCGGTAGCCTTTTGCTGAGGAGGTACGTAATGTATGGTTGGGTCCAGGATGGTTCGATCATCATGACGCTCATTGGTCATTCGAATCCTGTGTCCATCTCCATTTCATCGAGTGCCATTGGCTCATTGGGCGGTGCAGCCCCCGTGTTCGATGTTGCGCTTGTTTTCTTCTCTGCGGCCTTTGGCTTGATGGAGCATTCGTAGAGGCGCTCGAGAAATACCCCAAGTGGTATGGGGGCGCAGGTGGAGCCTACGTTGGCGAGTGCATCCGCCTCTTCATTGCTTTCGCGTCCTATGTGCCGCAGCTCGCAACCGTCGAAATCCCCTTCAAGTGTGTCGTAGAGGTTGCGGTAGGCGATCATGTTGTCATTCAGTGCGTTGCACTCGTGCATTGTTTGGTTGACGACCAGCTTGGAGTCGCCGTATATAATGAGCCTCTTGGCGCCGCAGGCTTTTGCCATCCTCATCCCGTGGAGCAGGGCCTCGTATTCGGCTTCGTTGTTGGAGGTGGTGAACTGCATTCGCAGAATATATTTCAGTATGACACCAGCGCCGGCCCCGTCCTTTCGCTTGGAACCGTCAAAATGCATTGTCTAGAGGTAGGACATATCTGGTTTTTCAAGGAGCTGATTTTCCATCCAGTGCACGAGGAAGTCAGGGAGAACTTGTGATTTGATTGCATCGCGCTTTTCGTATGTGATGTCTCGTGTAGACAGTTCGATTCGCCAAAGCGCGACTCGCCCAGTGGTGTCGGGGTTATTGAGGATATGTCCCAGCGGGGTGTCGTTGACTACCACGATTGGGTGTTCCTAGAAGTAGTGGCACAGTCGTCGAGCGGTCATGAAGACGCCATACGCCGGCTTCTGGTAGTGCGGGTACCGTTGTTTTGTTGGCATAAGCACCTCGCTGAGGTAGTAGACTGGGCGCTGTACCCCGTGGATCTTGTTTTCCTCGGCTTGTTCGACTATGAGCACTCTGCTGACCACCTGGTTGGTGGCGGAGATGTACAGCAACAATGGTTCCCTTTCATGTGGGGTCACCAGCACTAGCGAGTTGGATAGCAGGCGCTTGAGGTCTTCGAATGCTTCCTGCGCCTTATTTTTCCACTCGAACTTGTCAGCTTTGCGGAGGAGTTGGTAGAAGGGTAGTGCCTTTGACTGATGAATCGACTGAGCGCCGCAATTCGCCTAGCCAGCTGTTGGACGCCTCTGACATTCTTCCGCTTCTCCATGGCTAGTATGGCTTTTATTTTCTTCGAGTTTGCCTCGATCCCTCTCGCAGAGATAAGGTACCCGAGTAGTTGCCCAGATGGTACGCCGAAGGCGCATTTGTCCGGATTGATCTTGATCCGATAGCGGTCGAGGTTGGCGAAGGTTTCGTGCAAATCGTCGATTAGTGAGGCTTCCTCTTTGGTCTTGATTACTATGTCGTCGACATAGACTTGAATGTTGCGACCAAGTTGGTTCTTGAGGCAAGCCTGCATGCACCGCTGGTTGGTGGCTCATGCGTTCTTTAGCGTGAGTAGGCGTCGAGGAAGCAGAGGCGCTCGCATCCCGCGATGGAGTCGATTGTCTGGTCGATTCTTGGTAGCGGGAAGTGGTCCTTTGGATAGTGCATGTTCAAAGAGGTGAAGTCCACGCACATCCGCAGGATATCCGTATCCTTTTTTGGTACTAGCACCGTGTTGGCGAGCGAAGTGATTTCCTTGATCCCGCGTATAAATTTGGCGTCGAGGAGTCTGTTGATCTCCATTCCAACTGCCTTTGCCCTTGGTTCAGACAATCGCGGAATTTTTTGCTTGACTAGCCTTGTGTCTGGGTTGACATTGAGTGTGTGATCAGCGAATTCCCTGCGAACTCCTGGCATGTCCGCTGGACACCTAGCGAAAATTTCCCAGTGCTCACGGAGGAATTCGATGAGCGCGAGTTCCTATGTGGGACTCAAGTTGTTGGCGATGAGGGCCATCTTGGCGGGATCCAATGGGTTGACCTGAACTTTCTTTGTGTGCACCGACGATTCGAAGGACAGGTTGGGTGAACTTGGCCGGCTCAGGGGAGGCAGACTGTTGTCTGTCGACTCCTTCAGTCTCGTGAGTTCTTCCTGCATGCCGAAGGACTAGGAAATTCTGTTGAATTCCCTGTTGCAACTGTCGGATCTCTCGAAGCTCCTGTTGATTGTGATGACACCATTAGGGCCTGGCATTTTCATCTGCAGATAGGCGTAGTGTGGCACTGCCATAAACCTAGCGAACGCGACACGTCTGAGGATGTTGTGGTACTGCGAGGGCCAGTCGACGACCTCAAAGTCGATGCGCTCGCGCCGAAAGTTTTTCGGCATGCCAAAGATGACGTCGAGGTTGATTTTGCCAAGGGGATACACACCCTTGCCTAGGACGATGCCGTGGAATGTTGTGTCCGAGGCTTCTAAGCAAGTTACAGGGATCCTCATTGCTCGCAAGGTACTCGCGAATATAAGGTTGATGCCGCTTCCGCCGTCCATAAAGACGCGGCTCATGTTGAAGCCTCCAATTTGCGCCTCAAGTAAGAGGGGACAATGGCATGGACAAGGTACTTGAGGCGCATGGTCGCGCCTGTCGAAGGTGATGCAGGACTCGCTTCCGCTGAGGTACTTAGTGGTAGATGGTGGCGAGTTTGTGGCCAAGTTGACTTAGCGAGTGATAGCCTTCTGCACCCTATTTGAGGGGTGTCCATTTTGGATCATCATGGTACCCATTGTTGGAGATATGCCAAAGAGGCAATAATAAAGTGGTTATTATTATATCTTTATGTTTATGATAAATGTTTACATCCCATGCTATAATTGTATTATTAGGAAACACTAATACTTGTGTGTTTTGTAAACATAAAAGAGTCCCTAGTAAGCCTCTTGTGAAACTAGCTTGTTGATTAATGGATGATCATGGTTTCCTGATCATGGACATTGGATGTCGTTAATAACAAGATCATATCATTAGGAGAATGATGTGATGGACAAACACCCGTAGTAAGCATAGCATAAGATCAAGTCATTAAGTTCGTTTGCTATAAGCTTTAAAATACATAGTAACCTAATCCTTCGACCATGAGGTTATGTTAATCACCATCACCGAATAGATACTTTGATGACATCAAACACCGCTTCGTAACTGGGTGGTCATAAAGGTGTCATTGGGTATTCTGAAAGTATGTGTTGAAGCGCATGAACCAAGATTGGGATTTGTCCATCCATATGACGGATAGATATGCTCTGGGCCCTCTCGGTGGAATGTCATCTAGTTAGCTTGCAAGCATGTGACTAGGTCACAGGGGATGACATATCACGGAACGAGTAAAGAGTACTTATCAGTGACGAGGTAGAACTAGGTATAGAGATACCGATGATCAAACCTCGGATAAGTAAAGTATCACGTGACAAAGAAAATTGGTTTCGTATGTTAATGGTTATGTCGATCACGAAGTCATCGTTGAGTATGTGGGAGCCATTATGGATCTCCAGGTCCCGCCGATGGTTATTGATAGGAGATGTGTCTCTGTCATGTCTACATATTCACGAACCGTAGGGTGACACACTTAAGGTTCGAAGTTGTTTTAAGTAGATATGGAATGTGCGTTGGAGACCGAATGTTGTTCAGAGTCTCGGATTGGATCCGGGACATCACGAGGAGATCCGGAATTGTCCGGAGAATAAGATTCATATATTGGGGATCATTTTCTGAGTTAGGAAATGTTCCGGAGTATTTGTATGAGGTTTCTAGAAGGTTTCGGAATGTTACGGAAGGTTCTGGAAGATTTCTCGAAGTTTGCTTGAAAACCAAGAAAGGATCAAGGAGTCCTTGTGGGGTAAGACAAGGATTTGTGGGGGGGGAGGACTCCTCCCCCCATCTCCCAATCCGCCGGCCATAGGAGGGAGGGGAGTCCTACAAGGACTCCCCCTCCCATGGCGCCTCCCCCCTTTAAATAGAGGGGTAGGGGCGCCCCCTCCAGGCCCTCCACTACAACACCCAATCTCCGCCGCCTCTCTCCTCCTCCTTTCTTCTGCACAGGCATAGGCGAAGCCCTGCAGAATTCTCTACTCCACCACCACCACCACGCCGTCGTGTTGCTGGGATTCCGTGGAGAAGATCTACTACCTCCGCTGCTCGCTGGAACAAGGAGAGGAAGGTCTGCTTCCACTCCGCACGTGTGACCGACTGCGGAAGTGCTGCCGGAACGCGGCGCCGGAAGGATCTTCCACACGATCTTGAGATCGGCAAGTGATCGACTACATCAACCACGAGATCTAATCTCGTTAACGCTTTCGGATCTACGAGGGTTAGTTCCTATCTATCTCGTTGCACATGTCTAATAGATTAGATCTTGGCTTTTATCTAGATTAGATCTGGGTTTTGTTCGTTCTTGCGGTAGAAATTTTTTGTTTTCCACGCTATGAACCCATCAGTGGTATCAGAGCTGTATCTATGCGTTGATCTGTTGCACGAGTAGAACACAATGTTTTTGTGGGCGTTGATGCTTTTGTTGTCGGTGTCTTAGCGTGTACTTTGCATCTTGCGGCATGATGGGATGAAGCGGCTCGGGCTAACATTACATGTCATCGCACATGAGACTTGCTCCACGCTTGACGTGCAACTTGCTTTGCACAAGTGGCTTTGCGGGTGTCTGTCTCTCCCATCATAGTGATTCAATTTACAATGAGCATCTGACAACACTTGTATCAACGTTGTGGTTCTTGTTCGTAGGTAAGATCGGTCTTATGCGAAAGCCCCAAACCATGTAAAACATGCAAAGAAAATTAGAGGCGTCTAACTTGTTTTTGCAGGGGTTTTGTGATGTGATATGGCCATCATGTGATTATGATTATATTTGATGTATGCAATGATCCTTGTTGTAATATGGCAACCGGCAGGAGCCTAATGGTTGTATTTTAATACTGTTAAGACCTGTGTGTCTATTCATCTTGTAATAGCTTTATTCCAAGTAGTTGTAATAGTTACTAGTGATGATGGACAACCATGAAGCGGCGCCACTAACCTTGACGCAATGCTGGTGATGATGGAGATCATGTTCGTGCTTTGGAGATGGAGATCAAAGGCGCAAGAAGAAAGGGCCATATCATATCACACTTATTATGAATTGCCTGTGATGTTAATCCTTTATGCATCTTGTATTGCTTAGATCGCGATGGTAGCATTATAAGATGATCCCTCTCACTAAATATCAAGTAATAAAGTGTTCATCCTTAGTTGGCACCGTTGCTAAGACTCGTCGTTTCGAAGCATCTCGTGATGGTCGGGTGTGATAGACTCTACGTGTGCATACAACGGGTGCAAGCCAGATTTGCGCATGCGGAAACTAAGGTTAACCTTGACGAGCCTAGCATGTACAACCATGGTCTCGGACACGGAATACCGAAAGGTAAAGCATGAGTCATATGGATGATATGATGAACATGTTGATTGTTCGCCTTTAAAGCTACATCATCTCACGTGATGATCGGACTTGGTGTAGTAGATTTGGTTCATGTAATCACTAAAACAACTCGAGGGATGTTGTTTTGAGTGGGAGTTCATTTGTAATTTGGATTAGTCGAACTCAATTTATCATAAACACAATCAAAGTGAATTTGCATAGTTTGTTGTAGTCATTGGCATCCGTTCACCACCTTACGCTTAGTTATAGTTGAGATAGTGGAACTATAGAAATTCTGGATATTTACTTTATGAACTAGTATCGTATTGTTTTGAATGTCAATTTAAAGTTTATAAGTCCTATTGCAAACTTTCAACAAACTCTATTTACTCCATGAAGTTTAATAAATAGTATTAAATCAAGAGTAACAATTCCAGTGTTAGTTTCTAATGTATCATGTTTGCCTCCATGATTCTTGATACTCAAAAGATTGTTTTTAATATCAAGTTTATCTAAGAGCTGAAAGCAATGTTTCAGAAACCATCATATGTGAAAGGTATTGCGATATCTAAAACAATGTGTTGGTTACAACATGATAGAGTATACGTCCTCATATTTGATGAGAATTTGTGAAGGGTGGAGACGCTAGTCGTCCTAATCCTCCAAAAGGTTTTGAAAAAGAAACATTATACTCGCAATTCACCTTTATAAGCTATAGCAGCTTGATCATGAAAGTTGTCATGATAAGGATGAATAGAAGATGTAAGTAAAATGTTTACTACACTAATAGATTACTAAAGAATGGATTTTTGAAAGAATGCCAAACATTTGATGATGGTGATCCACTTCAAAGTGCAAGTCCAAAGGTATTAGTATTTGACTATATACGCTTTGTACTATGTGTCATGTGAATGACACCACTATTGATGTTGATAGATTCTTTTAAAAGAAAAAAGGAATTGCTGAAAGAGAATCTATAAAATATTTGGCAGAAATTATAAGGTTGGAGATGTCCAACTTGGGTATGTAAAATATATACATGTTATGGTTGTATTCCTTGCTTGTTAAACAATGTGGCTCTTAGGTATTGTATACCGAATCGGTTGGTATGAAATGTCATACAGGACAACGCAATTCATGAACTACAATGGCCTAAGTAACTAGCAAGAGAATGAGTGATGATGTTCATCGAAAACAAATAAAGTGTTATTGTGTTTTTCGTTGTCATCAAACCTAGCCTTCAAGATTTGTTTTAATAATTGTTATTTTGTTCTGGTATTACGAGAACAATGGTTGTTCAAATAATAAACCGTATTCCATAAAGGATGGATGAACTTTTACAAGTCTGGTGGGAGAAATCACATCCATAAACACTATTGCTAAAATGTCGCAAGACAAATGATTGAAGGATCATTTATGAAGTGACATCGCTTTTTAAATTATATTTGAAAGAAAACATGAAGAAACTCCATGTTGATGGAATTTTGGAGTCTTTGATTTTGATCAATTGACGCATGTGAGACTTTCCTCGAGATAATTGAAATTCCTTCCATAGGCCAGAGAGGAACGGATGACTAGCTTATTGGAAATTGTGCATGCTAATGTGCATAGTCCATTATGTGTAGCCATATGCGATGGATCTTTTTTGCTTCATATGCTTTCTCCGAAAATTTTAGTGAATATATCTGTATATTTACTTAATAAGGAGGAAGTATGAAACATTTGAAAGTTGTTCAAAGACTTTCAAGATGAAGTTGAAAATCATTGTAACAAGAAAATAAAGAGTTTATGATTCGATCATAAAGGAAGATATTTGAGTTACATGTTTAGCAGAAACACCTAAGACTTGAGGAATTGTTCCATGATTTGTATTTCCCGATAAACCATAGGAGTATGGCATATTCGAGAGATCAAATCAAACCATGTTTGAGATGGTAAGATCAAGGGTGTCATTTATAAAACTGCCATTATATATTAAAGATTAAAGCTTTAGTGACTACCGCTTTTACACTGAAAAGAGCTCCATCGTGATCCGTTGAAATGACACCATATAAGTCATGGTTTGGGATAAAACCCGAATTGTCTTTTCTTAAATTTTGGTATGTTATGCATAAGTAAAATGTTTACAAACCAAAGTCGGATAAGCACGTCTTTGTAGGTTATCTCAAAGAATTTGTTGGGAATTTCTCCATAACACCGAGGACAAAAGAGTTTGTTACTTGGAACGTCAAGTTTCTTGGGAAGGAATTTTTCGTGAAAAGTTAAGTGGGAGGACAATAGAACTTTGATAAGGTTGTTGAACCTTAGCTATATGTGCTAAGTAGCGCAGCGCCGGAAAGTGTCCCGGTGACGGCCACAATGCTCATGGCTCTCGTGATTACAAAAGGTGTGATCTCGGAGATTAGAATTCCTATAGAACCGTGTGGGTTGGTAAGAATCAAATAGTAAGATTTGATAAAGCAAGTCGTTATTGTTTTGACAATGATGAACCGACTACATGCAAAGAAGCGATGATGGGCCCTGACTCCATAAAATGACTAGAAGTCATGGAATCCGTGATAGCATCCATACACGAGAAATCAAGTTTCTAAACTTTGAAGACCCTCCGGAAAGGCGTGAAGCCTATCGGTCGTGTTTGGATTTATAAAGAAATAAGACATGGATGTTTAACATCTATGAAATAGTCGACATGTCAAGATGAATTTTACGACAATGTTCAAGGAGTTGACTATGACAAGATTTGATTTTTCATAGCGATATATAGTCTTGACGGATTGATGTAGCAACCACTACATATAATTTGGTATATGGTAGTTGAATAAACAAAACAAGTTCTTCTAATAGAATGGTTACCTAGGACGTGTACATGACACGATCCAAAGGGTTTTGTACATTCAAAGGATGCTAAAAGAGTATGCAAAACTTCAATGGTTGAAGTAAGCATAGCGGAGTTGGAATCTTCATCATGATGAAACTGTTAAAAGAGTTTAAATTCATCGGAGATGATGAAGATGCTTACATTTGCAAGAAATTAAGTGGGAGCGCTGAGACATATTTCTAATACATTATGTGAAAGACATATTGTTGATTGGAAATGATGTATCTTTTATTGACACGGGTTAAGAATTTCATTTCGATGAAAGACTTAGGCATAACCCAAATTAGGCATCAATGTCTATATGGATAGATTGAGGCGCTAATATGGTTTTGCCAAATGTACATAGATAAGATGTTGAATGAGTTCAATATGGAAACAATAAGAAAGGTTCTTGATGCACGGAAAGGACTGAATCAAGATTCGAGTGTGTTGACACGAGATTCAAGTGTTTTGACACTTGGTGAAATCACAAGAATATTTTGATCAATCATTCTTTGAGATGTACACATCCAGATATGTCCTATGCTCTAAATGTTATGAGCATATACCAGAATGATTCATAAGATGATCATTGGACAATAGTAAAGATATTCTTATGAGCTTTGGAAGAACTAAGAATATACCATGTATAAGTGACAAATAGTTAAAGGTAGTTCATTGTAAAGTGTTACATTGATACTAGTTTTGTCACAAGATACAAATTAAATTTATCTCAATTTAGACTATGGGCAGCACAATGTAATGGAAAGGATGTTCCATGATGGATTTGGATGAGTTCCAAAATTGAGACATTGTGACGGATACTACAACAAAAGGCTAAATATATAAACTGCTATAGTAGCAGCAAAGGAGGGCATTTGTGTTAAGTAGTTTGTTATCAAACTAGGTGTGGTTCAAAGTGGGCTAATACTATGAAGATATATTGTGTGACAATAATATCAACATATTTTGAGCCGAAGGAACTAAAGGTCTCACCAAAGGACCAAATTTATACAATGCCATCTCATTGCAGAATGAGTAATGCGTAGAGATGCAAGGACATGCAAATACACACGGACCTAGAAGTGTCAGATCCGAAGATTTTGTTTACCACTAGCAAAAGTGTCTATACAACACTAGAAAGCCATAGGTGTTGAATGCACAAGTTTTTAACTAGATTATTGACTCTAGTGCAAGTGGGAGACTATTGGAGATATGCCCAAGAGGCAATAATAAAGTGGTTATTATTATATCTTTATGTTTATGATAAATGTTTACATCCCATGCTATAATTGTATTATTAGGAAACACTAATACTTGTGTGTTTTCTAAACATAAAAGAGTCCCTAGTAAGCCTCTTGTTAAACTAGCTTGTTGATTAATGGATGATCATGGTTTCCTGATCATGGACATTGGATGTCGTTAATAACAAGATCATATCATTAGGAGAATGATGTGATGGACAAACACCCGTAGTAAGCATAGCATAAGATCAAGTCATTAAGTTCGTTTGCTATAAGCTTTAAAATACATAGTAACCTAATCCTTCGACCATGAGGTTATGTTAATCACCATCACCGGATGGATACTTTGATGACATCAAACACCGCTTCGTAACTGGGTGGTCATAAAGGTGTCATTGGGTATTCTAAAAGTATGTGTTGAAGCGCATGAACCAAGATTGGGATTTGTCCATCCATATGACGGATAAATATGCTCTGGGCCCTCTCGGTGGAATGTCATCTAGTTAGCTTGAAAGCATGTGACTAGGTCACAGCGGATGACATATCACGGAACGAGTAAAGAGTACTTATCAGTGACGAGGTAGAACTAGGTATAGAGATACCGACGATCAAACCTCGGATAAGTAAAGTATCGCGTGACGAAGGGAATTGGTTTCGTATGTTAATGGTTATGTCGATCACGAAGTCATCGTTGAGTATGTGGGATCCATTATGGATCTCCAGGTCCCGCTGATGGTTATTGATAGGAGATGTGTCTCTGTCATGTCTACATATTCACGAACCGTAGGGTGACACACTTAAGGTTCGAAGTTGTTTTAAGTAGAGATGGAACGTGCGTTGGAGACTGAATGTTGTTCGGAGTCTCGGATTGGATCCGAGACATCACGAGGAGATCCGGAATTGTCCGGAGAATAAGATTCATATATTGGGGATCATTTTTTGAGTTAGGAAATGTTCCGGAGTATTTGTATGAGGTTTCTAGAAGGTTTCGGAATGTTCCGGAAGGTTCTGGAAGATTTCTTGGAGTTTGCTTGAAAACCAAGAAAGGATCAAGGAGTCCTTGTGGGGTAAGACAAGGATTCGTGGGGGGGAGGACTCCTCCCCCCACCTCCCAATCCGCCGGCCATAGGAGGGAGGGGAGTCCTACAAGGACTCCCCCTCCCATGGCGCCTCCCCCCTTTAAATAGAGGGGTAGGGGCGACCCCTCCAGGCCCTCCACTACAACACCCAATCTCCGCCGCCTCTCTCCTCCTCCTTTCTTCTGCACAGGCATAGGCGAAGCCCTGCAGAATTCTCTACTCCGCCACCACCACCATGCCGTCGTGCTGCTGGGATTCCGTGGAGAAGATCTATTACCTCCGCTGCTCGCTGGAACGAGGAGAGGAAGGTCTGCTTTGACTCCGCACGTGTGACCGACTGCGGAAGCGCTGCCGGAACGCGGCGCCGGAAGGATCGTCCACACGATCTTGAGATCGGAAGTGATCGACTACAACAACCACAAGATCTAATCTCGTTAACGCTTTCGGATCTACGAGGGTTAGTTCCTATCTATCTCGTTGCACATGTCTAATAGATTAGATCTTGGCTTGTATCTAGATTAGATCTGGGTTTTGTTCGTTCTTGCGGTAGAAATTTTTTGTTTTCCACGCTACGAACCCATCACCGATGGCCCATGGGTATGGTTCACCTCCCTGGTGCTGGTCCGGCGCAGCTGCATTTGGGGGTAGTCTATGTGGTGGTGGTGGAGCGCCATGTGCCACGGCCCCTGGAGCGCCTCCGTAGCCCCTTTCGACTGCGTTGCGATTCATCCGAGCCAATCCCTCATGCAGTTTGAGGAACTCGCGACAGTCCTTGAGGAGGTGGCTGGACTTCTTCTTCTTTCCGTCGTGCTTGTCGATGTAGAAGTGCACAGTGCATGGCCCGGACAGCTTGTCTTCAATGGATGTTGCAGGTGCCTCATCACGATTGCGGCGCTGCCATACTTGCGTGGTTTTCCCGGAGTCGCGGTATCCACCGCTGCGGTAGCCACTGTTGCGGTTGTCGTCGCGTCTGTCGGTGTAGCCGGCTGGGACCATGTTGACGTCGCCGCGGTCATCGTAGATGCGCATGCGACGTTTGCTTCGGCGGTTGTGTCTGCGCTCGAGTTCTGCCTCCTCGTCGGAGTGAACACGATTCTTCACCGAATCTTCTCCATCGGCCCACTGATTCGCGATTTCCATCAGGTGGTCGATGGTCTTGGGCTTTCAGTAGCCCAGCTCCTCCCTAAGCTCTATGCGGCGGACGCCGCCATTGAATGCGTCGATTGCACGGTCCTCCGAGATATTTTCTGTGGAGTTCTTGATAATGGACCACCTTTGGATGTACGAGGGTAGTGACTCGCCCGATCTTTGCTGGCAGCACCTTAGCTCTTCGATTGACACGGGCCTTTTGTAGGTGCCCTTGAAGTTGCGTACGAAGCTATAGACCAGCTCTTCCCAACTGCGAATGGAACCGCGTGGGAGGTTGTTGAGCCATGCTCGGGCGGCACCCTGCAGCTACAGGCATTGCATGGCCGTGCTTCGACTCCCTCCGTGGGGCCTGACGGAGGAGATGCGGTCCTCTAGCCAGATTTTTGGGTCCTGCAGACCGTCAAAATTTGGGTTCTCCAATGGGAGCTTGAACCCCCTGGGCATTCGATTTTGCCTGATGGCCCTGCTGAAGCATCTGGCGCCACAGAGCTCCACATCTTCTTCTTCTGAGTCAGTCGATTAGGCACGTCACGCCCTCGACTTGTCGATCTTGCGCTGTGTAATGTCATCACGCGCATCGTAGTCGTGGTCATGTTGCCGTGATCGGCGGCGTCGAGACAGATCGTGACTATCATTGTTGGAGGAGGGCGAGGAGTAGCGCTTTGCCTTTTTTCGACTCCGGTGTTTGCTCCTTGTCGAGGGCGGCCTCGATTAGTCCAAAGCCTACAATCGTAGATCGGTGCATGGCGGCTCGGGGATCTCCAGCTGGCGGCTAGTTGTTGAGGAGGTACATGGTGGCTGCTGTCACTGCAGCCTACGGCGTCTTGGGGACTACATTGCCCCGTGTATCGAGTGTCATAGAGCTGAAGTCGAGGACCTTTGCAGCTTCTATGCGTTCTTGCTTGGTGAGATGGGCCATCCGAGATCGCCTCTTGTTTGCGATGTGTTCGTTGCCCTTCGAGGAGGATCCTCCGTGGGAGGAGAGCCCAGCACGACGAACACTCGACTCATCTGCCGCCTTTTTGCGCGCCTCGAGTTGCACGATTGTTTGTACTTGGCGCTTGAATTCCTCCTTCAGGAGCTAATGGTAGCCCATTAGCAGTTCCAAAGGGTAGTGGGTTGCCTTGTAGGGCATCGTGGCAGCGAGCCCACTCTTGTTCGTTGAGCCAGATCACGACACGTTCGCCGGTCTGCTCGTTTATTATAGTTGGAGGTTCGGCTGATCCTCCGTTGTTGATGGGGGCGCCGTTGCCGCCGTTGCCAAGAATGTTCGTTTGCGGTACCAAACTTGGTGGGTGAGCGCACCGCGGTACCCGAGTTGCCATCAATCGCACGGAGGGGCCATAGTCGATTCGCCAATTGTCCAGAAGGATCAAATGGGGGTGAATACAAATCTAACAGCCACATAGTCGTTTGAACCAGACGAAAAACGGTTGAACTCAAATACCGCCGTTAGGTCAACTATTCTTGGCCCACCATGTCAGTATTCCCCGTTATCTTTTGTGGTCGTGGACTAGCTTACCCCTGGGAGGACCAGATCCCTGAGTGGAGGAGATCTATTTCTTTGCTCTGCTCTGGTCTTCTCCCCTGCTCGCCTTCCCATAACATTTGCTCAGCTATGGCTGCTCGTCTCAGATCGGAGCTCGCGCTTGCTCTAATTTGCGTCTCCGCCATGTCCGGTCAACCTCCCATGCCTCTAATCGAAGCTCGCAGCCGTCACCGTTGCATCGTCCGCCGTATCGGAGCTTCACGTCCCCGGACTAATATCTCGCCGTATCGTCCGCTAGTACTTCTCGCAGAGCGAAGCGCGTCCCGTCGGGCGATCCAGGCCGGCGACCGGCCTCGGGAAGTTGCGTGCTGTTGCGCACCCCAGGCATGGTAGTGATACGTCCAAAACGTATCTACTTTCCCGAACACTTTTGCTATTGTTTCTCCTCTAAACTTGTGTGATTTGGAGTCAACTAATACGGACTGACATTGTTTTCAACAGAATTGCCTTGGTGTCTACTTTTTGTGTAGAAAATCAACTATCAGGAAAAATCCCGGAAAATATGCCAAAAATCCTATTTCACCCGAAGACTCTAGGAGCCAGAATACGAGACGGAGAAGAGCCCTAGGGTGGCCACACCACCTGGTGGCAGGGGCCAGGCCAGGCCGCGCCAGGGGGTGGTGTCGGCCCGCCAGGCACCCCTTCGGCCTCTCTCTTTGCCTATAAGGAGCCTTCTAACCTAAAAACAACGGGGGGTTCGACGTTTTTCCCGAAGGAGTTCCGCTCCGCCGCCACCACCAGATTCCACGAAACAGCACCAGAAACTCCGTCCTGGCACCCTGCCGGGATGGGGAATTAGAGGAGATCATCGCCATCATCATCACCATCGCTTCTCCATCGACCATCCATGTTTATCCCATCTATGAGTGAGTAATCCCCCGCAGTAGGCTATGGGGATGGTAGGGATTGGATGAGATCGTTCATGTAATGGCATCAGATTGTTAGGGCATGGTGCCTACTATCTTTTATTAGTGCTTTATGACTTTGTTGTGACTTGTTGTGCTTAATGCTTGTCACTAGGGCCCGAGTGCCATGATTTCAGATCTGAACTTATTATTGATTCATTATGATAGTATTGTTCTTGGTCTTATCTACAAGTTGTATACACACGTCGTTGTTCGGAACCTATGGCCCCGAAGTGACAGAAATCGGGATAACCGGAAGGGAATGGCTTTGATGTGAGGATCACATGTGTTCACGGAGTGTTAATGCTTTGCTCCGGTGCTCTATTAAAAGGAGCACCTTAATTGCCAGTAGTTCCCTAGAGGCCCCGCTGCAAACGGGCTGGCAGGACAAAAGATGTTGTGCAAGTTCTCATTGCGAGCATGTATGACTATATATGGAACACATGCCTAGGATTGTCTAGTACTTGGGTGCTTATTCTTATTTATCTGCAATTGCCCTATGTTCTGATTGCTATGTGAATTGTCTTGTCCATGCAATGCCCGTCCATCCATCCCTATGCCTACCGCACTCGAATTCCACTGTTTACTGCTTTTGTTACTAATGTCTTTGCTTTGCTACTGCTGTTACTTTACTTTTCCTACTACAAAACTATTGCTACTGATAAACTGCTGTGAGCAAGATTGTTTCCAGGTGCAGGTGAATTGACAACTCAGTTGTTAAGGCTGATAAATATTCTTTGGCTCCCCTTGTGTCGAATCAATAAATTGGGTTTCACTTCCCTCGAAAATACTGTGATACACCCCCTATACTTGTGGGTCATCAGGTAGCCCTGGCACAACAGTTCGACGACCGTGTTGGGCGTCCGTCCCGCCGTGTCGCTGGCAGAGTTGCTGTCGGCTTTTAGGTCTTGTTTTGGGATCAGACGAAATGAGGTCAACATTGAGGTATGCACGCCGCCATTCGATTTTTTCGTCCGGTTTGAGCACAGCTCAGACACCGAGCGCGTTCTGCATTCTTCCCGTTCTTTCGAGTGTTGCGGGGAGAAAATGAGCTTCATGCGTTGGCATCGCGCGTGTGGGTGGGACGATCGCTTGGGGCAGCTTCGTTTCTTCTCCAGACTCGGCTTTGACGGCCTCCCATTGGATGCTTGGGAGCCATAGGCCCTCAAGCAGGTCGTCAGTAGCCTTGGTGGTGAGCTGGTGGAAATCATGCCACTGAGCGACATATGGGTCATTGAGATAAAGGCGTGGCGAAAAGATCCTAACGCCGTTCCTAAGATGTACGAGGTGCAGATTCCAAGCAGGGCAGAGCGACAACTTTGCTGGAAGCACCCGGTTATCATCCACCTGGAGGAGGTTCTAGCCTCGGTACATGGCATTCAGGGCCCTGAAGAGGCTGCTAGAAAGCACCCTCGTCGCCTGCAGTGTTGGCCTGGAAGGATCGATGGCACAGGACTGCCACCGTTTCGCGATGGGGCACACAGTTTCGGTGGGGGGACCGGGCTTGGACGAGCTGGTGGTTCTGATTTCCTTCGAGTGAAGACAAAGCTCTAGTGAATTGCCGTGGTATGTGTGTCTAATGAATTTGTAGTATGGATAGCATAGCAGGAAGTTAGCATCGACTAAAAATGTGTAATAGTTTGAATCGATGTAGTACGTGTGTGTAATAGTTTGAAGTAGTATGTGTGTCTAATAGTTTGAATCGATGTAGTATATGTGGGTAATGAATTTGATGTTGTGTGTGTGTGTAATAGTTTGAATCGATGTAGTTGAACACCGTGCTTTATAATTTCTGTGAATAACCAAGGACAACCTCATGAAAAGAGGGTGGTCTGGCAATGAGCAATGTTAATTCTGTGGATGCCAAGAAAATGTAGTCCATCTCCTCTTCAAGTACTCCCTCTGTTTCAAAATATAAGATGTTTTAGCTTTGTGAATGGAGCGTATCTAGACATCTTTTAGTGATGGTGCTTTCTAACCCTAGATAAACCTACATACTAAAAGGGGACTAGATACACTTCATTCACAAAGCTAAAACATCTTATATTTTGAAACGGAGGGAGTACAAGGTAGCTACATTTGTAACACGTTGAACTACAGAAACATTTTGCAGGCAACACAAGACAAAGGAAAAAATGGTTTACAACACAGACATCAGACGCAAAATCTATAGTCTGGGATAAAAAGATGCTAGTTAACTGGATTGAACCACGACTAGTAATTGAAGGAAATAGGTACTTGATAGTATTTGCTTACAATAGTAGTACTTCCATACAAAAGGGTCTTATACCTGCACAAAAGTGGGCTAAACTTCCTACTAGTTTATAGAACAATTCGTCAGCATTTCATCTACAAAAGCCATTCTTCAGTCTGAACTTAACTATTCTACACTGAAGAAACTATAGATCTCCACCAGAAAAGTTGGCTAGCCAATTGCTTTGAGAGGACATAAGTTCTTTGATCATTTAACCCAAACTGATCTATTGCCTTCCCGCCAAACTACAAGAAATCTGCATCGTTCATGCACGAGCGATTTGCGTGCGCCAGTCCCGGTTTAGCTGGACCATCCGCGCCGTCGCAACGTTTTTTTTCGGAACTGAAATTCGACATCTCCTTCTCGGGATCATAGGTCCGTGTGAACTCGAACCTGAATTCTGAGGCTGAGCTGATGCCCGCCGCCGGCTCCGGCTGTCGAACCATCCAGCATGCTGAGTGTAGACGATTGGTCGCCGCCACGGTCCGGCCTTCGACGGTGCGTAGGATGGAGCGTCTTTGCCGCAGACGGCGTGCTCCCAGCCTACCCAACTGAGGTAAGGTAGTCCGCGCCAAAGAATGGACGTGAGAGTTCCTAGACCTTGGCGCTGCCCTGTTCGAGGATGTGTACCCTCGGCGGCGGCATGTTCTCAGGAACGATTTGATACGTACCTTGTTCCCATTGCCTAGAGCATGCCGTAATGCCGCCGTGCGATTTGTCCACATCGCTCTCTTGGCTCTGCTTGCCGCATCTGGCACCGATGACGGCGCAGTCGCCGCCTCGGCCGATTCGGCACATTCGGGGAAATCATCCGCCTGGCAGGACAATGGGAGACCGGCCTTGAAGTAGAGCTTTTTGACCTACCTTAGAGGGGCTAAATACCCTAGTTTCGGCGGCTGTCGCGGCGGTGGCGGCGGCTTAGGCGGGGCCATGTTACCCTAGTTGGTGCGGCGCGGAGGAGCTGCGCAAGGTGAACTATGGTTAGTCGGAGAAGAGGAGTGAAAGACTGATAGTAGGTTTGGACTAGGCACGCATGAAAATAATCATTTCCAATTTTCTTAGAGGGTAATAATTTGATACTCGTTGCATTACACTACTAGGAAAACGGCTATAGGTAATCCACACATCCGTGGCGCACGTGCTAGTGGTGCCCCACGGGTAAAATAGGCATGGCGCACTTCTTACAGGTGCCCTACGGCTAACTGCCGTAAGCGTGGCACACATGGGGGTGGTGCGTCACGGCTACTTGTGGGCCAGGGCATCGGTGGCCACAGACAACCTAGCCATAGCGCACCTGCGCGGGGTGCGTTACGGGTGTGAAACTTAGACATAGTGCACTCTGACATAGTGTGCTACAGGTATGTGGGTTGCGGCCTGCTGTGTAGCTGGGCGAACTTACCCGTAGGGCACCCTAGCCTAGTGCGCCACAGGTAAGTTTCTTGCACCAACCCCTCCCTCCCCCCCCATGGATCGCCTTTTTAGCCTTGTAAAAAATAAAAGAAAATGATAAACAATTCAAAAAATAAAATCCTTTCACATGTATGTAGGTAATGTGGTCTAGTGTGTAGGAAAATTAACAAATATGAATTTCGACTTTTTATGCAAAAAAAGATAATGCCACGGTAAAATAGCCGTAACTTTTGCATACAAATTCGAAAAAAACGTTTATTATACCAAAATGACGAGAACGAGATTTCGCATCCGCTCGCAACCACCTCTGGTCATTTGCCGATTTTTTAGATTTTCAAAATTCGAAAAGAGTAAAAAGTTATGATCAAAAGATCGTTTTTTCCGCAGAAAAAAAAATGGAGGTCACTTACTTGTAGCGCACCACCCCTAGTGCGCCACGAGTACGTTGGGCGGGATTCGAAATTCGAATCACCACCTAACCCTCCATATATATCTTCCCCACCCACCCCTTATCTCCTCCACTTTCACTTCTCCTTCTCCACTTCTCCTCCCTTCTCCACCTTCTCCTTCTCCTCCACCTCTCCTACCTTCTTCTTCTCCTCACTCCTCCACCTCTCCTACCTTCTTCTTCTCCTCACTCCTCCACCCTCCGACCATCCTCTAACTGTGCCCTCCTTCGACCACCTCCGGCTACACCCTCCCTGACCATCGTCTGACGGCGCCCTGCCCCGTGCACCTCCGGATGCAATCTCCTCCACCATACTCCGACCGGGCCCTCCTCCGACTGCACCCTCCGATGATGACGGCGGCCGGCGGGTTGATCTAGATCAAATCCCGCTTTTTTTTGAAATTTGAAATCGTACCTGTGGCGCACAACACCTAATGCGCTATGGCTAACTTTTCATACTCGTGGGGCACCACCTAGTGCGCCACGGCTAACTTTTCATACTTGTGGCGCACCACCTAGTGCACCACGGCTAACTTTTACCCGTAGCGCGCGCCTCGTGGCGCACCCCTAGTGCGCCATGGATGATCAAAACAGGTGCGCCACGGATTAGCTGTTTTCTAGTAGTGTTAACAGCTCAATCTTTATTTCCATTCTCAGCATAAGAGTGCGAACGTATTAAAAAGATCAGTCGTGGCTATCCACCTCATCGGGCAATGTACCAAGACAGGTAGGAGACGGGACCGGGTTTCATTTTAGAAATGTTGATGATTGTGCCCTTATGTTTATACGATATTATTTATATGCCACCATGTACCGTCGAGTGTAGCAACACCATCAGAAACAGGGGATAACGACGTGGCGTGTTTTATTTTTTAAAAGGGCATCAGAAACAGGGGATGCCGACGTGGCATGTTTTCTGACTGGCGGGCCCGCCCCCTCCACCTTCGACGGCGCGCATCCCAGGTTCGAGGGGCCGCCCACCAACACATTATTGTGCAATTTTCCATGTGGGACCTGAATTCCGGCGCTGAGCTGATGCTCATGTCGAACACAGAGAATTCTGAAAGAAGCTACTAAAAATAAATACTTTGAATTCTGGAAGTACTAAATTTAAATACATTACAATTTTGTCTGAAAGGTAATACGCATACTGCTCATCGAAATAATATAAATATAGTACAAATTTCTACTACGAAAAATAGACCTGGAAATGCTAGCGAATAACCTAGGATGAATATATGATTCATTCTCCCCTATATATTTCGTCGGCGGCGGCTCCCGCGTGCTGCAACACATGTTCAAAGAACTCTCTCCGTCTGCAGTGTGCTGCCTGTATCTCGTCCAGAGGGTAAGGCCTCGGTGTATGTTCCAGACTTAAGCCATACATTACAATTGTTGGTTCCTCTTCCCAGGCTTAAACCTCATGATCGTATAGTCTAATGTAATTCCTGTAGTATATGGAACCGGGTTTGACTATGGGGTGTAACCTGGTGTCAATGGAGATAGACCGATTGTAACCAACGAAGAGGGCACGTCTTCCAATGTCGCCAATGGCCTCGAGAGAGTGGTTCTTCGTGTCCACCCGGTACAACACTGGTTGCCCTTTGGCGAAATCCCCATTCAACACAAGAAGCAGATCACCATCTGACTCCACAAGGTAAAAATTGTAGGTTCCGTGTACCTGTTCAAAGACTGGGGCCGAAATTATTTTGGCCATCGTGACAGTGCTCGCGCGCTGCTCTAACTGGATGTTGGTTGACAAGATGTCTCCATTCTCAAGTAATGCATATACTTCCCCTCGGAATGCCGTCATGCAGACCAGAAGCGTATCAGGAGGTGGCGAATACAATCCTTCTCCAAATGATCCATTGATTTGCCCCGTTGGGGTGCTCTCATCGGCCCATGCAATATGATCTGGATAATCAGTGCAAACGAACACCATCGTCGGGGACTTCGTCACGACGACAGATTGCAGAAGATCAGATGGTATGTGTGCTTGAAACTCAGTGTTAGACTTATGAGTGAATGGGTTCAGAAGCCGAATCTGGTACGGCTCCACCCTCTGAGCAAGCACGATGACGCTACCAGAAACACCGATGAAGTAGAATCTTTTGTAAGAAGAGGGCATCAGTTAGCACTAAGATGTTTACAATGGAAAATACCAATAAATATCAGATGTGAATGTGAACCTGCGATGGACGTCCATTAGATTTGTCCTAAAGCAATGACCAGTGGCGAGGTTGAGGAAGGTGAAGTCGCCAACGTCTAGAAGTGTGTTATCGTGATCCAGTTGTTGAGATGGAATTCGGGCACCTTTAAAGTGCGGCGCCAATCGGTGCAGACTTCCCGACAAGCAGCATAGGTTCGACGTACTCCTCTTTCTCCAGCAAATAGTCGGCGATCTTGCGAAGTGGGTCGTCCGGGAGATCGGCCCAGTTCCTCTTCATCCGGCTACTAGCCATAGCTTACGTGCGGGAATGTTTTGATCGAGGAAGAAAGAAGAACAACCACTGTGAGGAGAAGAAGAAGAGGATAACAGACGAGGGAGATGAAGCGGAACTGCAACTACGAGGAGACGATGAGACGGGGGAGAAGAAGCGGAACTGCCAATTCAAGTTTGGATCAACAGGCTTTTTTTTGGAACTAGCGCGTGAACCAGCCATGCACTGCATGCAAGTTTTGATCAAACAGACTGACATGTGGGACCTGCTAAAAATTCCGTGAAGTGCTCCCCATGCATAGTGCGCTGACAGGTGGCATGTTTTCTGACAGCCGGGCCCGCCTCCTCCACCTACGACGGCGCGCATCCCAGGTTCGAGGATTGGTGCCGCCCACCAACACATTATTGTGCAATTTTCCATGCTTTGTCGCAACCAGCTCCGCTCCGCTCCTCTCCTCTGCCCCTGCCGCCGCCACTCCGCTTAGTCGTGCACCGCTCTCATCGTCCCCTTGGGCTGTCGTCCGCCGGCCCTCCCCTCCCTGCCATCCCCTCACGTCCCCTCCCCTCCCCTCACTGCCCTGTCTCCTTGCTGCCGCCTAGGCACGTCTCGAAACGAAAACCGAGAGTCGGACGTTAGGTTAGGGGCCCAACGACGCTGGTGATCCGGATCCCGCTCGGAGATGGATCCTGCGAGGCTTGAGAGCACGGATATGGGTCCTGCGCGGTAGGAGAGCACGAAATCTCCTTCAAGTCTGGAGAGCACAGAGGACAACTAAACGGGGGGAGAGGAAGCGGGGTGAAGAGCTTTGTAGGTATGGACCCTGGAGAAGGTGCCGTGCGTCCACATTGAAAGGTAAGAACTATGATTCCTTATCTGCATACTCCAATTAGCATTTCTAGTCCCGTGGTGATGGCAAGGATATGTGTTGGTAACCGCAGGACGTCTGTACAGCTTGTCCTTGAGCATGATGCTTTGTCAAGCGAGCATGAAGGCACTGAAACGTGTGGCGGTGCGGATGATGATGAGAAAGCATATCCAGACGTGGCTGCTGACCCTGATAGGATGGCGAGTAGGGAATATTTGGTTGATTCGAACTTTGAGCCTGACTATGGGACTGATGAGGAAGAGGAATGTGAATATGTGGAAGTGGGATGTAGATACGATGACAAAGACGTGGACAGGCCAGTGATACACTTTGATAGGGGCAATCCTACAATTGATGCGGGGACTGTCTTTGATAATGTGGAGGACTGCAGATATACATTTGCAACCTATGCAATCAGAGTTGGGTTCGAATTTATCATTGAAAAGAGCGACCAAAAGAGATTTAGGGTGCACTGTAGGGAAAGTAATTTGTGTAAATGGAGATTACATGCATGTCCAATGCGGGGTGGACACCCATTTCAGGTTGCAATAGCGACATTTAGTTTCAGTCTTTCTCATATTTATTCTGCTGATAACTAGCTCTGAATTATTTGGATTCTTATCGAATGCAGATCAAAGTAAACACTAAGGAACACAACTGCCCTAATACTTCTTTAAGTGGTCAAATTAGACCGGCGACTACCAAGTGGATTGTTGCTACTGTACTTGACTGGGTGAGGCAGGATCATAACATTGGACAAGCTGAACTCGAGGGGGAAGGAGATGGCTCTAGACTTCATTCAAGGAAAGTGGAATGACAGTTTTCATATGTTGTATAGTTTCAAAGCTCAGGTAGAGAAAACATCACCTGGTAGTGTTGTTGACATCGATTACGAGGTTGTGAAAGGGAGAGAAATGGTCTCGAGGGGGGTCAGGTCTAAGCAGGCATATAAGATATGCTTCAGGAGATGTTTTGTCTGCCTGAAGGCATGCTGGAAGGGGTTCCTAGACGGCTGCATGACATACTTGGCAATAGGCGCAACTTCTTTAACAGGGAAGTTCAGGGGACATGTTGCTTCTGCTTGTGCTTTGAACGCGCATAATTGGCTTCTACCCGTAGCTTATGTTGTTCTTGAGGGTGAATCAAATGAAAGTTGGACATAGTTCGTGCAGAGACTACGGGAAGTAATTGGTCACCCTGAAGGCTTGGTGATACACATCGGTGCATCCGAGGGTCTTGAGAATGCTGTTGATGCTGTGTTTCCTGGGGTTGAGCATAGGGAATGCATGCGGCACCTCGCTACTAACTTCACGAAGAATTTTGAAGGAAAGATCTTTGAAGAGGACTTGTGGCGATCAGCATACACATACATCCCAAGCACGCATGCTACTTACTTGCAGAACATGCATGTAGTGCCAAAGGTGAAAAAATACCTTGAGGAACATCACACCAAGATATGGGCCAGAAGCAAGTTTTGTGAGTTAAGCAAGGTGGATTTTGTATGCAATAATTTGGCAGAGAGTTTCAATGATAATATTTCGGGCATGAAGACACTTGGAATTGTTATTTTGTTGGATGCAATAAGACATTGCATAATGGTGAAGATAGATTTAAGGCAAAGAATTTGTGCAAGAAAATTTTTAGGCCATAAAATAGTTCCAAAGGTGGTTATGTTACTGAATGCAAGAACCAGGGCAATGAGAACGATAAAGATGAGGCTGGTCAGAAGTGAACGGAGGTACACTGTAGACATTGGAAACAAGACTTGTTCATGCAGGCAATAGCAGATTAATGGTCTGCCATGTCACCATGCAATTTACTTCATCTTAAAGCTTAGAGGTAACGAAGCTGAAATAGAGAACTATGTCGACAACTATTTCTCCGTGGAAAAGTTTGCTGCAACTTATGCAGAAAACGTACCACCTATGGCCGATGAAAATTATTGGGAGATTGTCGATCCAGGATTCAAACTTCAACCACCAGTTCTTAGGAGGCCACCTGGGAGGCCTAGAAAGCTAAGGATCATAGCCTCCACCGATAAAGGTCCAAGGCTTGGTGCTAGGAAAAGGAAATGCGGATGTTGTGGCGGATTCGTCCATATCAAGAGGTTGTGCAAAAACCCAGTTACACATGCTATTGTCCCTGTTCACACCCCGGTGGCAGAAAATGAGGCTCCTCAGCCAGAACTGGCGGAAGAGCAGCGCGAAGACGGTGATGAGCACTCGGAGGAAAACGTACGTAAGTAACCAATTTATGAAGAAGTGGAGGTGCCAGCGAGAAAAGGGTGTGAAAAGAAACAAAAGGGTAAGCTGAACGGGGAGGAAAGGGCAAATAATGGAGGTGTATTAGAATATGAAGAAGTTGCAGGGGTGATTGAGGATGTTCTTGAGGATCTTTTGGCTAAATGCAGGAGAAATAATAAATCCCTGCCAATTTCATCTTTGTACGATTCTCCGGATGAAAGGTAAGCTTTAAAATTGTTTTATTTGCCATTTTATCATTTTTTTTATCCTCATCAACTGATGCTTAATGCAGCGTGGGCTAGCAGACTAATAAGAGGAGCAGAAAGATGTGGGCATAGTAACGTCCTATGTTGAATTGTATCATTGAAACTAAACTAGCCATGTCGTCTTTATTTATATTTGGCGCGTGCAACGTGTCTGTTATGGGGTCATGTGGACCATATTACATTTTTAAAATATTATTACATTAATTTTTTACTTGCGTTTGGACGTGGCTACTAGTTCCCATCTCCCTTGCATTCCCATCTCCTCTAGCGCACTCCAGAATTATGGCTGTGCCATCAAGTAGCAGAGTCAGCGTATTGTCCCATCAGGTGTGAACGCAATGACTTTGTTTGTTAAAAATTTGACGACTTTTGATTAGTTTGAAAGACAGAGAAACCTAAAACATGTAACTAGACATGTTTTGGGTATAGACACATTTATTAAATATCTTAAAAAACTAAGTCAGTTATATCTGGACAGGAGTAGTACACTATTACAACACGCTAGATCCCTTCTCCTCAGGCGCACTCCAAATTACGGCTGTGCCATCAAGTGTATTGTCCCATCAGATATGCCAGGGAACACGCGAACTTTATTTTCAGGATCGGACGAGTTTCGATCGACTAGTTTCAAAGACAAAGACAACTAAAACATGGCCAACATATATAGATTATGACGATAATCGACCATGACTCAGGTGACCCAGATCCAAAGAGCGCATTAACATACCGTACATAGATTCAATTTATGCTTAAGTGGCCCTAATCGACTATGACGCTCATGCAGTCTCCATCATTGACGACGATGTCCGCGTCGCCGCTAGCCTCCTCCGTGTCGGAATCGATGCCGACGTTCCCGACAGCATTCCTCCTCCTCATGGATTCTTCACGGCGCGCTGCATCGATAACGGTGGAGGTCGTACACCCAGGCACTGCCCAGAAGCGCTGCCTCCCTTCGGGGTTGCGCAGATCCGGGTGGATCGCCCGCCGGTGGGTTCAGCACAGTGTAGTCAATGCCCGCTCCTTCTTGAACAGCTTTCGCCAGTACGCGCTCGTACGCGAGTACCGCGCCATTGCCCTCTTCCGCTCCGACAGCTAGCGGCGGCGCTCCTCGATCTGCCTCGCCAACACGTTGTCGCGCAAGAGCGGCGCGACAGGAACCCCGGCGTAGCTGAGCTCGAAGCCGGCCGGAAGCCTCGCTAACGGCGGCGCGAGTATATCGTAGTGGGCGAACATCTGAGCCTCGTGCAAGCTGAGTTTGGGTCTCTCCCTCTCCATGGCGATGAAGGAACACGATCTGATTTTCGGCCCCAAGGTTAAGGGGATAAAGGCAAGGACGTAGGCCCAGCGTAGTTGCCACGGCCAATCAGTTCGTAGAACAGACTTCTCGCGGATCGCCCTCGCGAAGGACATCACTATCGTCCACGCACCCCGATCTAACTGTGCCTAACAATCGGGGTTTGGGTCTTCTAGAAGCCCAGAGCGGTTGCTGGTTAGTTCTGCGTCCCGATTGCTTGTGGAACAGCGGTAGTTGAAAATAATACACATTTCAATGACACTGGTGGACCCATGTGTGGTCTCTAAAGAGAACACACATCCAATGACTCTGGTTGTTGTTAGTAAAAAGAACACACGTGCAATGACACTGGTGGATCCATATGTGGTATGTGAAAAGAACACGCATGCAATGACTCCAGTTGTTGTTAGTGAAAAGAGCACACAAGCAATGACACTTGTGGATCCATGGGTGGATTGTGAAAAGAACACACATGCAATGACACTGGTGGATCCATAGGTGGTATGTGAAAAGAACACACATGCAAGATGACTCTAGTTGTTGTTACTAAAAAGAACACACATGCAATGACACTGGTGGATCCATGGGTGGATTGTGAAAAGAGCACACATGCAATGACACTGCTGGATCCATGTGTGGTCTCCGAAGAGAACACACATGCAATGACACTCATTGTTGTTACTAAAAAGAACACACATGCAATGACACTGGTGGATCCATGTGTGGATTGTGAAGAGAACACACATGCAATGACTCCAGTTGTTGTTAGTGAAAAGAACGTACATGCAATTACACCGGTGGATCTATGTGTGGTCTCTGTAGAGAACACACATTTCCATGGCACTGGTGGATCCATATGTGCTATGTGAAAAGAACACACATGCAAAATGACTATGGTTGTTGTTAGTGAAAAGATATGTAATGTCACTGGTGGATCCATAGGTTGTATGTGAAAAGAACACACATGCCAAATGACTCTGGTTGTTGTTACTAAAAAGAACACACATGCAATGACTCTGGTGGATCCATGGGTGGATTGTTAAAAGAACACACATGCAATGACACTGGTGGATCCATAGGTGGTATGTGAAAAGAACACACATGCAAAATGACTCTGGTTGTTGTTACTAAAAAGAACACAATGCAATGACACTGGTGGATCCATGTGTGGTCTCTGTAGAGAACACACATTTCAATGACACAGGTGGATCCATATGTGTCATGTGAAAAGAACACACATGCAATGACTCTGGTTGCTGTTAGTGAAAAGAACACACATGCAATGACTCTGGTTGCTGTTAGTGAAAAGAACACACATGCAATGAGACTAGTGGATCCATAGGTGGTATGTGAGAAGAACACACATGCAAAATGACTCTGGTTGTTGTTACTAAAAAGAACACACATGCAATGACACATGTGGATCCATAGGTGGTATGTGAGAAGAACACACATTTCAATGACTCTGGTTGTTTTTACTAAAAAGAACACACATGCAATGACACTGGTGGATCCATAGGTGGTATGTGAAGAGAACAGACATGCAAAATGACTATGTTTGTTGTTACTAAAAGGAACACACATGCAATGACACTGGTGGATCCGTGGGTGGATTGTGAAAAGAACACACATGCAATGACACTAGTGGATCCATAGGTTGTATGTGAAAAGAACACACATGCAAAATGACTTTGGTTGTTGTTACTAAAAAGAACACACATGCAATGACACTGGTGGATCCATAGGTCGTATGTGAAATAACACACATGCAAAATGACTCTGGTTGTTGTTACTAAAAAGAACACACATGCAATGACAATGGTGGATCCATGGGTGGATTGTGAAAAGAACACACATGCAATGACACTAGTGGATCCATAGGTGGTATGTGAAAAGACCACACATGCAAAATGACTCTGGTTGTTGTTACTAAAAAGAACACACATTCAATGACACTAGTGGATCCATGTGTGGTCTCTGTAGAGAACACACATTTCAATGACACTGGTGGATCCATATGTGGTATGTGAAAAGAACACACATGCAATGACTCTGGTTGTTGTTAGTGAAAAGAACACACATGCAATGACACTGGTGGACCCATAGGTGGTATGTGAAAAGAAAACACATGCAAAATGACTCTGGTTGTTGTTCCTAAAAAGAACACACATGCAATGACACTGGTGGATCCATGTGTAGTCTCTGTAGAGAACACACATTTCAATGACACTAGTGGATCCATATGTGGTATGTGAAAAGAACACACATGCAATGACTTAGGTTGTTGTTAGTGAAAAGAACACACATGCAATGACACTGGTGGATCCATAGGTGGTATGTGAAAAGAATACACATGCAATGACTCTGGTTGTTCTTAGTGAAAAGAACACACATACAATGACACTAGTGGATCCACAGGTGGTATGTGATAAGAAGACACATGCAAAATGACTCTGGTTGTTGTTACTAAAAAGAATGCACATGCAATGACACTGGTGGATCCATGGGTGGATTGTGAAAAGAGCACACATGCAATGACACTGGTGGATCCAGATGTGGAATTTGAAAATAACACACATGCAAAATGACTCTGGTTGTTGTTACTAAAAAGAACACACATGCAATTACACTGGTGGGTCGATAGGTGGTATGTGAAGAGAACACACATGCAAAATGACTCTGGTTGTTGTTACTAAAAAGAACACACATGTAATGACACTGGTGGATCCATGGGTGGATTGTGAAAAGAGCACACATGCAATGGCACTGGTGGATCCATATGTGGTATCTGAAAAGAACACACATGCAATGACTCTAGTTGTTGTTACTGAAAAGAACACACATGCAATGACACTGGTGGATCCATGTGTGGTCTCTGAAGAGAGCACACATTTCAATGACTCTTGTTGTTGTTAGTAAAAAGAACAAACATGCAATGACACTGGTGGACCCATAGGTGGTCTCTGAAGAGAACACACATGCAATGACACTGGTTGTTGTTACTAAAAAGAACACACATGCAATGACACTGGTGGATCCATGTGTGGATTGTGAAGAGAACATACATGCAGTGACTCTAGTTGTTGTTAGTGAAAAGAACATACATGCAATGACACCGGTGGATCCATGTGTGGTCTTTGTAGAGAACACACATTTCAGTGACACTGGTGGATCCATAGGTGGTATGTGAAAAGAACACACATGCAAAATGACTCTGGTTATTGTTAGTGAAAAGAACACACATGCAATGACACTGGTGGATCCATAGGAGGTATGTGAAAAGAACACACATGCAAAATGACTCTGGTTGTTGTTACTAAAAAGAACACACATGCAATGACTCTGGTGGATCCATGGGTGGATTGTGAAAAGAAAACACATGCAATGACACTGGTGGATCCATAGGTGGTATGTGAAAAGAACATACATGAAAAATGACTCTTGTTGTTGTTAGTAAAAAGAACACACATGTAATGACACTGGTGGATCCATGTGTGGTCTCTGTAGAGAACTCACATTTCAATGACACTGGTGATCCATATGTGGTATGTGAAAACAACACACATGCAATGACTCTAGTTGTTGTTAGTGAAAAGAACACACATGCATTGACACTGCTGGATCCATAGGTGGTATATGAGAAGAACACACATGCAAAATGACTCTGGTTGTTGTTACTAAAAAGAACACACATGCAATGACACTGGTGGATCCATGTGTGGATTATGACATGAACACACATGCAATGACACTGGTGGATCCATAGGTGGTATGTGAGAAGAACACACATTTCAGTGACTCTAGTTATTGTTACTAAAAAGAACACACATGCAATGACACTAGTGGATCCATAGGTGGTATGTGAAGAGAACACACATGCAAAATGACTCTGGTTGTTGTTACTAAAATGAACACCCATGCAATGACACTGGTGGATCCATGGGTGGATTGGGAAAAAAAACGCACATTAAATGACACTGGTGGATCCATAGGTGGTATGTGAAAATAACACACATGCAAAATGACTCTGGTTGTTGTTACTAAAAAGAACACACATGCAATGACACTGGTGGATCCATGTGTGGTCTCTGTAGAGAACACACATTTCAATGACACTGGTGGATCCATATGTGGTATGTGAAAAGAACACACATGCAATGACTCTGGTTGTTGTTAGTGAAAAGAACAGACATGCAATGACACTGGTAGATCCAAAGGTGGTATGTGAAAAGAACACACATGCAAAATGACTTTGGTTGTTGTTACTAAAAAGAACACACATGCAATGACACTGGTGGATCCATGTGTGGACTCTGTAGAGAACACACATTCAATGACACTGGTGGATCCATATGTGAGATGTGAAAAGAAAACACATGCAATGACTCTGGTTGTTGTTAGTGAAAAGAACACACATGCAATGACACTGGTGGATCCATAGGTGGTATGTGAGAAGAACACACATTTCAATGACTCTTGTTGTTGTTACTAAAAAGAACACACATGCAATGACACTGGTGGATAAATGGGTGGATTGTGAAAAGAGCACACAGGCAATGACACTGGTCGATCCATATGTGGTATGTGAAAAGAACACACATGCAAAATGACTCTGTTTATTGTTAGTGAAAAGAACACACATGCAATGACACTGGTGGATCCATAGCTGGTATGTGAAAATAACACACATGCAAAATGACTCTGGTTGTTGTTACTAAAAAGAACACACCTACAATGACACTAGTGCATCCATGGTTGGATTGTGAAAAGAGCACACATGCAATGACACAGGTGGATCCATATGTGTCATGTGAAAAGAACACACATGCAATGACTCTGGTTGCTGTTAGTGAAAAGAACACACATGCAATGACACTGGTGGATCCATGTGTGGTTTCTGAAGAGAGCACACATTTAATGACTCTTGTTGTTGTTTGTAAAAAGAACACACATGGAATGACATGGGTGGATCCATGTGTGGTCTCTGAAGAGAGCACACATGCAATGACACTGGTTGCTGTTACTAAAAAGAACACACATGCAATGACACTTGTGGATCCATGTGTGGATTGTGAACAGAACACACATGCAATGACTCCAATTGTTGTTAGTGGAAAGAACATACATGTAATGACACCGGTGGATCCATGTGTGGTCTGTGTAGAGAACTCACATTTCGATGACACTGGTGTATCAGTAGGTGGTATGTGAAAAGAACACACATGCAAAATGACTATGGTTGTTGTTAGTGAAAAGAACACATATGCAATGTCACTGGTGGATCCATAGGTTGTATGTGAAAAGAACACACATGCAAAATGACTCTTGTTGTTGTTACTAAAAAGAACACACATGCAAAGACTCTGGTGGATCCATGGGTGGATTGTGAAAAGAACACACATGCAATGACACTGGTGGATCCATAGGTGGTATGTGAAAAGAACACACATGCAAAATGACTCTGGTTGTTGTTACTAAAAAGAACACACATGCAATGACACTGGTGGATCCATGTGTGGTCTCTGTAGAGAACACATATTTCAATGACACTGGTGGATCCATATGTGGTATGTGAAAAGAACACACATGCAATGACTCTGGTTGCTGTTAGTGAAAAGAACACACATGCAATGACACTGGTGGATCCATAGGTGGTATGTGAGAAGAACATACATGCAAAATGACTCTGGTTTTTGTTACTAAAAAGAACACACATGCAACGACACTGGTGTATCCATGTGTGGTCTTTGTAGAGAACACATATTTCAATGACACTGGTGGATCCATATGTGGTATGTGAAAATAACACACATGCAATGACTCTGGTTGTTGTTAGTGAAAAGAACACACATGCAATGACACTGGTGGATCCATAGGTGGTGTGTGAGAAGAACACACATTTCAATGACTCTTGTTGTTGTTACTAAAAAGAACACACATGCAATGACACTGGTGGATCCATGGGTGGATTGAGAAAAGAGCACACATGCAATGACACTGGTGGATCCATATGTGGTATGTGAAAAGAACACACATGCAAAATGACTCTGGTTCTTATTAGTGAAAAGAACACACATGCAATGACACCGGTTGATACATAGGTGGTATGTGATAAGAACACCCATGCAAAATGAGTCTGGTTGTTGTTACTAAAAAGAACACACATGCAATGATACTGGTGGATCCATGTGTGGTCTCTGCAGAGAACACACATGCAATGACACTGGTTGTTGTTACTAAAAAGAACACACATGCAATGACACTGGTGGATCCATGTGTAGATTGTGAAGAGAACACACATGCAATGACTCCAGTTGTTGTTAGTGAAAAGAACATACATGCAATGACACCCGTGGATCCATGTGTGGTCTCTGTAGAGAACACACATTTGAATGACACTGGTGGATGTTGGGTCCACAGCATAGAAATCAAAAAATTTCCTACGATGTGAACTATACGCCAAGATATATCTACTAGGTACAGAGCAACGGGTGGACATACATCCATCGAGAACTTACCCTCGAAGACAACAAGTTTTGTTAACCAGTAGGAACTCGTGGTTGATGTAGTCGTACACTTGCCGATCTCAAGATTGTGAGGAAGTCTGAGCGCCGCAACTCAGCAGCGCATCCGTACTCGCACACACGTTGAAGCCACCGGACAACCTCCACCTCCTCGCTCTAGCGATCCAGCAGAAGCAGCAACTCCTTCCAGACGAAATTCCACTGGGAACATGTATCTCGCTAATCCGAGACCATGGGGGAAAAATTCTAGAGGGGGAGAGAGATCCTTCACAAGGAGGTGTGAGGAAGGAGGAAGAGGGTGGCCTTTTAATGGAGGAAGGGGGTGCCCCTCCATGGCTGGCGCATGGGGGGTGACTCCTCACCTCCCCTATTCATGTGGTGGTAACCCCTCCACATTAAAATGCCTCTTCACATTCCCCTTTAAAGTCCCTACTTTAAATGCATTAAAATTCTCCAAGTTTAATGCTCTCTCATTTAATAAAACTCTTTTATTAAATTTATTCAGAATTTTGTTAATTACTTTAATTAACAAACATTCACATATAACCCCTTGCAATATTTCAATATCACATGCAGAACCACTTTCTGCAATTTCACCCAAAACAATTTCCGGTTTCTATCGAAACAATTCCTGCGCTTTGCAATTCTTTCGTCTAAAACATATGTGCTCCAAAATGGTGTCTGATAACTCTTAAGTGTGTCACCCTACGGTTCGCAAATAATGCAGACATGATTGAGACTCCTCTCATATCAATAATCAGAAGCGGGACCTAGAGATCCATACTGATTCCTACACATTCAACGATGACTTCTGTGATCGTGAGAACCTTTAACGCTACTAACTAAATCCCTTTGTCTCGTGATATATTACATGTCCGAGATTCGATCATTGGTATCTCCATACCTAGTTTGATCTCGTTGCAGACATGCACTCTTTTCTTGTTCCCGTGATATAACATTGTAGTGATCACATCACTTGCTTGCAAGCTATCTTAATGTGATATCACCGAGTGGGCGCAGAGTATATCTATCCGTCATCGGGATTGACAAATTCCACTCTTGATCCATGAGCCTCAACATAACACCTTCGTAGTACTGAACCCACCTTTATAGTCACCCTGTTACGGTGTGACGTTTGGTGTTATCAAGATACTCTTCTGGTGTTAGCAATCAACATGATCTCATGGTCTAAGGACTAAGATTACTTCGTATGATGTTATAGCAATATAAACATAATGACTTTGATCGTAATGCTATACTTCAAAGGAATGTTCATCACATCATTCAACTAATGTTGTGACCTTGTTATTAACAACATCCATTGTCCATGATCAGGAAACCTTGATCATCTTGTTAATCAACAAGTTAGTCTATAAGAGAGGCATAACTAGGAACCCTTTTTGTTTATTAAACACACATGTATTGATGTTTCCGATCAATACAATTATAGCATGCAAAATAATCATTTATCATAAACATGGAATAAGATAATAACCACTTTATTATTGCCTCTCGGGCATATTCCCTTCTGTCTCCCACTTACACTAGAGTCAATAATCTAGTTTGGAATAACTTTGCGTATTGAACACCTATGGCTTTCTGGTGTTGCAGATACGCTATTGCTAGTGGTTAACATAATCTTCGGATCTGACAGTTTCATGTCCGTGTGTATTTGCATGTCTTTGCGTCTCTACGCATCACTCATTCTCAAATGAGATGGCATTGTATAAATTTGGTCCTTTGGTGAGACCTTTAGTTCGTTCCGGTTAAAATATGTTGATATTATTGTCACAGAATATATCTTCATAGTATTATCCCACTTTGAACCACACCTAGTTTGATAACAAACTACTTAACACAAATGCCCTCCTATGTTGCTACTATAGCAGTCATATACTTAGCCTTTTTTGTAGTATCCGTCACAATGTCTCAACTTTGGAACTCATCCAAATCCATCATGGAACATCCTTTCCATTATATTGTGCCACCCATAGTCTAAATTGAGATAAATTTAATTTGTATCTTGTGACAAAACTAGTATCAATGTAACAATTTACAATGAACTACCTTTAACTATTTGTCACTTATACATGATATATTCTTAGTTCTTCCAAAGCTCATAAGAATATCTTTACTATTGTCCAATGATCATCTTATGAATCATTCTGGTATGTGCTCATAACATTTAGAGCATAGGAGATTCTGGATAGATACATATGATGGTATAATCGATCAAAATCTTCATGTGATTTTACTCACCAAGTGTTGGAACACTTGAATCTTGATACAATCCTTTCCATGCAGCAAGAACCTTTCTTGTTGTTTCCATATTGAACCCTTTGAATATCTCATATATGTATGTCTGGCACAACCATATTAGCGCCTCTATCTATCCATATAGATATTGATGCCTAATATTCCGGTTTTGCCCAAGTCTTTCAACGAAATCGTATTTCAATGAAATCCTAAACTTGTGTCAATACAAGATACATCATTTCCAATCAACAATATGTCCTCTACATAATGTATTAGAAATATGTCTCAGCGCTCCCACTTAATTTCTTGCAAATGCAAGCATCTTCATCATCTCCGGTGAATTTAAACTCTTTTGCAGTTTCATCATGGTGAAGATTCCAACTCCGCTATGCTTACTTCAACTATTGAAGTTTGCATGCCCTTTTAGCACCCTTTGAATTAACAAAACCCTTTGGACCATGTCATGTACACTTCCTAGGTAACTGTTCTATTATAAGAACCTGGTTTTGTTTATTCAAATACCATATACCAAATTATATGTAGTGGTTGCTGCATTAATCCGTCAAGACTATATATCGCTATGAAATATCAAATCTTGCCATAGTCAACTCCTTGAACATTGCTGTAAACTTATTTCCGACATGTCGACTATTTCATAGATGTTAAACATCCATGTCTATTTCTTTATAGATCCAAACACGACCGACAGGCTTCACGCCTTTCCGGAGGGTCTTCCAAGTTCAAAAACTTGATTTCTCGTGTATGGATACTATCACGGATTCTATGACTTCTAGTCATTTTATGGAGTCAGGGCCCATTATCGCTTCTTTGCATGTAGTCGGTTCATCAATGTCAAAACAATAACGACTTGCTGATCAAATCACACTATTTGATTCTTACCAACCCACACAGTTCAATATGAACTCTGCTCTCTGAGATCACAACCTTTGTAATCACGGGAGACATGAGCATTGTGGCCACCACCAGGACACTTTCCGGCGCTACGCTACTTAGCACATATAGCTAAGGTTCAACAACCTTATCAAAGTTCTATTGTCCTCCCACTTAACTTTTCACGAAAAATTCCTTCTCAAGAAACTTGACGTTCCAAGTGATAAACTCTTTTGTCCTCGGTGTTATGGAGAAATTCCCAACAAATTATTTGGGATAACCTACAAAGACGTGCTTATCCGACTTTGGTTGTAAACATTTTACTTATGCATAGCATACCAAAATTTGAGAAAAGACAATTCGGGTTTTATCCCAAACCATAACTCATATGGTGTCATTTCAACGGATTACGATGGCGCTCTTTTCAGTGTAAAAGCAGTAGTCTCTAAAGCGTCAATCCTTAAAACATAATGGCAGTTTTATAAATGATACCTTTGATCTTACCATGTCAAACATGGTTTGATTTCATCTCTCAAATATGCCATACTCCTATGGTTTATCAGGAAACACAAATCATGGAACAATTCCTCAAGTCTCAGGTGTTTTTGCTAAACATGTAACTCAAATATCTTCCTTTATGATCGAATCATAAACTCTTTATTTTCTTGTTACAATGATTTTCCACTTCATCTTGAAAGTCTTTGAACAATTTTCAAATGTTTCATACTTCTTCCTTATTAAGTAAATATATAGATATATTCACTTAAATTTCTAGAGAAAGTATATGAAGCAAAAAGATCCATTGCATATGGCTACACATAATGGACTATGCACATCAACATGCACAATTTCCAATAAGCTAGTCATTCGTTCCTCTTTGGCCTATGAACGGAGTTTCAATTATCTCGAGGAAAGTCTCACATGCGTCAATTGATCAAAATCAAAGACTCCAAAAATCCATCAACATGGAGTTTCTTCATGTTTTCTTTCCAATATAATTTAAAACAGCGATGTCACTTCATAAGTGATCTTTTAATCATTTGTCTTGCGACATTTTAGCAATAATATTTATGGATGTGATTTCTCCCACTAGACATGTAAAAGTTCATCCATCCTTATGGAATACGGTAATTATTTGAACAGCCATTGTTCTCATAATACCGGAACAAAATAACAATTATTTAAACAAATCTTGAAGGCTAGGTTTGATGACAATGAAAAAACACAATAACACTTTATTTTTTTCAATGAACATCATCACTTATTCTCTTGCTAGTTACTTAGGCCATTGCAGTTCATGAATTGC